>OX244281.1:12798936-14033936 GCA_945867215.1 Epinotia demarniana
CAGCCAGCGGCTGATGGCGGCCAGCAGCCGCGCGCCCGCCTCGCACACGGCGTGCAAGCAAGACGCAGTTATGCGTGAGACAGACACGGGTACTCACGGCAGAGCCCTGGCGGCAGGCACAGCGAGCAGCCAGCGGCTGATGGCGGCCAGCAGCCGCGCGCCCGCCTCGCACACGGCGTGCAAGCAAGACGCAGTTATGCGTGAGACAGACACGGGTACTCACGGCAGAGCCCTGGCGGCAGGCACAGCGAGCAGCCAGCGGCTGATGGCGGCCAGCAGCCGCGCGCCCGCCTCGCACACGGCGTGCAAGCAAGACGCAGTTATGCGTGAGACAGACACGGGTACTCACGGCAGAGCCCTGGCGGCAGGCACAGCGAGCAGCCAGCGGCTGATGGCGGCCAGCAGCCGCGCGCCCGCCTCGCACACGGCGTGCAAGCAAGACGCAGTTATGCGTGAGACAGACACGGGTACTCACGGCAGAGCCCTGGCGGCAGGCACAGCGAGCAGCCAGCGGCTGATGGCGGCCAGCAGCCGCGCGCCCGCCTCGCACACGGCGTGCAAGCAAGACGCAGTTATGCGTTAGACAGACACGGGTACTCACGGCAGAGCCCTGGCGGCAGGCACAGCGAGCAGCCAGCGGCTGATGGCGGCCAGCAGCCGCGCGCCCGCCTCGCACACGGCGTGCAAGCAAGACGCAGTTATGCGTTAGACAGACACGGGTACTCACGGCAGAGCCCTGGCGGCAGGCACAGCGAGCAGCCAGCGGCTGATGGCGGCCAGCAGCCGCGCGCCCGCCTCGCACACGGCGTGCAAGCAAGACGCAGTTATGCGTGAGACAGACACGGGTACTCACGGCAGAGCCCTGGCGGCAGGCACAGCGAGCAGCCAGCGGCTGATGGCGGCCAGCAGCCGCGCGCCCGCCTCGCACACGGCGTGCAAGCAAGACGCAGTTATGCGTGAGACAGACACGGGTACTCACGGCAGAGCCCTGGCGGCAGGCACAGCGAGCAGCCAGCGGCTGATGGCGGCCAGCAGCCGCGCGCCCGCCTCGCACACGGCGTGCAAGCAAGACGCAGTTATGCGTGAGACAGACACGGGTACTCACGGCAGAGCCCTGGCGGCAGGCACAGCGAGCAGCCAGCGGCTGATGGCGGCCAGCAGCCGCGCGCCCGCCTCGCACACGGCGTGCAAGCAAGACGCAGTTATGCGTGAGACAGACACGGGTACTCACGGCAGAGCCCTGGCGGCAGGCACAGCGAGCAGCCAGCGGCTGATGGCGGCCAGCAGCCGCGCGCCCGCCTCGCACACGGCGTGCAAGCAAGACGCAGTTATGCGTGAGACAGACACGGGTACTCACGGCAGAGCCCTGGCGGCAGGCACAGCGAGCAGCCAGCGGCTGATGGCGGCCAGCAGCCGCGCGCCCGCCTCGCACACGGCGTGCAAGCAAGACGCAGTTATGCGTGAGACAGACACGGGTACTCACGGCAGAGCCCTGGCGGCAGGCACAGCGAGCAGCCAGCGGCTGATGGCGGCCAGCAGCCGCGCGCCCGCCTCGCACACGGCGTGCAAGCAAGACGCAGTTATGCGTGAGACAGACACGGGTACTCACGGCAGAGCCCTGGCGGCAGGCACAGCGAGCAGCCAGCGGCTGATGGCGGCCAGCAGCCGCGCGCCCGCCTCGCACACGGCGTGCAAGCAAGACGCAGTTATGCGTGAGACAGACACGGGTACTCACGGCAGAGCCCTGGCGGCAGGCACAGCGAGCAGCCAGCGGCTGATGGCGGCCAGCAGCCGCGCGCCCGCCTCGCACACGGCGTGCAAGCAAGACGCAGTTATGCGTGAGACAGACACGGGTACTCACGGCAGAGCCCTGGCGGCAGGCACAGCGAGCAGCCAGCGGCTGATGGCGGCCAGCAGCCGCGCGCCCGCCTCGCACACGGCGTGCAAGCAAGACGCAGTTATGCGTGAGACAGACACGGGTACTCACGGCAGAGCCCTGGCGGCAGGCACAGCGAGCAGCCAGCGGCTGATGGCGGCCAGCAGCCGCGCGCCCGCCTCGCACACGGCGTGCAAGCAAGACGCAGTTATGCGTGAGACAGACACGGGTACTCACGGCAGAGCCCTGGCGGCAGGCACAGCGAGCAGCCAGCGGCTGATGGCGGCCAGCAGCCGCGCGCCCGCCTCGCACACGGCGTGCAAGCAAGACGCAGTTATGCGTGAGACAGACACGGGTACTCACGGCAGAGCCCTGGCGGCAGGCACAGCGAGCAGCCAGCGGCTGATGGCGGCCAGCAGCCGCGCGCCCGCCTCGCACACGGCGTGCAAGCAAGACGCAGTTATGCGTGAGACAGACACGGGTACTCACGGCAGAGCCCTGGCGGCAGGCACAGCGAGCAGCCAGCGGCTGATGGCGGCCAGCAGCCGCGCGCCCGCCTCGCACACGGCGTGCAAGCAAGACGCAGTTATGCGTGAGACAGACACGGGTACTCACGGCAGAGCCCTGGCGGCAGGCACAGCGAGCAGCCAGCGGCTGATGGCGGCCAGCAGCCGCGCGCCCGCCTCGCACACGGCGTGCAAGCAAGACGCAGTTATGCGTGAGACAGACACGGGTACTCACGGCAGAGCCCTGGCGGCAGGCACAGCGAGCAGCCAGCGGCTGATGGCGGCCAGCAGCCGCGCGCCCGCCTCGCACACGGCGTGCAAGCAAGACGCAGTTATGCGTGAGACAGACACGGGTACTCACGGCAGAGCCCTGGCGGCAGGCACAGCGAGCAGCCAGCGGCTGATGGCGGCCAGCAGCCGCGCGCCCGCCTCGCACACGGCGTGCAAGCAAGACGCAGTTATGCGTTAGACAGACACGGGTACTCACGGCAGAGCCCTGGCGGCAGGCACAGCGAGCAGCCAGCGGCTGATGGCGGCCAGCAGCCGCGCGCCCGCCTCGCACACGGCGTGCAAGCAAGACGCAGTTATGCGTGAGACAGACACGGGTACTCACGGCAGAGCCCTGGCGGCAGGCACAGCGAGCAGCCAGCGGCTGATGGCGGCCAGCAGCCGCGCGCCCGCCTCGCACACGGCGTGCAAGCAAGACGCAGTTATGCGTGAGACAGACACGGGTACTCACGGCAGAGCCCTGGCGGCAGGCACAGCGAGCAGCCAGCGGCTGATGGCGGCCAGCAGCCGCGCGCCCGCCTCGCACACGGCGTGCAAGCAAGACGCAGTTATGCGTGAGACAGACACGGGTACTCACGGCAGAGCCCTGGCGGCAGGCACAGCGAGCAGCCAGCGGCTGATGGCGGCCAGCAGCCGCGCGCCCGCCTCGCACACGGCGTGCAAGCAAGACGCAGTTATGCGTGAGACAGACACGGGTACTCACGGCAGAGCCCTGGCGGCAGGCACAGCGAGCAGCCAGCGGCTGATGGCGGCCAGCAGCCGCACGCCCGCCTCGCACACGGCGTGCAAGCAAGACGCAGTTATGCGTGAGACAGACACGGGTACTCACGGCAGAGCCCTGGCGGCAGGCACAGCGAGCAGCCAGCGGCTGATGGCGGCCAGCAGCCGCGCGCCCGCCTCGCACACGGCGTGCAAGCAAGACGCAGTTATGCGTGAGACAGACACGGGTACTCACGGCAGAGCCCTGGCGGCAGGCACAGCGAGCAGCCAGCGGCTGATGGCGGCCAGCAGCCGCGCGCCCGCCTCGCACACGGCGTGCAAGCAAGACGCAGTTATGCGTTAGACAGACACGGGTACTCACGGCAGAGCCCTGGCGGCAGGCACAGCGAGCAGCCAGCGGCTGATGGCGGCCAGCAGCCGCGCGCCGCCTCGCACACGGCGTGCAAGCAAGACGCAGTTATGCGTGAGACAGACACGGGTACTCACGGCAGAGCCCTGGCGGCAGGCACAGCGAGCAGCCAGCGGCTGATGGCGGCCAGCAGCCGCGCGCCCGCCTCGCACACGGCGTGCAAGCAAGACGCAGTTATGCGTTAGACAGACACGGGTACTCACGGCAGAGCCCTGGCGGCAGGCACAGCGAGCAGCCAGCGGCTGATGGCGGCCAGCAGCCGCGCGCCCGCCTCGCACACGGCGTGCAAGCAAGACGCAGTTATGCGTGAGACAGACACGGGTACTCACGGCAGAGCCCTGGCGGCAGGCACAGCGAGCAGCCAGCGGCTGATGGCGGCCAGCAGCCGCGCGCCCGCCTCGCACACGGCGTGCAAGCAAGACGCAGTTATGCGTTAGACAGACACGGGTACTCACGGCAGAGCCCTGGCGGCAGGCACAGCGAGCAGCCAGCGGCTGATGGCGGCCAGCAGCCGCGCGCCCGCCTCGCACACGGCGTGCAAGCAAGACGCAGTTATGCGTGAGACAGACACGGGTACTCACGGCAGAGCCCTGGCGGCAGGCACAGCGAGCAGCCAGCGGCTGATGGCGGCCAGCAGCCGCGCGCCCGCCTCGCACACGGCGTGCAAGCAAGACGCAGTTATGCGTGAGACAGACACGGGTACTCACGGCAGAGCCCTGGCGGCAGGCACAGCGAGCAGCCAGCGGCTGATGGCGGCCAGCAGCCGCGCGCCCGCCTCGCACACGGCGTGCAGGCGCAGGTGCGGCGGCGGCGCGCCCCCCGGGAGTGCCAGCTGCAGCGTCAGGGACTCCGGGCTCGAGAGGATCGCCGACGGGTCCGCTGGAACAAATACTAGATTGTACAACAAGTGCATAAAACGCACCATTTTACGCGAGACGTTTATCTATCCGAGCGAGCTTGCGAGCGCGAATGGATATAAAATCGAGTGTAAATTGGGTTTTATGGACGAATTGTATACTCTAATTTTCACTTCGATTGCGAGGAAATGAAAACTATAAGTTTATTTCATGAAGTTTTATTGTGTACTTTGGCTGTTGATATCCTTGCCTTGGTCTTAGAATACTAACGAAAAATAAAACAAAAGATTAAGAGATTATTCCATGAAGTTAAAGTTGCTCGTGTCGCTGTTGGACCGATTGCCTCGGACTTCGACTAACATTTTATTTTAGGCACTAGAGCATAAAAAAGCGACTTTATGTCGCCTACACACAGCATAAAGAGGCACTATGTAACAAACGTTTATACAAATAACAGGTTTAATTTTTTTATTGTGTTTCAAATTAAAGCTTGTAAACCACCCTTTTCTTGTGCTGCCGGTTCAAGTGTTTCAATTAAGTATAGTTTTATGATGCGAACTATTTTTAAGTAACTAAGATATTTGTAACATAGCTTAAAAGTTTACTTTATTCCTACCAAAATTTTGGTTCGTTTGAATTGGACATTGCTGAATAATCCGCAGGATTCAATGTATGAAAATCACAGTTTTCATAAAATTCTCCATACAAAACGCCAATTTCATAGGAGGATATTAAATAAGGTTACCTTTGTTTTACCAAAAAAATGGACAAATTATCACTTTCTAAAACATTTTTCGTGGAATTTCATTTGCCAAATAATCGTTTGCCAAATTAACACTCTACAAATAATTCTTATGCAAACCTTATGTTTGGCATATTCATGTTTAGGCAATATCTCGTTTACCAACTGGTACTTTGACCAAATTTCGTCATTCAGTCAAATATGTTAGTTGGCATAATATGTTTTAACCAAAACAAAATAAGCTAAATGATTTGTATCGTCAATATTTAATTGACCATTTCTATTCCGTCGGTTAATCAGCAGAGGAACTCTTCAATGACAAATCATTTACATCTTTATTTCGATGGTGTATAAGATACACAATAAAATAACAACTTTTTTTGTTATGTGGGTAGGGAAAATTAATTTGTGTTGAGGACGCAATTCTAACCTTACCGCCAGCGTGTCGACGTCAGCCCGCCTCGCGGGGTGCCTATTTCCGCTCTAAGGGACACAAGCTAACCCTAACCTAACCTAACCTACCAAATAATACAATGGTTACAATTGTTTGTTTTTTTACTGCTAGGAGGCTTCGGCCCCCGAGCCCCCCTTTTTTGGCTGCCTTAACCTAATTTAACGCCTTTGCCTACTGACCTACTTAACCATGCATATTTTATTTAAGGGACCGTGCCGTTTTATTAATAGTATTTGGTAAAATGTCATAACATAACCCAAACAATTGTGATTTTTGTCTATTTATAGTTTGCCATAACATTGACTTGACTAAATGTTTATTGTCTAATGTTTTTTTGCCTTATTAAAGCATTTGCTAAAAGACCACATGCCATAATGTTATTTTTCGTTACAATATTTTGCTGAATGAAAATTTGATGTAATGGAAATATTCGTAAAATGTGCCAAAGTTTGCATTGGCAAACAAAATAGTTGCTAAAATTTGATTGGGAAATAAAATTTGACAAAAATAAATTTTGTACAACAAGAGGATCCCTATTTAATAACTTACCTTCAGGCTGCGGTGCATCAGCTTGGGGCGCCGGCGGCGCCTCGGGTGCCGCATAAGCCGACTGCAGATACTCGTTTATTGCGCCTGAGAACATTCACCACGATTATTTATGCATTTCAGACTCTGGGTACATATAAAATATTTATGCGCTTATTATTTATTAAGACACAATAGATTTATTAAGACAAGATACATATAAAAATTAGTAGAGCGTTTCTCAAAAAAAAAATGCCACTACATTTTTTCGGAGATTTCCTGCGACTTTTATGTTATTTCTACTCAAAATCACGATGTCTTTCCAAATTTTAGGACTCCCGCGACCCAGGTCATCAGTCCACCTTGTGCCACCCACGCCGCCTTCCGGTACGTGGTCGCCACTCGAGAACCTTTCCACCCCAACGGTTCTACGTGCTATGTGCCCCGCCAACTGCCACTTAAGTTTAGCGATCCGGAGGGCTACATGTCGGTTACCTTGGTTCTGCTGCGGATAGCCTCATCACGCAGAGAAACTCCCAACATGGCCCTCTCCATTGCCCTTTGGGTGACTTTGAGCCTTCTTATGAGGCCCATAGTAAGTGTTTAACTATTCCGACATAATTTACTCACCGAACTGGCCCATCTTGAAGAGGTTCTTGGCAAGTTGAGTCTGCAATAGCAATTGCTGCCTTCGGGCGCCGTCCATGTCGCCTCCGCTCAGGTAACCAGGCACTGAACAAAGTATTATAGCTTTAGACCACTGTTACTACTAGTTGCTCTGTAGTAGTGTTGTGTTCCTGGAGGTGAGCAAGCTCGCCAGAGCTCCCGAGGATGCGTTGTGTTGAGAGCGAGGGAACTTGTTCCTTCAGCTGTCAACACGCCGAATCCTCAAACATATCAAGGGTCGGCAACGCCCATTTACTCCTTAGGAGTTGCATGCGTCTATAGGCTGCGGTGTCCGCTTACCACCAGGCGGGTCGTACGCTTGTTTGCCACTGTCGTTGTTGTATAAAAAAAGACTGGGACTCCGGGAGTGCCGGCAGAAGTGAAAACTTGCGAATTGCTTTAATTATCAGTATAAAAAAAAACCTAAAGGGTAAAACGGGACCCTATTACTAAGACTCCGCCGTCCGTCTGTTCGTCTGTCACCAGGCTGTATCTCATAAACCGTGTTAGACAGTTTTCGCAGATAGGAGCAGAATAAAGTAAATATTAAAGGGGGCTCCTATACAACACACGTGTTTGTTTTTTTGCAGTTTTTATAGATAATGGTACTGAACCCTTCGTGCGCGAGTCCGACTTGCACTTGGCCGGTCTTTCTTTGTTATTAAACGAAAATGTATGGGAACGTTTCAACTTAATATTTTGGATATTTCCAGTCTTATTAAAAATAGTTATTGATGCGATTTACCCATTGGGTAACGCACTTTCGATATCAGTTTCAAGTTTTCTGATATCTGTTACAGCCTACTAGTGGAAGCCCCACAAGCCCAATTTCATAAGAAAACCGCAAATCGATGTACAGTTTAGCCGTTTGGCACACGCATACTAGAGGTCAAAACAATTTTTTTAACCCGCAGTTCCTAAAAAAATTTCCCTTAGGGGAACATTTTTCTATTTGTATGGAAAAAATTTTTTTTTCAGAAACCTATCGTGTGTAGTATCATATGAAAGGGCTTTTTGAAGCGATTCTAAAAATATGCCACATCATTACATTTTAGCCATATTTTTTTAATTAAAACAAAAATAATTTTCGAAACAAAATTGCTTTTTTGAGGTTAGATATGAGGATATCACGTATCATTTGTGGTATATTGAATTTTAAAAAAATCAGCCATATCGTGTCTGGAGGAGCCCAAACTTGGTATGTTTCGAAAATTATTTTTGTTTCAATTAAAAAAATATGGCTAAAATGTAATGATGTGGTATATTTTTAGAATCGCCTCGAAAAGCCCTTTCCTATGATACTACACACGATAGGTTTCTGAAAAAAAAAAACCCATACAAAAATAAAAATGTTTCGGTACTCCCCCCCTAAGGGAATTGTTTTTGGGAACTGCGGGTCAAAAAAATTGTTTTGCCCTATAGTATGTGTGTGCCAAACGGCTAAACTGTACATCGATTTGCGGTTTTTTTAAGCGTAGGGCTACCACTATACGTCCAAAAGTATTGAGCAGCAATGCTTTTTGTATTAAAAGTCGAAATTTTAGTCGCATATATACACCTTTTTTAAGGAAATATTATCAATTATTTTAAACAGGTGTTTTTTGTTGCGGGGAATTATATGATTTCATAGAAAATTTACAATGCCATTTCGTTATTTGGTCGAATTTTTGGTGCATATATTTTTCTCGTTTTAGTAACTGAAATATTATTAAATTATGTCCTCATGTTGTATACTTATATAAATTAAATGTTGAAATTTAATAAAATTGTTTGATTAACTTTAGAAAGAAATGATTTTTGGAACTATGATAAAAAAAGAGGATACTCAATACTTTTGGACGTAGGCTGTATATTTACGGAATAATCGCCTGGTTACACTTAACGATTACACCCTGTCTATATTTCGATGTATGTTACAGTACGATTACTGTTAGTTAACCACTCACAGATAGTTTGCCTTCATTTAATTTTCAACTTTAATGTCATACAAATTAAGTAGTTATTTCTAAATCGGTAGACGTGGGTGACAGTATTCTGAAAATTGCTTTATTTGTAGGACATTAAAGTTGAAAATTTAATAAATCAGCCTATATACGTCCCACTGCTGGACACAGGCCTCCTCTCATGCATGAGAGGGAACGGGCAGTAGTCCCCACGCTTGGGGCCTTTTCTTCGTCGGATTGGGGACTACACATACACCTTTGAATTTCTTCGTGGATGTATGCAGGTTTCCTCACGATGTTTTTCCTTCACCGAAGAGCTAACGGTAAATATCAAATGATATTCCGTACATAAGTTTAGGAAAACTCATTGGTACGAGCCGGGATTCGAACCCTCGACCGCCGCCTGACAGCCGCATGCCTGAACCGCTAGGCTACCGTATCTTCCCGTAGCTTTAAAGTTGAAAACGAAATGAAGGCAAACTATCAGTCAGTGGTTATGGTTAAGGCGCCGTAGGGTCATTGTCTTCTCTCCCTCTCACTGAGCATAAGCGTGAGCGAGATGGAAGTACGTACTCGGAAGCGCGCAAAACATGTTTTTTAATTTTAATTTTTTGGCCGTTTAAACAAATAAAAAAGTAAACACTGAATTCTCTCAAACATGGTATTGCCGATTTTTAGAAGCCATTTTAATATTTTTAGCTTTTGTGCATAATTTGTAACAAATATTTTAAGTGTATTTTAGACCCTTTTAGACCTATGTTCGTGTTTTTTTTCTATCGAGCGAAAATTGCTTAATCATGTTTCTAAACACTGATCTCCCTGCAGAAAAGCCTCAAGATTACTATTCGTATTTTTTTGAAAGCATATTATTATAAACAGATGCATTATATTGTTTCAAAAACTCTGTTCGCTTAACTTCGCTGAACCTACGGCGCCTTAAGTAAGAGTAATGGTACTGTACCCGGGTTGCCCTTGTTGAAGGCGACGGCGGCAGCGAGCGCGAAGTTGATGGCGGGCGCGGCCGGCGACACCGCGCCGAACTCGCTAGGCTCCTCCTTCGGGTTTATCTGTACACCAGGAAACTAACATGACAAAGGTTAAGGTGAACATTAAAGGTTGTCTCATTGTTAGGTTTAGGTACTCCAAAAGGTGTAAAAGTATTTAAGGCGCCGTAGGTCCATGGTCTTCTCTCCTCACTGAGCATAAGCGTGAGCGAGATGGAAGTGCGTGCTCGGAAGCGCGGATATCATGTTTTTTAATTTTAATTTTTGAGCCGTTTAAAAAAATAAAAAAGTAAGCACTGATTTCTCTCAAACATGACATCGCTCATTTTTAGAAGCGATTTTATTATTTTTAGCTTTTGTGCATAATTGGTTGGCAATATTTTAAGTTTAATTTAGACCTATTTTCGTGTTTTTTTCTATAGAGCGAAAATAGCTTAATCATGTTTCGATTCACTGATCTCCCTGCAAAAAAACCTCAAGATTACTATTCGTATTTTTTTTTATCATAGTTACAGGCGCATTATACAACGTGTTTTTTAACCGTCTTAGAGCCGAAGCCCACTGAAAGAATCCAAAAGGTACTAATCATTCATTGAAAAAAAAAATTTTTAGTTAAGTTTTTAGTAATAAAACGTAATAAAGTTTGAAAAATTCTCTATGGCGCACGGAGCGAAGTTCATTCACCCGGTTAGAGTTCGTACCTATCTAAATAAGATGGCGGCTAGCGGACACTGCAGTCACCCAGCTGGATGATCAAAATTAATTTTAATACAAAAAAAAAACAATGTCCAATGCATTTAAAAAAAATCTTTAAAAAAATAAAAAAAACCTTTTTAAGTTCTTTGTAATGTATACATTAACTGGGGTTCGGTTCTAAGACGGTTGAAAAAACACCGTGTATTGTTTCAAAAACTTGTTCGCTTCACATCGCTGAGCATACGGCGCCTTAAGAGTCCGCAGTAAGCTCGATTCTCCATACAAACGTAGTTACGCTCTCATTTTAAAACTACGTGTTGGATTGTAACGAAACTTTGCATGTTCAATGAAATGAGGTATATCTATGTCTAAAATTAGTTTACGTAGCTTCAGATACCATAATAAAAAAGATACAGCGAATTTAAGTTTTTCATACAAAACTAGTTTTTGCTGTATTTACTTTGTTTTATAAATTGGAACCATATAAACTAAATACAGACATAGATATACCTCATGTCATTGTACATGCAAAGTTTCGTCACAATCCAACACGCAGTTTTAAAATGAGAGCGTAACTACGTTTGTATGGGAAGGTGAAATTCGGCCGAGCTTACTGCGGCCTCTTAAAGCAATGACGCGTAGTTATAATGTCCGTGAGGCAACCGGATGGATTATTTAATTAATTATTATTTCACAAAAGAATATCTAGCCCGTGTGGTGTCGGGTTAGAATTTCACCACCCCCTTTCTTCCCGTGGGTGTCGTAAGTCGACTGAGGGACCAGGGATGAAGTGTGTTGTGGGCGATGGGCTAGCAACCTATCACTGCAATATAATATTTTGTCCATATTTTATACCCACATTTATGCTAAAAGTGGCGCTGGAACATACGTTTCATGTGCTCTGCCTACCCCTTTTGGGAATAAAGGCGTGAATGTATGTATGTATGTAAAAGAATATCTTATGGTACAAAAGGCGGACTTAATAAAACATTCTCTACCAGCCAACCCTAAGGCAAAGCAGATATAATGGGATAATAATATAAGTTAGATTTTATGTGGTATCAGCATCCCTTTTGATGCAAATACGAACTGTGAAAAGTTCAACACAATTGGAGGAATGAGACGGGCTTAAGGCACTCTAAGCTTTTCATAGAAGGACTGGACTCGGGCTGGACTAACAAAATCTGGGAATCCAGTAGGAAGCAGCTCAGAATCATATCTGGGGTGTTCACAGGTCACTTCGGGGTCAAGGATCTCTTGGCCAAGATGGGACTATCGGATAGTTTAGACTGTAGAATGTGTGGCGAGGAGGTTGAGACTATGGAACACTTATTGTGTGAATGTCAGACTAAGAATGATTTACTTTGGTAACGGCTATCCGCAACCAAAGGAATTCAAGGTGCTTCCACTGAGCTGCATTGTCCGCTATGTGGATATGATGGTGCGAGCTTGGGAGTACACATAAGGAGAGGGCAAATGCACTAAATTTTCCACTGGGTCGAAGTGCATCCGAAAGGGCCCTCATCTAGATAAAATAAGATTACTGTGAAAAGTTTAAATCTGTAAACACTTACCGGCCCCTGCTGGCCAGCGAGCCCCAGCAGTTTCGAGTACGCCTGCCGCTCGTGCAAGCCCTCGCCGCGCTCAGGCTTCACCTTGTCCACTATCGGCTTCCTCTCGTGCTGGACCGCTGTCGGTATAGCACAAGAATTACTGCCCATCAGTGGATTTTTGATAATTGTACTTAATACTAGGGTGTTTGAGATTAACCATTATCTGGTGCATATCCAATTTTTGGTCGTAATTCAAAACATATCTTTTCGACCGACACATTCAGTGCCAAGAATCGCTATGCTGAATTCCTTTGTCACGCAAATAATCTTGTTGTTTATTTGTATTTTTGCTCAAGTAGCTGTTTGTGTGACAATAAACATTTCCTTCTTGCTTAAGGATAATTCCCTCCAAACGGCACGCATCACATCAGATCGGAACGGATTTGACAATCTTTAAACGATATTAAATCATGTACACAGTATTTAAAATTTATATTATCAGGCCATGCCTGTCTCCATCATCAGATCAGCTTGATGGTACCATAATAGTGTCATAATAATTGTCATCCAAACTATACCTTAACCCAAAATTTCAGCCCAATTGATTGAAGTTAACGAACTACTAAGACATCTGTCACATTCAGACAAGTATGTGAATATGAGAGTAATGGGTGTCTTATTCACAGTGATAAGAGATAAAATGGTAACCATGCTATGCTTGCTGTACAAGTTAAATTGAAACTTATAAATACTAACCACAAATACTAATTTCAAATAACTACTACTAATAATACTACATTCAAATAACATTTTTTAATGACTATCATCCTATCATCTGACATTTCATTGTATTGTAGGTAATTTTATTATTTTATTCATCTCTTTTTATTGTTTTTTTTTTTGACTTGTGTGCATGTGTTATCCATTGTGTTTAATTAGTAACTGCCCTAGCTTGTCAGTGCTTTAGTTTTGAACTGTAAAGTTACATGTCTTTAAGGTGCAACGTCACTGACGAATTCCATACAATTTTCGTTCGGACTAGACGTCTAATCTATCGATGTCAGGAACTTGAAATTATGATATTTAGATAATATATGACCCTCTTCTCCCGCAGTTTGAATAAATACACGCAAAAACCAGTAATATTCAAACAATAGCCATTTGAAATTCATTAAATTTTACTCCGAGCCTTGTATGTGTGCGTGAGTTAGACACTGTCCGTGTAAATGACATGGCCGCGTCACAATGACAGCACGTTGCCTAAAACCTTCACTAGATGTCTTTAATATCAAACAAGATTAGTTAGATAGCGGAGTGAATAGTAGTAATTATAATCACCAGACGGTGACACCATCGTACAAACACTTTTAGTTTGTGGTGAAAGAGATAGCATTATTTTTATCTTGCTACGCTGCTCATTTTGGTAATGACGTAAGAGCAATGTCATTTGTTTTTGATAGACTGAATTTCAAGCAACAATGAATGAATTTCAATGCTTTGCTCTTTAGCCGTGATAGACCTACTTCAAGTCCACGGAACGATAACTATGCATACCTAGGTACATTTTGCGTCTTATTAGAAAGAAGTAAGATCCAATATTGAAACGTAATCTGTGCTACCGAACGTATACATATTTAGGTTTTGATCAAATGACATACATACATACATACATACATTCACGCCTTTATTCCTAAAAGGGGTAGGCAGAACACCTGAAACGTATGTTCCAGCGCCACTTAATGTTGGTATAAAATATCGACAAAATGTGATATTGCAGTGATAGGTTAGGCTAGCCCATCGCCCACATCACACTTCAACATTGGTCCTTTACTCGATTTTTACGACACCCACGGGAAGAAACGGGTGTTGTTGATCAAATGAACCGTTTGAATTTCCAACTTGCAGATTATAAGCAAGTTTCGATTGAGTGAATGTTACGTAATGTAGCATTAAATATAACAGACAATTATTAGGAGTGTAAGTACCTGATAAATTTAAACATTCGCTTTAGTCGACTGCACATCGATTGACAGTAAATTACCTACTGCAACCTATTTAGGAATCGACTGTTCAACTAGAATATTAGATTACCCCCAAAATGTAAATTAACTAAGTCACAATTTTTCTTCTTTACGAGTACAATGTTGTGAGGGTAGAATTATACACTCGTAGGCATTCTTCGGTGCAGGTACTGATGCCAGTTACGACCGGTGGTTAGGCAAAGTGGTTAGGGGACAGCATAACAGTGCCGCAACCAGTTAGAAATGTCCATTACCGGTATTTTTTTAAAGCCTTGTGATATCTTTTTAATACCGGTTACAAACCGGTATTATTTCGATACTTACTTAGATATTTTTTTGTTCTTAACCGGGTCGACCTTGCTCTCCACGCCGAAGCCGAAATATCGGTTACCTTTGTAACTTTTATGAAACCGTATTTACGGTACCGAAAAAAATGACATAAAATATAAAGCTGCAGCCAGCTATGTCCCGGAGAAACCCGATATATTTAATTAATTATGCTATTATTAACATACTAGGTACAGATAGGGAATGCAAAACACCATCATGGAATCCCGAAATCCCGGAATCTCCTACCGATTTTTCCAATATTCTAATACCAGAATTTAAAAGGACCAATGTCGAAATAAGTGTATTATTATTATTTTTATCCTGCTAGTATTGTAAATGCGAAAGTTTAGATGTTTATATGTATAAATATTTGAATGTTTAGATGTTTGGATGTTCGTAACTCAATCACGCTTAAACTGCGCAACCTTATTGCCTGCCTAACCTCTTAAAGCCCATGGGCCTACTCATGGGACTTATTCTTTCGAAGGCATTTAAATTATACTCAACTGGAATAGAGCTGGATTTGTTTTGTTTCGGGCACTTTTCAAAACAAACGAAAGTCAACTCTATTTCCAACACAATGCGATTCCAATTCCAGTGCCAATTTGTAATATATGCTGAGCCTTAGGAGGAGCCTAGATTAAAATATAGGACATTTTTTTTATCCCAGGTTCACGCAGACGAAACCGTGAGTGGAATCTAGTTTTTAATAAAAAAAAATTGACATGCATTTGTAAAAAAAAGGAACGCATAATCTAATGTACTTAAATTTATTTGTTAGTTGTTATTGTTTGTCCTACGTAATTTTTCTACTGAAGAATAATCGCTTTTCCACTCTATTGTTGCTGGTGGTAGGAGCACTATTTGAACTGTTAGAAGGTAAAATAGGCTTCCGCTAGAATGGGTAACTTCTATGAATGAACGTAGAACACCGTAAATGGGGAATGTAGGAAAAAAATGATTTATTGACTTTTTTTTCTGCTAAGTTTTTTCTTTTTTCTCAAAAAAACGTAGTTTTTAGGGTTGTTAACTGATTACACAAACGTTACCTGAAATAAAACTTTAAGTACTAAACCTTTGGTTGTAAACATGAATGTAAAAAAAAAATTATGCATCTAAAAAAAATATACTGTTACTACTATCGGTTCAGGGAGGGCACTTATTCTATTGTATAGACAGTTTCCAAATTTACAATGACTCCCTGAACAGATAAAAGCAGTGGTCGAAAACAGCCCCATAGGTATTTTTAAGTAAATAGGTTGGTTTTGCTGTGAGAGATGAGTGTTTAATTTTATATTAGGTAATATACCACTAGTAATGTTTGGACAAAAAAATAAGGTGTAAAACTTCCAATAATGTTAATCCAAAACACAAAAACACAAATGTATTGTTTACACTTTTAATTTCAGACTTATTTTACAAAAAAAGTGAACTTTATGCTAAAATAAGCATTAGAAAGAAGGATAAAGCACAAAGCACGAGGTCTTTTATATAAGACACTTTATGCCACACAGCTGTGTTGTTCCACATACAAGTGTTTTTATTATTTATATCTAAATAGTACTTACAACAATCAATATATTTATTTTGAATGTATTTATTATTTAACTCTATAATTTTAAATTTCGTTATTCAGTTCTCGAAAAGTTGCTTAAATAAAAAACCTAAAGAAGAAGAGGTTTGAAACGATCGGTTCGTATTTTTCGCTATCGAAATTGTCAAAATTGAAAATCGTATCACGTTCTTTTTCTTGTTTTCTTGCTAATCAACAAATTATTGAATTCAGATCACGAGATTATTAAACGAGTATCTATTTGTTAATTAATATTAAGATTTTATTTTTCGCTGTGTGTGGTGGTGTGCGGACTGCGATGGAGCTACCAGAGGCAGGCCTAAGTGGCTTGCAAAAAAGACCGACTCGTTCTCTCCCGAACGTTTTGCCTTCAACAAAAGCAAAGAGGCAGAAACAAAGTCCATTAACAACGCATGAGAAACGTTGGTGTTCAACATTTACAAGTTGGTGTGTGAACTTTGCAGCAATAATGAATTTCCGTGTAACAAACCGTGTCTGTTCAATATTTATCCCAAGCAGAAAAGGTTGACGACAACTTCTTCTTTGTTTAGCGCATTTCTAATCCTAAAAAAATGCACTATAATTTGCAACCAAATCTTGATAGGTATTATTATCGAAGCCCCGGTAATCCCGCTATTGAGGTCCAATATCAAAATTCAATGCTACCAGCATTGAGGATCATCTGATATTGAAGGTATATATCTATTTCGTTTTTGACGATTATAATAATGACTTCTTGTAAATTGGCATAGTAAATAATATATCAGTTTATATTACGTTCCACTGCTGGGCACAGACCTCCTCTCATGGACGAGAATTAAATGAAAAAAATAACGGTATCATAATTATACCGGTTTAGAAAAGGAATTATAAAAGTTTCAGTAAAATTAAAAATAAATACCGGTAACCGATATGTATTTCTACACGGGTCCGGATCCGGTACCGTTACGTTGGCGGCGCGGCTAACCTTTACAAGATAACGCTATTGTAATGGAATACCGATTCCATACCGGTATAACGTAACCGAAATCAGTCCATGCTCGTAAGTCAGCCTTTGAAAACAAAAGTGTTCGCCAATTGTTAAAAACTGAATCGATAACAATATCCATATACTTAATTGAACGAGCGAGCGAGACGAACGAAGATTTTCATTTCAGCTAGGCAATTATTCCAGATTTCCAGATTCGCGTTTAAAAGATCTTTACTTTACGCAAGTTGTTTGCTAGCAGAGCCGTAAATTTTTAGTGTTTCTGTTCTCGATTTTCGTCTGTTTATATATATGCATATATATTGTATGAAGGTATTTATATGTATTTTATTTATTTGTCTATTGTCGTTATTTATTATGTATGTATAACCACTGTGTGTTTATATCTGTAGTTGCACTAACCAAAATTTGTCTGCTTTGCCCAAATGTTGAAATGCTTACGGCTTTAAGTCCGCCTTTTGTACGATAAGTTGTTCTTTTGTTCAAATCAAAGATTAAATAAATAAATATTCTTTCGTATGTCCGGCTGTCTAGACTTCTCCTCTATATGTCGTAGGTAGCTATATTTCTCAACCGATTCTCGGGAAATTTTGTGAGCTGATTTGAAGATTATACAGAGTGACATTCAATCCGAAACTATAAGGGACACGGAAATTTGCTCTAAGGAGTCACCCAGACCGATTTTAGAAAGAATAAAAACTGCATTTAACTTAGTACGCAGTCAAATCTGTCTAAAAATCCTAGTTCGTTTTTTGCGTATAAGTATACCTAAGTATACTTACTATGCCTAAGCACGGCTATGTCCCCCCAGTAAGCATCACCAGTGAAAAATTTTTTATAATCGGATAAGTGGTTTCGGAGGTTATACCGTACATACAAACATACAAATAAATAACACTTTACAATAATCGTTCCGGTAGCATAGTGGTTCAGGCATGCGACTGTCAAACGGCGGTCGTGGGTTCGACAGATAAGTTTCATCTCATATTTACCTAAACAAGACATTCAATAATTTTGTAAGCAAATGCCCATAACCCAACCATTGAAGATTAGTAATGAATGAGAGAAAGCATCATAAACGTATAGAAACGTAAACGCGTGAAAAAGTTGAATTCGAATTTTGAATTTTGACGTTCATCGAAAACAGTACCATATTGTCAAATGATATATTTATCTCTTTCTGATGCGGTCTAGGTCCAGATTGGAGAGACTGGCCACTAAGAGTTTTGATATACAAACTTGCCAATTATTCACAAAGCTTACTAAATTCGTCCGTCCGGTAACGCAAAATTGTTACCAACTTTGAGGTCATTATTTTAGACGCGAGTCACGGGCGAATACAAAACATTTTGTGAATAATACGTAGCCTCTCTGATTGTAATTATGTAGTACCGCAACTGCGGGTGAATATGGATATAACAAATCAAAGTACCAATATACTTCCTAAGTATAGATACCTTATTCCTTATAACGTTAGATTTTTGTAAGGAAAAATACCTCTTTTATCTTCCTTTATAAATATTGTACTTACTAGTGTTATTTCGATTATTTAATGTGTTTCAAATGGAACAATGTAAATGTTTTTTTGTTTATCAAAATAGTTTTCATGACGCGAATGACTTGAAGATTTACGCACGATTTGTCTAATATCATGTGGAATAGGGTATAGAATAGATAAAGGTAGTACTTTGATTTTTCAACAGTAAACCTACGGATAGGTACTCATGAATCATGATTTTCCAATTAAATGAAGGCGTAACATCTTTTTAAATGAAATACCTATGCATCATAATATTTACGTAGTATGTAACATGACAGAATAGGTCCGCCAAAAATATAGGGGGTTTTGTGGATAATCTAGATACAAATCATGTTTATCAAGAAAACTTAAACAAGTTAAATATGAAAAAAAATTTTTTTGCACATTACAAGTAAATCTAAGTTAGTTTAGACGGTCATATTGGTTTAGAAATCCAAATTGAAAAACAAAAAAGATGTACGTTCATCGGGATTTGAACCCGGTTCAACGATGGCATTACAGACAGATTTAAGCAAAAGTGTATAACACTGCGCTACCGCATGACATTAGGTAACGAGTGAAAAAGTCAGATGCATTCGTCGTACATTCTAAAGTGCCAGACACAAGTACATTTAGTTTCGCTATTTCCTAATAGAGGCGCTACTATAGATTTAGTTTTGCGCCCTCTAGTTTGATTTATGCAAAATGTTTGACAATGACAAACTTCGAAGTGACATTTAGCTACGTTAGTCTGCGTAAATTCACGAAAAAGCACTTTTATGCATATTTTCGGACTACATTTTAAAAGGAAACATTGTTTAGTGCAGATTGATTGCGATTCATACGTAGCAAGCTCTTCGGCTTCCGCAGTTTGAAACACATGTTGGTACTCGTCACGGTTTTGCGTAAAACGATGAGCAACCATCGAAATTATATATCGCGACATCTGTTAGCAACAGCTCGACAGGAACCAGTGACGTTGAACCTTAAGGTGCAACGTCACTGACGAATTCCATACAATTTTCGTTCGGACTAGACGTCTAATCTATCGATGTCAGGAACTTGAAATTGTGATATTTAGATAATATATGACCCTCTTCTCCCGCAGTTTGAATAAATACACGCAAAAACCAGTAATATTCAAACAATAGCCATTTGAAATTCATTAAATTTTACTCCGAGCCTTGTATGTGTGCGTGAGTTAGACACTGTCCGTGTAAATGACATGGCCGCGTCACAATGACAGCACGTTGCCTAAAACCTTCACTAGATGTCTTTAATATCAAACAAAATTAGTTAGATAGCGGAGTGAATAGTAGTAATTATACTCACCAGACGGTGACACCATCGTACAAACACTTTTAGTTTGTGGTGAAAGAGATAGCATTATTTTTATCTTGCTACGCTGCTCATTTTGGTAATGACGTAAGAGCAATGTCATTTGTTTTTGATAGACTGAATATCAAGCAACAATGAATGAATTTCAATGCTTTGCTCTTTAGTCGTGATAGACCTACTTAAAGTCCACGGAACGATAATTATGCATAGGTACATTTTGCGTCTTATTAGAAAGAAGTAAGATCCAATATTGAAACGTAATCTGTGCTACCGAACGTATACATATATAGGTTTTGATCAAATGACATACATACATACATACATTCACGCCTTTATTCCTAAAAGGGGTAGGCAGAACACCTGAAACGTATGTTCCAGACATTAATGTTGGTATAAAATATCGACAAAATGTGATATTGCAGTGATAGGTTGCTAGCCCATCGCCCACATCACACTTCAACATTGGTCCTTTAGTCGACTTTTACGACACCCACGGGAAGAAAGGGGTGTTGTTGATCAAATGAACCGTTTGAATTTCCAACTTGCAGATTATAAGCAAGTTTCGATTGAGTGAATGTTACTTAATGTAGCATTAAATATAACAGACAATTATTAGGAGTGTAAGTACCTGATAAATTTAAACATTCGCTTTAGTCGACTGCACATCGATTGACAGTAAAATACCTACTGCAACCTATTTAGGAATCGACTGTTCAACTAGAATATTAGATTACCCCCAACATGTAAAGTAACTAAGTCACAATTTTTCTTCTTTACAATGATGTGAGGGTAGAATTATACACTCGTAGGCATTCTTCGGTGCAGGGACTGATGCCAGTTACGACCGGTGGTTAGGCAAAGTGGTTAGGCGACAACATAACAGTGCCGCAACCAGTTAGAAATATCCATTACCGGTATTTTTTAAAGCCTAGTGATATCTTTTTAATAACGGTTTCAAACCGGTATTATTTCGATACTTACTTAGATATTTTTTTGTTCTTAAGCGGGTCGACCTTGCCCTCCTCGCCGAAGTCGAAATATCGGTTACTTTTGTAACTTTTATGAAACCGTATTAACAGTACCGAAAAAAATGTCATAAAATATAAAGCTGCAGCCAGCTATGTCCCGGAGAAAACCGATATATTTAATTAATTTTGTTATTATTAACATACTACATATAGGGAATGCAAACCACCATCATGGAATCCCGAAATACCGGAATCCCCTACCGATTTTTCCAATATTCTAATACCAGAATTTAAAAGGACCAATGTCGAATTAAGTACTACATTACCGGTATTATTATTATTTTTATCCTGCTAGTATTGTAAATGCGAAAGTTTAGATGTTTATATGTATAAATGTTTGAATGTTTAGATGTTTGGATGTTCGTAACTCAATTACGCTTAAACTGCGCAACGTATTTGCCTGCCTATGGCCCATGTAGGCCCATGGGCCTACTCATGGTATTCTGTCGAAGGCATTTAAATTATATTCAACTGGAATAGAGCTGAATTTGTTTTGTTTCGGGCACTTTTCAAAACAAACGAAAGTCAACTCTATTTCTAACACAACGCGATTCCAATTCCAATGCCATTTTGTAATATATGCTGAGCCTTAGCAGGAGCCTAGATTAAAATATAGGACAATTTTTTTTATCCCGGATTCTTGCAGACGAAACCGTGAGTGGAATCTAGTTTTTAATTTGAAAAAAAATGTCATGCATTTGTAAAAAAAAAAGGAACGCATAATGTAGTGTAGTTAAAATTATTTGTTAGTTGTTATTGTCTGTCCTAAGTAATTTTCCTACTGAAGAATAATCGCTTTTCCGCTCTATTGATGCTGGTGGTAGGAGCACTATTTGAACTGTTAGAAGGTAAAATAGGCTTTCACTAGTATGGGTAACTTCTATGAATGAACATAGAACACCGTAAATGGGGAATGTAGGAAAAAATGATTTATTTTATTTTTTTCGGGTAATTTCGTTCTTTTTCTTTCAAAAAACGTAGTTTTTAGGTTTGTTAACTGATTACACAAAAGTTACCTGACATAAAACTTTACTGAACCTTTGGTTGTAAACATGAATGTTAAAAAATATTATGCATAAACTCTTACTACTATCGGTTCAGGGAGGGCACTAATTCTATTGTATAGACAGTTTCCAAATTCACAATAACTCCCTGAACAGATAAAAGCAGTGGTCAAAAACAGCCCCATAGGTATTTATATTAGGTAATATACCAATAGTAATGTTTTGACAAAAAAAATAAGCTGTAAAACTTCCAATAATGTAAATCCAAAACACAAAAACACAAATGTCTTGTTGACACTTTTAATTTCAGACTTATTTTACAAGAAAAAGTGAACTTTTTAGTGCGTTTTTTTAGCATTAGAAAGAAGGAAAAAGAACGAAGCACGAGGTCTTTTATATAAGACACTATGCCACACAGCTGTCAAAGTAGGTTCTCTATTGTATGGGCAAAAATCATTTCCCAAAGTGTCACTTCCCTAATGATCATTTGGCAAAAAATCACTAGTCAAATTATTGTTTCGCATTTTATCACTTGGCAATATCTCCTACGGCAAAATATTACTTCACAAATTATTGTTTGGCAAAGTTTTACATAGTCAAGTTACATTTGGTATAACATTCGTTTTCCAAATTATTGCATGGCATACGATTTAGACCCTAATTGTGTAGTTCATACGAAATCTATTTGAGTGAGATTATTACATATTTTGCTAAGCAAGTAGTTTTTGAAAAACAAAAGTATATAATTTACAGGTAAGTTTATATGTTCTTTGTACTATAGGTACTTAGTTAACAATTTATTATAATGCAAATAAGCAGCATGCATGCAAGCAAGCCCCGAGTCGGTTTCGCCCTTTTCATCGAGAGTCTCCAGCGAATCGACGCCACCCCGCTGCGCGGGGTGTCTATTTCTGGTCTGAGGGACACAAGTGAACTCTAACCTAACCGACCAAAAAACAGAGTTCGCTTATTACAAGCCATTTTTTCCACACTGATACCTAATGTGCGAAATGAAAATTTGAACAAATGTTTTGTTTGGAAAACAATATTAGCCCGAACAAAGTGTTTGCTTAATAAACTTTTGTCTTAATAACACTTGACAAAGCAAAATTATGCCAGATGATATTTTGACCAAATGAACAAAATGCGAAACAAAAATGTGCTATTTGTTCATTTGGGACATGAAACTACTGCCTATAAGTTTTGTGGGAAGTGAAATTTGGCGAAAAATATTTTGCCGAAACAGCAGGATACCGTCAAAGTATGTCAAACCGCCATTAAAAAAGACTTAGATCATTGTTGTCGACCCTAAAATGATGGAAGTGTTTTTATTATTTATATCTAAATAATACTTACAATATATTTATAATATATATTTATTTTGAATGTTTTTATTATTTAACTCTGTAATTTTAAATTTCGTTATTCAGTTCTCGAAAGGTTGCTTAAATATAAAACCTAAAGAAGAAGAGGTTTGAAACGATCGGTTCGTATTTTTCGCTATTTTAATTGTCAAAATTGACAATCGTATCTCGTTCTTTTTCTTGTTTTCCTGCTAATCAACAAATTATTTAATTCAGATCACGAGATTATTAAACGAGTATCTATCTATTTGTTAATTAATATTAAGACTTTATTCTTTGCTGTGTGTGGTGGTGGCAGACTGCGATGGAGCTACCAGAGGCAGGCCCAAGTGGTTTGCAAAAAAGACCGACTCGTTCTCTCCTGAACGTTTTGCCTTCAACAAAAGCAAAGAGACAGAAACAAAGTCCATTAACAACAAATGAGAAACGTTGGTGTTCAACATTTACAAGTTGGTGTGTTTAATATTTATCCCAAGCAGAAAAGGTTGACGACTACTTCTTCTTTGTTTAGCGTATTACTAATCCTAAAAAAACGCACTATAATGTGCAACCATATGTTGATAGGTATTTTTATCGAAGCCCCGGTAATCCCCGCATTGAGGTCCAATATCACAATTCAATACTACCAGCATTGAGGATCGTCTCATATTGAAGGTATATATTTATTTCGTTTTAGACGATTATAATAATGACTTCATGTGAATTGGCATAATAAATAATATATCAGTTTATATTACGTTCCACTGCTGGGCACAGACCTCCTATCATGGACGAGAATGAAATGAAAAAAATAACGGTACCATAATTATACCGGTTTGGAAAAGGAATTGTAAAAGTTTCAGTACAATTAAAAATAAATACCGGTAACCGATGTGTATTTCTACACGGTTCCGAATCCGGTACCGTTACGTTGGCGGCGCGGCTAACCTTTACAATATAACGCTATTGTAATGGAATACCGATTCCATACCGGTATAACCGTAACCGGAATCAGTCCATGCTCGTAAGTCAGCCTTTAAAAACAAAATTGTTGGCCAATTGTTAAAAACTGAATCGATAACAATATCCATATACTTAATTGAACGAGCGAGCGAGACGACCGGGGATTTTCATTTCAGCTAGGCAATTATTCCAGATTTCCAGATTCGCGTTTAAAAGTTCTTTACGCAAGTTGTTTGCTAGCAGAGCCGTAAATTCTTAGTGTTGCTGTTCTCTATTTTCGTCTGTATATATATATATACATATACGTATATTGTATGAAGGTATTTATATGTATTTTATTTATTTGTCTATTGTCGTTATTTATTATGTATGTATAACCACTGTGTGTTTATATCTGTAGTTCCACCGCCCACAATTTGTCTGCTTTGCCCAAATGTTGACTGGTAGAGAATGCTTACAGCTTTAAGTCCGCCTTTTGTAGGATATGTTGTTCTTTTGTTCAATAAAGATTAAATAAATAAATAAATATTCTTTCGTATGTCCGGCTGTCTAGACTTCTCCTCTATATGTCGTAGGTAGCTATTTCTCAACCGATTCTCGGGAAATTTTGTGAGCTGATTTGAAGATTAAACAGAGTGACATTCAATCCGAAACTATAAGGGACACGGAAATTTGCTCTAAGGAGTCACCCAGACCGATTTTAGAAAGAATAAAAACTGCATTTAACATAGTACACAGTCAAATCTGTCTAAAAATCCGAGTTCGTTTTTTGCGTATAAAATGTACCTAAGTATACTTACTATGCCTAAGCATGGCTATGTCCCCCCAGTAAGTTCAGTCATCCATCACCAGTGAAAGATTTTTTATAATCGGATAAGTGGTATCGGAGGTTATACCGTACATACAAACATACAAAAAATATCACTTTACAATAATCGTTCCGGTAGCATAGTGGTTCAGGCATGCGACTGTCAAACGGCGGTCGTGGGTTTGACAGATAAGTTTCATCTCATATTTACCTAAACAAGACATTCAATAATTTTGTAAGCAAATGCCCATAACCCAGCCATTGAAGATTAGTAATGAATGAGTGAAAGCATCATAAACGTATAGAAACGTAAACGCGTGAAAAAGGCGAATTCGAATTTTGAATTTTGACGTTCATCGAAAACAGTACCATATTGTCAAATGATATATTTCTCTCTTTCTGACGCGGTCTAGGTCCGGATTCGAGAGACTGGCCACTAAGAGTTTTGATATACAAACTCGCCTGTTATTCACAAAGCTTACTAAATTCGTCCGTCCGGTAACGCAAAATTGTTACCAACTTTGAGGTCATTATATTAGACGCGACTCACGGGCGAATACAAAACATTTTGTGAATAATACGTAGCCTCTCTGATTGTAATTAATTAATTATGTAGTACCGCAACTGCGGGTGAATATGAATATAACAAATCAAAGTACTAATATACTTACCGAGTATAGGTAGTTACCTTATTCCTTATAACGTTAGATTTTTGTAAGGAAAAATACCTATTTTATCTTCCTTTATAAATATTGTACTTAATAGTGTTATTTCGATTATTTAATGTGTTTCAAATGGAACAATGTAAATGTTTTTGTTTATCAAAATGGTTTTCATGACGCGAATGACTTGAAGATTTACGCACGATTTGTCTAATCTCATGTGGAATAGGGTATAGAATAGATAAAGGTAGTACTTTGTTTTTTCAACAGTAAACCTACGGATACTCATGAATCATGATTTTCTAAGTAAATGAAAGGCGTAACATCTTTTTAAATGATATACCGATCTAAAATAGTATTTATGTAGTATGTAACATGTAAGAATAGGTATGCCATAAATATAGTAGAGTATTTTTGTGGATCATCTAGATACAATCATGCTTATCAAGAATTTATAAACATGTTTAAGTTAGAAAAAGATACTTTTGCACATTATAAGTAAATCTAAGTTAGTTGAGACGGTCATATTGGTTTAGAAATCCAAATAGAAAAACAAAAAAGTAGTATGTCCGTCGGGATTTGAACCCGGTTCAAGGATGGCGTTACAGACAGATTTAAGCAAAAGAGATGCGCACTGCGCTACCGCATGACATTAAGTAACGAGTAAAAAAGTCAGCTGCATTCATATTGTAGTCTAGAGTGCCTGCCACAAGTACATTTAGTTTCACTATTTCCTAATAGAGGCGCTACTATAGATTTAGTTTTGCGCCCTCTAGTTTGATTTATGCAAGATGTTTGACAATGACAAACTCGAAAGTGACATTTAGCTACGTTGGTCTGCGTAAATTCACGGAAAAGCACTTTTATGCATATTTTCGGACTACATTTTAAAAAGAAACACTGTTTAGTGCAGATTGATTGCGATTCATACGTAGCAAGCTCTTCGGCTTCCGCAGTTTGAAATACATGTTGGTACTCGTCACGGTTTTGCGTAAAACGATGAGCAACCATCGAAATTATATATCGCGACATCTGTTAGCAACAGCTCGACAGGAACCAGTGACGTTGAACCTTAATAAATAAATAAAGTATTGAAATTGAACATAGGGATGTTTAACCGAACCCCCACCAAATAATGCAGTTCTTGCCGCTTCATGGATCGAGGTAATGAATACTCACAGTCGCTCCGCATGCCGCAGGCGAGGCACTTCTGCAGCCGACAGTACTGGCAGCGGTTTCGGTGGTGCTTCGTCACCTCGCAGTTCATGCTGCCGCGGCACTGGTACCCGAGCTTCTTGCGGATGCTTCGCTTGAAGAAGCCTTTGCAGCCTGGTGAAAGATTTATAAATATCACAGTTCGTTGTTAGGTAAGGGTTTTTACAATACAATATTGAATTAGAAAACATTATGGTTTTATTTAGTCGATCATATCACCTATTTGCGACGTCGCAGATGGGACGATGACATTGTTAGGGTAGGGGGTGCAACTTGGATGAGAAAAGTACATGATCGTAAATTGTGGACGTCTCTAGGGGTGGCCTATGCTGTACAGCGAGTCCAAATGGACACGGTATAGAAAAAAAAACACTACAACATACTCTACAAGTCTCATACAAATCGAATAACGCAGAAATAAAGTATTACTAGTGTCATTATCATTTTAAAAGGTTTATTCAAAACGAATAATGCAGAAATAAAGTAACACCTATGTTACGAATTTAATACATTTAAATATCTAATAGAGATGCGCCAAATATTCGGTATTTGGCATATTTGTAAATGTTCGTTATTCTGGTTCAAATGCCATATATTTAGCAAATAATTTTAGAGGTGTTTGGCTGCAAGTTGCAATAATGTAATCAATGCCTTGTGAAAAGATTTATATTGCTACAGTTTAACTAACTTAACTGTAAATATTTTACTTTAAAAATCAATAAGTTTTTTACCACTGATTGAGTCTTTTTTGGTGATGGAGGCCTTATGTTGAACCAAATAATCTGGTTGGGAAAAGGTGAACTGAACATTCGGCCGAATATTCGTATTTGGTGAACCCATATTCAGCGCATCTCTAGATGATATGATTGATTAAACAAAAGAATGATCCGTTTTTATGTCTCCTGAGTAACTTATTCAAACTGCGATTTATGAGTTTTAAATAACCAAATGTGCGGTTTTCTTGTTAAGTTCAACCCCTTTTTGTATGGACCATCTTCTAGGCACTTCAGAGGTCCGTATTGTAACAATTTTTCTAGAAAACTCTATAATTGTCTCTTGGCTAATGGGTAACGGGACAGAATAACAACAAGAAATAGTTGATTGACCCAGATATACATCATACCTTCACAGCTGATCGCCCCATAGTGCCTCCCAGAAGCCCTGTCTCCACACACGATGCACAGCTCCAGCCCACCCACCTCGCTGCCACCGCTGAATTTCATCTCCATCTGGTCCTGCCCATCCATACTGAGGAATACATTATTGGTCATACTCTAATGAATCTCTCTTCTGCTCAAAGAACAATGGTGTTGTGGCCCTTTGAAGTACCATTCAAATATGTATTTAAAAATAAGGTGTAGACAAAGCATAGAAATGTGTTCTCGAAACAGTTGGTAGATGAAGAAAAGATGTTTTTAATTTACTTAGTTACTTTAGAAGATTTAAATTAATATAATATTAAAAAAATATCTGTTATATGATCCTCCTACCTTCTTGAAGCCTATATTAATTATTTTTTCATTTAGCTTAAAATAATAAATTAACACTTGATTATTAGGTCACTACAAGTACACTAATTGCACAATTATTTTAAGCAATATGCTCGAATACCTGTTTAGCATAACATGTTTTTATCAAAATGCTACATATTTGGACCTTCACATTAAAAATAAAGGTCAACTATGAGCAAGCAAGGTGAACAAACGTTGACAATTATGAGGTTGGCCGAATCGGACACGTGAAAGTAACAAAGTAAAAAAAAGAAAACAAAAAGAACTCACAAATTACACAAATATTTACTCGTAATGGTCACCTTTCACTCCCGTAGATGCATGGTATTTTAACCTTTGCGAGTACGTGGGCGGAAATACAATGAACTTGTCCAAGGCGTCTAGCAAAAACAAGACGCCCTGAGCACTGAAGTGAGGAGAGGACAGCAAGAATGGAGTCATCCATAACGAGGGGGTACAGTTAGTTGAAGGTGCACTTACCTTTTCTTTCACACGGATGGCGTTGTTTTAATGTGTTCTTCGCTACTGTAAACACAAGCTTGAGGAAGTTTTCTAGTTACGATCGTACTATGTGCGGTACTGATACATAATGTAATACTGTAATGTAGTTAAAAGTGGTAGAATTAAGCGGGGAAGGGAAGAATGCAGATGCAATAAAAATAAAATAAAACCAATGGAGAAAATGTATGTATGCACTGAATGAAATGTCACATCGATGATGTTTGAGACACCACACACCACACTCGTGATTCGCGTGAATACACGATATTTTATTTTCATTAGTAAATTTTTATTTATTATTATTTTATTTAAACTACGACTCAAGAGCTCGCGCGCAGTCTTGTGATAGCCGTGCAGGAGAAACAATGCTAAAAATAGCATCGCGTTTATTGATTTGTTTCAAACAGCTTGAGCCATGTTGGAGTTACCACAGAGTGTATAAAGGAAATAATGTTTTGTTTGTCAAAATGACAATGCCATTATGCCATTGTCAACTTCAACCAATCGAACCCGAACCACATGTGGTTTTGTTATAAATAAAAGTTTATAATTTGCGTTTAAAGTGAGTATCGGCGTTCGAGATAATAGAATTGGACCCTTCGCAAAAATGGAGGACATTCTCGATAAATTCAACACGTTCACCGAGAAACCAGTCAAGTTTTTGACCGTCCAAAAGGAACTTAAAGACGACATCACGAGTTTGGTTAAATCTCTTTACGATATCACTAAAGCTGAAGAGATCAGTAGCGGGAAGAAGAGAAAAGGTGCTGCTTTGCCTAAATTGATAGTGAAAGACTTCGACGAAGAACAAATATGGCAGCAAATAGACCTACACAACTCGGAGACCTGGGATCACCTCGTATGGGAGGTAGCCAACGGCATGTCAATAAAAAAAGATCTTACTTTCCCTGTTAAGATCCAAAGTGAGGTAGACGGGTCACTAGAAGAAGATGATGATGAAAATGCTGCATCGGAGGATGAGGCTTCGTCTGGAGAAGAAATAAAAGAAAAAACTAAGACTAAAAAGGTAAAGTCTAATCTAAAGAAGGTAAAAAGTTCAATAGTTGACGATAAGTTCTTCAAATTGAACGAAATGGAGCAGTTCCTCCTTAAAGAAGAAAAGGAGAAAAAAGCCGCATCTGACTCAGAAGACTCAATTGATCTATTTGATGATGTGGATGACGAGTCTGGTGAGGAAGGTCAGGACATGTATAATGACTTCTTTGACGGTGTTGATGATGGCAATGATCAAAGCAATGATTACGAAGGAGAACAAGATGACAGTGAAGATGAAAATGATTTGGATTTAGAGAATGAAGAACTTGAAGATCAAAATTCAGGTGATAATAAGAAATCCAAGAAGGATAAGAGAGTCAGATTCGCTGCCATGGAAGACGGTGAATCTGATGAGGAAATGGCTGTAGAAAATAATGAGCCAAACACTATAAGGTATAATAAGGATGAGAGTAAGTCAGATTTTGAGCTAAGGCAGGATCGCTTAAAGCAAACTATTGATAGACTTGAAGAAAAGATGCTGAGAGATGCTCCTTGGCAGTTAAAGGGAGAGGTAGATGCTGTTAAAAGACCACAAAACTCCTTATTAGAGGAGGTAGTGGATTTTGACTTAACTTCCCGTCCGCCACCTATCATAACTGAACAAACCACTCTAACTCTAGAAGACATCCTCAGGCAAAGAATCAAAGACAAAGCATGGGATGATGTCGAAAAGAAAGAAAAGCCGGTTGATGACCAGCTACAATTCCGTAAAACGGAAATCCTAGATCAATCAAAGAGCAAGCAAAGTCTTGCTCAAATTTACGAAGCGGAGTATTTGAAGCAGAAGCAATCTGCGTCAGGGGAAGCGGTTGAAGAAGACGAGCCGGAAGCACATAAAGAAGTCAAAGAAGCTATGAAGAAACTCTTCACAAAGCTTGATGCTTTATGCCACTACCATTACACACCAAGAGCACCCCAAGCGGAAGTTAAAATCGTTAGTAACACACCAGCTATCTCAATGGAGGAAGTCGCACCGGTGGCAACTAGTGACGCTGCATTACTCGCCCCTGAGGAAGTCAAAAAGAAGCAAAGAGGTGACTTACTGAGCAAAGAAGAGAGGAGCACGACAGACAAGAAGAGGGAACGAAGGAAGAAGAAGCAATTGCAGCGTAAGAAGGGTACCGTTGCTAAAGTCACTGAACACAGGAATACCACGAAGGCTGTTGAAGCGAATGATAAGTCATTGAAGACTTCTAAGGCGTTCTTCCAGCAGTTGAATGATGAAGCAACAAGTATAATTAAGAAAAAACGTAAAAATAAAGGGCAATGAATGTTAGTTAATTTGTATTTGTATTTAATCTTTAAGACAATGTCTTGTTGATATATTGTTTGTTTTCTTGCCTTTTTGAAAAACCTATTACTTAAATACATCATCTGTGAAAATTTATTAGGTCCTTATCTATGAGATTGGCGTTTTGTATGGAGCATTTTATGAAAACTTCATACATTGAATTTTATTTCAAATCAAACAAAATTTTGGTAGGAATATAGAAAACTTGTAAAGCTACATTACACATATCTTAATTACTTAAAAATAGTTCGCATCATACAACTATACGTAATTAAAACATTTGAACCGGCAGCACACGAAAAGGGTAGTTATGAAGCTTGAAAAACACTAAACACAAAATTAAAACCTATTATTTGCAATTAAATTCGTTACAGTGTAATATTGAAATTAAAAAATAATTTGGAAGTTGCAATAGAAATGAATAACTTACGTAAGTACAAAATAATATCTGTGAAAATAAAACGCCAATTTCATGGGTAAGGATCTATAATATCATGGTTCATGAGATACAGCCTGGTGGTACGGACAGACAGACAGACGGACGGACAGCGGAGTCTTAGTAATAGGGTTTTACCCTTTGGGTACGGAACCCTAAAAATGAAGCAAGTTTGTATGAAAAACGTATGAATTGCTGTTGTTTTTAATTTCTAGCATTAGAAACTACTACTATTCAACATCCTAATCTCCACTGAGTTGCAAAGGTACGGTTTCTAAACAATCAAATGAACAATAGGATTTTAACACTTTAATTTATTTATGCTTGTACAAAATGCAATATATCTTCTAAAATTACATTTTGCGTTAAAGCGCCTGCAAAAAAGCTAATAGCAATTTAGCACAAACGCATAGTTTGCTGTTCACTGCATGCCACAACACAGCAGGCGTTAAAACAAAGTTGAAAAAACCTTATGCGCTTGGCAGAAGGTATAATATTCCGTGTGGTTAAATTCAAATTTAAAATAACGAAATTTCAGAATGTAGTTTGTCAGTATGCTACATATATATATGCTTGTCTCGTCAGCTTATTGAGGCTAAGTTTTTGAGTCTAATCTTAGTTTACGATTATCTTTTTTAATTAAACGAAGTAAGTATGGACTTCAGAATATGTCATTCAATTACACTGACGAGTGACAGTAACAAACAATAACAAAATTGCTCCAGCCAAAAGCTCGAAGCAAAAGTGTAGTTTCGCTAGAATGCTCGCTAAAGGGCGAATATTCAGCGTTTTTAAGGCGTTTTTTTCGTCATTGTCGGAGACAGCAAATACTATTAAAAGGTACGAGTATCGGAGTTTACTTTTGATGAAGATGTTAGCTAATACCAGTACTGATTCTTTTTGATTAAAGGTTCTGCGGTACGTTTAACCTCTGATGAAATCATCTTGAGACGACAATGACTTTAAAACCGAGCGGTTCAAACGCTCGGAGAATCGCCCTAAAACGCTCATATTTTAATAAGATGTAACATTCGGCAGAATGCTCATCAGCACCTTTATGGCAGCCTTTATCAGTACATTTATATTTACTGTGTTATCAAATAGGCACAAACGTGGCGCCACGACAGTGATGACATTGAATGAGTCAACCTCTAAGTCAACATCTTAATGAAACAAATTACCTTTTTAAATATTTTTTTAATACAGTTGCTCAAAAAGTGGTACTTTTTGTGACTGCGTAGCGTACGAGAAGCTCAATTTCTCGAACTAGTGCTTTTTACTTTTTAGTTCCAAACTATACTTTCGAAACGCAGTAAGTGGCGGTCGCGAGGCGCGACCGTCGCGGGTGCGCGGCCTGTGCGCGGCGGGTTGCTGGCGGGGCGCGACCTGTTTGACCGCGCTAGCGGTTTGTAGGCAAGCATATTTTATCGCAATGATATATTAATTTATTGTATTAAAAAACGTCGTTTACAACACGTGTGAAATGTCTTTTACCACTCGTACCGAGTCTTGCTTGATACCTCGGTACTAGTGGTAAAAAGACATTCTTTTCACACTAGTTGTAAAATGTACTATTTCGTGTAGGCAAATCGGGCTGGAAGGAGGAAAATTGGAGAGGCATATCACACGCTGAAGAAGAAAAAGATAATAAAGTGGCGAGTTTAAAAGAATTGTACAATAATAACATGGTAACTGGTAACCTTCCCCTGCATGAAATATTTTTAATATTTATTACATTACATATGGTGCTACTTTTCCGCACTAGTGCGAAAAGGAGCACTTTTTGTGCATATGTCGGAACTTTAAAGAGCCATATGTACAGTAAAACGTTGTACGATACACGTGCGAATAGGTAATTCGCAACTCGTGTCGATTTAAAACACTCCCTTCGGTCGTGTTTTAATTTATCACTGCTCGTTGCGAATTTCCTATTTTCGGCACTTGTATCGTAAATAACTATTTTATTTGAATGAGATAACTACCTACAACTTAGAAAAGTTGAAAAACCCCCGACATTTTCATTTCAAAGTACAATAGCTCAAAAACGCCTGAACAGATTTTCATGAAACATAGCTAAGAACACTCAAGTATGACATAAAACCGCATTCAATCGGTCGATCCGTTAGGGGGCTACGCTACCACAGACAGATACACGGATACACAGACAGACACGTTAAACTTATAACACCCCTCTTTTTGCGTCGGGGGTTAAAAATACACACCGAAAGTTTCATTAAGACTGCTCCCTGTAACAACTATCAATTCAAAGTCAGAAAAAAAAGAATTGGGAGTGGACCAAAAATATATGGATTAGTTATGTCCATTGTATATGATCGGTGGCACGACTGACACGCGAAGTAGGTGTCTACTCCAATATAGATCTGTGGGTTTCCTCTATGACGTTGAAGTGGAACTTATCGATACCAGCGACCCCGTACCTCTCATGGTCGGCCTTATCACGCGATAAGTGACAAGATAGGAGCGTCGTCTCGTTCTATCGAACGGTGTCGGCCAGTGACGGAAGCTCTACCTTGTCACTTATCGTGTGATAAGGCCGACCATGATACAGGGTCAGGATTGTCGACGTTCTTGTTATGCCAAGCACTAACAGCAGGACGTTCGTGCTAGGAAAATCTCCAGGTATCATTATTACCTAAAATAAAATAAAAACCAATATGTGAAAATAGGTATACACAAACTTTCCTAATGTTCCCTCATTATTTAATAAAATACGTAATGAGGTACGATTCCAAGGCATTCGATATCATAAGCTCTAGTCTAAAATATGTAACTTTTAAAATAGCTGCTCATAGTTTTATTGTAGAGACCACCAACCCCTACAAACACAAATTCCAAGCAAATTCGTTTGTTTTCTACAAAACTCATCTCATTCGGCATATAACTGGAGTCACAGATGCCACGGTCCTTGTCATTTTCTTTTTTTTAATAATATGTAGTCAGTGCTTTCTGTCCGGTGCGGTGGGATGTTTCAATTCGGCCAGCTATGCCCTTGTACAGCTGTGCGAGTTTTTTTTTAATTTTGACACTGCGAAGCTTTGGGAGGTACACTATAAGCCACTGCAAACAATATTTGGGTCACGCAGAGATTTGGGTTCGTGTATAGTTCAAAGCCTCGCGGTGCCCGCACAATCGTATCGATTGTGCAGGTTAAGTAATAAAATAAGGCATAGGGGAGCTACCGCGAAACGAAAACGATTACGAATACAAATAATTTATTTTGCAAGAAAAAGGGTTTTTGTGACCTTCAGAATATTCAGCACCTCCTTCAACAGCCATTACATATTATGGCATGCAAAATATTAAAAGTTAATAAATAATAAAATAAAATAAAAATCGTTTATTTCAGACCATTGATCCATATAAATAATATAGTCCATTACATTATATATAATAAATAAAATAGTCCATTACATTAAGGTTAGTCAGGTTCATCTTAAGTCAGATGTTCGTTCGTTTGATTTTCGTTCGTGTACCTCTCTCTCTGTCGTACTTGCTAATTCCAGAACCAGTTGAAATTACAAAGTAGAGCTTTAAAAGTTACGTACAATTGAACAAAAGTAATAAAATAAAAATTAACATAAAAATTAAAAGATACCTAAGATAAACGAAAGAAGTTCGTTTTCGTTTCGCGGTAGGGCCTCAGGTCTTGGAATGGGTGACCACTTTGAGAGAACTCGGATTAACAGCCAAAATGCCAATTCAGATTTTTATTATACCACGTCGGTGGCAAACAGGCGTAAGGCCCGCCTGATGGTAAGCCGTCACCGTAGCTTCCGCACGCGTGCAACTTCAGGAATATCACATGCGCGGTGCCGACCTCTATAAATTTATACACTGATGGTCACAACACACATCAGCAACGTCGGGAAACATCAGAGAGGTAAATAAATAAGTTATTTATTTGTGATTAAGTCCCGCTTAGTAACGGTAAAAATGTAAGAGTTAACCCAGACCAGAATCGTAGCGAATAGAGATTTTGTGATCTCTAATTACATATATAAGTACAACCGGAAAAGAGACATCACTGTTTGTATGTACGTAAATACCTATCAAACCTTATTCTGCCAAAACTAAAGACCACATACAGACTGCTTAACTAAACTCCAGAAATCCCCATTACAAGCGACGTGGCAATAAAAGCAACAATACAAGAAGTAAATCTTACATATTACGGGAGTAAGCCCGCTCGGCGCGGAGTAATTAGCGCGGGAAAAACGCGCGATATGGCGCGAGACGAATCAGCCTCGCTGGAGCTACGACGCGTGGAGTGAGCGTTTATTAGCTTGAGCGGTTTTTCAACGCGCGTTTTAAGCGCCCGCTAGACGGGTTGATGTTGCGAAGGGGCTGGCCGGAAACAGGCGGGCTGTCGATCGCTCGCCGCGTGCATTCAGCCCCTGCTAGATTGGTACCAACAAGCCTCCGACGGCGTGACCTTCGTCGGTGGCTCGTGAGTTGTCTGGCTAGACGGTCGGCCGACAACGCTATTGAAATAGAGAACATTTATTTCTGACCGCGATCACAGAATAAGTAACAGTACACAGTGATCCTTATCGTGTTAGTTACATAAGACTTCATACCTATTGTTAGTAATTATATTACCTACACACAAACAAAACAATACAAAACAATGTCGATAGTATATGTCAGACTGCCCTTTCTACGTGAAGTTGCATCCAATGATGCTGATAAGGGCAGTCCTAGAACTAATAACTACAGTTAGGATGCTGTCGGGTCAGGGACGCCGCTCGCTTCTGTATGGTGGCGTGGAAACCATCCTCCTCGCTCCGCGCGCCAAGGGCGTCCGAAGGTCAAACGAAATTTTGCTGGAAACAACTATCTACACGGTGCGTGCGGACCCAGGTCGAAGGGAATCGCTGGCGGTCGCCCTTTAAATGTGCGATAGAGATGCGATTACCTAATAGTCAAGTACGAATTTCTTGTGGAGCAGGAACGGTCGTTGTGGCACTCTTTGGGAGATGCCTTTGTCCAGCAATGGAGGTCTTTCGGCTGATATAATGATGATTTTCTCTAAATATGCATAATTATCGCTCCTAAAACGTGAAACAGCCGTCCTCGAGCCAGCGAACGACACCATAGAAGTCTCTGCAAAACTGCCCCTCAGAATTGGTGCCATTGCCATTAGGCCTCTCACAGACTGGCGCGGCCTGGCCCCGGCGGACAGTAGTAAACTTGTCCGCCGCTGTCAAATTTTCTATTGTCCGCCACCGCAGGCGGGGCCAGTGTGTTGCAGGCCTTATGCGGGGTTGAGGGCGGCATGTCAAAACGATGCCAGGCAGCTGTTTAGTTCGAGCATCAAGCATGCGCATACCGGGTTTTAGACACCTGTTTGTGTAGAAAGTAAGGACGCATTCTACGGTTTTTGCTGCGGGTTTCGGCTGCCTCGAGCTGCGAACCTTACGACACTAAGGCTGGGTTGCACAAAACCGTCTGTAATTGTCTTAGAGCATTAAACCAACAGGCGTTCCCCTCTGCCAAAAATATATGACTAGTGGTCATACACATTGTATGGACTGACGTTTATCTGACGTAGCTATTTTCACGTTACGCATACATTTGACGTTCCCCTCCCCCGCAAAAATCGGCAGACTTTTTATGTATAGAAAATGACTCATGGCCACTCCGGTTGGTTTAATGCTATAAGGTAATTGTAAACGGTGTTCGTTAAAATCTGAATGTATGGAAAGTTTGTCAGGTTTCTATATGGACTTACAGCTGCCGGGTAAATACGGTTTGATTGCCGCGAGAGGCTGTTCAAAGCCGCATTATTTTTATACCTCTAGCAACACTCTTAGTGCGCAGTTAAGAAGCATTGCTTCCTGATTGATATGTACTATTCTATTAGTACAAATAAGGGGGAGGAATGGCAAGTGGCCAATGAGTAGCAAGGTGAAGAGTGTCTTATGGAACTTTAATTACCTATTTAATAAGTAGCTTCTGCTCGCGGCTCCGTCCGCGTGGAAATCATTTAGGTATATCGCAGCTCTATACAAAATTTCACCCCCTTAGGAGATGAAATTGTGGTGAAATAAGGTGTTTTACGGAATAAAAACTATCGTCTGTCCTTCCTGGCAACTGAAACTATATCTATAAATCGGTTCAGCGGTTTAAGCGTGAAGAGGTATACAGACAGACACACTTTCGCAGTTATACCTAATATTCAACATCATCATATCAGCCGAAAGACGTCCGGGAGAAAGAGGCCTCCCCCAAAGAGTGCCACAATGACCGGTCCTGCGCCACCCGCATCCAGCAATAAAAAAAATTGTCACTAGTTTTCCTAGCTCCATGAAAGCCATGGCAGTTAGCTTGGCCGAAGTTACGAAACGGCGCCGTTACAATTTAGCCGGGTTCAAATGTTAAATACCTAACCTAACTGCACTTTTTGCGCGCCGCGATGCACTTACTTTATTATTGTTATTAGTTTCGGGGGCTTTTGGGCGGAAGCTAAATACGTCTGTCTGTGCATTCTATGTATGTAATGTGTTAGAATGGGTAGTAGTATAGGTAGTAGGTACCGGTTTTCGCGCAGAACAGAACTCGTTGATCGTTTGTTCGCCACTTCAACCCTATATTTCCTCCTTATGGTATAATTTGCGGTTCAGCATGATATGCTGGGCCGCAAAAATGATCATATAATATCATGCTGTGGTTACGGTACCTATGCCCCATAATTATGATTACTTATAAGATATGTTTTAAGACATTATATACTCAATAAGTAGCTTAAGAACAAGGTACCTAATTCATTATATTATTTGAAAACAATAAAATTAAATTTTATGATGGTAATTGACGACCGCTTTAGCCTAGTTGGTAGTGACCCTGCCTACGAAGCAAGAGGTCCTGGGTTCGAATCCCGGTAAGGGCAAAAATTTGTGTGATGAGCATGAATATTTGGTTCTGAGTCATGGATATTTTCTATGTATTTAAGTATTTATATCTATTATATATATCGTCGTCTAGTACCCATAACACAAGCCTTACTGAGCTTACTATGGGACTAGGTCGATTTGTGTAAGATTGACCCCTTATATTTATTTATTATTATTATTTATTTAACCATATAAATAATTAATATGAATACTTAACAAACAACGAAAATACTCTGAACAAGCAAACAGAACTCATGAAATGATCAAGCTACTTACTCGTAGCTTTTTGCTATCACGTTCACTGTAAGGAACCCGCCTAGCGGGCACCTACGCCGTAGGCGTTTTCCGCTACGTAGCGGGGAAACCCCGGGATCGGCTACGTGCGTAACGCGTAGCGTAGCATCGTCATTGGCCCTGAATGGGTTGATAGTATTTTATGCAATCGTTATATAATGTATCCTTTTTCAGTCGAGTACCACGTTTAGGCCACGAAGCTTGCTGAGTGGCCTAATTAAGGTACGAGACTTAAAAAGCTAATTAAACAACTATTGTATACAATACTTTTTCTACGAGTCAACTGAACTGATTAAACAAACTTGGTATCTATTGAACACGAAGTGCAACCAATGGCTTTTTCTTTTTTTGTGCGTTGATGTCTATTTACCTTTTGACTTTCTCATGACGGCGTCCTATTGGTCAAATACATTATAGTTCAGTAAAGGCGCCACGTGATTGGTCAATTTCATTACAGTTGTCTCAACAGTTATGAAATGTTGAGTTGGGAGCTCCATAGTAAAAAGTATGTGATTTAAGTTTGGTGTACAAAGTCTTAATTCAAACATTAAGGTAGACGAGTATTAAAAAGATTTTTATATGGTGGCGCGGGTATCTCAAGACACGCGAGTTAAACTACCCACATCTTTCTAAATATTAGAAAGAGATGGCCTACTGCTAGCCGTGGTAATATGCAGGGATCGGTTACGAGCGTAGCGCGTAACGATTGTTGGCAGTGAATATATTAAAAGATTATTATAATATATGATGGCACGGGTATCCTTAGACCGCACGCGAGATAAACTACCCGCATCTTTCTAAATATTAGAAAGAGATGGCCTCGTGCTAGCCGGGGTGGTATGTATGATATTTCTTGACCGTATCGTGGGTGCAGCGGCGACGTCAGCGCTGCGCCCTCCGCCGCAAATTTATAATTTCGCACAATTACCCGCCCGAGACATCGTCGACCACAGACCTAGGAAAGCTTAGATCTTACAGATATAACCTTTTAACTCCCGACGCAAAAAGAGGGGAGTTGTAAGATTGAAGTGTCTGTGTGTCTGTCTGCATTGTAGCTCCTGAACGAATGGACCGATTTTAATGCAGTTTTTTGTCGAAAAGCTGACATGATTGAGACGGTTCTAAGCGGTTTCAACAAATTCGAAAGTTTTTCAACTTTTCTCAGTTGTTAATTATATGAATTTAAATACAGAGATTTTGGTTCGCGACTTCCCTGTGGACATCCCAAAAATTAAGTGTTAAAGCCTGATTTTTGGTTGATCCCTTTATCCAGATAAGCGGCGTCTTTTTTAAAAATATTATCACACAAATGAACTAGTCCCATCAAGCACTCAATAAGGCTTGTGTAATGGGTACTAGACGACGCGGACGATATAATTATAGTCCGACTGCTTCACTGAGTCCTCGCCTGCGCGGCGATAAAGAACCGCGCGCGTGCTCATCAGACAAATATACTCTCTTACCGGGATTCGAACCTAAGACCGTCAGCTTCGTAAGCAGCTACAAACTATGCTAAATATGTAGGTCGTCAAACCTTTGTTCCTATATCTTCCTAGGAACGAACACGACATTCATCATCGGTATTCCCAGGGATCCGCCACAACGTCAAGCGGCGGCGGCAGAGGTAGCGGTGCTTCACAAATCAGAGCGAAAGGCCGCGCTCCGATCTCTCACTCCTGCGTCTACACCGCTGGACATAGGCCTCCCCCAAAAAGTGCTACAATGACCGGACCTGCGCGATGCAATCCAGCGGACTACCGCGATCTTCACCAGGTCATCAGTCCACCTTGTATGTAGATCGTTCCATTTAATTTCATTTATTCCTTGATAAAACGTACTTTTACATGTCAGTTTTGGTCAAGATCTTATAATAACATTGATATATAATATTATAACATTTGACATACTCGGCGCTCTTTTGACATCTTGGGACAACTTGTTGTAAGTTCCAGTTATTAAAAAAAACTCTGCCGTGTCTGCGAGTTTCCTTCGGCCATGTACCAGGACAGCATCGGCGGCAGGAGCTGCGGCAGACAAATAAATTCAGCCGCGATAAGCGCGGTATAAATCAGGCGGGAAAAAGGGTCATGTGTTTGTGAGACTCCGGCTATGATGTCATTGCCGTAAGGTTTATTTGTCTATTGCAGAGTTTAAGTTTTTAAGATAGAGTTAGCAGTGTCTGTGGGTCCTGAGCTGAAGCCTTTTTAAACTTTGACATCAGATTCACCAGGAGGGGGCAGGAGGACGCCTACGCCGTAGCCGCTTTCCGCTACGTAGCGAGAGAACCACGGGATCGGCTACGAGCGTAGCGCGTAGCGATTCTTGGCAGTATATGTGTCTTGCACTGTTCGTATATAAGGATTCGTTATTCTAAGATGAAACGTGTTCGTAAAAAAATTGCAAACCTTTTTTCACCGACTTGCCGGTGAGCTGGAATTTGGTATACTCATGTGAATTGGGTGACAATGCGATATAATGGTAATAAAAAAAATTAAGTGAGTATTTCAATGTTTTTTTTTAGGTTTAATCACAATCTGCACTGCTAATCTTAAATATAAAAGATTTTTTGAGTTTAGGAACCTGCCCTATAACTAAATAGGAGTTAACCTACTTACCTAATTAATTATCTTAATTGAAAAGCAAAACTAAATAAGTTACTAACAACTTATTTAGTTTTGGTTGATTTTCGAGCGCTCGAAAGTAAAAAATCGGTCCCCATGTCTAGTCACTTTGACATGATTAAATTAACCATGTTATCTTCGTGATTAGATGCTTTTCAAGTGCAAAAAGTGTTTTTATATTAATGTTTACAATTATAGCAGAAGGTGTAGGTAATGGTTCGTTGAGAGCTCTACATTTCTCGAAAAAATTGACTAGACATGTTTTTTCCGTGGACCCTTCAATTTGACTTAGCTGTGCTTGCCTAACATGTGTCGCTTAACTATATTTTTGACTTGGGCTGCAGTTTGACCCTCTATTGAGCTTGATAAATCATCAGGGAATCGATTTAAGGTACTTGGGAGAAGGCAGTTTCACACTCTTTGTCGAAATTCGTTGTTGCTTTTTGCAACCTCAAATTTCAGCATATACACGGTGTGTTTTTAACCGTCTTAGAGCCAAAGCCCAGTTAATGTATATGTTGCAGGGAAATGGTCAAAACAGAGATTTGATCAAATCTCTAAGGGATATGATCAAATCACGCAGGATGTTAAAATGGCCAATTCATTTTATCATTTACCTAATACAAATCAGTAATTTGATCAAATCTCTGAATCTGTTTAGCGAAATGACGAAATCGGACAAAAAAGGCAACTCGTTTTTTCATTTCACTAGACTTGTTTAGTGATTTGATAAAATCCCTGAAACGCGTCAGTGAGTTGAAGAAACTAACGCGATAAAGATTTTTCCGCTCTTTTATAAAAAAAATAACCACGAAGACGCTCTACTCCCGCCACCACCTTCTAACCTATCCGCCATCCGAGTCTAAGTCCCAGAACCGTTTAAATGACTAATCATTTATGAGCCAATATCTGCGAGTCAGTTTCGTCAATTCACTGACGCGTTTCAGGGATTTATCAAATCACTAAACAAATCTAGTGAAATGAAAAAACGAGTTGCCTTTTTTGTCCGATTTCGTTATTTCACTAAACAGATTCAGAGATTTGATCAAATTACTGATTTGTATTAGGTAAATGATAAAATGGATTCACCATTTTAACATCCTGCGTGATTTGATAATATTCCTTAGGGCTTTGTTCAAATCTCTGTTTTGGCCATTTCACTGCGACATATACGTTACGAAGAACTTAAAAAAGGTTTTTTTTTATTTTTTTAAATGCATAAATTATTGTTTTTTTTGTATTCATATTAGTTTGAATCATCCAGCTGAGTGAACGCAGTGTCCGCTAGCCGCCATCTTATGAAGATACATAGGTACGAACTCTAACCGGATGAATGAACTTCGCTCCGTGCGCCATAGAGAATTTTTCAAACTTAGTTACCTTTTATTACGAAAAACTTAACTAAAAAAATTTTTTTTTTCACGAAAAATTAGTACCTTTTGGATACTTTCAGTGGGCTTCGGCTCTAAGACGGTTAAAAAAACACGTTGTATAAGCTACGTAAGTACTTGGGCCTTGTTTTTTTCTTTAGATCTTTAATGTCGTTGCTATATTGGGTTAGAATTGAAAATCTATTTTATCGTATACCTATGCTGGACTGACGATGGAGAAGGTCGGCCGGTTACCAGGAACTCCCAAACTACACAAGATAATCCCATCGTCTACGAATGTTTCCCGTTTTCACATCCTAAATTAAATTCGGAACGCGTCGTAAGTGAAACAATTGAAGTAAGGTAACGGCGCCTATTACCGGGGGTATCAAATTCGGCTACCATTACCGTGGCATTTTCAAATACGCATTTTAAAAGCAAACCGTTCGATTTACAATAAAACATACTTTACACAAATGAAGCCTAATTTAGTAGACTAACGGTCCTGTTTACGCAAATGTGTGTGAATTAAATAACAAGCACGCAATCCATCAGTTTCCGCGACGGCGGCGTAGGAAGAGGTTGTGTCATACAAACGCATGGCGTCACTGGTAAGTATACCCAAATCTTATTTATTATTTCACGCAATACCTATGACAATTGAACAAATGCTATGGATTTTAAATGGTTATCTATAGTTTTCTGCACAAATTTTGCGTACTCGTTATATATTTTTTGGCCTGGAAATTCATTTAAAATGGAATATAAAATACAGCGGTGATAGACGCCATTTTTAGTTGGGGAAACTAATACCGTGGCATACCACGGTAATAGTTAAGTCGGCGATTTGCTTATTTGTGCTTTAACTTTTTTATATGTAATCGATTATAAAATCTCTTACAGCTATTCGAATCTTGATCTATTGACGCTATTAAAGAACTATTTCCGTGGTATGGAAAGTATCCAACAAACCCTTAATTTTTAACCAAAACTTTAGTACTGAATCTGCAGTTTCTATGGAAACCCTTATTTTGTCATGTCGTTTAAATATTGTAATAATTAACTTACCAGTTATGTGATTTTGGTTTTATATCAAGCTTGTAATATGTATGTTTGATTTGTAATGAAAATACAATTTTATTCTAAAGTTTTTATGGATCGGAATTAGATTTTACAAAATTCCAAATTAAGTCTATTACCGATGGTAAGATCCCACAACAATCGGTAATAGTTACTATGGGATTTTTTTACCGACCCATTCAATATTTGTTTGGGTCGGTAATAGGTTAAAAAGAAGTATCTATTACCGAGTGACATTTTAGTTTTCTCTTAAAATAAATCACATCTAGGGTTCCGTTCGTACAATTTCATTCGATAAAATTGATTTCTCTGGTTCGTATTATTAAGATGTGTGGTGAACGGAGATAATAACATATCCCAGCAAAATTTGTAAATTAGATATAGTCCTAAAACATTCAAACAACCCGGGAACGACACATAAGTATAGATAAAGGTGTTACTTACCTACACAAAACGCAAAATATTGTTTTCGAGTCATTTAGCTTGTTAGTATGCTCAGTATTGTACTTATTAGGTTTTTTATAATACCCCGTATTTTATTTATTTAATCTTTGAATACAAAATACCGAATCCATAGTATAATGTAATGTAACTGTGATTTAATAAAAGCTAGTCTTTACCTGCTATGTATGCAAGTAGTAGTTATTCTTATAACCAGTAGACATCATTTTGTTGATTTAAGTATGTTTTATGTTTTCTTTATTTTTATATAGTACGGAACCAAAGTCATGAATATTATTTTAACCCTCGATATTGGGTGCTGAATGGTGCATCAGGTTACTATTACCGATGGTAGAAAATTGCTGCTTTTTGTACCCTCGGTAATAAAAGCTAATTTCGCGGTAATAGAATCACATCCCATCCATTACCACGGTAATAGAAGATTCTCCTTTCGTGGTTTCAATAATTATTTTATCAAATATAATAAACTAATATTGGTTCAAAAAGTTATGACTCTGAAAGTTAAATAAACACTCTTCAATAAAAAAAAAATCTAGGACGTTAAGGAGCTTTCATACCCATCATTTTTTAGAATCATTTGAAAAGTACCTCGCGTACCACGGTAATAGGCGCCGTTACCTTAATTCGGTATGTTACATAAGCTGTGTCTACAAAAATCAGAGCGGAGCCGCGGCGGCGGGCTGTATTAGATTTACTACTGCCTGATTGTGCGCTGAGTAGAGTTGAATAGAGAGACCAAATATGGGATGGGATGTATTCATTTATTTTCTCCGAGCGGTAAGGCACGAGATATCTAATCTGGACGACCTGTAGATACCCAAGAACCGGTCTCAATGGGCGTTGGGGCTATCGTGGGTAAAATAGATGGGGAACTGGGTCTATAGTGATGAGATATGGGTGGATCATGAAACTGGGCTATTGCAAAGAGATTCGGACACCCGGACAGGCGGTGACTATTATTGTTATTATTATTTATATTATACTACGTGAAACTCGTTTATATCGCAGCTCCATACCAACTTTCACCCCCCATTTCACTTCCTTAGGGGATGATTTCGGGGATAAAAATTATCCTATGTTTTGTTCCCCAGGACTCAAACGATCTCTATACCAAATTTCATCCAAATCGGTTCAGATAGTCAGACAGACAGACAGACAGACACACTTTTGTCGTCATTACTTTAAAATTAGTATGGACTGTGGATTTTCATTTCATATTTCATATATCATAAAAACGTAAATATGTGACTAATACATTTATATAACAAATACAAATTAATTATTATAATATATATTTTATATAATATAGTTAAGGACCCATAAAACAACACACCAAATGTCACAAAGTTAATGAAAACAAAACAAAATATGACCATTACATTCGATAAGGATAAGGTCTGTGCATTAACAGAAAGTTAATGATATTAATTACAGTATATTAATTATGATGATGAATGATATTAATTATAATATTACATTAATGTAATATTGGCAGTGATGTACTGGGTCAATAACAATAAAATATATAACACACAAATAATATAATAACACACCAGTTTGTCCGTTTTCTTTATTTCTGGGTTGTTCTCATATCCCGCACCAGATGTATTTACTTTCCTTTTAACCTAAACGTGGACTGGTAGAGAACGCCTTATGGCATTACGTTCGCCTTTTGCATTTGTAACTTGTTCCTGTGCAATAAAGTTTAAATAAATAAATATATAATTAATATAAGAAACGTCAGCCGCAGTCTCTGGCTCTTCAAGTACTCTGCGCCATGCACCCGCGTCACATATACTTCTGATAATAAGTTCACATAAATTATGGCGGCATACAGCTTGGCTAATGAACCAGCCCCGAGCGGGAAACTGCATTATAGGTCGTATAGGATATGTTCTATAATATATAAGGTGCGTTTGAATTAGGTACCAATACTTTTAGAGTTGATAGTACTCGTCTCTAGGAGTCTATTTATATAAGAAATATTTAATAGATTGTGTTAATTTTTAAAAACACCCTGTTAATGAGATAGTTAACAATTTTACCGCGAATCATTGACGTGTGTCACACACAGCGATGTTCACTTGACAGCAAGTGTTAAACACCTTGTCAGTTAAATACACAGGATGGTTATTTTTGGACGAAATTTTAAATTATTTATTTGGTTCTAAAAATTAAAACAAAAATATCATATAAAAAGTTATCTTAATTTCTACTTAAAGTTAATTGTTTTGATGTAATGTAACACCTCTTAAAATATTGGTACCTAATTCGATGGCACCTTATATACGTAGTCGGTTTACAGTGTACAAAGTCCACTTTATATACTTAACCTTTTCAATCAGAATGAAACATTTGTTCGTGACACCTTAATGAGCAGTCTACAAAAACAAATGAAAACATCAATCTATGCTATAGGTCGACCGCTTAAGGGGATGCCTTGATTCGAGTCGACCAGGCGCGCTTGACAGAGACACGCTTAAGCCTTCCGCGCACGAGAAAAAGAGATTCAACACTCTTTAGATGTGATAAAATACTATCGTACTAACGTGATTGTGTCGTATAATAATGTTTTGATATTGTAGGCTGAGTAAAACAAAAAAAAACCCAACTTTGGTTATTTTTTTCTATAGAGGAAATTTTAGACAATCATGTATCGATTAAAACAGACCAACAATCAATCATATAATCAAGAATCATATATCCGAAAATCAGACCTTATTGTTTCTTAATCTAGTCAGAACGTTCCAAAGCACGCGATAGTTGCCAATGCACCCCCTTAACTCAGTCCTCGCCTGCGGCGCGCGGGGTATGACGATAACGGGGCGCGGGAGATTAAGGCACTGGTCCCACCGCGAGCTAGTAAGCTATGAGCTATCGGCTATAAACACGAACAAAAGATAAGCACTCCCGTGTAAATAAAGGAGACACGGCGATATTTATAGCTCACCGCTGGGCGAGTAACTATAAATATCGCTGTGTCTCTTTTATTTACACGGGAGTGCTTATCTTTTGTTGGTGTTTATAGCCGATAGCTCATAGCTTACTAGCTCGCGGTGGGACCAGTGCCTAAGCCCGGTGCCCGCACGCCGCGCAGGTGAGAACTCAGTTGAACGGTCTACCTATACTTGTCAATGTGGACAATATCGTTAGGTACCCCTGTTACCTATTTTAACCCCAATTTAAATAACCGCTAAGACGCTCTGTTTTAACACTTTCACTGCCAGGAGCCCGCCTAGCGGGCGCCTACGCCGTAGTCGCTTTCCGCTACATACGAGGAAAACCACGGGATCGGCTACGAGCGTAGCGCGTAGCGATTCTCATCAGTGCATGTGTGAGTTACTGATGTTTTTGTTTTTATTAACATATTAATTGACAACATTTCATATTTTCATGTAGGCCATTTTATGATTTAGTTCGCTAGAAAATGTTTTTTTAAGCGACACGTGTTTTTTTATTTCTCCCTTAATTGTAATTTTCATTCAAAACTATCAAATTGAAAAGTAGCGAATTCCAGAAGGTTGTAAGTAAATTATGACGTCAATACTACGACTCTGTATGGCAGTTTGGACACCTTTCATATGGCAGCCATAATACTGACGTCACACACGGTGAAAACCACTTTTATACGTTTTCGCGATTTTCTTAAAAGCGAGCAGGAAAAAAACACAGAAAACTACTTTATTACGTTCAGATAACATAATTACCGAAATGCTTTTCGATTTAGGCGTCATTACATATTTTGAAATATTGTCAATTATCAATGCTACGCTACGCTTGAATCGTTATTAATGTTATTATGTTAGAATCACTGCAAATACATGAACCACTAAGCTACCGCAGATTACTCATCGTCCTCCTAGCCGAGTGTTTTTCCCGGTTGTGCCCCTAAACGGGCCCGGGATCCGCTTTGACACCTAATCGCAAGATTTGGCATAAGTACTAGTTTTTTTTCTTCTTTTTTTTTAATTATCGGAGCATAAAATTTTTCCTTTTTTCCTTTCATTTCAAATTTATAAGTACTAGTGTTACTCAAGCGACTGCCATCTGACTTTCCAACTCCTTATTGGTATTAGACCGGATTCGTCACGATGTTTTCACCGAAAGCCGCTGATAAATATCAAATGATATTTCGTACATAAGGTTTTTGAGAAAACCCAGTGGGACGCTTCGGGGTTTGAACTCTCTCACTCACGATCCAAAGTCGTGTGCCTTACCGCTCGGCTACAGTCTACCATAGATACCTAATTAACGTAATTACACTGTATGTAAACATAGTTAATATAAACATTGTAAATAGTGCTGATAGTCGGGCCCGTTAAAAACCGCTACTAAATGTCTATGGCCATTGCCGGCAATAAAACGATATGGCAATATTGCTAGTTCGTTTATTGGTGGCTCGAATATTGCTACTGATACTGATACAGCCACAGACTAGCGAAAGGTATGGAATCAAATTTTGATACAAAGTATTTTTTGGGTCATTGCCTGGTTTCCTATCACCATTAATTTAAGGTGGTTCGATTTCCATACAAAACGTTATTTGAAACTTATGAATTCCTCCTTTCCTTGAATAAACTTGTATAAACTAGAATAATTTGAGAAAAATGGTTTTCCCAAAGTATGACATCACAAACGAGTATCTCAGATTATTCTAGTTTATTGAATTTTATAAGTGTAAAATAGTCATTTATTTCATTTATTTACTCAATTCGAATTGCCAAAATTGCGAAAAATTCTACACACATGTTACAAACACAGCTATCATGAAAATGAAAGGATTTATGAGAGTAACAGGATTATTCTTGCTGCTTCGTTAAAAAATCGGTCAAGTGCGTGTCGGGGCACGCGCAGTGTAGAGTTCCGTAGTTGCCTGTCTTGGTTACATCGACACGCGCGCGAAAGTTGGTCGACTATTAAGCGGTAACTAGTTATGCCTACTTAGCCGTGATAGTTTTCCTTTTAAATTCGTTATATGTACTACTGCCACGTTTTGTTTAACATTCCTAGTAGCAGCCATTTAACCGGCAGGAAAAAAATTGGGATTTAAAGCCAAATATCTCGCAAACGAATCACTAATTTGTAAAATCGTTATCAAAACCCCATGATATTTTTGAACAAGCTATCCAACGATATCCTACAATATGGGTATAACAAGAAAAAGAACTTACATCTCCACTTTAGGTGAAAGGTACCCCAAAAATTTTTTTTTCAAGATTATGTTTATCATTTTTGTCGGCGTGATTGATTTATATACCCAGCTGAATTACAGTTTTCAAGTACTAATGGTCACTGAGCTAAACCGAAGACGGACGGACAGAGGGACGGACGGACGGGCGGCCAGTCGGACATGTCAAAACTATAGGGGTTCCTTGTTGCCTACGGAACCCTAAAAAAGAACACAACAAATGTTCTTTTTTCGATACAGGGCCGGTGATTTTCATGTTTATATAGATGAGGCGAATCAGAAAACAATGGAAATTAATCGATGTTATACCTACTGGTAATAAATATAACGAAAAATAAACCATCATTGTCTGTTTGTTCTCTGTATCATATAGTTAAAAATTTGATCGTGGTAACTTTCACGTTAAATTGACACGAATCAAAAATACTTAACAACAAGTTACTGTAATTTTTAGTACTAGCTTTTATTGCCGACTGTTCTTTTCTGTGTATTATAACATCATCAACTACTGACAGACCTGACAGAATTGTCCGCTTCGATAGAAAAAATCCCGCGTTTTTTTCTAGCTACCAACACGACGAAGAAAACAAGGGGTCGGTAACGCGTTAGTGACTCTTCTGGAATCGCAAGCGTCCATAGGTCACGTTGTCTGCTTACCACCAGGCAGACCGTATGCTTGTTTGTCACCGTCGTAGTATAAAGAAAAAGTAAATCCTAGTCTATTAGTAGTAGATCGCTGACCACCGCGCCATAAAGCGCGACGCGAATTAAAAAGAGTTACGGTTGCCTCGGGCCGCGTCGGGTGCAGTACTTATGCAGTGTACAGTACAGGGTACATACCTATAGGTACAGGGTGATTGTACACGAGTATACAGGCTGTTCACACACATTTTTGAATTTTGAATTTTTTGATTGTAAACAATCGTGACTTTTATAACTGATAGCGATTAGTAACAATTGCAGGTGCAATCCGTGTAGAAACGTCGAAAATAAATATATATCGCTTTAAACCTATGTTTTTTAAATGTTTACAACGTGCAAAAGTATCAAGTTATTATAATTATGAGTAAGTAAACAATATTTAAACAATAGTAGGTATAAAATATACACACTTCAAAAATACTAACCTCGTTTGAACGTAAGTACGAAACAAAATGAAGCGCGCGTAATCATATTCTATAAAAAAAAGTTGCATAGATATTAAATTTATAATTACTATTTATAGATTTCAAGACCGCACGGCGTAGCCTATCGTAGAGGTCTACGCCGAAGCGGTATCGTAGCGAGCGTAGCTAGGATCTCGTAGCACAGGCACAATTCCTCGCGCTCAACGTTTGCGGCCATTTTACTGTATGACATGTTCCAGTAATAAAACACCGTGAGGAAACCGGTCTAATTCCAACAAGTTATTTCCCTCTGCGTTGGAGGGTAAGATGGCAGGCGCTTTCGTAAAACTGCTGATGAAAATAGGCTAGATGACTTTCTGACTGGGACGATCTGCGACATTATGTACCTACTTTGACGTTTATATTTCGTACACACATTTTTTAACCAAGTAAATTTAACAACCTCAAACTCTAGATCGAAAATCACTCTAGGCTACAGTGGCTTCTACACTTTTACACTTGACTGTGTCCACGAAAAATGGTGTTGACTGTGTGATGCAAGATTTTGCTGTGGGCCGCGGTGGGCTGTGAAAGTGCTAACTCGCCGCTTACATCAAATGATAATCCTCGACCACAGACCTAACAACAACTAGACCTTACAATACAATACAATACAAATATTATTTATTGTTCACCAGACATACTAAAAATAAAATAGAAAAATAGAGGTAAATTAAACATGGACAATGGTAGACAACAGGCGGTCTTATCGCTAAAGAGCGATCTCTTCCAGACAATCTTTGGGTAGTGGAGATGATGCAAGAAAAGAAGAGATTTGAGTAGGTGAAAACAGAAAAACAGAATATAAGAACAACTTGACTATAAGAAAGAATATACACTTACATAAATACATATATATATATATATATAAACCTACATACACATCCAGTATCACTTACAGCCGAAAACAAACAGCACACACCAAGTAGGATAGACTAGTTACGGAAGAGAAAAATAGTAATCCATAAGTCTAGTTTTAAAAATGGGAAGAGACTTAGCACCACGCGTGTCATGCGCGGCGCGTGTGATTCAACCGCGCCCGACGCGCGCCGCGCACGACACGCGTTCGGTGGGTGGAGGCCTTTATGATATTTATAAACGCTGCGATTTAAAAAGTTAATCACAAAATGTTATTTAGTTTATGTGGCGAACATGAAAATAATGCTGAAATGACCGCCATTTTCAATGTATCGCGAGTCAAATGAGCTAACTGACCATCGGTGCACCTTAAGTACATTGTAATAAGGTTCTAAGCACAGGATGGTCAGTTAACAGTGTTGTCGTGTGTACGTAAATACGCACGTGTCTCCTCTACCAGTTCCTAGTCCAGGCTCCCGCGACGTTACCCGTAATATAAATTCCTATCCAATATCCACAAATTTCCGCGGCGCATTTTAATGCCGCCGAGCAAATTGCAATCTTTTCGCCGTCGTTACTGACTCGCTTACGGAGTTACAATGTTTAAATTTCGAAAGTTTAACTTTCAGATGGGTACCATACCTTATACTCCTGTAGATTGTTGAATCTAAGAAGACGCGCTCCACTCTAAAGCGGCGATTACGAAGCATCGTTCGCCTAATGCCGTCGCAGAACTTGTTTCGAACTACTTCGGCCAATGATTGGCATCTTCACATTTTTCTGTCCGCCTACTGCGGTCACATACATGAATTTTTGTTTCTGAGTCATGTAAGTTTTCTATATATTTAAGTATATGTATCTACTATGTGCATCGTCGTCTAGCCTTACTGAGCCTACTATGGCACTAGGTCGATTTGTTTAAGATTTTTTTATTATTTTATACGCGATTGCAGCCGTCGGTCACCGAATCCTGCCTTAGCACCTTAGAGCATTAAACCAACCGGAGCCGCCATTGACAGGCGTTCCCCTCTGCCAAATGTATATGACCAGTGGTCATACACTGTATGGACTGACGTTTATCTGACGTAGCTATTTTCACGTTACGCATACATTTGACGTTCCGCTCCCCCGCAAAAATCGGCAGACTTTTTTAGATAGAAATGTGAGCGCGTGTCGTCTCTGGTTGGTTTAATGCTCTAAGCTTAGCACTGTTGCGGTCAAGTTGCATGCAGCGATTGACTTAACGCCATAATAACAAAGCTGGTTGTTCAACTAAGCCACATAAATAATTGAACTAGCGAGCGAAACGAACGAAGCCGTTTTAGTTTGGGCCAAACTTCTTTCCTATGTCTGGCTGTCCAGTGTCCGGCTATTCTCCTCAACAAGGCGCATTTCTCAACCGATTCTCGTGAATTTTCGTGAGATATTTTTTTTTATAGACAGCTATTAGAGCGACTACTACTCTGCCATCCTGAGCAAAATGGCGCTATCTCAAAATTATATGTCATTGTAAGTTATGTAATTTGAAGAAGTTTTTAAATTACATGGTACATTGACATGTCATTTTTAACCCCCGACGCAAAGAGAGGGGTGTTATAAGTTCAACGTGTCTGTGTATCCTGTCTGTGGTATCGTAGCTCCCAAACGGATGGACCGATTTGAATTTTTTTGTGCCATAGATAATTTTATCCCGAGTTTTCTTAGCCGTGTTCCGTGTTCGTGTGTGTTGTGTGATGTGTATGTGTGTTCGTGTTCAGCCGTTTTTGAGATATTGGACTTAAAAATGAAAAGGTGGGGGGGTTTTCAACTTTTCTAAGTTGTACCTAGTGACATAGTGCTATTTGGCTTATGAGGGCAGTCGTTTTTAGGGTTCCGTACCCAAAGGGTAAAAACGGGACCCTAACTACTAAAACTTCGCTGTCTGTCCGTCTGTCCGTCCGTCTGTCTGTCACCAGGCTGTATCTCAAGAACCGCGATAGCTAGACAGTTGAAATTTTCACAGATGATGTATTTCTGTTGCCGCTATAACAACAAATACTAAAAACTAAAATTTAATTAATAGTACGGAATATCATTTGATATTTTGAGGAAACCTGCATACATCCACGAAGAAATTCAAAGGTGTATGTGAAGTCCCCAACCCGCACTGGGCCATCGTGGGGACTACTGCCCGTTCCCTCTCATCCACGAGAGGAGGCCTGTGTCCAGTAGTGGGACGTATATAGGCTGATTTATTATTTTTATTTTTAATAGTTAAGGGTGGCTCCAAACACGTTTCTTGCTGGGGGAATTTAAAAAAAGCTATTGTTAAAATATATCTAAATTATCTTAATTTTTATTACTATATTTTAAATATTACGATTTTTTTTTTAAATTATACAACGATTTTTATTACTATATTTTAAATATTACGATTTTTTTTTTTTAATTATACAACGTTGTTATAACTAGTTAAAACTTGAAATATGTTCGTTTTGAATCGACTACGATGAAATTACAATCGATTATTTTACTAACATCTGTGTTCAATTGGCACATTGCGTAGAAATGCTTCAATGCCAATGTATAAATTAAAAAAAGTAGCTTGAACAGAAAAGTAGCGTTTTGGTCCCTCTCGTCGTGGAGCAAAACTTACTTTTCCGAATGAAAGGTGTGAAAAATAAATAACGAATTGCACGTGCTCTTTCGCATACTTCATAGTCATCGTTATGGTGCAATGCTGATAGCTACGGTAGCCTAGTGGTTCAGGCTTGCGGCTGTCAAGCGGCGGTCGTGGGTTCGAATCCCGGCTCGTACCAATGAGTTTTTCAGAACTTACGTACGGAATATTTACCGTTAGCTTTTCGGTGAAGGAAAACATCGTGAAGAAACCGGTCTGATCCCAGTAAGGTCTAGTTTTTTCGTAAAACTAGTGCCTTAACCGGAAATAACGCTAGGAGGATGGTGCAACGCTGATGCGGTATGTTAAATATGTATGTACTCGTATGTATGTTCGTAAGCACTTTATTGTACACAAAACATGTTATAACATAAACATGATGTATAAGATTAAGGTACAAAGGCGAACTTATCCATATAAGGGATTTCTTCTAGCTATACCACTTGCTTTGCGGGTATTTGGGGTTCCTGGTGGCGAGTTAACTTAAAATAATATTTATAATTAATGGGTATATTAATAACCTACGCTTATTTTCACATGTATAAGGTTGACATGTATTTTTTTAATATCAATAATGTATGAGTATGAGTAAGGTCACCAGAGCTCCCGCGGATGTGCTGTGTTAAGATTAAGACCTGCATTATCTCTAGCTGACAACGAATCCTCAAATGTATAAAGGGCCGGCAGCGCGCTAGCGCTTGCATGTGGTCAGCGAGCCTGATTCTCAGAATGATGATCATCAGAACTATTAGTTTTGACCGCCTCCCTAGGCTAACTATGAAATGTAAGTAAGTCTCAGCCTACAGCAGTGCCGCGCTCCCCTCCCCTTGTTATCATCATTATCATCATCATATTCAGCCAAAGATAAGGCGAAACTGGCAGTAGTCCCCACGCTGGCCCAGTGCGGATTAGGAACTTCATATACCTACACCTTTAATTTTTTCACAGATGAGAAACCTGCATAGGTTTCCTCACAATGTGTCACTGAAAAGCTAACGGTAAATATCAAATGATATTCCGTAGTTCCGATAAACTCATTGGTACGAGCCGGGATTCGAACCCACGACCGTCGTTAAAATAGATACCTTTGGGAAATACATAGGCTATTTAATATCCCACGACTCCACCTGGGATGAAAGATTATTTAAATGTTCGCATATTTGTAAATTCACTTGCTTACATATATTTGATAGAATATGTAGTGGGCCTATAATTTCAATTTGCGAGAAGCCGCGCAAGAGTCAGTGTGGTAGGTACTGCAGAACCGGTTGGTTCCGGTCTTCGGGTTGCCACACCGAGCAAGGCGCTATATGTATCGCGCCTGCATTACTCCGCCACGGCTGATGATGTGGCGGAGTACGTTCGTCAGAAGACCGGCTTCACGCTGAGGGTGTTCCAGCTGCGTTCGCGCCATTATGTGCACTTCAGCTCGTTTGTGGTGCGCGTGCCGCGGCCGCTGCAGGAGACCGTCACATGTGCTGACTTCTGGCCGAAGGGTGTAGTGTTTCGACGGTTCCGGGGCAATCTGCCGAATCCTACACCGGAGACGACGATGCAACGGGGCCACGCCGTTTCGTCGCCTAAATAGTATTATTTGTTGTTTTGGTTTCGTGACGCATTGGTTATTGTAAATGTCACGTAAATGTATTTGTCAATAAATAAATACAATAAATATTCACCAACCTAGGGTGTATATCTATATGATAAACGAAAATAATGACTTCTGTTATTGTGTGAGTGCTGTTCTACCAACTAGTATTTATAATAATTTTGACATAGACATATAGATACTTTTAGTCACTTGAACCACCACGTCACTTAGGCCAGTTTTTGCAAAATCTAATACTTAATTGACGTTACTATACATATATCTCTCATGGTTACATACATTTCATAATATTTGCGCCTAAAACCCCGTCCCAGTCTTATCTCTTAAAAAAATCAATTCCAATTTTAAAATATTAGTATTCAACTCAAAAAGTCCGCCTAAACCATTCGAATCGTAACGCACACATGCACACACACACGCGAACGCGACATTTATAAACGCGTCAGCTGAAAGTCGTATTTAAGCAAACTTGAACTTTAACTCTAAGTGCATAAAGTCGAAAACGATTACCGCTTAAGCAATAAAATTAGGATATTTCAAAAGTCAAATACAACACTTGAAATAATCGATTCCCAATCTAAATACAACCTTAAATGTATAACAAGAAGGTTGAGAATCCCTTGTGTATTGGATACGGATATGTCATGCCTGTGTTCCGAATTTGAAAGAGCTTTCCGAGGCGAGCCGAACGCGTACCGATCGGGTCCGAGTGGCGCCGAGACGCAGCCACTGCCGCGAATGCATTACGACGTAGTGGCGTAGGGTTGGCGAGGCGGAAAAATCGACATTACTTTTCGCGAATTTTCTTCACTTTTTATTTTTAATGAAATATGTCTCTTCGATATCTTACTTCGTTATGTCGATTTATGAACGTCTTTCAAGCAAGTGCTAAATTACATGGAATATCTAATGTAGATGCGTTGATATGAAAGTTTATCTGGAATATATCATTTTTAGCGGCAAATCTAAGATATTATTTTCCTCTTGTTTATAAAACTTAACAATATTCTGCTAACTTAGATGGGTTTTGTCCCTTTTTCATAAACAATTGTTATTTAATTAAAAAGGCATTTTAGCTAAAATAGGTTTGATGAGCATTTATGAATAAGTGCATTTGTGTTTTATAGTACTTTTATCCCCTGGCTATATTGAGATGGAAATAAAAAGTTAACGATGTACCTACATACATTGATTACTACGTTCTAATTCCTCCTAACTCACACGTAAAGCGATGCGAAGAGTGAGATGCTGTTATAAATATATTGAATACGAGCTATTATAAATAGAACGAATTGTCACATAATACTGAACCCTATAACAATATCATGTCAACATACAAATATAAAAAAAACGTAATTATATTTATTTTACAATCCAATTACTCGCTCACAACTATATACATATTATAATACAGACCCTATTATTAGTGTACCCGCATTCTATGAAAAAAAAATCGTAAAAACATTATTAATTTCCTCCAATTAGCCCGCTACCAAAAATATGGAAACATTTCCCGCCTCGCAGCCCTGCGAGGGCGGGGCGTCCCGCTCGCCCCGTCAGTCCGCCGCGGCCCGCCGCGTAGGCAACACGCGATGCCTTAGTGTATTATGTTTCTCCCAGACCTCCCGCGAGCCTGTATGGTTGACGACGTAGCAACCTACCTCCAAGCGCCGTCCTCGGGACAGGTGGCTACATTTTAACAACAACATATGTAATTAACAATCATATTAACAGATGTTGTGGCTAAATGTCGCTTACGCGCCGCCGCCGTGGTATTTTTGACGCAGGGTGAAAAGTTTAGTGAATTTTGAATTTGAGTGGACAGTGATGTAAACAGATCGATGGCACGTTTACGCTAGACGGAAATCGCACGTGAAAATTATTTTGTAACTGCCAATGAAATAGTAAATAACGCAAAAATAATAACAGGCGTGGTTACGTTAGAAGCAGTCGTAGATCTATAAAGAACAATCAGACTATCCCAAAGCATTTTGGTGCATAAAAATATTCCAATCCCATAAAAACAAAAAAGTGAATATTACACAATAGGTACGTAATAAATAACCTAATTTATTCTACGTTAGCACAACCCTGATATAACCTAAACTTTAAAATCGATATGAAATAAAAATAAACAAGATAAGAATTCCATTTTCAAAATCAAATGTTGATCAACATCTTTTCCTTCTGCTACATTTGCTACAAAACTATTCTAAAACTGGCCAGTAACATTTCAACCGAACGCGAACGCAGCCGAAAATAAATCTCAAAGCGTTTAAAACATTCCTCCGCAAATTTTCAAAAAAAGAACGCTCTCAGTGTATTGTCAACGGAACACGTGTTTAAATTGACGGATCAAATCGACTCACCGTATTCCAAAACAACCTACATTTACAAATGTTTACTATTATAAAAAGAATAAGTAAGGTAGTAAATATAAGCTTAGATTTTATAGGATGGCTTGGTGGATGGTAAATCGATATGGTGGAGATGTAAGCGAACTGCAGAGGAAATACGGCATAGAGTAGCATAACGCCCATTCATGTCTGCAGCGCACGGCCACGTGATTCCATTTTTGAATTGTTTTTTTCAGACTAAGGTCAAGCATTACTAGTCTTGTGTAATGATTATTGTCATGAAAGTTTTTAACGGTTCTTTGGACAATTGTGGATCACAGATCTTCTAAAACGCAGCCGAGGGGGCTTTAGATATGGTAGCGAACTGCCAAACCTTACAAATATTTTGCGTAGTCTATGGTGGGAAGGGTGAATGATCCTTACCCCAAGTCTTTTCCTTATGAATTTTAATTTTGTATTAAGCATAGTACGTCTACTAATGAAAATTATTTTCAATTTAAAAAGAAACATTGCCATTTTCCTCGAAGCTTGAATATTGCAAGTTCAAATCTTGGTCGGAGGAATAAAAAAAATCCCCTTCATTTAACTTTTGTGTTTTGTTTTTTTATCTTTCTATGAGCTCAATATACAAAATATTTTTTGAAAATTATCTGGCTTAGATTTGTCGTTGCTCAAAAAATACTGACTAGGGTACCTAGGTAGGTATATGATGTTAAGTGTAAATGATTATATATAGACATGAATTTTATAATTAATTGGATTTTGATTCATTTGTTTTGTCCCGTGTGGTGTCGGGTTAGAATTTCACCACCCCCTTTCTTCCCGTGGGTGTCGTAAAAGTCAACTGAGGGACCAGGGTTGAAGTGTGTTGTGGGCGATGGGCTAGCAACCTATCACTGCAATATCACATTTTGTCGATCTTTTATACCCACATTTATGCTAAAAGTGGCGCTGGAACATACTTTTCATGTGCTCTGCCTACCCCTTTTGGGAATAAAGGCGTGAATGTATGTATGTATGTATGTATGTATGTATGTATGTATGTATGTATGTATGTATGTATGTATGTATGTATGTATTTATGTTGGCGGACGCTTCAGGACTTAGTTGTCTAAGGCTAAAAGGTAGTCTTGTAAAGCGTAAATTATTTTACTAATCTATTGGTCCGTTGGACTTTGCATTAACAGAGATACACCAACAGCGTGTGTCTTCCATACGAAACGAAATTTATAAAATATATAACAATTATGATGAGCACAATAGCTTTTTAAGTTTTTTGAGCAACCATGATTTTAATTTTAATTTTGTGTTCTATGATTTTTAACTAAAGAAACTTAAGTGTAATTTAACACAAAAAGAGCTTATAGTTTCAACCCTTACAATATAACTGATTTATACTCGTTTGAAAGACACAAACATACACTCTTTAAAAATCCTGCCTCAGGCTGAAACATACTACCTACTTACTTACCTATATGGTATAGGGATAATAATGATTACTATATATCTAATATCAATGATTACCTATTACATATTTTAATAATTGCCTGAAGTTTGGAGGATTAGTAATACGTCTTAGCAGAGCTTGTCCGCCTTTCAGACTTTGTAAAACATATTTTCAGAAATATAATATATCTTGAAATATAAATGGGTACATTACAATTTTTTTTAAAAGAAAGTTTATTAACAATTCCATTAAGTAAGTATATAAAGGTTTTAAATTTAGGAGCGTTTTTTATGAACGCAGTCTAAATTTCGAGGCATAAACTTAAAAGATAACCTGTTCATTAATATTACGCATTTTAAATAAACAAATATCGAAATAGTATACATTACGAAACAGGAATGTAAAGAAAGATATTAACCTACTAAGAGAATTAATTGAGAACTTCGTTAAGAAATTAGAACATTACAAGATCAGATCAAACACGCAAACTCTTTTAGGTCTAATAGGTTTTTAGGGCTAATAAGCCATAATAATAAAATAACTATGTGCAATATCATGTGCACAAATAGGTATCGATTTAGTCCTCTCATAAATATCCAGACTGCTTTCACGTGCACACTAGCGCCACTTGTAAATAATTGTGATTATTTAAATTTAACGATACATATAAAAAAAGGAGGCTGCTATGCAGTGTATTTTGTATTTAAGTACCTTGTGAATACATCAAACTAGTTTTTATGTTGCCGGATTCGTCAATCTATGCGTCCAAAGTTAAAACGGGCGTTTTTCTTTTGAGTTCAGAGATCAACGATTCCAGGAATATAAAAACTAATTTGATGTATTCACAAGGTTCATAAATACAAAATACAGTGCATAGCAGCCTCCTTTTTTTAATATCTATCGTTAAATTTCAATAATTACAATTATTTACCAGTGGCGCTAGTGTGCACGTGAAAGCAGCCTTAACCGTAATCCACTGACATATGAGCGATGTGACATTTTTATGAGTAAGTTGAATACACGTGACTGTACGTACGGTGTATTTATTTATTTATACATAATTATATCAAAACTAAACTAACAATGAACACAACCCTTATTCAGCTTATTATAAGTATTTCGATTTGTGTAAGATTATCACCTAATATTTTCAATGAATGAATCAATCAAAAATGTATGTATAAACGATAAACATGCCTACAAAATGATGTAACATAATAATAAAACCAACCTTTCTTCACCATAAAATGACGTACAAATGTTTTAGTTTTTAAGGCATTTTAAACTAAACAGGCACACGATGGGACACGTATTTGCAGTTTTATTTATTAATTGTCTATAAACTTTCATCAACTACCTATTTTGACTGTAATTGTCATTCTTATAAATGTCACTTTATGATATAACACTTACTAACTACTACACACACACACACACACACACACACTTACTACACTATTAACTTCAAAAACACGTTTGTGCTAATTTATAAAAGCGTTTTAGCTTACCCCACAATTAATTCCAACCCTTACATTAAATTTAAAGTGTCAAATTCACCTAAAGCGCACGAAAACACCTCTTGCAAGTCTAAACAGAATCTACTAACACATGTAACACTACTCCTAATCTCCACCTTGCTCGCTTAAGATAAAGTTCAAAATCCAAAGAAACTCATATAAGAGCTTGCATAACTTATCCGAAATGCATTGAGCACAGTAATATCTCTATCTTCTAAATAAGACCTTATGCTGAGTTTATAAAGTTGAGAATGCAAGGAAGTGTTGTCGTTGATACGAGATTGCGTGGGTTATCTTAAATGCATAGAGAATTCAGGTCTCAGCTGCAATAGTCAGCAGAATGTTCGATTGTAGAATCGAGGACTTAAGTGCCGTGCTTACGAAAGGGGTATGTCGTAAAGTGTCTAATTTGATTATTTTTACCATTGAATAATTGTATTCTGCTGGAAAATAGTGTAATGTCAAAGCAAAATTATAAAGTTACGTTTTGTCAATATCGTAAAAATAGAGCCGAAAGTTTTGGTTTAATTATTTAATCATAGGGCATACAGGTTATGATTAAATATTAACGGACAATTAACACAAATCAAACTAGCCCATACATTAAACGTACTTCTTGAGCTTATCAAGAAGGCTTGTGTTATGGGTACTAGGTGACGATATATTAAGGCGATGTAAATACCGAATACTTGAATACATTACTCGGAAACAATAGTACATTACTACAGAGGCCGAGAAGTAAGGAGTTGCCGGCCGAGTACATATAGACCGGATAGTTATGATTCTGGCAACCCCTTTTCTCGCCGAGTATGTAGTGCTTTTCTCAAATATGTAACGAAATAAATACAACAAAACACCAGGAAATCATACTTAAATTTTCATAGCTGAACGCCGTGATGCTGTGCCACAAATTGTGAAATGGAAATTAAAAAATACCATCTCGCAGCAATGTTATGTGAAATACCGTTAAGGATCTATCGTTTCGCTGCTCCCGAAACGTGACACGTCGAAGCCCATGGAAGAACACAGTGTCAATATTTCATGGCATATTTGAGAAAAATATATTTATGTTCATCACACATATATTTGGCTTGCCTTAACTTGCCTTGCTAATTCCCACAGGTGTAGCCTACACCGGTCATTAAAAAAAAGCCTTAAACGGGATAATTAGGGCTCTCCGGTCAAATACCTGGGACACCAGGCTGGCAATATTTATGTTTCGCGCTTAGGAAACTGTAATTTTCTCTATCAAAAAACAAAATTAACTACTTAATGTATGTATGTACCTACGAATTGTTATCAAATCGACCTGCAGGTATTATTACAATACCTGTAAAGAGCTATATAAATAATAGGGTACTTAAATTAATGTCATTTCAACTCAAAGTAAAAATAACCCACTTAAAAAAGCTTAAATACTGTTACATTTAAGTTCCGGATCTTTTGGTTTACAGCCTGAATATCAGAACATCCTAAAATCTAATTAAAACCTAAAAAAAAAAGAAAACGTATATTGTTATACATTTAATGCTAACCTAATATTTAGTTAGAGGCGATAAAGTGTACGTTTAATAACATAATTTTATAAGTGTCACAACACTCGTAACCAATATCCTTAAAAGACCGTCAGTAAATATGCAAGTTCCCTGAAATATCAATAATCCAGAAGATACCCCAAAAGACCGCCATATCAGCGCCTTCGCTCCATAAAACGCTGGAACAAATAAAAAAACAACATCTAGTCTATTTCGAAGAACAAAGCCGGTACATCTGCGAACGGCCGAGTCAGCCAGTCGACTCGAGCGAAACAAATGAGCGCTGACTGAAGAAAACCGAACGATTTCGTTCAGTAATTTGGATATCGTACAGCTGAAGGTCCTGATTGCATTACAGCATTTGACAACAGTAGTAGTAGATTGTTGTAGAGGCCAGGAAAATAATTTGCCGGCCAAGTGGATTATAGACTATTACTATAAGGAATATAATAGTATGTTTGAGAAAAATAAACACACACTTTATTAATAAAGAGATTTAGACGATACATAAAAAGTTGCTGATTTTACTGTTAATTCAAATACCGTTTTCTATTTCCTAACACGTAACAAAATCTCAAGTAAAAGAAATACGGCATATAATATATTTCTTTATTTGTATTTGTTTACAATGAAGACGAATTTAACGATAATTAAATCCTATAATATTAATATCTATACATACATACAAATAAAAATGTAATAACAGCCCCCCTTCAGTAGTCCAATAAAAACTATACATGTGCCTATACACGTTGACCACCGTAATTGAAGTCCTCATGGCTAGTTACGTAACTTTTAGACAAATCCACTGTCATTAACATTTATCAAATAACATTTCTGCCTATCATACACCGTATAAAGCGTTACGCAACCGATCAGCCGAATGCACATTTAAATGGGCTTTCAACTTTAACTTACTTAAAGAGGAATACTAAATGCAAAAATATGAAGAAGACCATCAGTCTAGATAGTGGGTCATATGAGGTCGTAACGTTTAACCTATTCAGTTATAACTTCATGTTTAAACATTAAATTACCTAATTGACACCGAAAAGTGAGAAACATAAAAAAAGGCCGGGTTGCACTCCGGGAGTGCCGGCAGGAGTGAAAACTCAATGACATTGTAACAGTTTTTCGGTCAGGTCATGAATTCGTTCCGTTAGGTTCGTTCGAGTCTTACGGTCACGTGAACTGTTGCGAATTTAACATTTTTTCACGTGCACAGCGCCGCTAAAGAAGTTTTCACTTCAAAAAAAATTTTTTTTTTTTTAATTTAAAGTTCCAAATAATTTGATTTTATCGCAGAGTTTCATGTTCTATGTGCTAAAGCCATTAATGGCTTATTTAAAGCTAGAGTTCGGACTAACTATTTGCTATGTAAGTACTTACATTACATTCACATTATTTTTTAACTAAACGAGGTTCAAGCATATGTATACAAATCAATTTATTTATTTACCTCTCTGAGCTTTAGTAACAATCTAGTGTGTGAATCGTGTAAGTTCAAACCACTATACTTTCATTTCATTTACTGTACCTAACGCTAATGAACAATAGCAGATCTATGGCTGGGTTATTACAAGGCATAATCATAGTTGTTACTTGACAATAAAATGGCTAACGAAAAAAATGATCAAGTTTAAAAAACATCTTAAAATTAATAAGTATGAGCGAATATTTGTGTGATCAGCATGAATATTTGTTTCCGAGTCTTTGTTTTCTAAATGTATTTAAGTATTTATATTTTTTAATTATATCGTCTAGGAACTTGGAAAGCCTGATTAAGCGTACTAGGTGATGTTCCATTTGTGTATCATTATCACCTGCTGTTTAATGGAACCTGTTATTAATAATCTTTGACCACTGCTCAGTTTTTATAGATTTTTTTACATAATTATATACTTTTATTACAAACATAACAAAAAGCACATATACAACATTGAAAAATCACACACACAAAAACAAAAATATACACTGCCACAAGATAGATATAGATGCCAATAGATAATAGTACAAGTACAGAAGGGACACTCCTTTGATCTTTACAAAAGGCGCTTTTTTCTCAGCCAAAACATCAAGACACACACAGACAAGATTTATGGCCCTCTGACGTCGTCGACGTTCATCGCTACAAGTACATGCCGGTTCCTCAACGTTGGGGCACCGGCATGTACTTGTAGCGATGAACGTAAATCGCGGAGTGTCCGCCCTTTCACACTGCCGAGTGATAGGTTAAGATAAAAATGTAACAATTGAGAGCTCTCCTTTATTTCGGCTGCGTTGCTACAAAGAACATTGAAAAACCAGAAAAGTATTATATGAAAATAAGAAGAATAAAAACAAAGGATTTTTAATAAAAAGGCATTCATTAAAAATAAACTGCTAAAATGGAATTCGTACCCGTTGTCTGTATTCCGTGTTAATTACGATTCAGATGTTTTCAAAGCAAGAGTGGATAGGACATTACTGAATCAGTGAGCTTCATTTTAGGCCTAGACGACACTTACCATCAGTTGAGATTAGGGCAGCGAATGGAAAAACCATAAGTCTATGTAGCGGCGCAAAATGGCCCTAGTTCGAACGCAAGCGCGTGCTTACCAGGTTGTAGGTACTTGTTTGGGTATTTGTAAGGAGCACGCATTCTATGGTTTTTTTCGTTCGCTGGATTAGGCTCAATCACTGGTCAGTCTGTACCAATATATACTTGAAAGTAAAACTGATATAGGTATTGTGTCTTGATACACCAATTCTATTACTTATACTAAATGTGTGAATCACAAACTATAATAACTGCGCTAATTTAAATGAACCGTATAAAACTGGATTGAAACATTGAAAGCTCGATAACCATTTGAAAACGAATAAAATCTGGTCAGCGAATAAAGTGGTTGAAATTCTTTGAAAAACACAAACAACTTGAATAGTACGACGAACAATGAAAACCACGACAGTGAACCTAAGAAATAAAAGTGTATTTTATATTGCATTATAAAACTGCGCTATCGGAATAATTTTAATAATTAATAACACATGAAATGTATTAAAATACCACCACTAAGGCCATGGTCATATGTCGCTGGTAAATGTAGTTCAATTCGTAACAAAGGCGTATAAAACAACTCAAATGATTTTAAATTGAGAACTTAGGTACGAATCTACAGTGAAAACAAGCGAAAATCGGAAACCGTTAGATCACTAGACGAATTCAAAATAAGAACAGTGAAAAAAAAGTAAAAAAATGGCCAAGAATACCCGGCGGCAGTTGCCGCGCGCGCGCATCGATGTCTTACAATATACTCGATGTACCTCATGTCTTCTTTCTCACTTTTTCTTGCCACTCTCGGTGTTGAATGTTTTTCACTAACTGTTAATGTTGATATTTCTAATCCTACGTTAATGTTTACTATGGACTGGCTGATTTGAAACAAAAAACCTATAAGGAAGCGCACATTAAGATTGCCGGAACAGCTGCCAACCTAAAAATCGAATTTAATTGAAATCTGATCCGGGATTCTCATGTGTAGATACAGCGAAAAAAGTTTTTAAAGCATAACCCTGAGTTTTGTTGTCAGATCAGTCTGTCTATAGCATTAGTCAAGTGCATATATTCAATTGCGATTATTATTTATTTTTACTGTATAAAAACCTCAAATTTACAAGGGCATGTGAATTTCGTGAGTATATGCGCTTAGACTTGTTATGTGAATCAAAATGTGTGTTGTCTATGGGGCGCCTTTGCGCGTAGAATATAAAAAAAAACTGACGCTTGGTTATGTCACACGCTACGTTGAATATTGTCAAACTGTCGCTCAGATTTCATCAAAGAAAAGTTAAATTTAACTTTAGAATAGCCCACAAATAAGCTTAATAGATTTTATGTAGGTTATTGTTTTATGGTCGCTGGATATTTGAGGTTATCTTGTGTAAGCTTGTATCAGTTGGGCTGATTCTATTTTTAAAAGCCACTTTAACTGTAGTGATTCGGAATCGCTAACCGTAACATGAAATGTCAGATCGAGATTGAATTTTTATCGATGCGTTCAGGTTAATTCAAAATGTTCGATTGCATATTGATTCACGTAACTTTTTTCGTTTTAATGTCTTAATGTTAGTTAATAAATTTGTAAGTGCATGATTCCCGAATGCACTGCCCCCAGGAATGTGTTGCACGTTTTTATTTTTTAATCTCTTTTTAACAGAAGGCAAAGGTCCATTTGCGGGATTGGACTGATTTGATTTGCAGCAAGGCGAACGTCCGTCGGTTCGGAGTCTGAAAATTTAAAATACGGATAGTTATTGAAATTGGAACATCGATATTTAAAATTCGAACGCCGATAGCGTTTTGTTTTTCACCAGCGTATTGCGATATCGGAAGTAGGGACAGCGGGAAATATTTTTTCTTTCACAGAAATAAATAATCATTTCGTCGTTTCGTTCAATTGACTTTCCCGATATTTTATTTATTACTTTTCCGACGGCATTCTTATCTATTTGTGCGGATGATTATAAATGTAGTGAGTAGGTTTTTATTTATATCATGGAAAAATAAGGAAAAGGCATATATACATAGGTATGCACCGGTCATAGTCGCGGATGGCTGTCGTCACAGCAAGTTTTCAACAGACATCATTTCAATGTGTACAAAACGCGAGAGTTTTAAGTGTTAGAAGGTATGTATACACTTTTTTATAGGTAACAAGAAATGTTGGAACATACATTTCGTTAATAGTGTTGGAAGTGGAGTTTAAAAGGTTAACAATGGTATTTAATATTTGACAATGGTACATCCCTTTTATTATTTAATGTTAAATTAAGCTCGCTTAGCGCATTTTACTTCTGCGTACGAGAACCATTAGAGCCAAGCAACGCTACGTGTGCTACGCCGTAGCATGTAGCAGCATTTTTGTGCCTTGTAGCCGAACTCGCTCGTAGATGTAGGCCTTGAATAGGTTGAGATGTGCGCTACGGCGTAGCAAATAGTTCTATTAACACATTCACTGCCAGGAACCCACCTAGCGGGTGCGGGTCCGCTACATATGCGGAAAACCACGGTAGCTACGACTGCTCTATAATCCAATATCATCTGAAAATACACGACGGACTACTGGATTTATTTTATCCTATACCTACATATAAATAGACTACAACTAATCGTCGCAACTAATCGTTACAATATACAACCTACTAGTTTATCGCACAAGTGTCAAAACGTATGTAAACCGCTCAACAACCCCGATCTGTTGATCCCTCCGAGCTCAGGCTTACAACTTGGGGGAAAGTTGGACTCGACGTTCGACAGTTAAGATATAACTTGAGTCAGCCACAAAATGTCTTAAGAGTCGACTCAAGTCGACTCAGGAAGTCGTTTAAGACTGTATGTAGCTAAATTAGGTTATATCTTAACACTAGCACTTAGACAACAACAACGTATCGGTAATAGATATATCGTGTCGTTTAACGTATTTTGGTTATCATTTTAAAAGATACTGGAATAAAATGATTTTTTATACGCATTGGGATCAGCCATATCTATGTCGGAAGATAGATTCTGTTGCTGTAAATTATAACAAAAAAACGATTAAAACTTTGTATGAAAAACGTTCGACTCGATTTAAATTACAAGCTAGTTAGCGACCTAGATATGACGGATACAATTGTATACAATGTTTCATGTCATTCTAGCATTTCGTTTTAAAAATGAGGACCAAACTATGTTGGTGCGTAGAGTCAAGCGTCCTGGCGACACCTTAAGGCCGAGGCACATCGACTGCGTGTGCAGCACGTACCGCTGCGTTGTAATGTATGAATCCTCATACGACATGACGCACCGGATGCGTCTGCGTGCACGTCTACGTGCTGCACACGCAGTCGGTGTGGCTCGGCCTTTAAGAGACATTTATTTATTTATTTATATAATCATGTTCTTATGGACTTACAGTTACCCAAAACGTCCAAAAGAGAGTTATTTTACAAGTTTGCTTAGGCGCTAAACTTAAAACTACTTACTACTTAGGTACTACCTAATTGTAACATTTTACAAAAAAGTGAGACTATTTGCGAAACGGATAATTTTAAGTCTAAGTGATGACTTGTGCAAGGAACTCATTGAGTAATGCAGTGGCTCTGGCAGTAGGTGCGTTGCAGGCTTGCAGTGTGCGAGTTTTGCTCGTAAAAGCGAAAAGGTTCCGTGCCCGCCTTCCTTTGCGACCCACGGCCTTTGTAAAGTTGTCAGGTACAAATAAATTCAACTGGGCCAAGACGGACGGGTTATCTACCTTGTGGCGTAGAAGAAGGCAGTAATGTGTAAGCGTCGACATTTTCCGGCGGGTTTCGGGAGGGTTTCCAGCCCAACCATCCCGGTCACGAATAATGATGGAAAGAGAGTCGGGTAGTACCCGTAGTAACGTTTGTATAGGAAACGAGCGAATTTGCGCTGTACTCTTTCAATAAGCAGCGTATACTTTTTTTCACGCGGATCCCAGACAATTGAATTATATTCCAGCCTGCTTCTAACATACGCATTGTATAACAATATGGCTACTTTTACATTATTAAACAGTGAAGCTGTTCTAATTATAAACCCTAACATTTTATTAGCTTTTTTGCAGATATTAACGATATGGTCACGCATTTCAAGTCTAGTATCTAAAGTAATACCTAGGTCCTGGATCGTGGAAACGCGACACAATGGAGTTCCTGACAGATGGTAGTTCGCTACGAATGGGTTGTTAGATCTTGAAAATGTAATGGTTTTACATTTCAGTGCATTCAACTCCAATTTATTACTTGCACTCCATTGTGATACATAGTCAATTACCCTTTGAAGTGACCCACAATCCACCGCGTCATTAATTGGCAACATTAATTTAAGGTCATCAGCAAACAATAGTGACTGCGCCCCTGTAACACCACGACACAGATCATCTACCATAATAAGAAACTGTGTTGGTCCCAAATTACTCCCCTGACTCACTCCTGAGCGTGTGAAATAATCACTGGACCGAAAGGAAGACAACTGCACGTACCGTCTACGATCCCCTAAATAGCTGGCAAAGAAGGATACAAGTTTCGTAGTGAAACCGAGACTACAGAGTTTTTGCAGCAGCACGTCATTGTCCACCAGGTCAAACGCTTTCTTGAAATCGAAGTATATGGCGTCAACTTGGCGGTGTGAATCCATGTACTTCAGAACGTAGTCGAAGAAGCATATGTGGTTAGTGGCAGTAGACCGGCCACTACGGAACCCATGCTGGGCGTCATGCAAATTGTTACCAATTTGCTTAATAAGGCAGGAATTCAGCACTCCTTCAAAAAGTTTGCCGAAAACTGGCAAAATGGCTATGGGCCTATACGTCGCTACATCCACCGAATTCGCCTCTTTAGGGATCGGTGTGACTCGTGACACTTTCCATTTCGCCGGATATATATTTAATTTCAGTGCAAGGTTATAAATGTACAACAGTGGCGCCTCTAATATTGTCAGGCAATCTTTGGCTAAGTATGGAGGAATATTATCAGGGCCGCATGAAGACGATGCTTTGAGTCGACATAGTAATGTTTGTATACCAATATGTTGTATTTGCCTAATATGTGGTAGTGTTAAGATGTAACCTAACTCAGTCATGGAGAACCCTAAACGACATGAAACTTATATGAAATATTGCTTTTGCATCTTAACCCTTAAATGCATAGTGTTGCCAAATGTCTACAAAGCATTAGACAGCTCACAGATTTTTTAAAAAAAAGGCTTACGTTCTTGAACGCACCTTTATACCAAACGTAAAGTAGTATTCTTGGGAAATAATAACTGGCAACACTAAAATCTGCGCACTATAAAAAAAATACATTTGAGTTGGTGGCAACGTAGTTTTTGCTAAAGTTAGCGGAGCGGTAAATTTATTCTTGATATCACGTTAGCATAAGTGTTATTTCTTCAGTGAAAAAAGGTTATTTATTATTATTTAGTATCATTAGTTCATAGTCTGTTAACCAATGTATTTAGATAAAAGCGTAACTATCTTGTTATAAACATGAAATAACAAAATTTGAACTAAACGTAAACTGCTGCCATTTGGCAACTATGTATATTATTGTATATAAACAAGTAAATATAAAAGCTGGATTTTTCATTTATTTTTCCTAGTTCATACATCCAATGAACTAAACAAAAACATTTTTTTCTACCAAAAAAAAAACATGCATTTAAGGGTTAAGAGTTGCCTGTTACATGTACGGCGTATGCGAACTTCGAAAGTTTTAGTATTTGACACGTATTTAACACATCTGGGTATGAATACAGAGGTATTTTGGACATAGGTTGAATAGACTCATGGGTTATTTATTATAAATTGCACGCATATCACAAGATCGCGAGTTATATCACCGCTACACAGACTACTCGTCTCTTTCTAAGTGTTCTTATCACTAAGAGACGGGTAGTCTATCTCGCCGCGAGACAGTTCGCGTGCGTTTCGTGCTTTCGTTGGTTTAATAACAGGAATTAGATTAGATTTATTTCATGATAAAAAATTACATTACAGATTTGCATACAAATGTCAAAAAATAAGAATTTTTATCACGATCGCCAGAAACAGAGAAAAATTAAGATATAATATTAGGATAATGTCAACAAGTATAAGAACACAACAATTTAGATATAGAATTTAGATAGGATTGGAAAGCTGAAAAGGCTTTTAGAACAACTAATAGTTATTTGTGTCACAAGGGAGCAAAATAGCATATTTACGGCGAGGGCGGTGTATTGAATCCTGAGCGTAGTGAGGGATACAAGTGTTTACGCCCGAGACGAAAATAATTTTGCTACGGAGTGACACATACTATTTTTCACACCGACTATGAGGAAATTTAAAAAAAGCTATTGTTAAAATATATCTAAATTATCTTAATTTTTATTACAAATTTTTAAATATTACGAAATATTTATAAATTGTTATACAACGTTGTTATAGTTAAAACTTGAAATATGTTCGTTTTGAATCGACTACGATGAAATTACAATCGATTATTTTATTAACATCTGTGTTCAATTGGCACATTGCGTACAAATGCTCCAATGCCAATGTATAAATTAAAAAAGTAGCTTGAACAGAAAAGTAGCGTTTTGGTCCCTCTCGTCGTGGAGCAAAACTTACTTTTCCGAATGAAAGGTGTGAAAATCTTATTGGTCGTATTACATAGACCAGACAAGTTCCCCAAACGCGTTAGTTCCGCGTAGCAGAATTTCCTTTCGCATTTCTCTTCACTTTTTATTTTTCCTAGTCAATTTAAATCATATACGCAAGCATTGACAAACGGTTTGTTTTCTAGGCGTGTCTTTTCCTGACAGATAATTTTTCTAGACGACAAGGTTCATATTTCCCAGTGTTGACAGACTGATTGTTTTCCAGTCGCGTTTTTTACTAGGTATTTGTTTTTTCTCAATCGATGAATCGCTAAATAAAGCTGTGTAATCGCTCTAACTGGCTCTCAGATGTCAAAGCGGACCCCGGGCTCCTTTAGGGGCATTACCAGGAATAACGCTAGGAGGATGATGAATCGCTCTTACTGGACATTCCTCACCCTGGTGTGGCCTGTGGTCACTAGCGGGGATGATTCTATGGTTAATAAGCCAGAAGGCTTATAGCTAAAGCCTATTCCGTGATATGGAGCAGATGTCAAGGCCACAGATGGGCTGGCACCGCCTCAACGCAGTTTGGCACCCGGACCTAACGTTTATATGTCACATTAAAACTTGCCGTTTTAGTTTTTACGGTTCCGTGGTGAGGTACCTAGAATGCTGGGGTACTAAGCCGCAGTAGTTTTTACAGCGGTTAACTATTATAGCCTCCCACTTAACAAGGCTCCAGCTAAACGATTCCTGACATCTGTTAGATTCAAATCATGCCATCCCGCTCTAACGCACGTGCTCTTTGGTCTATAGTGAAAATGGCCTTACATCCAATATCTGACAGCTGTCATCCCAGTACAATTTATGTGATCATTGACGTTTATTTTACCGAAATCAAATTCTGGCTGTTAAATTAATCTAGTTATAGTTGAGATTGTCATGTTTTGTGCGGCACTGACAGGCACGTAGATATTTAGATATTTAGTACCACTGTTCAGTGTGTCAGCCGCGTTCGTGTGAATTTGCAGTATTTGCACCTCGGAGGTGTTAAGGTGAGTTTAGCTGGTGTGGCAAGGGACAGGCCTGCCGTTGGTAGCTTGCTCAGACCCTCAACGTAAGGCAGCGTGTGGCGGGCTGTTAGGGAGTAGCGACCCTACGTACCTGAGTAGGTACTCCTGGGGGTGGTCAGGCTGAACCGATCGGGTGGATGGTTGGACAGGCCCCCCGCCTCTGGCTTGCCTTTACTGGCCGTCCAGAGTGGAGTCGCAAGAGCTGTTGCTCGAGGGTAGATGTGGACACCTAAGTGACGAGTTGGCTATATGTTTAAAGTCCAGTGCCACCTCTCTACCCCCCAGCTCTCTGACCGGTGTTGCCCATAGGCTATTTTTTAATGTCGCTATTAATAGGGGCCCATCTAGCAGTTGGCGAGTCACCGTCTGCCAGAGATAAAAAGTCTAACAGTTTTAATAGGCTGGCGTCCCATGTTTCATACTAGCCCAGCCATTAGTCCATCATTTTAACCCAATAACCCGTCTCATTAAGATTCCATCAACCATCAATAGGCCCTATACACCCCAGCGGGTGCTGTCTCTGTGTTCGTCCTATGACACAGGCAGGGACAGCATCCGCTCGATGTATTCCTTGCATTTCATTAAACTGTCAAAAGGGCCTCTACGTGTTGGCTCAGTTGGTACTTTGTAGGTACCTAGCTCCACGCACGCCGTCCGGGACATCATTGTCCCGTGAGCGGGAAAGACTATATTAATAATACCACGACCGATTGAGATGGTAGTACACAGATTTCAATAAGTGAGACAGAGAGGGATATATCATTCGTTGTGCTAGTCATAGTTCCACTTTTTTATTTACCGCAACCGAGTTAATATGAAGTTGCAGCAAATAAACCATGACCCGCCCAAATTAACGCTTTCACTGCCAGGAACCCGCCTAGCGGGTGCCTACGCCTTAGTCGCTTTCCGCTACATACGAGAAATACCACGGGAGCGGCTACGAGCGTAGCGCGTAGCGCTTCTTGCCAGCGAAAGTGTTAAGTAAGTAAGTAGGTTGTTTATGGTAAGCCGTCGGCCATTATAAACCTAAGTAGTTCTTAATTTGGCTGAAGAGCCTTGCCGTCTCTTATAATGGCGACAGTACAGCTTCTCTGTAGATATCTTTAACTTTAAGCTCAGACCCAAAGTGTAACAAAGAGGTCCTGTATTTTAAAGCCCTTTCAAACATCAGAACCGACGAAAGATAACTTTAAACAAAATAACACACGCACATTAATAACAAATTAGTTTTCACCGTAGGCGTGCTTAGTCACAATTATTTTTAACTGTCAAAAACACAATGACACTGACAGTGTGCGGTGTCAAGGCCGGTGGGCAGGGAAGATTGCCAGTTGCCAACTTGACTCGTTTTTGTTTCGTTCTACAATTCGCGGAACTACACGAATAGGAACATTAATTTGCCTACTAAAGTCTATTTTTTTTATTCCGTAGACTAAAATGACAACCACAAATGTCAAACGTAGAAATAATGTGACCAGCTATATACAAACAGTGCTGATCTTTGATATCGGTTAGTGAATAACCGATAAAATCTTGAATTAATTTTAGATTCAAAATAAACAATAAATAAAATCTACTTACAAAATGATACGAAATAAACAATAAATAAAATTTACTCACTACTAATGTACTCAAACATTTAAAATGACATTGACGTATCGCCGACCTGACGCGACGCCATTTTGGTTTACGTATTTGGCATTCGTTATTTTACTCGTATAGTGATCGGATGTTTTCAGTGCGTGTTCTCTCGTTTTTAGCACGTCACCGATTATCCATTCATTGTGTTACAGACGCTTCATCAACAAATATAAGTACCGCCCAATCGTTTATTTTCGGTTAGTACCGGTTGTAGCACATCACTATTTATAAGACGTAAAAAACTAGCAATACTTGAAATGTCATTTTAGTCTACGGAATAAAACATTTTTTATTAATATTATAAATGCGAACGTAAGGCTGTTGTTTGTAGGTACTACTGCCTCTTATTCTGTAACTTGTTTTACACTCACCTCACCGTTCAGGCGTTCACCCACAAATCCGGAGCCAACTCGAGCAAAACAGCGGCACGGCTGTACCATCCTTTTCTCAAAGCAGTTCAGGCCATTTTCGACCCCCAAGTAACTTCGTTGTGGATAAAACTAGAACCTTGAATTTTCAGTTACCTAACAGGCATTGTATAAACATGGTATATTTCAAATTTCATTCAATTTGAACCAGTAGTTTAAGAATTGTAACTAGTCATAGTTTCTTAATTTTGTCACTCACTGACTGACAGACTGACCTATCATCAAAACTCCAAGTCACTTCTAGCAGACATAGAAGCTTGAAATTTAGAATACAGTTAGTCTTTAGTGTATAAATCAAGGGAAAAATTAAATATTCTTCAATTTCGGTCCAGTTTTCTAGATACACCAAGTGCATAAAGAAGCCCATATATTTATATATGATTACAAAGTTACATTTGTGAGCGTGACAAGCTGACAAGTGAATGAGACAAAAAATGAAAAAGCAAGAATGTGACTGCATTCATAATTTGTGTGTATTGAAAACACAATAATCTACAAAAGGAAGTGAGATCCCATAAAAAAGATTCCATGTAAAAAAGAGGCCAAGTCTCGAAACTCTTCCATCGGAAAAAGTTGTGAGATATTTCGCAGAGCCAAGTCTCAGGCATTCTTATTAATCTTTATTTGCTTGCTAAATAGAATTTTGTGACTTGACAATCACACAGTTCGTCGAACTGAACAACGAACAGAACCAAGCATATAGCCAAACATTGCTACGAACATTTTCACAAGCATTCTAGAGAACGCACTAGTAATCGGTGTGGGAGAGAGAGGTGTGGGCAGAGAGGGACGGTAACAAAATCGCTCAGCTCCGCTCCGCAAAACGGTGTAAGAGAGGTGTGGGCAGAGAGGGACGGTAACAGAATCGCTCCGCTCCGCTCCGCTCCGCTCCGCAAAAGCTCGAAGCAACATCATCATCATAGAGTGCCACAATAACCGGTTCTGCGCCACCCGCATCCAGCGGACTCCCGCGACCTTTACCAGGTCTTCAGTTCACCTTGTCCGGCCTACCCACGCTGCGCCTTCCGGTACGTGGTCGCCGCTCGAGAACCTTTCCGCCTCAACGGCCATCGGTTCTACGTGCGATGTTAGAAGCAACTTAAACTGCTCCTGTTTTTTTTAATAATGTTTTTTTTAATTTGAATGCTCATTACAAGTGAATACTGAAGTCCATCACCTTTAGAATCAACAACAAGCAATCTCGTACTTTAGTAAAATAATCACAGATTATTTGTATATTCATTCCACACAGCCCATTATTGAGGCGGACCTGATCTATTAGAATTTCACACAAACGGGGAAATTCTTGCGCACCACTGCATGGTAATTGTGCATTTGTGTTGCATCATTGTGTCATAAATAGAATTCAACTGTAAGGGAAACGAATATCCAATGATCTCACATGAGCAATTTCATATTTAACCCCCGACGAAAAGAGGGGTGTTATAAGTTTAACGTGTCTGTCTGTATATCTGTGTATCTGTCTGTGGTATCATAGCTGCCAAACGAATGAACCGATTTGAATGCGGTTTTGTTTGTGTCATAGATGAATTTACCCTGAGTGTTCTTAGCTATGTTTCATCAAAATCTGTTCAGTTGTTTTTGAGATATTGGACATTGAAATGAAAATGTCGGGGGTTTTTCAACTTTCCTAAGTTGTAGTTATTGAGCTATATTCACTTCGCAAAAATAATTACTTAACACTTTCGCAACCGGTCCAAAAATGGAACAATACACCAGCAACCGACAGAACTCGCTAGGCGTGTAGGTTCATACTACTGCCCGCCTAGCGTGGTGTGCCGGCATTTGAGCAAACATTACCAGGCGGGTTCTTGTTTGCGAACGTGTTAAATCAAAAATTTCAAACACCTTAACATATCTAAGAACTATCTTTACGGACAAGACTCTCGATGAAAGCCTCACACAAATTGGTCCATCTGTTTGGGAGGTATGTTGCAACAGACACACACGATACACAGAGAAATCACCTAGCCAAGTTATTTTGTATATAACTGGACTTATTAAATGGCGGGACCGGCGCTCGTGCCGTGCTCGGCACGGTGTACCGATGAGGGTAACTCACGAGTCAGCCTCGTCGGTCAAACCAAACGTTATTTCCTGTTAGCTACCGGGGCCCTACCCTAGACCTTGCTTGATAATTTAACTAAGCAAACTCTTCAGGTTATAAATAAAATTAACCCAGTGCACATTCCCAATTAGATTTTTCTTTGAAGTGCTATTGTTAATTAGTTCTTTAAAATAATTAAGGATAGATTTTGCAAATTCGATCCCATCAAAAAAGACCGGGTTGCACTACGGGAGTGCCGGCAGAAGTGAAAACTTGAATATTAACGTTGTGCATTTTGTGATATTTTGGAATGGTTAGGGAAAGCTACGGTAGCCTAGTGGTTCAGGCATGCGGCTGTCAAGCGGCGGTCGTGGGTTCGAGTCCCGGCTCGTACCAATGAGTTGAGTATTTACCGTTAGCTTTTCGGTGAAGGAAAACATCGTGAGGAAACCGGTCTTATCCCAATAAGGTCTAGCTTTCCCTCTGGGTTGGAAGGTCAGATGGCAGTCGCTTTCGTAAAACTAGTGCCTATGCCAAATCTTGGGATTAGGTGTCAAAGTGGACCCTGGGCTCCTTTAGGGGCACAACCGGGAATAACGCTAAGAGGGTGATGATGGAATGGCTAGGGAATAATTTTGCACGAAGTTCTTTAAAAATCAGTATTAAAAAAAAAAACAAAAAAGTTGAGATTCACCTTACGGTCACGTGACATGTGGCGAGTTTAACAATTTTTCCCCATCCCAAAAAGTCCACAGCGGCGCTAAAGAAGTTTTCACTTCAAAACATGCTCATATCATTAGATTTATTATAAGTTATGTCACATATTTTTGGCTATAATAGTACCGACTTGAAGTTGGAAGGTCAGATGGCAGTCGCGGTCGTAAAAATAGTGCCTACGCCAAATTTTTGAATAGTTATGGATGCCAAAGCGGACCCCGGGCTCCTTTAGGGCACACCCAAGAAAAATGCTATACTTGAAACCACTATTAGATTCCAAAAAAATAACCTTAAAATGTAATAAAAACCGACACTGGCAAACATACACTCTTCCATTTGGCAATTTTAATTTTATTTTTTTGTTTGGAATCTAATTATGGTTTCAAGTTTAGGAGGATGTAACTTTACCCTCCATTTTGATCTATCTAATGTAAAATTAAGGCGCCGTAGGTTCAGCGAAGTTAAGCGAACAGTGTTTTTGAAACAATATAATGCTTCTGTTTATAAAAATATGGTTTAAAAAAAATACGAATAGTAATCTTGAGGCTTTTTTGCAGGGAAATCAGTGTTTAGAAACATGATTTAGCAATTTTCTCTCAATAGAAAAAAATCACGAACATAGGTCTAAAAGGGTCTAAAATACACTTAAAATATTTGTTACAAATTACGAACAAAAGCTAAAAATATTAAAATGGCTTCTAAAAATCGGCAATATCATGTTTGAGGGAAATCAGTGTTTACTTTTTTATTTATTTATACGGCCAAAAAATTAAAATTAAAAAACATGATTTCCGCGATTCCGAGCACGCACTTCCATCTCGCTCACGCTTATGCTCAGTGAGAGGGAGAGAAGATCATGAACCTACGGCGCCTTAACAATAAAAGTACAATTTACTTTGATATACGATATTAAAAATAATTAAACATTCTCTAGGGCGCCACATTGCCACCTCTACGTCATACGCGATAGTGTTTTTTTTCTTTAAAAGCCGCAGCGGCCATCTTGGGTATAAATGATACTATCTGCTGTCAGTGGCAGCCGAAGATAGGTTATCCGCTCCTTACCCGCGTCTGTTATTGAATGTTACGTGGGAACTTACGGTTTATTTTTACAAGGTTTTAGTTAACTTCCACTGTGTATAGTTATCTATACTAATACTAATATTATCTGCGAGATTGGATCTTTGTAAGTTTCTATGTAATGAGAGTGAGAGGCTTAAATTTTTTCGCGCCGCCTCGCCTCGAGCGGTTAGGTATTCTTTATATGGATTTGTACGGGCATGCGCTCACTACATCAACTACGTATCAACTCTGTAGTTAGTACATTTACGTGGCGAGGCGGCGAGGGTCGGGCGACGGGTGGCTCTAATGAGCTATGACCTTTAATTAGCATAAAAGCTACGGTAGCGGTTGAAGCCTCCGACCACCAGGGTTCAGGCATGCCGCTGTCAAGCGGAGGTCGTGGGTTCAAGTCCCAGGTCTTGCCAATCAGTTTTTTGGATCCTACATATACGGAATATTTACCTTTTGCTTTTCGGTGAAGGAAAAGCATCGCTAGGAAACCGGTCTGATCCCAATAATGTCTAGTTTTCCCCTCAAGAGCATAATCGGTAATAACGCTAGGAGTTTGATTCTCTCCATAAAAATGGTCCTTTACTACTTACATGCATTTTTTTCATCATTCATCATCATTTTCAGCCTGTAAGGGTGAAAATTATGTATGTATGAAAAGGTAGCATAGCATGGCATAGCACATCTCTGGTGGAAAGACACCCTAATGGCGCAGCGGACTCCCGCGACCTTTACCAGGTCATCAATCGCCCTTGTGGGGAGTCTACCCTCGCCAGGTAGACCCCCTGGCCTGGGTAGGCCACGCCGCGCCTTCCGGTACGTAGCCGCCACTCGAGAACCTTTCCGCCCCAATGGCCATCGGTTCTACGTTCTATCTGCCCCGCCTACTGCCACTTAAGTTTAGCGATTCGGATTCCTGCCCTACTCCACTTGAATTTGGTAATACTTACAATAGATTTTTGCGATACGAGTAAAAAGTTGTGAGATTATGCCAAATTGTTTGTTTACGTGGTTAAAAACGTATGAATGGGCTCTTATAAACATTGATTACATTTTGGCGCGTGTGTTTGTTCTTTGTATGAGGAAAATATAGATATTTGGTTAACCATCTGACTAAAAGATGTTTGTCACTTACTAATGTCTGCTCGTAATTAACAAAATCGTTACCATTACGTAAATCCTACCATTCTTAATAGTAAAGCTTCAAAGATAACGTAGATTTTGTTTTCACATTTATTTTCGTCTAGTCGCGGGGCAACAAATAAATCAAGACAATTTGTGTTACCTCCAGTCTCACTCAGCCATGTTGTTAAAAAAAGTACCTTATTCCGTGCACTGACAGTTAGAATTTGAAATCAAAATATTACAGTTATAAGAACTTGCTAAAGCTACGCATCAAATGAGTTTGAAAATCGAATCAACAGCTGCCAGTTCTGAATGTAACGGAACGTTGAAGACATTCCAGTTTTAAATGTTTTATTTTCAAAATGTTATTGTTTATGACATTAATCCTTCGTTTCAGTTATAATTAGAATCTAATGGACGAACGGAATTTGTAAAGTATTTAAATAACTTGTATTCAATGCAATGGGTTATAACATTCAAATCTAGAAGTGGATCGTAAAAAATTATATAAGAAAATATTGCAATGAATGCCATAAATACAACAAAACTCACCTAGGGCGGTAAAACAAAGAATTTCCCAGATTATCTACATACGGGTATTTGACGCCCGTGCCGGGGTGATAAAAATGCGACTAGAAGTTTGGTTTATAACCGCCGGAGATGAGTACTAAATTGTACGTTTCATACATAAATTCTATTCATATGTTCTTTATCGCTACCGATTAATACCCCAGGAAAATTACGTTTTTTTTCAAACATCAATTTATAACAGCGTTTTTTTGTTTGTTTAATTTTGAAATGTTATTCTAAGATGCCCTATCAAGAATCCTACAAAATTTCCATCGGGAAGTAAATATATAAAAATAAATGACACATCCATTATTTTTTTGTGTGATTTATTTATTATTCTTGAAGAGCTCACTGTAAATTAACCAAAACAAAAATTAAAATATGAAGTAATATTTTTACTCTTTTTTCAGGAATTGGTTAAATCTCGTTTTTTTGATGACTAATATTTTGGTGGATTTTGCGTCTACGTAATTATTAAAATGATAATAAGTATATCAGTTACACACAAAAAAGCTGCTGTCATGAATTATTTCCAAATTTCATTTTTTTCCATACTAATGAAAATAAAATGCTTGGCCTATAAATAGGTATATATTTACTTATTTATACGGGGAACCAACATCTTTAATAACACAACAACACTTAGACATATATACATACAACTAATTATAGGATCTCACTGGTCGTAAGTAGTTTAAGACACAATATTACCTATGAAATTGAAATGAAATGAAACCTATGAAATGTCTACTTATATTATATGTATCTATATAGGACCGAATTGCTAACAGACTAACGTAAATCCGCAGCGACGCGGTGCGCCCGACTGCCTCCAATTTCGTGATGCAACGACTTTTCCCCCTATTTTCACCCCTTTAACAAATCACGTTCGTCCTTTTATACGTTGAAGAATTTACTTCACTAAAGCTAACCAAACAATATCAATAAACGTACTATAAATATAATGTATTTGATTAATTTTAAAAAATAAGCATGAGTAGGTTTAAGTTTATTATACCACGAAAGTGGCCGTGCGGTAATGTGTCACCGCAGCTTATTGACGCCTGCAACTCCAGTGGAGTCACATGCTCTTTCAGTCGACAGCTAAGACAAATGCAGAGAGCCTACCTCGAAAGGCATTCGAAGTTTTCCCTCTTTCTCAGACTTGCCAGTTCGTACGTAAGTGCGACAGAGAGGGAAAACTTCGAATCCCGTTGGCGGTAGGCCCTCAGGTCCCACACTCAAAACAGCGTGAACTCTGAGGAATGGAATTCAAAAAATAGCATAACCCAAAAGATAGCCTATTAACCACTATTTCAACGTCAATTCGTTTGCGGAGATACCCGAGATGATGGAACAAGCCCATGAGTAGATGCCTCTAAGGGATAATAAAATTTCACAAAAAAAAACAGACGAAATGCACTCAAAAGGACCCCTTGATTACAACACTAGGTACACCTAGTGTTATGATGTTACAACATCACATTGCGTCATTACCAAAGCGTACTAGTTAAAACGTTATTGAGCTTAGAGTAGGTTCTAAAGACGAATATTCACCAATTCGAAAGTCATTGTAAACACTCTGCTGAAAGTATGTTATTGAAGTTGGATGAACAACTATTTATCTACATAAAATGCCGCAAACTTACTAATTTTACCTCTTCCTAACCTAACAGTATCGATAAAACTTCCTATTTTCATTGACAGCTATTCGATTCCCAAACTCGCAGTAGAATAATATGTGTTATGTTCCCATTCTCAAAGTTTGGTATCACTAAGTATATGTTACCAGAAGGTGTAACAAAATATAGAAGGCTTATATTATATCACAGTTTTCCTATTACATAAAATAACACAATCAGTGCGACTTTAACAATCGTCTTTTCTATAATCGTCAATTCCATAATATGCCTTTTCCGCTAGAAGGGCAAACAGTTTCTGATCGTGGTTTGATAATACATTATAACACGCATCCAAACTAGGACGATCCTGATGAACGAAATATACGTAAGCACATTGTTTACACTAGCAATAAGGTTTCAATTAATAAATAAAATTGATCTTGGGTCACTGGAAACCATCTCGCGAAGCCACAACGTGACGCAACGTGTCGCTTCTCTTTTTCCCTGCCCTCGCGTCTAGAGCGCGCTACAATTTTTCCGATAATAGAACAACCCATCTCCCTCTAGCGCGTCGTTGCGCCAACGGCTCCGAGCTAAAACAGGCACACTAAATTTAGTTCTGCAACTGCAGTACACGTTAACAGGGCCGATATATGGAAACCACATATTACGGACAGATTTTCGGCACATATTGCTGTATAATATTCAATTAGGCCGGTATTGATGGCCCGCCCGGCAATTTTGGTTAGTGCATCTGCTGCGTTTAACGTGCGAGATATATACGATTAGTTTTCGTTGGAAATGGCCCATTCTGGTAGGCCGGTTAGATAAATATGAGTGTGTTGGCGGTAAGGCTGGGGGAGCTTTAGGCTGTGGTTTTTGGTATGAGTGCGTAATGGGTTTGTCACTAACTTCTCTTCCTAACTTTGATATTGAAAACATATGAGTTACATTAGAATGCCCGATCATTCGTTTTTTCTACGTCATTAAAACAAATGATAGATACTAAACTTCGGTGAAAAGAAATGGAAGCAGTACAGCAGAATTTGTCTTAGTCATCGTTTTCCGCAGTATTTCTTTCACTGAATGCCTTGATAGCGAATTCCGGCTTATTTAGGTATCTTCCTAACAAAGCATTCTCTATTCGAATACTGGGAGTCTATCGAAACGAACCGACGGCATACGAAACCGTTTCGGAATCCGCCTGAAGTTCTATCAAACGCGGCAGCAATAATAGACATAGCAACGGAATCTATTTATTACCGACAATGTTGAGACTGTTAGAGGAACTACAATGTACATGGGAATTATTGTTTACTTTGTTATTTTAGTACGCAATCATCCCCATCCAATAAACGTTCGTTAGTGTTCGTACCGTACATACACGAATCAATTAAAAGATGCTACCGCAACAGATATCTCAACCGAAAAGATAGAAAAAGAACTGCCTTGTTTACGACGCAATCCAAAGAAAAACCGGTAAAGGTTTACGATTCACATCGCTATTCCTTCTTTCCCAATAGCAAGGGATAATATTCAACGGCACTACAGATATTCTTGTAGAATCCGGGCGTCCGTTTGTCCCTCAAGGTGCGTGGCGGGGACATGCCTAATAATAACCGCACGAGTCCCCACGATTTTTACCCGACAGTCGTACGTTCGGCAACCTGCCAACCAAACGTCACACATTAGCTCATAAAACTAAAGTTTGAGAAAGGACTCCAAAATTAGCAAGGACGCTAATCGCTATCACCAGCGCTTTACAAAACCAAAATGGCGGCCCAGATGAGCTGTCACGGTGTATTTATGAAATACGAACAGAAATAGACGCAAGCCGAAGTCACCTTGAGCTTATATAACGGCGTTCGTATTTGGAATTTTGAAAATCGTGACGTGCTTGAGATGACGTAGCGTGACGTTAAGCCACTCCTTCTAATAAATTTATTGTTTGGCATGTAAACGGATGCGTTCGAGCCAAGAAATTACAGCGTTCGGTAAAAAAAATATTGAATGAAGCGATGGTTCCGATGGTGCAGCTGCCAACGTGCCATGTTTACGCGAGTGAACGATTGCACAATTTGCCGCTGATTTGGGAAGGTACGCACTGTTGTCGATGGCTCTGAACTTTTTAACGGTTTTCAGGGGCGATAAAAGGTTTGAGATTTTTTTTCAAGATGCTTAGCACTAATCAAATATTTGACAATTTCAACCTTAATTAACAAAAGAGGTGACCAAAGTAAGCACCGGATGAAAACGAAAAAAATGTAAACTAACAATGTATTGAATTTGACATATTAAATGTCAAATGTGTGTTTTCAATTGGTGCTTACTTTACTATTAGGCAGGCACCTTGAGATAATTTACGATTATGGGGCTAAAGATGACAGGAATAAGAATAATTTATTCGAAACAAAAACATAAACGTATAGATAATGATTGACAACTTAGAAAAGTTGAAAAACCCCGGACATTTTCAATTGAAAGTTCAATATTTCAAAATCGACTGAACCGATTTTGTTGTAACGTAATAGCTAAGAACCATCTCGATCACGTCAGCTTACCAAAAATCGCATAAAAATCGGTTCATTCGTTTACGAGCTACAACGCCACAGACAGACTCAGATAATACACAGACACGTCAAACAAATTACACCCCTCTTTTTGCAATGGGGGTTAAAAACAGTGTCAGACATTTATAATTATTCATTACCGCGAAACGTCTGGTTGACGTAACTGGTGACCGAAGAGCTGGCGGCTTTCTGGCGCAACGCATGAGCACTGCAATTCAGCTAGGAAATGCCGCCAGCATCCTCGGTACAATGCCTCGAGGGCCTTTTTTATAATAAACTTAGTTTTAATTTAATTTTGTTAAATAAACAAAAGTAATAAGCTCATCAATTCTAGTTTGGCCATTCATGATTATGATCAGTGGACCCGACTGGGGGAGTACCTCCGCCTTACAGAAGGCCACAGCCATAATAGCACTGTTGCCTATTCCGTAGGACCCGTAGGTATTGTAGTGTTGTGTTCCTGATGGTGAGTAAGGTTCCCAGAGCTGCATCTTTAAAGGCCGGCAAAACACTCACAACACCTCTGGTGTTGCAGGTGTCCATGGGCGGCGGTAATCGCTTACCATCAGGTGATCCGTCTGCTCGTTTGCCTCCTATAACATAAAAAAAAGTGATAGCTGATAAGGTTCAGGACGTCTTACTTATTATTATTCCATGATAAAATAATAAAACTATACTTTTACTGTTTAAATATTAATTACGTGAGTTTTAAAGTTCTGGGCCACTACTCAGACTTAACAGTTTTTATGCCTTTAATTACTTCGGGCTAACGATTCGAACCGTCCTCCACTTTAAGTGTAGACGTGCCTTTTCTTTCCTTCCCCAGTTTTTCTTTAAAACACGCCGAAGCAAATTCCTGTCTGTTAAATTAACTAAATGTGTGTATATTTGTGTGTTAATCGACTAAGGTGTCAATAATAAAGACATAAGTAACTCGATATGAGTGAATAATCAAGACCAATGAACATGGCTCTATTTAGATGGGAAAAACCAAATGTATATTTTCATTTTTTAAAAGTACCACGATCCCGTGGTTTTCCTCGTATGTAACAGGGCGGGCGTGGCTTCGAAAGTGTTAAATAATTAGCAGCATTTAATCTACGTAAACTCGTCAATCACATTCCCATAATACATCCACTTCCATTTAAGTGCTTTGGGATATGATTTCTGGGATCAAAAGTATCAGTTCTTCTCTGGTACAACCGCTACGCTCGCAATTTTATTTATATAAATTCACTGTTCTATTTTATGAAGTCTATTACTGGCAATATTTACCGCCTTTGTGACTAGCATTACCGGTCTAGAGTTTTTTGAAATTGTAACCGTCGTTTTATAAAATGGGCCCCGGTGGTAGCGTATAAGATTACAAACAGACAAACAAAGTGACATAGGTGAGTCATACACAAAACAAAAACAAAATTCGTCTCTCCTGTGGTCAATAATTAAGAGGTCACGTGCTTATAAATAATGATTTTATCGAATAGCAATATAGAAGAGGAGACGCCGTTTATGCGGATTAAGAGTCCAAACAAAAGTTAGGTTTCGTAGCCCTTATCTTTGATAATGTCCACAGGAAAGACCCGAACCTAAATCTGTGTTTGACTCAGGTACTTGGCAATTTGTAGTATAAATATGGATTGTTCTTTTTTTTATACCACGATGGTGATAAAAAAGCATATATGGTTGACGGTAAACAGATACTCTAGCCCTTTGGACAGAAGAATCATAAGTTTAAGCGCCGATTCAGTTGTTAAGCCTGTTGTCTCGGTTGCGAAACGTTTATCTAGAAGAGATCGCTCTTCAGCGATAAGACCGCCTGCTGCCTTTACCTAAATGTTATTGTTTTGTTTCTCTTTGTAATCTCTCTGTTTCGTTTGAGGTTTGCAATAAAGAGTCATGACGAGCTGGACCTTCCTAAGGGAGGTAATCCACTTCTCCAAGATATTTGATCTCATTCACTCTTTAAGCAAAATGTGAGACGCAAATATACATTGGCCAAAAAGTCCTTGGACAAGTGGTATACTACCCTAACTGCTCAGTCTGTCCTAGGTATGTGTAATCGTCTACAACTTCGAGCGTAAAGTGCCCGATTGAAATGGGATTTGGTACTACAATGGACGTTTGACTAGCTTCTTCACACACACACACACACGCACATTTTCCCATTTATAATATTAGTATGGATAGTATTTGTATAGTATTGTAAGAGGTGTATATAGCTAACTGTGTATTTATTACATTCTGAATTGCATACAAAATTCTTCGGCCATATATTTCCATAAGTATTTGGTATTCTGCGCGTATCAGGGGTGGAGTTGCCTTGTAAGTGTTTTCACTAAGTGTGATGAATCGGGGTTTATGATTTGTATGGACGGCGTATCGTTTACTGTATTTTAAAATTATAAAATTTATCATTTTGAAGTGCATTGACAATCCAATCCTGTTAAGCATGACCTCAGAGAAATCGACCGAATCGTATATCAAGAAAGAAAGATAGACTTGTAGACTAGAATATTTACGGCCGTAAATATTGTACTCTAATTTGATTCTGATACAGCCTACTGTTTAATGGCCCGGTCTGACTTAGGTACAGTCATAAAATCACAACGGAGGTCATTGACATCGCTTTTTGTCGTGCAGACATACGACGCACTGTGTTAGGAGCTCAAGGGGTAAATGACGCATAATGATAGTGCTGGAACAATATTCCGCTTCGAACGACGACATTGAAAATTTCGTTGAAATGGCCGCCATGTTTCCATACAAGACTATCTGCAATATTGAAAATAACGTAGGCAAACCCGCGGAGTAAAAAATAACTTATTACCATACAGAAAGTGCATTCAACATACATGCGAAAGATTTTCTGAAATCCGATAAGCTATTCCGGATATTATCCAAAACATACAAAAGCACAAAACTCTTCTCAATCTCACTGACTTTTCTTGTTTGTAATATCACACTCACACACACACATTAATATAGAGTATAGACAAACTTACAAAGCTACAATCTTACAGATTTTTTCCTTTTGGTAATATCACTATAGATAACATAGAGGCAAGCAACTTTCAGTCAAAGCAGCTTTTACGCTGACCAATGTAGCCTTTGCAATGTTATTGGGTTAACATTTTCTACGCAATTTCAATTCAATCTCCTCTCACCAGCGATGGAAAAGCTGTCTGAGTCAAGTGAACTTTTAACCCCGCACATAAACCTAGTATGCGTCATTCGTTTCAAACTTTTGTATGCGGACTAGCGTAAAATTAATTCTAAGCCCCATTTTTATTAGGAGATATGATGATTAAATAAAGGGTTTCAATATTTCGCAATTAAATACAAAAACATTATCCATCCTTTTAGGTAAGTACTTAAAACGCCGTTAATGAGTTTGTCCTTTTTTCATTGGCATTAATTTAAATTCTGATGCGTCGGGTGCGGGACAGTCCCAATATCATCCTGAAAATGATAGCGGACAAGCCTGACTGTCCTATAATGCTGCACTGTGCGGGACTACATGTACCCACCAGCATCATACAGTGGTAGCAATTTTTAGTTTGTAGTTCTAATTAGTGTATGTTGTTCTAACCCTGTAATTTAAGTCTACCAAGTACTAATACTAATACGATATGTGTCAAAGTTACACGAAATAAATTATTTGAATTTGAATTTGAATTAATGTTTCTGAGACAGGGACAAAACACAATTTAGTTAGTTCTTATGAATAAATCTATTTGTATGGAAAGTGACAGAAATCTTCCCCCATAACCTTAAACGCCTTAAAAAAGAGACGACAAAAATAAATGTGCCTCTTCACACACATACAGTCCAAAACGCCATTCTATCCGAGAACGTATTTTGTTGTCAAGGCAATACCACTTTTAGACTACCAGACTTCGTCTGCTTTGCGTCGCCGACTGTACCCATGCCAAACACGATAACACCAATTAACCGGGGCCGAATTACCAGCGATCCGGCAAGACAGCGTCAAATCCCGGATGACGGTTACGGCCGCCGTATGCAAATGGAGCTAGGATTAACAGAACCTTAACTTGCAACTACCCCACAGCGTATGGGACTAAAGCAGTAATACAACTCTAGTGTATGGCTGTAGGTTTGGGGGAAGTGGTAAGCTAATTTGCACAGTTGGATTTGGGACATTATCTAAAGCGTGGCTGTCAGGATATTGGCAGGGTCGCCATTTACTAAAGTACGACGTGTGGAGGGGTGGTTATATTAAAATAAACTAACTCGATATGACAGCCACGTCACTATAAGGTTATTACAATATTAAATTCACATATTATCCCCGACCCGCGAACCATCACCAATTTTAATTTCGTTTCATTCCATCATATGCAAGTTAAGTATAAATGTGATGGCTTAGTTCTATTACTTTTAGCTGGACTAACCTATATATGTGTAAATTTAGTATGTATAACGACATAAACAAAATGTATACACCGGCACAACAAACTTAGCTATGTTTGTTGTGTTTGTGTATAAATTACCATCTCGGCAGACAAGACTTTCGAACAAAAAAACCGCACTCATTTCGATTCATGCGTTGCGTGTCAAGAATAAAAACATGTCAAACCTTTAAGATTTCAAATTGTTTGCCATCAATTTTGATTGACCTGTCATGCGACCGACTGTGCCAATGCCATGCTATGACAATATTTGAACATACCTTTAACTTAATTCTAACGTTGTCGTAGTTGTATTACTGCTTTAACACCCCTGTATCCTGTATTAAGCTGGAAAGCCCACACAAGTTAGATACGTTGTCGTCGGCTTAGGTAAGATATAGGCAAACATGTTACACCGTATTGGCAGGAGTTAGTCATATTAATGGCCACAGGAATTTATTGTGTGCAGTGCCTTGACTTTACGAGGTGGGGAGAACTATTTTATAGACAACAGTACCGGCGTGCCGGAAAGCTCTGAAATAGAGATTATTTCCTAATGGATCTTGACTGTGGTTTGACGACCGCTTTAGCCTAGTCGGTAGTGACCCTGCCTACGAAGCAAGAGGTCCTGTGTTGGAATCCCAGTAAGGGCATTTGTTTGTGTGATGAGCACGAATATTTGTTCCTGAGTCATGGATGTTTTCTATGTATTTAAGTATTTATTTATCTATATAAGTATGTTAATCGTCGTCTGGTACCCATAGTACAAGCTTTGCTTAGTTTGGGACTAGGACGATTTGTGTAGGATCGTCCCCTAAATTTTTTTTTTTTTATTTATCTTGGCAATTCTCAAAGTATCCTAAGGGTTAATGCGTCAATGGGGTAAATGTGTCTTTTGAAGATATCCTCGAATCGACATTTCAGAACTATTTCAGCCCTCGATAAACATCATGATCATAATTATGATGTTCTAAGTATGGTTACCAAACTAGCAATTTAGACGGTTGTATTAGGTCTAAAATGTTCACTTTCGGAGATATCATCAACCTTACCTTATAGTTTGACCTTATAGGGATAGGGAATTTCCTATGGTGGATGCTTTATGAAATTGGAAGTTTCCTGAAATTTTATAAAAGTTTCATTTCATTCAGTATTTGGCCTATTCAGGACTGCCATTGCGTTCACGGTGGCTCTAATATATGAACAATGCGTTTTTTAAGACTGTTTGTTTCTAAAAAAAAAACAATCTTACATTAAAGACGCCGATGAAAGCACGGTCACCTAGGCAAAGTCAAGTTCGTAAAAATATTTGCATTCCAAATAGTTCAAAGATATCTGAGCAGCCTCATGACGTTATGACCTCCTAAAAACCTTTTGTTAAAAGAAAAATCTTTAGAGGCTTCTAAAACAAATTAAATGTCTGCAAAACTAATGCAAAAAAGAGCAAACATAATTGTGTGTCTCATAAAATACAAAGTCAAGAAAAATGTTAACATTATCGCCGTGTTCGCATATTCTTGATCACTTTGTCCGTGTCACAAGCGTCCATAGGCCTATGTCAGCTTATCCGGCAGGCGGTATGCTTGTTTGCCACCATTGTAGTATGAAAATATTTTCCAACTTAGTAAGTTCGTAATCGACCATAGTTACACTCAAGCTTCTATCGACCGCATGATGCAACCGAACAATAACAATTAACATGACAGTAATACATGCGTCAGGCATTGTAAAAATGTGCGCGTGAGTCGAATATCGCGCATTTGCAAATAATGGCTGGTGCATCGGCCGACGCTCACCTTGCGTGGCGCGTGGCGAATACCAAATGGTGCACTTGGTAACTTGGTATGGGTGGTGCATTTGGATCAGCGTTATCCGATTTGGGGTTCTCACAATTAATTGTAGAGTTTGTTGTTCTTTTCAATACTCGGGTGCAATAGGCATGGTGACATTTTTTTTATGATGTCATTCGATCCAGTTTTTGGAGTGGAACAAATGTTTGTATGGGAGCAACTACAATTAAAGAACATAAATACCCAAAAAATTTAGACAAAGATTTGAAATTTAAGACCTCGCTAGCGGCAGCGCAAAACGCTTTACGCTTCATACTGATAGACAGACAGGTATGACGTCACTACGACATTTGTTAGTACAAAGTGCATGTATCGTTGTATGGAAAATCAGGTAAATCGTTGTTTAGGTCGCGAAATTTTGCGTTTAAGTACATAGTTGTCATACAATTTTGTTTCTATAAAATCGTAAAGATTCTATTGGTAACTTTAAATTTACATTGGTCAAATAAATGCATTATTTTTTCTAAACTTTCAAGGGTCATCTTTTTCGATTTTAATTATATTTTAAAAATTATACTTTATTACGATAATTTGATGGTTTACTATCCATTTAGCATCACTACGTTATCAATTTGAACATGAGGCACTATGCCTATTGTATGCACCTGGCTGGCGGGTTCACTGGTTACCTATAGTTAATTTTGATAAAGCGGTTTATCCTAAATTTTGCTTTTATTTTCGCGTCGCTTGTGGGTTCTGTGGCATTGAATATTAGTGTAAGTACAGTCAGCGTCATATAGCTAGCAGCAGCCAGAGAAGCCAAATATTTCGTAACACACCCTTATTCTTACAGTAATAAAGACGTGTACCGAACTGTTTGGCTACCTTGGCTGCTACTATATGACGCTGACATTATTTATTATTAAATAAATAAAAAATAAAATAAAAATATATAAATAAATATATATAAAAATAAAAATCTTACACAAATCGATCAAGTCCCAAACTAAGCAAAGCTTGTACAATGGGTAGTAGACGACGATATACATACTTAAATAGATAAATAAATAATGTTTGGGACTACAAATTAATGTTAATGAATAATGACTAAATATTAATGTTTTACATTACAAATTAATTTAATTAGTTCGTATCTCTGCAGGTCGATCGCGTAACGCATTGTACGTACATTAGAGAGATCTTACTGTCAATATTTATATGGAAAAATGACAGTTGGATTGTTCTAACGCGCGTTCAAAACGTTACATGATTATCACTCTGGCTCCAAGCTATCACGTCGGATCCTCATCATCATCATCACCACGTCGGGGATGAGTGCACGAAACACATTGATATGATTTAATTTTCAAAGTATGTCGATAGGTATATCAAGTGTAAAAATATCTCCGATAGCTTTTATGTCAGCGGGTTAAGATTTTTGGTTCATATTTATGAGAGGATTAAATCGATATACATATTTTTGCACTTGACTGTACTGTAAATGCTCTATATATATTGACTCTATATAAATTTTGTAAAGTCAAAAACGTCGTCACTATAATAAAAAAACTAAACGGGTGTACTTAAAATGTCCATAATTGGTGCCGTCACCCTATATATACAATATCCTTTTTTCCGTCTATCCACATAACATTTATAACGCCCCATTGTGACGTCATCTTAACAAAATATATTTATCGTAATTCATCACAAATATGTATAAGTTTCGAATCTAATGTCTGATCAACAAGGCTCAAAGTCGCGTCGATATTTTTGAAGCGGATCTGATAACCGCCATCTTTGAATCGATACACGATGTATCGTCCCAAGTTTTCCAATTAATTCTTATAACAGCAAAGCATGTTGCGAGGACGCCACTGCAATAGTAATGAGAGCTGAGCGAGGGTTTGTAGGAAAGGGAACTTTGTTTTTTAGGGTTCCTTACAAAAAGGGTAAAAACTGGACCCTCTAACTAAGACTTCGCTGTCCGTCCGTCCGTTCTCTGTCACCAGGCTGTATCTCAAGAACCGCGATAGCTAGACAGTTGAAATTTTCGCAGATGATGTATTTCTGTTGCCGCTGTAACAAAAAATACTAAAAGCAAATTAAAATATATATTTAAGGGGGGCTACTATACAACAAACATTTTTTTTGTTGTTTTTTATAGATAATGGTACGGAACCCTTCGTGCGCGTGTCCGAGTCGCACTAAGCTGATTTTTTTATTTTAATATCGCGTTGGTGGCGAGCATACGGCCTGCCTGAAGGTAATCAGACACCGCAGCCTATAGACGCTTACGGATCTAAGTAGCAATATGTAGAAAGAGAAGAATTTAATATAATAAGAAGGGACCATATTTGTCTCTAGCTGTCTGACAACGAATCCTCAAATCCATAAAGGGTCGACTACGTGTTTGTAAGTTGTCTCTTTTCTAGAGTAGCAAGTGGCTCAGTGAGTCCATAGGCTGTGTCTACTTACTTCCAGACATAGCGTATGCCTGTTTTCTACCGAAGTAGTATACAAAAAAATGTGTAGTTTATGGTATGGCCTATCTCAGTATTCATTACGCATTCAACCCTTTGACCGCTGCATGCGTAATCGTAAATTTCAGCCATGTTATAATCAAAAAAGGCATCTACTCTGTCGCCTTGTCTCATATATCAAACTTTAAAGGCAATGCAATCTTTGGTCTCATCGAAGACATACTCGTACGCATAACAAGGTCAACCGGGGCAAATGCGTCTGTGGGGTAAATGCGTCTTGTGAAGATATATTCGAAACGCAACATTTTAGAACTATTAGGTACTACCCTCGATGTGAAAAGTTCCCGGAGTGGCCAGCACCCACTCACGGCCCGGCCACGACTTCGAGCGGCGGCGGCAGCGGCAGCGGTTTTTCTAATCCATTGCGTGTGATCCCAACTAACCACAGCGTGTTGCGCGTCTCGACCGCGCAGTGAACAGATAAAACGCCGCGCCGCAATTCGCGCAATGTCGTGGCCGGGGCGTCACAGTCGTGTCACAGGCACTATTTTAAAATTATGAATCATCATTATCATACTAGCCAAAATACGTCTACTGCTGGACACAGGCCTCCCCCAAAGAGTGCCAAAGTGACCGGGTCTGCATCCAGCGGACTCCCGCTACCTGAGCAGTCCACCTTGCTCCAAATTCTTAATATGAAATAAGCTGTCAGTTATAAGCAGATCGTATTACGCCTATGCATTATGTATTACCAGCTTTTTTTTTATTAAAGTGCCGCATTCTTTTACCTCCGACAAGAAAAGATGGATGTTGTGAATATGTTGTCTATGTATGTGTGTGTCTGTCTGTGACATCGTAGCTCCTGAACGAATGGACCGATTTTATTGCGGTGTTTTTGTCCAAAAGCTGACGTGATAGTTGAATATTGAACTTTGAAATGAATCAGTCGTCGGTTTGTCAACATTTCTAAGTTTGTAATTATTTGCGACACGACGCGCTGGTCAGTCTCTAATTAACCCTTTAAACTCCAAACAGTAAGCAGTAGACAAAGCCCTGCTCATAACCTTGAAGAGTTGACCGGGCGCCAAATAAAATATTAGCTCCACTATCAGCCGCTCAAAAGTTATGAATCATAAAGTTGCCGGCAGTTTTCGGTGATTGGTTGGGTTGGGGACTGATTAGATGGGAAGTGGGGGTTTCATGTGTAGGGCTAGCTTTATTATATCTGCGGGGCTGAAACGCTCAATTTAGTGTCCTCTGCTCCTAAAATAGTCAGTTGAATACCGGGAACTGGCTAAGAATCGCACATTATTGAGGACTGTGTGAGGATGAATATTTGTTGAAGTCTGTATGTTTTGTATGTATTTATATGTATAAAGTACCAAATAGTACAATAACGTTTGGTAGCACCCCTAATTTTATTCTACAGTCACGTTCACCTCTGATACCCTAGTAATAGAATTTAAATTGATTTGAATCGACTTCGAGTTAATTTGATAACCCTGCGAAAGCTGACCGTTCAAAAATGAACCTTGTACCTTTAAGTTATGGTCCTTAATATATCATCGTCTAATACGCATAAAACAAGTCTTATCGAGCTTTTTGTAAGATTGTCCCCTAATATTTCATTATTTATTATTTGTGTATCCGAACAGTGCAAATGTAACAGACATCAGTAAGCTTACGTCAAAGTAAAAAATACCGCATACCGATTCCGCCCCGCCAAGTCGGGTAGCCGCCTAAAGCTTGGAATTATAGGAATTTACGATTTTATATGACTACGGAGGCACATTCTAGCCTAAATTCTAGCTCAAACTTCATCAACATACCCCGGACTCCCGAGATACCGTTGTTGAACTTGCACACGCTCCCGGATGTTTGTTTGTATGTATGTATGTATGTACACGTAACCAGTTAATACGTGAACAAGCACCATTATAATAATGAGGCGGATTCTGAATGCTGAGTGGGTTAATGATTGAATACGAGCTTTGGAGAGGGATTTGTGGGAAATGACAAGTGTTTACGGGGTAAATCAATATATATACGTCTATATAGAGTTATATTGAGATATAGTGGTGTTTATTGTATAAATACGATGAGGAATAAAAACAATATTTAATAGGTACTAAACTCAAAAATACCGTAGCAAATTTCCATTGATCCGATCTAGAGGTAGTTTTGTGACAAAAACACCGTTGAACCTTAAACGGTTCTACGATTTGGACATTATTTTCATTCTACAAGGATAAAACTATTCATGAGGTCCAAGCTTACAAATACAAAAGGATTTTCGAAATGATTTATAGATAATTATGATCGTCATCATCATATCAGCCGATTGACGTCCACTGCTGGACACAGGCCTCCAAAGAGTGCCAAAGTGACTGGTCCTATGCCACCCGCATCCAGCAGACTACATGTGCCTTGACAGGCCCGAAGTTCCTCAGTGGTTGAGCTTAAGATGATTCTCTCGAACTGATTCTTTTGGCTTAAGATTATTTTGCTTCATTCAATAATTTGACATATTCCTAATGAATTACTTGGTTCAAGAATATTTACCTCAACTGTTATTTCTGTGTTATTCCTTAATACAACTCCGATGAAGTTTAGCTTCAGAATAGGCGACTAACGCGAATGCAAGTCCGCATACGACGTACGTCAGTGTTATCTTCGGAGCTCCCTCTCCGATGTATCACGGGCCACACCTGTTGTTTTGATGGGTTTATAGCGAATAAAACATTTATAGCTGTTTTTGCCGTATAATTACGTTTTAAAGCCTAGGGGTCTATTTTAACGCGGTTGAGATTAGATGGGAATAGTATTCATTGCATATATTTTTGTCAGATTGTCGCCTAACTCTCGAATCGAGAGTCTCGATGGTGTTGTTTTGTGAGAGCCTTAAACCTACAAAGAGTCTGCAACGTGCTTATGATTCGTCTGGAGCCGAAAGTCTCCATAGACCGTCGCGGTATATAGAAAACTTAACTTTGCCGCCTACGCGGGAAGGCAATTAAACAAATGACTATTTCATCGCCAGCACCATCAAATTCCTCCCATTGACGTGCCTTATCGGTAGAAAACCTCCATTAACGACTTACCGGCACTGCGCCTGGCAACATGTCCTGACCAATTTGACCATTGTTCATTGTAATCATAGAGAAAGGATAGAATAGAGGGACTAATATACACAATAGACAATACCACAAGTGGGAACGAGATACAATGTCTAATCTTCTGTCCCATGCAGAGAGCATTTTTCCGCTTTGTTGCGGATACTCGTAGAGACATGAGCGTGAGTGATACGTAAGTCATGACCTGGACTACATTTACACATTGTTTCTGTGTGTGCTCGTAACAATGCGAGTACATATGATGTGCGTGTCACACACAAATATTATCAACTAATATCCGTGGAATAATAACTGTAGTAACTGTATTCAACACGGCGTGGAAAAGTAAGCCAATTTGGTGTAGGAGTCATGTTTGACTGATCATCGGAACCAGAACTAGGATTGCATTAGCGGAGGAAGTTATTCGATTGGTTAGATGTAAGCTCGAGGCCGCTGCAGCGCGTGAGGCACCAGTATTAGCGGGTGCTGGTAGATAATGCATTCTGAAAAACCTTCTATGAACTGCTATAGGGTTTTTCCTAGGTTAAGTTATACTAACAACATAGGTATGGATGTAAAAAAAATGGTCCGAAATAAAGCTTTATTATTTTCAATGGGCACGCTCGAACTTTGCCAGCATATAGCGGCCATCTTGGAAAAGCAATGCCATTCAAATCATCTCCAAGATATACTACAAATCCATCCATCCCATCTATGAAATGTACCTACTTTAAAATAACATGAGCTACACAGGGTAATATAAAATAATGTATTACATTTCTAAGTTCGAGCGCTCTTAATTAAAGACCCTTTAGTAGGTTTCAGTACTGTTATGAACAGAAAATACCATGCAGTGTCGTGGGCTGAGGCGTATATTTTTAACGTATCATGCTCATTTGAAAATAGAGTTGGTGTCAAAATTGTATTGTTTAACTACTATCCGGGGAATACTTTATAGAAAATTAAGTGAAGATAAAAATTTATAATCGCATTTTTAACGTCGTCAAGGCATTCTACATAACATAGTATACCTAGACAACGCTGACCAGTAGGCAAGCATGTACAATCCAATGTACATGATAGGTTTAGCACAATTGGTTCTACGACTGACGTACCACATAAGGCATTCTAGTTAATTAAAACATCGTTGCAAAAGAATCTTTTTCATAATTCACCGACAGAACATTTTGCGAACACGGGCAAAGTATGTTTCGTTACAATATTATGCGTACGTATCGCGAGCATTGTTTGTGGTTTTTAGCTAAAAATTTGTTTCGATGGTGTGATAGATATCTAAGTTATTGCTAAATTCTTGCGTCTTGCACCGAATTAATTGAGGTTATATCAATAATAATCATCCACGCGAGACAAAATTATAACAACACTAGCTGCCCGGCCCGGCTTCGCACGGTTAGTTTTCCATTTTCCCGTAGGAATGAAGCATTTCCCCGCGGTAAAAAGTAGCCTATGTTCATCAGGGATAATGTCGGCTTCTAATGGTTAAATAGTATTCAAATCGGTTTAGTAGTTTCGGAGCCTATTCGATACAAACAAACAAACAATCACATCTTTCCTCTAACTAAAAACCTCTAACTAAAATATAAAAAAAACAGTGTCAGATATATTGTATAGTCACGAGACATTGTTGCCAGCGCTGATCTTCAGATGACTGTCGGTCGACTGTTTTCACGATTTTATTATTCCTGTTCCGTTATAGAATCGCTCACAGCTCCGTCTCGCCGCCACACGGCCGCAGCCTTTGTTCTTGAAACTATTTTCTATCGCAGCGTTCAGCTGGCGGTATAAATACGCGCTGCAATAAAATATGGCGGCCCGTGATTGATACGATGGCGAGTGGCGATCGCCGTACAAACTAGGTATTAGAATAGAATAGAATAGAAATTTATTCGGATAACACATCATTACACATACAATCACATAATGCACCTTAAGAGCTAACAAATAGGGATGTGCTACCGAAAAGGTTTCCACTCAGCAATACAGTTGACACAGCAGTGCCAACGGCGCGGTGCTGGTTTTCTGTGGATCCAGTGAGGTGTGCGGGATAGCATACTGCGTGACTCGTATTAAGGGCGGCATATATACATAAAAATACAAATAAAATTATATTAAATACATATAAGTTTATCAATAAAATTGTGGTTAAATTCATTAGAATCTCTAGAGTTAGTTAGAGTGAGTGTTGGTAGGCAGCAACTATTATTATCATTTTAATTCTAAATTCTATAAGATAGCTGTATTCGAGAAGATAGCTGGCACTTGGTTTTGTTTTTATACTATTAAATGCAGGCCTAGTTTTGTTAGGTCAGGTTAGAAGCATGAACGCGTTCAGAATAAGCCGCCGCGCGAGCTCTCTCGAGTTCTCTCGCATTATCCGTCTCTTTCTACGTTTTCTAATACGAGAGAGACGGATAGTGCGAGAGAGCTCGAGAGCGACACTAATGTGAAGATGACAGTCGTTGGCCGAACTAGTTCGAAACAAGTTCGCCGACCGCATTAGCAGGCGGCAGTGTACTCCGCTCATTGATCGCGGCAACCAGAAGAAAACGCAAAGCTGCGTCATACAAAATCCGGCTGAAAAAACACGGAGTTACGAAACTGGGTGATGTGGCCGTTTTACGCCGGGCTATCAAACGCGTTTGTAGTTCCCGTTTCGTTTTTAACCGAGGTTAGGGTAAAAGAAAGCTACCATCAGGCGAGCTTGTTTGCAACTTTATTGGTTTAAAAAAACGACCAACACGGTGGGATACAAACATGGCCATGTTGTAAGCAGACATTGTAGCCTATAGTCGCTTACGACTCCAGACGTATCACTTGACTCGCGAGCATAGGGTATTGGGCCCACCCTTATTGCTATACACCTATAACTATACTACTACTATGACTATATAGCCACCAACGTAGATGCGGCAATCCATAGGCTCCTAAGTCCTGCAAAAATCATATGTCTTAGATGTTGTGGCCAATGATGATGATAGTGATTTCAGGACGTTGATAATGAGATACAAATGCAGGTCCGTCACTCTCAACTCAACACATTCTTGGGTGGTCAGGGCTGTTATTCGCTACGCGCTAAAGCGGCTCACCCCGCCGGTCACCCGTCGCGAAACTAGACCTCCCCCTGCGCTTAGTTACTACGCATCGCGGTGTCAAGATATATTTGCGGGGGGTGCGTAACGATGGCTATAAATATTTTTGATATAATATTACTCGCAATAACGCTCATCTGATCTCTAGTTCTATAACAAAAGTTAATATATTTTCATATGGCATAATTAACATTTTATATAACGATCATTTGATATAATAATATTTAGTATAACATACATTAAGTATAATGCATATTTGCTATATTGAACATTGGATATAATGCTCATTCCGTATAATGTACAGTTGATATAATCAAGCCAGGGCAGCCAAAAAAAGCCCCCCGCAGTAAAAAAAAATCACTCGTAACAATTGTACTATTAGTGGGTTAGGTTAGGGTTCACTTGTGTCCCTTAGAGCGGAAATAGGCACCCCGCGAAGCGGGGTGACGTCGACACGCTGGCGGTTGGGTTAGGTTTACGTTAGGTTTGAACGGAAAAATCATTCCGCTTGAACATTATACAATATGATATGTATATCAAATAAGAATTATACTCTGTAATGGTTATAAGAAATAAGCGTTATACCGAATGATAGTTATACTAAATAAAAAAATATATGTTGTTATTATACCAAACGTTTATTATGTACCATGAATGATTCTACCCTTTGAATTTATATCAAAAATGGTTATATCCAATGAAATTATATTATTTGTTTTTATACCGATCATTACCCACCCCTTTGTGGGTGAGCGTTGAGGTGAGTTTGAATCAAGTTACAGAATAGGTTGTGTGGTGACCACAATTATTACTGGCAACACAACACCACTACAAAACAATGTAGTGGTGTTATTCCCCAGTTGGCCGCTCTAAATATGAGCAAAATGACATTCTGCACTGCCTCACGAGTTTTTAAGATGTGTAGGAAACTATTTTTAGGTAGGCAACCTACCTAATTCAATTTGAAATGCTCCGTACTAGTTACATTACCAAAATTAAAGTTATAACTAATTATGAATGCTTGCCACAGTGCCGATGTCGATACGATATGTTGTACCCCCATAAATGACACGGCGGTTTGGCAAAAATATCGAAAACAATAATTAGCCTTGTTGGCAATGCCCGGCCTACGAAGCTTGCTGTCTAGGTTTGAAGCCCGGTAAGGCCAAAAAATTGTAAGTATGGTATACACGAACATTTATTGCACAGTATTTTATGTTTATGCATAAGTAGGTGTATTGAGTGGGATAGGCCCATTAAAATCTATATTTAGCTTTATGACGACCTTGTGACATGGCGTGTAATTTCCGCCATCAAATACGCCCCTAATAATACCACACCTCTACTATGGCAATGTAAGATTACTCCCTTATATTTAATTTTCACAACAAGTGCTCAATCCATTAAGTTCCTAGAAAGTTGACAGCACCGCTCCCGGACTTTTCCATCTTTGGAAATTCTAAATATTCGCGCATATTCACCGTGCGTACGCGCACGGCCTTTGCATTCCGGTAACAGACGGATTTATTGTAAAATTACGTGCGATGCCCGCAAACGCATTGCTGGTTGCGCGCCAAAATGGCGCGTGGCAAAAACAAAATGGCGGTTTACGATGCGTTCCCTAAATTAAAAAACATAGTGATAAAAGCCATCGTGACCTTTATGATGTTGATGTAGACTTCCGACTACACGTTTAGCACAGGACGGCGCGCGAGCTCTCTTGAGCTTACTCGCACTATCCGTCTCTTTCTAAGTTTTTCTATTAAGAGAGAGACGGATAGTGCGAGGAGGTGAGAGCTCGCTCTCCGGTTGTCCTAACCCGCACCACGGTTAGGACAACCGGCGAGCGAGCTGGAAGGATTGTTTCAATATACACGAGTTAGATACCCCAATTTATTACTTTATTTGAATGGGTCAACCAAGCCAGTCCTGTCAAGCTCGTCTAATTTGGCAGACATTCAGATGTACTCTATAAGTAATGATTCAAAGGATAATGCTTACAATGTAGATTATTATTGGCAAGGTTACATTGCAGTAGATAATTTTGGTATGCGTGTATGCTCTCAACTTAATGCACGTAATAGGTCACCTTGTTCAGAACGGCAATACGTAAATTACTTACAAGTTTGGAATATCAGATGTTTTTTATTTCAATCGTCCTTGTTAACTGTTGGATTGCTTATAGTAAAACTTATGAATGATTTAGTTAATCGCCAAAAATAATTAAATGCGTACGTGAAATTAAAAATCTAGGTATTTACTCTGTATTAACAAACTATAGAACTCAGGCAGGCAGCTTATAGGGTGCCGAATCGGTCATACATATTATTATGCGTGATCAACAATCGATCTCATGCGTTTAAATCGTAAAGCCACGGCACACGCATCACTTGTTGCGCTAATCCAAGATGGCGGATTTTTTACACGGCATTTCCTCGTGTGCCGTGTTTTTGGCCAGTGTTGCCGTGACGCAGCGTCCCAGTTAGGCCCGCCAACCGATGCCACGGCCAAGTCCAGTCGGGCATCCCCGATGAACCAGAGCCAATATCTATAAAATAAATTTGACCGCGAAAAAAAATAATGAAGTAAACGTCATAGATTTCCCGCCAAAATTCAGAGTTGAACGCACTCCAGTGTTTTGGCATGAACTCTTGGAACTTGTCCTAATAGTTTGATTTGATAAGGGAATAGTATTAGTATATTTGTTTGTAAACAAAGTTTGTTCCGAGTTACCTTTGACTTTGATTACGGAGCGAGCGTTCTAATGTGGCTGGATAACGTGTAGTTTTAATGAGTTTACATTTGCAAAGTTCATCAAACTATTTTCATAGATGTATGGAACGTAGACTTCTGCTTCAGTTGAGTTTAGGTTACCAATCACCATTCGGGACTAGACTAGGGAGTAACTATTTTCTTCATTTATATATATGTTTTATGGTGTACTAAATATACCTACAATTTTCTTTGTCTTTGACTTGGGTGCTGTTCCTTGGGTTTTTTTTGGTTACCTGCGTGTGGAATAAAGAATTTAGCTAGGATACTTATATCTACGAGTTGATAACTTGAAAAATTTAAAGCATTATTTTCTATGTACTGTAAAAATATTAAATACATCAAGAACTAAGATAAAAACCTTTCGAGCATGTATACACATCTGCCCTATATTGCGGCATTGACGATATTTCCTCCCAAATGATACAGATATCAACATCTGGCAGAGTTATAGCTGCCAGCAGATCCAAGATTTTTGACGTGAAAATATGTCCCGTGATTTGTTTTCACGGCACGAGTTATTCGTGAACATATATTCTGTAGAGCACAGAATTAGACTAGGAGATATCCGTTGTCTGTTGAAAATTTGGTGAATCTAGTTGGCTGCAAGTGCAACATCAACATTATTTTTCACGGTATTTCCGTACAGTACACTCGAGAGGTACCTATAAGATAATAGAAGAAATTTTAACATTATGTAATTCGATTTCAAGTTTTCCTCTCGACTAATCAACCATATTCCGGCCATGTATGTACATATTTATCTATGTAGTTATAGGCCAGTGGATGTATTTAACCTTTTACTTTTATTTTTTCTCCCTGCATCGCAAAATGTTACATATCTCGTTGAAGAGGCGGCATAATAAATCCATTGCATGCACATTCAATTTAAGTTAAACGTCCCAATACTTTCCTCTTTAAACCCAATAACCGCCACACTGTCGAACGTTAACAAGTTCTCTGTTAAAAAGGTACTTCATACCACGTCATCATCATAATTATCAGCCTGTAATCGCCCACTACATGAAATACCACATACTTACAGGTCTGATATGATGTCCCTGACCTATGGGTCTGGGACAAAAAATGCAACGAAAACCTGCATGGACTTCGTCATGAATTCAGGCACGGAGGGGAGGGCGGTTGAAACGCTCTTGGAATTACTATAACTATATTCATTACGCTTTACGGCACTGAGATCAAAAAGGCGATGTGCACCTTTGATATCGGTGTCAAAGTAGCAAAGGTTATCTTTTCCGTGCTTAATATTTTAGGGCGTGTTTATATCTTCATCATCTATTCCAAAGAGTGCTAAAGTGATCGGTTCTGTGCCACCCGCATCCAGCGGACACCCTCGACCTTACCATCTTACCAGGTCATTGGTCCAGCTTGTGGTGTCTACCCACGCTGCGACTTCTGGAACGTGGTCGCCACTCGAAAATCTTTCCGCCCTAATGGCCGTCGGTTCTACGTGCAATGTAAAATTAAAACGATATATACCAATATACTATATCATATAATTACATAAGAGGAGACTCCATTTATAAATATTAAGAGTCCAACCAAAATTTGGCTAATTTTAACTTTGGCAAAGCCCATAGGACAGAGAAAGACTGGAACCTAAATATCTGTTTGAACCATTAACTAATTATTTGTACAAAAAGCCTAAAAATGGGTCTTTTGTCATTGTAACATACGATGTAAGGGCTAGACAATCATAACCTATAGATGTAGTCGATAAGCGATCCCCGGGTGATATCACCGGTAGTTGTGCCAACTATTACTATTCAGCTGTTCGCTTTTGCCAAATATTCGTGCCTTATTTTGTTTTACGATTTCATTTTGTTTCCAAGCGGTTTTAGTTTATAAAGCAAAATTAGTTGCACTAGAGTATCTTCTGGGTGACACTCAGTCCTAAAGGCAAATTATCTTTACGATATAATCAAGGTATAATTCCTGTCCTCATCTTGCCATGTAGGGTGAACGTAATAAAGTAAAGGCATTAAAAGTAGAAGTAAATAATTGACATAACACTATTACTTTAATAAATAGGATCATTCGTTCTTTGCCACAGGAATCTGAGGTAGTTAGGGGTTCAGATATACACTTCACAGTTTTTGGCAAGGTCCCAAACAAACCCAACAAGCGATAATATGGACAACGCGTCTGTTGTGTTAGAGTCGTATTAGTAAGTTTGAAGTGCGTTCTAAGGCTTATTCATAAATTATTGCAAAGGGTCAACTCTGAAAAATTACAATACTTCTATACTAGATAATAGGCTACATCGACAATGCGAACAAATATCACATAAGATTCTGCAACTTTCACATTAGCGAATGGACATTGGTCGGATGCCCTATGGTGCCACTAGCGCGCCACTAGATTCTACCATCCATTCGTATCAGAATAAAGTTACTAAAAGTCCATTCCTGTTTCAAAGTGCACCAAATTTTCTTTGCAAGCTTTTGAATAACATTATTGTTTATACTCAAAACCGCTCTATTGCCAAATATTCGCACCTTATCGCGAATTCTGATATTTTTATGACGGCGCTTTGCATTTCGAGCTGCCCGCACCGCGCTTCGGGAATTTATTTTTCTTTCGCAAATTGAGTTAGGAAGGTTATAGCAATTTTTGGGGTTTATATCTTATTTATAAATCTTTGATTATCTGGACAAAATATTTTGTTAGTATTGAAATGATTCAAAGAACCAACAATAGTAGGGCAGTTTCAGGTGATAATGTGGGCAACTGGACACGCTGGACAAAAGCACCAATTTTTTTTCAGGTACTTTTTCTCAGGTAGTTGAATTCCCTGACCCATAATCTATATATATAAATGCCTTTGTCCTGACTGACTCACTCATCCACGCACAGCCTGGACTACAAACTTGAAATTTACACCAGGACTTCCTTTTATGACGTAGGCAACCGATAAGACGGGATTTTTGGAAATTCCATCCCTAAGGGGGTTAAATGGGGGTGCAAAGTTTATATGGGGGAAACTTTATATTATGAACTAGAGACTTAAAACTTTGTAGAAAGATTACTTATTAGGATACAAAATAAATAATTTCAGCGTTTAAGAAAATTCCACCCCTAAGGGGGTTAAATAAGGGTGCAAAGTTTGTATGAGGGAAACTTTCCCTTTTGAAAGAGAAACTTGAAACTTTGTAGACAGATTACTTATTATAAAACAAAAAAGTGCTTTCGGCTTTTTAGAAAATTCTACCCCTAAGGGGGTTAAATAGGGGTGCGAAGTTTGTATGGGGGAAACATTATTTTTTGAACTAGAGACTTGAAACTTTCTAGAAAGATTACTTATTAAGATAAGAAAAAGAACTTCCAGCGTTTTAGTACATTGCACCCTAAATGAGGTTAAATAGGGGTGCAAAGTTTGTATGATGGAAACTTTTCCTTTTGAGCTAGAAACTTTAAACTTTGTAGACAGATTACTTATTTGTATACATAAAAAGAATTTAAGCGTTTTGGAAAAATCCACCCCTAAGGGGTTTTAAAAAGGGTGACATGTTTGTATGGGGGAAACTTTGTTTTTTAGGTAGAGTAAAAATTTTGTTTGTCAACGGTGACGTTAAGAATTTTCCTTGAATATCGGGAGGATGTTTATCCAACTGTTATCGATGGAGCTTTGTTTGTGTGCGTTTGCGCACGGTTTGAAGTTGACATTGATTTATATTGATTGTTTGAAGGACGCTTATATCAAGATTTTGATCGATTATAAACTTAGATCATTTCTATATATACTTCTATAGCTTCTAGAATCTAGTGCAGTTAGTGCTAATCAAACGTTATCAGTACATAAACTGTCCATAAATAATTGGCTTTACCGGGATTTGATCCCAGGACTACTAGCTACGTAGGCAAGGGTACTACTATTATAAATTGGTTCGCCAAAATAAACATGTACATGGGTTAAGAATATTTTAGAAAAGTACTGCAAAACTTTCACAAGAATTCATACAAAGACTCAATGTATGAAGCATTCTTGGATGTACTTCAAAATTTCGTAGTTATGAAATGTTTTATCGTATTAAATAGGATAATGAGACATCCTAGGAGCTGGCAACCCTACCCTAGCCATGTAAACACGTATCATACGAACGTCTGCTTATTTAATAGAAAAATATTGGAAAACTCGTATTAAACTCAGTGAAAGTACAATGGAAACATAACCTAAGTAACATACCTTCAGTTATCGCATTCCGAAACCGAACTTAACGCCTATATCAAGCAAATAACACATAGGTAAGCTGTTGTTTTCGTCGTTGAACTTGAACTTCACTTGAATTTTTGAAAACTAACGGGAAAGTGGAAGTTTGTTTAGAAGTCAGTAAACAGTATCACATAGTATAAACAGGTGGTCTTTTAGAACCTATTGGTTGTTACAATGACATTTGACAGCTGTCCACCCCTGCCAACCAAGGAAAAATAAATATGTGTTGCTACTACAAAGAACTGGCTGACAGCGTGACAGCGTATCGATTACTACTGGACAACTAGCGCCATCTATCGACTGCTTTTTGACAACGGCAACGTGAACAACTAGTTTAATATTACTATTTGGTTTAAAACTTAATAATTTGTGTTACATAACAATAAACGAGCACAAAAATGACTCCATTACAATCAAATAAAACGACTGCATGTTATAAATGTAAGATGACTATAAAAACAAAGGACTTTATGAAATGCTCAAATTGTTGCAAATGTTTTGACCTAAATTGCGCTGGAAAAAATTTACCAAGTAAATTTCGATCGATGACAAATGAGGACAAAATATTTTGGAAATGTATATGTTGTCAGACAAAATCTTCGAAAGCAGAAACGAAGACATTGAATAAACCAAAAAGTAATACCACAAATAGCAAATCCCCGGACAACATCACTAGAAGGAAATGTAATGTTCCTAAAATATCGAGTTCTCAAGATAATATCTCTCAAGTTTTCACAGATAACGATATTATGAGTTCCACACTTAGAGATCTAAGCACATACGAAAGCCCACGAAGTCTCCCAAGCACATCTACTTTAGAGTCTTCACAAATAGTTGCCCTAAAGATGCAAATAGAAGATCTCACACTTGAACTATCGAGCGCCCATGAGGAAATTCAGAACTTAAATACTGAGAATACTTGCTTGCAGAAACAAGTTGACGACTACAAAAAAAAGATTAGTATATATAGCACACTACTGAAGGACAATACTCCTTCGAAATCGCTCCATTTGTCCAATAACACATTAAAGGACTCAGCGACAGACGCAAATATGGAATCTGAAAATAAAATAAAGGAACTAGACAAAGAGGTGAATAAACTAAATAATACAATCAAAACATTACAACGAAAAATTAGTAATTTATTGTCAACTAATAAAACAATCAAACGGAAATCTGATGCACTAATAAATAAAGAAATAACTCTTTCCCGCATTCAGCAGTCTACCAAAGCCTTGGAAAAAACTGTTCAACGCCTAGAACAAAAGATTGTTGAAACTTCATCTTCTGAAAAAAGCTACTCAGCATCAACAAAAAATCAAACGGTATGTGAACAGAGTACCATTCCTAAAAGAAAGAACACAGCAGACACTGTAAATAGACCACACAAGCCGAAACTGCTGCTTCTTTCGGACTTCCACGGTGCAGAATTACTTCTACCACTTTCTAAGATGAGAAGGAATGACTATGACTTCTCTGCAGACATAATACAGCACGGAACAACTGAGCGAGTGTTGCAAAATGTGCAAGATAAAATAATTCATTTTAAAAAAAGTGACTGTCTAATCATAATGTGCGGAGGCAGCGATTACAACGCCACGCCACTAAAGACTGTATTAAGGTTTTTAGAAGATACTGTGAAAAAATCTATACATACTAATGTTATAATCTGTGACATACCCTATTCGATAAACTATTCCTCTGAACACTATAACAATTTTGTAAATAAGCTCAACTCTGCAATGCATAGTAAATTTACAAACTTGTCACATGTATGGCTTCAACCTAGTACTATTTATTTCGGAAAAACTGATTTCCAAAATAATGGCAATATACTTAACTACAGGGGAAAATACAAGTTAGCGCAATGTCTAAACAAAATATTAAGATGTGTAAACGAAGCATTCTATAATAATAATAGTAATAATTGTACTTTTTTATAAATAACCACCGTCAGATGTCAAATAATCCGTGTATTAATAGGAATGCAAAAAATGAACTCGTTACCTACAGTAATATATATGTTCTTCATCAAAATATAAATGGAATTATAAACAAAGCAAACATATTGTGTGTTCATTTACAAGAGTTCATGGAAACTGGAAAACAAATCGACGCTATCTGTATAACAGAGCATAATATGAAGTCGGGTGACGAGGTACATTTGACCATTCCAAAATATAGATTAGCATCTTGCTTCACTAGAGAAAATAGGAATGGGGGATCTTGCATATTAATACGAAATGGCCTAAAATTCAATATTTTAAACGAAGTCAACAAAACCTCAATCTCAAATGTTATGGAGTGCACATGCATTGAATTGACTGATCATGGTATTATTTTACTCTGTATCTATAGAATCCCTAATAACTGTCAAGGGCAATCAATCTTTTTCTAAATAAACTAGAATATATATTAAATAAAATTTGTTATACCAGGAAAAAGATAATAGTATGTGGCGATTTCAACATTGATACCCTCAAAAGAAATACGCACTGTAAGGATTTTGAAAATCTCTTACTTAGCTATAACTTGAAATTAGGTATATCTCAACCGACCCGACTGTGTAGTGGAACATGTATTGATAATATTATCCACAATATCAGAGGAAGCAAGACAGAAGTATTGGAACTTGCTCTCTCGGACCACACAGCACAATTACTTAAATGTCCGGTAAAGAAAACTTGTTCTCTCACTCATTGGTATATAAAAAAAGTAGATATGTGTGATGAAAATATTAAGAAATTTATAAATTGTATCGACAATCTAAATTTTTATGATGTTTTTGCTACAAATGACCCAAATGAAGCGTTTAATAGTTTTATCACATCATTTACATTATTCTACAGGCTGTGTTTTCCAATTAAGAAAGTAAAAATTACTAATACCTGTAAGCCTAAATGGATTACAAAAGGGATCAGACTCTGCTGTAGACGAAAAAGACAAATGTTGTGGAAATATAGACTGTCATCAGATCCTGATAGTAAGATGTTATTTAAATGTTATTCCAAGCGACTGGCAAAAATAATTAATTTGACCCAAAGGGCACAGAATGACCATTATATAAATACATCCAATAATAATACAAAAGCAACTTGGAAAATTATTAATAATTCTAAAGCTAAGCAGCCTGTAGAAAACATTGAACAAATAACATTTAATGGTAATGTTATAACACACCCAAAACGCATTGCAGAAGCTTTTAATAATTATTACATTGACCAAGTATATCGATTTAATCAGTCTAGTGACAACCAAAATTACAATAGAATGAATACAATGACATCCAATAGCAATTCAATGTTTATGCAACCCACTACTCCGGATGACATACAATTAATAATACAGGGCCTTAAAAGTACGAATAGTGTCGGTTATGATGGGATCCATACAAAAATCATAAAAAGAGCATGTCAAGTTCTTTCTCCTGTACTCAGCTATATTATTAACCTATGTATAGAACATGGCACATTTCCTGCATATCTTAAGATTTCTGTTATAAGACCCCTTCACAAAAAAGATGACAAAAATAACATTGCTAATTATAGGCCCATTGCGTTGTTATCTATATTTTCTAAAATCATTGAAAAAGTTATATACAATCGTTTATATACATACTTCGAGTGTCAAAATTTGTTTTGTGTTGAACAAAAAGGATTTCGTAAGAAAAAAACCATCAACATGGCTATATTTGATTTGCTGCAAAGTGTAATAATAAATATGGATAAAAAAGTCCCTGTGTGTGCTTTATACATGGACATGTCTAAAGCATTTGACTTTGTTGATCATAATATTCTTGTAGACAAACTGTATACTTATGGAATACGTGGCAATGTTTATAGTTTAATAAAATCCTACTTAAGTAATCGACAACAAATGACACAAATAAAAAGATTGTCTTTAGAAACAAAAACAGAATTAATCTACACATCTAGTCGCAGAGACGTTCTCTACGGAGTGCCACAGGGAAGTGTATTAGGGCCTTTATTGTTTTTGATTTACATAAATGATTTACCAAGAGCTATCGAACATCCCATGGTTCTCTTCGCTGACGATAGTACAGTGGTATTCGCAGCAAAAAATTTAGAAACATATGAAGCAGACATAAATAAAACATTAGACATTATTATACAATGGTTGACAACGAATAATTTGAAAATTAATCTGGATAAGACGAATATAATGACATTTAGACAAAAATTGCAGCCAACTAGTTTAAATATAGCTTATAAAGGACATAGAATAAATGAAACTAATGTTAGTCGTTTTTTAGGGCTTAGCGTAGATAATAAGTTGACGTGGAAAAACCACATTGACATTATATGTAAAAAACTTAGTTCATTTTCATATGCCTTATACAATCTTAAAAAAGTGTCCAATCAGGCATCTTTACTAACGGCGTACCACGCATATGTTACATCCACATTGAGATATGGTATCCTTTTTTGGGGTAATTCCACAAATCGGGAAAATGCATTTAAAGCCCAAAAAAAATGTCTGCGTTCAATCTGTGGAATCAAACAGCGTGACTCATGCAAACCACACTTTATTAGGTTAAAAATACTCACATTACCTTGTTTGTACATATATGAAATAGTAAATTTTGTGATCCAAAATCGAAACCAATTTGGTAAATACAAAAGTGCCCGCCTTCAGAATAAATTAAAAGCAATTTCAAGTAGTACAGCGTTATTGCAAAAAAGCATAATTGGAATGGCCCACAAGATTTTTAATAAACTACCACAGACTATTGTTGGAACTGGTGAATATGATGTTGATATGAAACTATTAAAAGAATTTCTATTAAAAAAAGCTTATTACTCAATTAATCAATTTTTAGCTGACATATGTACTTAATTCCAATTACTCTATTCTTTATATTTTTAATAATGCTGACTACATCATATTTTATATTTCATTTTAACGGACTTTTAACTTAAATTTGTATTTATATATATATATTGTGATATGTTGACTACCTAATGTAAATTATTTGTGAAGCATGCTGCATGCAGAAGCATGTTACAAAAATATAACTATATTTGTATGCCGCAAGGCGCCACATAGTGATACTGGAAAAATGTAATACCTAATAACTACCTATGTTGGACAAATAAATCTTTGAATCTTTGAATCTTTTTCCTTTTTTTATGTGGTTGATGTCTACTTGAGGCCAAACGTTTTCGTAATTTGAAATGTTTTATCGTATTAAATAGGATAATGAGACATCCTATTTTTATGTGGTTGATGTCTACATGAGGACAAACGTTACTTAAACGACTATTCATCATCATCTTTAACAATCATCCCTCTCCCGGGCTAAATTTTTTTTGTTCGCAAATCAATACTAAATGCTGACCGACATATGGGTCAGTGGGAAAGTAGCGGGTAGCACTCTTGTCGGTGGAGCAATCGCCAGCCGTTTCTATCCTCTGCCATTTCCTTTACTTCCTGGTTTCTCCTTGGCATTCCTTTGCCCATTTTTACTGAGGCTAACAGCACTGCTACTTCAGAGACCAATATCAGTACTCGTTAATACCTACTTGTTTTTATTAGCCAGATAGTACTTTTTGTTGTGCAGTACCTACATACAATGCCTTTCACGGGAACCTAGTTGAGAGGACTCCAGAAGGCTTGGACGGAGTCTTAGAGTTAGATAATCTGTATCTTTTTTAATCGGTCATCGACCTCTCAAGTGCACCGGGCGCATACTAAGCAGGGAAACCCCAAAAATATTGCCAAAACGCTATTTTTGGCCAGTTCACGAGTTCACAGAGGCTGCCAGGAGATTCCGTGACGTCACACGGGGTCCTGCCAAGTGTCTGAGTCGTACGCCAACTAAATGTTTTGACTGGTGCTTGTTTATGCCGTCTAGAGGTTGACCGGTTTTTAGTTTATTGTGACTGCTCGTTAAAGGTAATATTGCTAGTTGGTGAAGGTCATAGACAAATTGGACATTTCGTTCGATATTTTTGGAGTCGCTCATAGTTTAGAATGCGTTGATGGAAATTTCATAAATTTTTGCGATACTTTAGCGACATGGAAGGATTTCCTTAACACACTCGTTGCAGGCAACAATTTTGTTAACTGAGTCAGTGGGTCGGTGTCGTCTATAAAGAGAAGTCTGTGAGATTGTGGCTTCATAGAATGTGAGTCTGTTTGTAATGTACTTTGACGACTGGTAAGCCTAGTGGGTAGTGACGCTGCCTACGAAGCTAGAGATCCTTGGTTCGAATCTTCGTAAGGACAAATGCTTGTGTGATGAGCATGAATATTTGTTTCTGAGTCATGGATGTTTTCTATGTATTGAAGTATTTTTATCTTCTATGTATTGAAGTATATAGCGTTATCTATACCCATATCACAAGCCTTGATTTGTGTCCCAGAACCGTCATTTATACACAGAACTTATTCCATTAGAAATCATTTACCATAAAGTAATCGCGGATTCAGTCGCCCGTATCCTTCGCAGAGACTGTTTTCTGGTAACAACAAAATGATAAAAAAAATACTTATTCGATTTCAAAAATGATTTCTCTATCCAGTGGATTTGCTTGCTTTCTTTGTAATACACGGACGGTTCCGCATGGGCAGATAGTGTCATAATAAATATATTCTGGCGTTCATAAACATTTTACGCAAATGTGTCGAAGTAACAAATTTGTATCGAATATATTTAAAAACAATTGAATGATTCTTGACACACTAAAATGAATGCTGAATAAATTATATCTTAAATACCGTTAAGCAAAAACAAGGACCGTTTTGGAAAATCTCGTATAAGAAGGTCACTGAGCCTTGAACAATGGCCTAAGGTCACTGACCCCATTTTTATGGTTTGCAAATATGTCGCATTGATTTTCTTTCAAGTCTATAAAGGGGTAAATTGATTGTTTTTATTCATTATCTAGCTTAAGGTAAAGTTACTGTGACACTCTTATCGATAGATGTTTAATGTGCTGTACCTTCTCAAGTCGCGGTTTCGAATTTTTTTGTTTTAATAAAATAATGAGCATGCAAAATATATTGTACAAAGTATAACAGGTATATTTATCTGTATACAGTGTCAGTTATTTTTAACCTAATTTGCTTCAATATGTGTCGTCTTTCAAATACAATAATGTTCTCTGAAATCGACCACAATAGCCGTTATTAGACTGACTACCAACAATAACTATCTCATTAAAGGAAGCACCCAAAAGTTCCTGGAAATTCGTACGTCTAAAAGCATACAGAACAATGTTCTTCTCGCAGAAACAATAAGTATATAAGAGCTATGTAATATTATATCCCTGAATTTACTGTACGTATTTGGAACTTTAATTCTGTAGCTATGTCAAAAACATAGGGAACACAAACTGTTCACATAATTATTGCAACAGATTTACACAGTACTTAAACAATACCATCGGGCAAGTGGAGGATTTTAAAATTTTAACCGAAGAAGAAGAGAAATGTAACACGATAAGTAAATAGATTGGTTCATTATAATAAATCTGAAAGTATATTATATTTTAATCATTTTTTAACGTTAAATTCAAAACCGCAGCACGCTTTATATGGAACAAATATTCCTTCAACTACTGGATAAATTCTGCAAACCCCTCCCCTTAAGGAAACCCCTGACCCCATTTCGAACATAGGTACATTTGTAGTATCAAAATACATACAATTAATTAGGTATTCACCGCGCATGCGCGAGTGTATTGTGATGTTGAATCATAACGTAATGTATGCAAATGTGCCGATGTTTATTATGTGAGGAATTCGGGATTTACTTAACTGTTGTGTTCGTGTTTTACGATTTGTCGTAAAGTTTAATCGGCAGCATAATAGCTGCGAATTTAAGGAAGCTCATATTTAGGTTAGGATAGAGTTTGTAATATAATTGAAGGTAAGATAGAGGTGAAGCAAGGAAGAGGAAGACCTAGAATAAACTACATAGAGCAGCTAAAAAAAAGAGTTGATTAACATCAACTCCGATCTAACGGTCGTAGCGACATGTCAAAGAGGTTGCCTGGGATCGGAGTAGATGGAGGGCCTACTTTGAGCTACATTGACAAGAGCTTAGCTCTTAAATAAGCAGGAGAAAAGAGATTTTGTAAATATGATGAGTATATACATATATATCTAATACGGTATATACCTAACTCTACTTTATTTATTGTTACAAAAGTAGGTACCAGTTTTTGATGTACAGGAATTAGATAATGAATTTTCATCAATGTAAGTTCGTGTTTATAATAAAAGCAAAACATTAATGAATTACATGCGTGACGTTAATAATTATCTTATCCAGTTTCAAAGACCGTTACTATTACTTATTCTGTGGTACCTCTAAGAATGTTTGTGAATTTACATCTCAAGCCTTGCTTAAATAAAAACACATCTCAGTTTAAAGGTTTTATTCATTATAATTAGAATTACTAACAAATTGCGACAAACTTTATTAGTTTTAGAACACTTCTCTAGAATTTCGAGGGACCTGTTAGCAGAAGAGAGAGAGAGAGAGAGAGAGAGAGAGAGAGAGAGAGAGAGAGAGAGAGAGCGAGAGGGAGTGAATTTTGCGGTTTATCATCAAATTGTCGACACTCACTTCTTCGATTTTCACTTCAAAGTCAACGTTTCATGTATTTTCATTTCGTCGACAATTCAGTTCGTGGAATGGTCATTACAAGTAATTTTAAATCGTGTATTTTTACTTGTCGGATGATTCATTATATAGATGAATTATGTCATGGAAAACGTTTTGTGATTTATTATTTCAAGTATTTTTAAGCAACATACAATTTTTTACAAGGATTATTATTTTAAATTAAAATAGTAGGCATACACAATTATCTATGGCAGTTATTTTAACCTAACCTAAACCTTACCAAACCGCCAGCATGTCGACGTCACCCCGCTTCGCGGGGTGCCTATTTCCGCTCTGAGGGACACAAGTGAACCCTAACCTAACCTACTTATAATACAATTGTTACGGTTGTTTGTTTTTTTTACTGCGGGGGGCTTCACTTTCCAATCCTTCTTTTTCTGCCTGCAATTAAATTCGTTGTTTTGTTATTGTGCCATTTAAAATTTATACAAAATGAATCCTTTGCCAAATAATATTCCCTGTACAGTTATTCCATGAAATGATAAAAATTGTAATGATCTGGTCATGAAATAAAATTACACCAAACAATAATTCGTGAACTAAATGATACTTGAAACGTTTTCGATGAAATAAAATTCGATGAAAAGATTGTCGACAAAACAAGGGACACCCGAATTTTGCATTACACAAAATTGATTCCGCAAAACATGCCTTTTTTTACTCGGGGCTCCTTATTTTTAAGTTTCATCGAATGCGATTTTTTATTTTCTCTGAAACCATTAACTTTTAAGTTCAAAGTTATATAGGTTAGGTTTGTTTTATATTAATCCTGAAAACATTACAGTTTCTGAAAAATATTTGTTTTCGATGAAATGAAAATTCGTCGAAATATTCGCTCGATGAAACGTTTGCCGGTAAAACAACAGTATACCTACCGCTTTACGAAGGCGACTGCCATTTGACCTTCTGACCCAGAGAGAAAACTAGACGCTACTGAATACATATATATGCACCTATTTAACGTAAAATATAAGTTCTAACAAACATTTTAGTTCGTTTCAGTGTTTACGCCAAAATTGGGGATTAAGTACATACATACATACATACATATAATCACGCCTTTATCCCTAAAAGGGTTAGGCAGAGCACATGAAACTTTTGTTCCAGTACCACTTTTAGCATAAATATGGGTATAAAAGATCGACAAAATGTAACATTGCAGTGACAGGTTGCTAGCCCATTGCCCACAACACACTTCAATCCTGTTCCCTTAGTCGACTCTTACGACACCCACAGGAGAAAAGGGGGTGGTGCTATTCTAACCCGACACCACACGGGATCACGGGGGGGGGGATTAAGTATTATTCATTAATCTTTATTGCACAAAAGAAGACGGATTTACTGTTGTGAGGATTCTTTAGCATGCTAGGTGCCCAATTGGACCCTGAGCTTCTTTAGGGTATAACGGGAAAAACGCTAGGAGGATGACATGTCCGGCCCATTCAATTAGGCACTATGGGCATCAAAGCTAAATAATGATGTCATCAGTCTATTCAGCAACACCTAGCAGTCACCTGTTGCTTATCGATCCTCTGCTCTCTAGTCTTACCTACACGTGAGTAGGCTTTTGTATTCTTTATGAACTTCAAACAGGGGTTCTATTCGATTAAATGTAATAGATTGGTAGCGATGTGGTATTTGTTGTATCTACGTTCACGCGCGTTGTTTAACGTGAACATTTCATTATATATATGTATGGGCAGATAGACTCCAATATTTTATCTACCTGCAATATAATGACACCGTTAACCGTTAATTTTGAACTTAGCAGTAACGCTGCTAACGAGATCATACATTTTAAATTAAAGGAAAATTTTAATGCTTCTCTCTCTGTTCTGTTCTTATTTTTGCTTTAATTTAAAATTAACCGTTGTTGCAAATCAAATCGTATATAAGTCGTTCGCCTTGCAGCTTTCACCTTCTGTTTTAAAAGACTGTTTAATTCCTTTTATTGTTTTGAGAATATATTATAACAATATATCATCAAGACATTCTGATTTGTGTAACTATGTTAATAATGTCGACCCCTTTGTATTTGTATTCCTATTTAGAATAATATTTAACGAATGTTTCCACAGCTACTTAAGTTCATAATAAATTAACCAACTCTGGATTAAGTATTCCTATAGGAATTGCACTTTTGATATACGGCCCGTTGTCTTCAAGTTTCCTGAAAGCAGTAATATTTTAAAGCTAACTGCTTGTAAAAAACTTTGGGATGCAAACTTTTCCGGGAAATTCTTCGTCGCCAAAAGTGGCCCCATGTTGGGCGCCAGTTTTGAGATTTCCTATGAAATAATATCGGGTTCGATTCCCGGGCAAATCATTTTTTACTTCATTTGAACAAGCGATCAGAAGGAGAAAATATGTCTCATATTGTGAAGGAGAAGGTAATAAGTATATGCATAATCTTGGTAATTTTTTGCAAGCTGGACATAATTGTATACAATAAATGTGTGTGACAACTTCATGATATACAGTTTTGGATCAATGATACCTAATAATGTCTCTGATGTGTAAATCAGTTTTTCTGTCAGGTCCATCCCATAAGATAATTTCGGGACTTGATACTGACTATCCGTTTATATATTTATTCTAATTAGTGTTTGGTTATTTGAATGTTCACAGGACGAGTTCCATCCGTTCATAGAGGCCCTGATGCCCTTTGTAAAGTCCTTTTCGTACACATGGTTCAATTTACAAGCGGCGAAACGGAAATATTATAAGAAACACGAAAAACGGATGAGTCTTGAAGAGGAACGGCATACAAAGTATGAATTACAGGTAATTTCAGTGTTATTTATAATAACTCTATTGATACTACTAAGAAATCCATGGTTAAACTCAAGTATCAAATGTCACAACAGGCGACATGTTTTGAACTCTGTTGGTGAGTTCTTCTTGAACATAAGTGTTTTTACTCTATTGATGTATAGTGTATATTTTATTTGAATGTAATGTACCTAGATATTATAGATAGTTGAACATATCTTTGCGCGTGCCTAAATGTCTATTTGCGTTTGTAACTGTCGCAGTGTGAGTGCGCCCAGTCGCACACAATTATGAGTTGAACTATCTGTACAGAACTTCCACCCACGGGTGCCTTAGATTGGGACACCGGAGAGCAGTGATTCTGATTAAGGAAAGGTACTATATTGCATGTATTTGAGCAGTATTTATGAAACATCTCAAGTACAATACTCTCTCCGTCGTCGTCAGACATCAATCCGTTTCATTTGATACTGGTCATATGGAGAAAGCTGACTCATCATCATCATTCTCCTAGCGTTATTCCCGGTTGTGCCCCTAAAGGAGCCAAGGGTCCGCTTTGACACCTAAAGCTATGGAGAAAGCTGACTGTGACGTCAATTGGAATCGATTGGCAGTTACAATTTTCCCTGCCAAGAACCCGCCTAGTGGCATAGCCAGCTTACGCTACGTAATGCGAAAACCATGGACTGGCTACGAGCCTATCGATTCTTGGCAGTGAGTGAAAATGTTTCACGGTTAACCACTATGTAAGTGAAAATTCACTACGGTATAGTAGTAAGCACTAAATTTTTAAAATGGCTATTTCAGAACGAGAAAGCTGAAGTGAAACAGAAATGGGCGTCGCGGCTGTTAGGAAAGTTAAGGAAGGACATCACACAGGATTGTCGAGAAGACTTCGTTCTGAGTATCACGGGAAAAAGGCCGGCGGTGTGTGTGCTGTCCAACCCCGACCAGAAGGGCAAGATGAGGAGAATAGACTGCTTGAGACAGGCTGATAAGGTGAGACAGACTTATAGTTTTATGTAGTGAGAGAAGGATATGACATTAAGTTGTCGATAGGAGGTTGTCCTGAGCATCAAGGGGAAAGGCAAGCGGTGTGTGTGCTCTCCAACGCAGACCAGAAGGGCAAGATGAGGAGGATGGACTGCTTGAGACAGGCTGATAAGGTGAGACAGACTTATAGTTTTATGTAGTGAGAGGAGCACATGACATAAAGTTGTCGAAAGGAGTTTGTCCTGAGCATCGAGGGGAAAAGCCAGCGGTGTGTGCTGTGCAATCAGGACCAGAAGGGCAAGATGAGGAGGATAGACTGGTAAGGCGAGACAGAGTTATGGTTATAAGTAATGAAAACAGACATGAAATAAAATAATCGGGAGGAGTTTGTTCTGCGCAACACGGGGAAGGTTCGAGCGTCTGATGTCTAATTAGGACCAGAAGGGCAAGATGAGGAGGATAGACTGCCTGAGACAGGCTGGGTGGCAGTCAAGGTGAGACTGACTTAAAGTTGTATGCAGTAAGTGCAGGGCGTGATATAAAATTGAATAGAGGAGTTCGTTTTGAGTATTATGGGCCAAAGGCCGGCTTTATGTATGCTGTCCAATTTGCACCAGAAAGGCAAGATAAAGAGGATAGTTTGCTTGACAGAGAAAAATGCATGATGATCTCCACCTTCAGTAACTTTGTTTGATTTAAGATCAGATCAGGCCCCCGTCAAGTTAATTCTGTGCACATGCCTGGTTGTTTGACATTTGTGAGTCCTAGGCATTGCTCGTAAGTACATTATGCAATCGCAACTTGGGTTTTCTAGAAAAACCATCAATAAACCCATAGTCAGAAACCGAAATTGTAATCTCTCAACTTCTACATTCCAGGTGTGGCGCCTGGACCTGGTAATGGTAATCCTATTCAAAGCAATACCCCTGGAGAGCACAGACGGGGAACGGCTGGAGAAGCATCCAGAATGCACCCAACCAGGTCTCTGCGTGAATCCGTACCACATCAACGTCTCCGTCAGAGAACTAGACCTGTATCTGGCTAACTTCATCAACAGCTATGGTAATGGGAGCGACGGTCTACCAGGTCTTTCGCTCAGTTATCTAGAGTTTGTAGCTAGTTAAGACAATATTGTTCTGATCGCTACAGTACCACCGAAGAGAAAACACCAGAGTTGAACTTCCTGTAATTTAAGTACATTTTCCTGACTTAAATGTTCCCTTTCTGGAATTTCACATATACCTTAAGAGTTCTCTTGCAAAATTTCGGAAACTTCCATGAGTTTTCGTGTTTTGGAGAATGTTCTGCAACTTTTGCATTGCTTGCTAAGTGGTTGGGGTATTCAAACGGTCTGTTCAGGTGGTGGTTCAAGTTGTGATGGGAAATTTGTGATTAAAAAGCCGGATTGGTCAAGATTATTAATGAGATGGACGCGAATTCCCCACAAAATCGTACTCAAGGCGATCAGAGCAGTTACAAGTGGCTTTTTGCTAGATTCCAATTTTCCAGAGGCTTTCACGCTAGTTCTAAATAAAGACGTACATACAACTTTATTCGCTTTGGTCCTATTATCAAATCTGTTAGTTTATCATTGTGTTACTGGGAACCACTAACAGTATTGTTATTTTTCGAGACAGATCAACATAATCATGGATGAAAATGGAACCCAGCAAAAAGCTAAATATTTTATGCCTCACTATTAATAGGGACAATGTCAATACACCTCAGAAGTCGTATTATTTCCTCCCTTGGCCTAGAATCCTATTTAAATTTGATATCAATTTCAGCTTAATATGTACGTCCCGCTCACACACCTGTCGTTATGCGCTTTTGCAAGAGGGAGCATATTAAAAATAAAAACATGATTTATATACGGTGTCGCGTGCCACAATTAGACATTTTCATATTTTGTATCTGAAGATCTTTTATAATTTACTTTGACGTTGTCCCTATTTGTACTATAGTGAATCACAATCATTAGAAATGACTGTGAGTCATAATGAAATGTTCCACGTGTGACTAATTTTAGTATTAGGGCTGCATGGGTTCGGTAAAATTAACTCATTAATAAAATCATATGCGTACATTTTTGAAACTATGTGCACTCATAAAAAAAATGCACATATTTAAGACATACATAGAGCGTACGGACGACGTCTGACTTATTTTGAAGTCAATTATCTCGTCTTGATTTAAGCATTCGCTACAATATAGTTACTATATTAGCCAACATTGTTTTATGGTTTTGCACTACATTCGTGCAGATATGTCCATGGCATATCTGCTGGAATGTAGTGCTAAACACACAGCGCCATCTGACGTTCGGACGTGTGAAACCAACCTAAAGTCGATATCAAATTTTCATTCTTAAATGTTGGCATGATATGCACCTGTGAATGTCGATAAACATTGTTTGGAGAGAAAAGGTCTGCCACGAAAAGAACCGGCGTAAAAAACTCGCTACTAAAGCAAATTAAAGCGCCATCCTTAACAAACGTTAACCACGCATCGACCATTCGCACTTTACTGTTCAGTAAACACTGAACAGTAATGTGGTCGATGCGCCTTAAGTCTAATTTGTTGGAAACGTTGTATTGAGCGTTGGTGGCAAGGTAATAATATTTATTGGAAAAATATTCCATTTTATAAACGATTTATGGGAATATTTTCTCTATAGACGAACCTAGCATTATTTTTCATGGGTCAGTAGAATAACTAAACTTTTAACACGACACATTCTACTGTGGAAACTATAGTCCCAGTGGCAATTTGAATTTTCTTCTGGTATATACGGCCCGTGACCTTTTAGAATAGGATTCGGGGTTATATTCCTCTCTCGCTTGCTCTTATGCCAATCTTAGCGATTTACCCGAATACCTACTCCAAGACCTTACGAATTCTACCCGATCCAGACTGTCGCAAACGGTTGAGTTTTACGAGTATTTGACTACGTTGTAAGATTGTTAAAACTCATAGACTTTAACGGCTGATGTGTTTCAGATATCCTAAGTGGCTCTCTCTCACCCAACCCAAGGGAGAAAGAGAACGAACATGACGCGAAGAGCAAAGGTAACGCCGGCGTTGTCGGTGTGTGGTGTGCTCTTTCTTTACACTGTGGTCGGTTAACAATACAAACAATTTTTATCCTGTCTATTCATTCAGTCTCAATTAAGGTTTTCTAAAATAAAACAATAAAAACCAATGTAACAACAAGTACCCTAATAACAATTGACGTAGGTATACAGTCGAGTTCTCCTATATCTACACAGACAACCTTTAAGAAATACCTACACATCCGTCTGATGTTATTAACGATGAAGTGTGTACATATTTGTGAAAGGTTGTCTGTATAGATATTGGTGAACTCGACTGTACTAAGCCTTTCAGTTTATAATATAAAAGCTTCCGCCCGCTATTATGTTAATCCAGACTATAAATTATCTTCGTGCAAAATTTAAGTCAATTAATTTCAAGTATACAATTCGAATACAGATATTCTGTTTCACAAAACCGGATTGCGTTAATCTACTGTACTTTTTGGAATACTTTTTAAAGTACACTTTGCCTCTACGTCACATCCAGTTTCCGCCAGATACGTAAAGCTATATACATGAATTAAAAGATCTTAACTCATCCACCGATGACACAGAAACTTATTACATTTAAAAATAGTAGATATTATTAGATGTAACCGTTTCTAAAAACGAATAGAATGAGACTCAGCGGGGGGGCTATTATCACGATAACTTAAAAGATCCCGTTTAGATCTGAGAGTTATACGGCTCTTTCTCTATTTCTTAAATATGTACAGTAAGTTACAAGAATTATCGACGGGCGAAAAGTCGTAAATGGCTAATATTTTTGTCAGGGCTACAGTTAGAGAAATAGTCAAGTCAAGTCAACCAAGGTTGTATTTGGTCAATCAACTGGTACTTGTTGTTCTGTCCGTTAGCCAAGATAAAATATGACAAAAATCTTGGAAAAATTTGACAACATGGGCATCTAATAAGCTTAAAAGAAGATGGCTCGACAAGGAAACCCCACATTTGGTGGATTAGAGCAGTTTTGAAAAGTGACCCACTAGACATAGTCATGGGACATATATAGTGACAGAATAAAACTTGATTTATCATTTATATTATTCTGTCGATACATATACAATATCAGTCAGATATATGACTAGACGGCAGCCCCAAGCACTTGTGAAAGTGCTTATGTTTCTAAAAATCTTCACCTCTGTATCAAACTCCGGGTTACAAACAATGTCCTTTTGGCATGGGGAATGATGATTTCAAATTATTATTTTTAGGACAAAAAAGCGTTATGATATGAGACTTACTAAGTACATTATAAAGCAGATAAATAATAAATAAATAAAAAAGTTTATATAGTTACATGTAAACCGACTACTGCTATTTTAATAAAGAAAGAACATAACCAGTGATTGGTGTTGCACAGTGTCTTTCAAATTTTCTTTAATTTTCTCTAGTAATTTGTGTATTTTCGATCTTTAATCCCCGCATTGGCTTGCTCTCACCTCTCATGCTTTGGTTTCTAAATTATTTTGAGATTTGAAAGTATCGTTGTCTGTATTCCATACTGTGGGCGAAAAGTTTTGAATTTCTTATTAGAGTCTATACAGTGTCAAATTGTCTTCTCCTACCGAAATTATAAATTTATATTAAAAGGAAACATGGTCTTTAAGATAGGTAAGGCGTAATAAGAAGGAACTGCTTGAAAAAATCGTTGAATCAAGTAATGTCCTCGATTGCTCAGTTGATTAAGAGTAATCGACACGGCCTGCCAAAAGATTTGAGAAGTTGAGAAGTTGGTTCGAAACCAGTTTGAAGCAATCACGTGTGTCAAAATCAAAGTACCTAGCTGAAATCAGTCGTTCATCCCTATATCATATCATATCGTTTATTCAGTAATAATGATATATATATTGGTATTGTTAGAGGAAGACAAAGACAAGTTGAAGATTTCAGCTACCATCTGTGACCAAACTACAGTACATTTTGCCATTAATTCTTGGTAACTAAATTTGTCAAAACGTGTGTACAAGTTTTTTGGGATTAGCTTGACAATTTCTTGTGTCATACTTAGAATCCCCGTAACTTGTATAGATGGTTGTATGGAAGAGATTGTTTGAATGATAAAAGCGTCAGTCACATCACTTAGTTGTAGTGTAATCATAATTTCTGTAATCTTTTGATTATGTGGTATGCAACAAGGAAGGTAAGCGTCGCCCTAGAACCTAATTGGTCGCATTGGTGGTTGGCGTAGTACGGTACGATTTAAGAAAAGTTTCCTCTGTTAAACGCTCCGGTAGTTGAATGAGCCGATTTCCGAGGTTTCCCCGATAGACTACAGTTTGGGGGAACGCGCATATGATCCTCTTAGCGTCTCCAAGCGTCTCTATAAGCTACGTGACCGCTTACCATCAGGCGGATCTTACGCCTTTATGTGACCGACGTGGTATTAAAGAAATCGAATTTAAAACCTACTAGAGACAGTAACTTCATCAATTTTCGCCCACAAGTAGTTGTTCATGCTCGGTTGTTGTTATCTGTACATGTAGTCGGTGTTCTTTCTCTTTCACTCCTTTTATCTCCGTATTCGTCGGTGCTTTTCTAACGTTTACTTCATTTTAGTTACAGGAAAGCATCGATTTTTTTCAGTTTTTTATGACGTTGGTGGATGAGTCAATGCTGCCAAAAATGACAATTTTATAACTTAAAAACTGAGAAAAAGTACATCTAATCACAAAACTAATGTGGTTCTTAATAGTTACCTTCGTAAATTACCATTTTAATTTGGTTTCCGTGACTGATCTGCCTCGAAGTATCTGTCTCATTTTTTCTTGTTTAATTATTGTTTTGATATTTTTGGTATGCGGTGTCTCATCTAACGGAATGTTGATGTGGCTTCCTGTAAATACGCCCACCCTGTATTTGTATGGAATTATCATAGACCATGAAATAGTCTTAGATATAGACACAGAGTCCTAGCGTGCATACAATATGTATGAAGGCGAGGACTAGATTGTTTCCAGTTTATAATTCATTTCAGCAATCAGACACAGGTTTCAGATGACATTATTATTTCGTATAGAATTAGAAGTTTACGAAGACTGCTACGGCTAGAAAGGTGCATAATGCCTTTTCTTGGCCAGTTTTATGTGTTTTTATTGTCCATGGCATCCTGTAAGGTAAACTTTCACTGTCCTTGACTTTGCACAAGTGTATGACTAGACACTTTATGTCAAAGCAGTATGGGTTAAATTCGAACTATTAAGATTTTTCTTATTTCAAATGTATGCCATGTCACTTTGATATAAAGTTCCTATCTTATACGCTAGTGCCATGTCGAGGATAGGAACGTTAACCCTACCGGACCTTTCTGAGTTCATTTTACGTGACAGGATTTAAGTACCTAGTATAGTTATGATAATTCCCATGGGGTATTAAAATGTTATACTACGAGCGTTTTTATCAATGCTTATTACACATATGTTCTCGCCTGTTTACGTGTTCTCAGGGTTCGGCCACGACAGCTAGCGGCGGCGGCAGCAGCACTGCGCCATAAGTGGGATGAGAGATTGGAGCGCGGCCTCTCGTTACTACGTATAGTGCCGTAGCGCCCGCCGCCGCTGGATGTCGTGGCCGCACCGTCACGTATAATAGGGGTCCAGATACTAAATAAAATAATCAACAATGTTGTATTTTCTCGAAAAACGCACCTTCATATGAAACGATTGTCATTTACTATGACGCTCGCAGATTGTGACGTCACTAATTGCGAGCGTTTTCTCTCTCTAAAAAGCAATATTAAAACTGTTGTAGCTTCCTAATTCTTTGAGATATCTGAATGGGATTTTCGTCAGTAGGCATATTTTTTTGCATTCTTTCTTTTGAAGTACTTAATTATAATTATAGAGTCTACATCCGTATAGGTAGACCATTTTACTCGTCATCATCTGCTTGCGCGCGGGGGGTATAACGGGGGTGCGGGCGGCGTGCGGGAGGCGAAGCTGCGCCCTGCACCCGCACCCCGCGCGCTCCACCGTTATACTCGTACCCCCCGCGCGCAAGCAGGCGATGACGAGTTAAACTGTCGGACTATACAACTTGTGCACATATTTGCATGCGTTTGTGTAAAAGGGAGGGGTTGTTACATATTTGGTGCCAGAACCGTGGCATGTCTTATTGCTGAAATGTCTCCCCCCTAGTTTACGACAATGTCACAAGTACTGAATGTAACGTGTGGGAAATTTCAGGCTATAGCCACAATCCGTACAACGGAGTAATTTGCAACGATATTATTCTAGCGACCGGCGTCTTCTCGTCGAAGGAACTCTGGAAGCTGTCCAAAGGTAATTTGAAACTCCAATACACACTTCAGGCCTATAACCCATTCAAGGCCAAAGACACACATGTGAGTCATATCTGTAAGAGCAATCTCTGCTACAAAGCGGAATAGCACTGCTACACGCTTAGACGTAACACAACTAACGTTGTTTGGCCTCGCATGGGTTAGACCTACCCTCGATCTCTTTTCACAAAGTCTTCAAGCCCGCTTTAGCGTTTTATGGTCATGGTTGCCACGTGATAAACGGCAGGATAAATAATCTGTCATTTTCTATTAAGATATTTCTCGTCATAGTCACGCGACAAACGTAACCTTCATAGCATATTCATAGCCCGCTGAGTGAACCAATTACCTACTCTAACTTTCTCGCACTAAATCACTCTAACTTTTAGTATTTGATATAATGTCATTCCAGCGCATGTTTGTATTGATTGACGAGGCCAGGCACATATTTGCGAGTGCAAAGGATGATTCACCTTAATTTGAGTAGGTATAACCAAATTACACGTATACAATAAGCGGAATGAGTTCTACTTAATTTGAGCCAAAAACTATTTCAACTTTAACTAAATCATGGATTAAATATAATAGCACTTACCTTACTTATATATTGCTTAACATTTCGCTGACAGTGTCAATTAAGTGTTGTTAAGCCCGCCAAAAGTATGGGCTAGGCTTATTATGGAACTAGGTTGATTTGTGTAAGATTGTCGCCAAATATTTATTTATTTTATATCTTATGTCCAGCCTCGATCCTGCAAGAATCGGGGTCAGAGTCTCCCAGCGGCTCGGGCGGCATAAAACTCGAGACGGGGTACTACTGCGGGTACAACAGCCCCGCGCCACCCGCTTTCGAGCCGCCGGCGGAGCGAGCCACGCCCTCCATGCTCGTGGGACAGTGCTTCAGTGAGTACTGTTCCATACAGCTTGATTTGTGGTACTGCGGACATAACAACCCAGCGCCACCCGCCTTCAAGCCACCGGCGGAGTGAACCATGCCCTCCATGCCCGTGGGACAGTATTTCAGTGAGTACTGTTCCATACAGCTCGAGTCTGCTACTGCGGGTATAACAACCCAACGCCACCCGCCTTCGAGCCACCGGCGGAGCGAGCCACGCCCTCCATACGCGTAGGACAGTGCTTCAGTGAGTACTATTCCATACAGCTTGAGTCTGCTACTGCGGTTATAATAGCCCCGCGCCGCCCGCCTTCGAGCCGCCGGCGGAGCGAGCCACGCCCTCCATACGCGTGGGACAGTGCTTCAGTGAGTACTGTTCCATACAGCTCGAGTCCGGTACTGTGGGTATAACAGCCCCACGCCGCCCGCCTTCGAGCTGCAGGCGGAGCGAGCCACGCCCTCTATGCTCGTGGGACAGTGCTTCAGTCAGTAGTGTGGTAAGGGTCGGATTTACACTGCAAGATAGCGACGTTGACTCGATTCACCGGGTTCGCCGCTACCTAAACGCTGAGAATAGTACACAGAAAACCCCACGGCCACCTGCAATTGTCGTTCGATTTACCCAACGAAAACGCAAGGATGAGCTCTTATCAGCTGTTCGGGCAAGACGTGGAATCACCACTGCGGACATCGAGCTCCCGGGGCCAGCCTCCAGCGTCTACATCGGCGATCACTTAACCCCGGACAATAAACTTCTCCTTAAACGAGCCAGGGAAATTAAAAATGAGCTACATTATTCGTATTTGTGGATACGCGACTGTAGAATACTAATGCGAAAAAAAGATAACACTAGGGTAATTTATATAAATAGTCACGCCGATTTGGACAAACTAAAATGACCTTTGTGTCCGTTATTATCGGTACTTACTCACAGAAAAATGCATCTGTTGTCATGTTGTTGTAAAAGTAATGTTAAATATGTTGTAAAAGTAATGTTAAATATGCATATACAGTACGCAAATGTGCCTTCTAATGTCTCAAACTTTTACTGCGCTTTATTGTATGCCCGTATATACTCGTATATCTTATGTGACTTTAATGAAAAAAAAGTTCCATGTGTATATAAGAATTTTACTGTGTTGTACTTGTTGGTATTGTTGCATATTGAGCCAGTAATCTGTATAAATAACTTAAGAAATATCATATTAACTAAAAATAAAAACTCTGTATGCGAAATAGAAAATGATGGAGAACACGTGCTTGTTGATGGTATATATATTAATAGTATGCATGAGTATTATGCTCTAATAATCTGCTTCTTTGTTTACAATTTTAACGCGTCGGCATTAAATTATTTAAATTTCAGTTTGTTCTTACTCTTGTACAGTGTCAATGCAATCTTTTAATGGTTATTACCAAAATGCGAGGGGCTTACGCACAAAGTCTCATATATTTTTATCGAATGTCGCTCAATCCGATTATGATTTCATAGGCATATCCGAAATATGGTTAACAGGGGATTTTTATGACCGTGAGTATTTCGATAACAGATATAGTGTGTTTCGCTGCGATAGGTCTGCAGTTGATAGCGGTGCTGTGCGCGGCGGAGGAGTGGCCTTGGCCGTGCGGACCGACTTCAGCCCGGTGCGCCGCGACTGGCCCGTGCCCTCCTCGGCTGGCTGTGAGTGTGTGTGGGTGTCAGTCCCTCTGACCGCCTCGCCGAGCAATAATAGTAACGTAGGCTCGGAAATACGTAATAATACCTGTCATTTGAATGTTGCTTGCGTTTACATGCCGCATGGACCCCATTATAGGGAATCATTAATATCATTTTTTGATATAGTGTGCCAATTGACAGTAGACCATAGTAATGAAATATTTCTTATAATGGGTGACTTTAATGTATCTCAAGCAAAATGGGTACCGACTACGTCGGGTGTAATGGAGCTCTCGTCGGGTAACGACTTTGCAACGCGGGGCTTAGCAGACTTTTTATGCTTTTCTGACCTACAACAATATAATTGTATCATTAATTCGTATGATTATTTACTTGATTTAGTGTTATGCAATAGGGGTTGTATAGTATCTACATGTGATGAACCAATGGTATCTGAGGATGTATTGTACCATAAGGCAATAACAATAAATTTTGAACTTAGCTATGTGCCAAGATTAAAGCCTCTTGTAAAAGAGATTTACAATTTTCACTCAGCTAATTACGAAGATATTAATAAAGAATTAAGGGATATAGATTGGGGTACTTATTTTGGCAATATTCGTTGCGAAGCTTCAGTTGAAAAATTATATAATTTATTAAATCACTTAATTGACAAGTATGTTCCCCGGCGAAGGCTAAGGTCTTTATCAAAATCACCAGCTTGGTATAATAAATCTTTGAAAAAAACCCTTAAGGAAAAATGTAAGTTTCACAGGCGTTGGAAGTTATACGGGAACCCACTTGATTATGACAGTTTTAAAATCCTAAGAAAACGTGCCGAAAAAATGGAACAAAAATGTTACCGTGAGTTCATTTCTTTCTCAGAAAACAACATAAAGAATAATCCTAAATACTTTTGGACATATATTAAATCAATTTTTTCAAACAACGGTTTGCCGCAAACTATGGTTTATAAAGACATTGTCACCTCTAACGGCGAAAACATTTGTAATTTATTTAACAGCCATTTCCATTCTGTGTTTGAAGTTTATGGTAGGAGTTCTACTCATACGGATAATTTGGCTGCACCAACTAATCCCTTGATAGATATAAATTCAATTGAAATTAGTGAAGAAATTGTAACACGGTATCTCAAATCTGTTAATGTTAATAAGGGTGCAGGACCGGACGGAATACACCCTCTTTTTATTAAAAATTGTTATGCTTCCCTCACAGCTCCAATTACGATAATTTTCAAAAAATCTATAAAGGAAGGTTGTGTCCCAGCTATATGGAAAAAAGCCTGGATAACTCCGGTGCCAAAGGGTCCGGCAAGCCGTAATATTGAAAAGTACCGACCTATATCAAAATTATGTCAGTTTAGTAAACTCCTAGAAAAAATTGTTACTGACCAATTAGCTGCTGTTGTGCGACACCATATAATACCCAATCAACATGGGTTCTACAGAGGCCGTTCAGTTGATACAAATTTGTTAACTTTCACGAATGATATATTACTAGCTATGGATGATGGATTCTCTGTGGATGCCGTGTATACCGATTTTTCTAAGGCATTTGACAAAATATGTCATTATACCTTATTATGTAAGCTCTGGGAACTCGGTATACATGGTGATTTGTTTCGTTGGATCAAGTCATATGTAGAAAATCGCACACAGTCGGTGGTAGTATCAGGGTTTACCTCTCAAAGTAAATATATCAGCTCCGGTGTCCCTCAAGGCTCCCATTTGGGGCCTCTATTGTTTACGTTATATATTAACGATATCGTAAAATGTATCTCCCACTCCTGTGTTCTTCTTTATGCCGACGATGCAAAAATTTATAAAGTTATTCGCAATTCTTCTGATTGCGAACTGTTACAGAATGATCTTTGTAATTTTGAGAGCTTTTGCAGAGATAATAATTTGTTTTTAAACATAGACAAATGTAATGTAATTAGTTTTTCTAGAAAAAAAACATCGTCTTACTTTAATTACAAAGTATGTAACCAAGACCTGGTAAGAGTAAACGAGATTCGTGATCTTGGAGTAGTCATGGACGACAAATTATCATTTATACCTCATATAGATTCCATCCTAGCTAAGTCTTTTAAACAATTAGGTATGATCCTGCGAATTGGTAAACCTTTCAGGAATACCATAACACTGAAAATTCTTTATAACAGTTATGTACGAAGTCGGCTTGAGTTTGCATGTGCTGTTTGGAAACCCCATTACAGCATTCATATTGATAGGATAGAGAGATTGCAGAAAAAGCTCCAAAAAGCCCTTGATTTCAAATGCGGTATTGAATACAAAGATTATGTGGAATCCTTAAACCGACATAAAATGCAGTCGCTTGAGTGTCGGAGAGACTGTGTTGATTCTGTGCTATTATATAAAATAATAAATAGTCATATTGATGCCCCTAGCTTGTTGAAAGATATATGTATAAGAGTTCCAGGTAATAAAGAACGCCGATGTCGTCTCAGATACAAGCATTTATTCTCCATCCCATATAGTAGAACTAACTATTCTAAAAATATATTTATTAAGCGGGCATGTGCACTCTATAATGAAAATAACATTGTAAAAAATTTAGATATATTTACTGTACCATAAGTTAAATAAAAAAATTATTTAGGACTAGTAGTATGTAAATCTTTACGTTATCTGTCAATATACAAAAGTATTAATATACGTCATGTTTGTCGATACTTACTCAAAATTGTTAAAAGTTGTTAAATACGTAGAACACGTTTCCTTTCACTGAGTTTTTCTGTGAAACTGTTTTTACTAATTATCTATAACTTCTTACTGATCAGATTAGGCTTAACTTGATCCAGGATAGGTACTTTTTCGTGTTTGTATAAAGATATGTTTAATAAAAATGGAAACTATAGGTCTAGATTAAGAAATAAATTGTATCAATATTTTTTGTACGGACCGTTTGTTTCATAGTTAAATAAATAAATAAATAAGGGCGACGTGTTCGAAAGACAGGTAATCATCACGATTTGTTATCTAGTTGACCAGCCAGGCAACCTCAAAGTTGCTTCTGCTTAGATTTACTTGCCTAGGACAGCGAGGGGATCCAGCCAGGGGAAGAGGATTAAATACGGAAAACTACCATGAATCCTGACGGTAAGCGACGCGCTGCAATCTGAAGCGCATGCGAACTTGATTTTGCGATTACATATTCTCAATGGCGTTGCCTATTTCGTAGGTAGGGTGAAATTAAAACGATTTTTGCTACAACTTTAAGTTACTAAGTACGAGTATTTATACATTAATTACAAGTATCAACTTTTAGACATTGCAATTGTCCCTATTACCCCCCAAGTATCTTGCACTTTTGGGGTCTATATTATACCTTTTTAGGAGTTGGCTCTCAGTCTTCAGTCATTTCTATTCGCTTGCCTTGCAGGTATCCCTCCCAGCTCAGCGGGTCTCAGCCAAGCACCGTTAGTGTCATCTAATACCATATTCTACCAGCACCCGCCCCCGCCGACAGATACGCATCCGACTGGTGAGTTCAATATTATTTATTGATTGACACAAGAAATTTACACAGCATTACAATTTGCATTAATGCGCTGGAAAATTCAGTTGCAACTGTCTATTCTATTTTGGTAATAAACAACATAATACGGATTCATTATCGTTGGTTCACGACTCACGACCATTCATCGCCTCCATCCATCGTCCTACTGTACTTCTAAGCATTCACGATACACTTCCGTCCATGATTTGTTAGAGGGTTTCCGCTACATCGTTTTCCCGTGCATTAACTTTCAGCATTCGCGTTTTTCCGCGATCTCTTTTTTTCAACTAGTATTCATTCTTAGTCGAATTTTTATATAATAGTGAAACTGTTTAATCGGTTTGGTCATCAATCGCAACTTTAATAGCAAATTTTCTCGACATCTTTGTTTTTTGGTCGGTCATATTCTAATTCGCATATTTTTTCTGTCGTATTTTTTTTTAATAGCAAATTTTCTCGACATCTTGTTTTTATATTCGATCATATTTTAATTCGCATATTTCTTTGACATGTTTATTTTTAGTAGCATAATTCCTTAATACTATTGTATACGGGTAAATAACTCCTTGCTTTTACTCTTAGAGCATTAAACTAACAGGAGCGGCATTGAGTCATTTTCTATACATAAAAAGCATCTACTTGCAAAAACTTCACAACATAATGACACAATACCACAGGAAAGTTACGTTTTTTCTAACATTAATTTAAAACCGCGTTTTTTTTGTTTGTTTAATTTTCAAATGTTATTCTAAGATACCTTATATCCAAGAATCCTACAAAATTTCCTTCGGGAAGTAAATATATAAAAATAAAGACACGTCCATTATGTTTTTTGTGTGATTTATTTACTACTACTACTACCAAAACAAGACGAAAAATATGAATAATTAAAATATCTATTCATATTTTTCCTCTTTTTTCAGGAATTGGTTAAATATCGATTGTTTGATGACTAATATTTTGGCTGATTTTGAGTCTACGTAATTACTAAAATGATAATATATCAGTTACACACAAAAAAGTTGCTGTTATGAATTATTTCCAAATTTAATTTTTTTTCCATAGTAATGAAAATAAAATGCTTGGGCTACAAGCGCATTATTATAAAATGAGAACGAGAAATGAGGGAAAACTAAACACTGGTTGGATTAGACCGGTTTCTTCACGATCATTTCCTTCACCGAAAAATTACTGTTAAATATCAAATGATATTTCTTACAATAAAAAATAGTTATTGCGCTTTGCACACTTGTCTTGCTTTGTAGACGGGTTTAACGTAATATTTATTTACCTTTCACTACATCTCAACACGGATAAATGTCACTTAAGATCCGTGTTTTATAATTTAAACCTCTGGTACAGTAGTACCACAAATATAAGTTACAACGATGTACCTGCGCAGAAAGCATTTTTTGAACACATTTTAACCAATTATAAGGCAGCGCGTTTGCTCGGGTAAAGTCTTACACGCCCATTGGCCGAAATTTTGCGCGACGGCAGCTGCTCCGGCGCCCGCCATCTTGTCTGGTGGTATGGCGGGAAAGCACGACAGCACCTGTCATTGCATATTGTACCTTACGTATAGTGCTACAAGGTCGTTATTAAAATGCTAACACGTTCGATTTCATTCGGCACTTGTCAGCACTCGTCGATGTGGACGAAGATTGCCGATTTAACTTATATTTTGTGGTACTACTGTACGAGCCGGAGCTCGATCACACGACCTTTACCTTGAATATCGCGTGCCTTGCCTGATTGTGATTATATATTATGATGATGATGACTATTTTGCACAGCTTCAGACGGGTTGAGCAGCCACCATTCGAGCGCCAAATACGACGGCACGCCGCAGGATTCCCTCGGGGACTTCGTCACCTTCGTCTGTCAGGAGCCTACGGACGTGCAGCAATTACAGGTGAATCTTGTTTAGAAATAATTGTTCCCTTGTGTCATTTGCTGTACTAACAGAAGTTGGAAAGTCTGCCTTTAAAGTCCCCTGGAAGGTCGACAAAGTTTTTAACTAGTTTTCTCTTTATATATAACAGATACTTACTAAACAGAAACTTGCTTCCAACCTAGATATGACTGATCCAATTGGTGTATACAAAGTTTCATGTTATTCTAGTACGTCGCTTTAAAATGAGAGGCGTACTAGTTCTTATGGGTAGCTGACTTCTGTCGAGCTCTCTGGGTCTTAATGTTTGCCAGAGTGCCGAGGTACGTAGTATTATCGAAGTGGAATGCATTAAAAATACAATGCTGCGTTCCGAACCACAGAAAGCCGACGTAGACCTCACATCAAACTTAAACGGGACTGACCCAAGCACGTCTGCCCCATGTCGGAAGAGTTATGGCCTAGATTTCTCACCAAATGGGTCCCTCAAAAAGGAATACGACGTTGTGGTAGATCTTGTCGAAAATTGCCATCCAAACTTGACTTCTGCTGACTAAGAGTGGTGGAAGAAAAAGAGGGAAGCCTTTGCCCACCATACAAGGCTCTAAATAATAATAAAATTAGCTGTGCCTGTATAGGATCGATAAAAATAAGTACCACAGAACTTCAACTACGTGCCAGAGTAGGATATCCCCATAGCGCAAAATTGACGCATCAAATTCGTACAGTGCCATCTAGCTGGTAATTATACAAACCTGTACAGAATTTTTAGAAAAGCGCGCATTAACACCATGATACCAACACAAAAGACGATACATCTGATCATTTATTACGTATTTATTTAAAAACAGCTATTTTTTGGGGGTAGCATTGGTATGTACAATGGATGGAATAGATAGGCAATAGTGGTTACTTAAATGAAGGGGTAAAATCTGTTTCCAACCTTTCAGTGCCCAGCGACATCTATTGATGTTGCAATATTTCAGACGTGCAAATGCCTGGATTCCGACTGGCTGATAGGTCACGGCCATCACGGGGGTAACGATATTGAAAAGGTTAGGAACCATTGATCTATACTGAATTTGCTTTCGTAACAATAGCTCTGGTTTCTTAGGTTTGTTCACATATTGTCTTGCCCGTTCCAGATCCACAGTCTCTCCCGAAGTCCAAAGCCGGCGTACTTCAGCAGTTCGATGCTGCCGCCGGCTCCACTGCCGCCAATGGCGCGTCCGGTCGCCATCATACGGTCCACAGGTAATTGTTGTAAGTCACACATACCTACACTACATCCATTGCAATAGGAATATTTATAAACGATTAGGTTACGTTAGGTCGGTTACATATGACGACTTTTTGCAGTGATAGTCATACAAACGCGAAACTAGTCATATAGGCCAGTTGTATTTGACCAGAATAATTTACTCTAAAAATAAAGTTTTAACCGACTTCAATTTAGTACTCCGCCAAGACACGAGAACATTTCCTATTTTATTTACAATTTACCACATGAACTGATCTCCGATAGCAAATGCGTTGATTACTATAGAAAAAAACCGAATCGCTGTATGTGGGCCGATAATATTTGAGGACTTCCATCGATTCCCCGAGTTCATCACCAATGGCACTTCATTTGTTCCTATTTCAACGGAATCTTATCAGAACCTGTGACGTACTTTTGCACTTTTAATTACATAATTGAGGAATTCGATAAGTCATGTGTGGTCTTCATCATCAATTCCTCGCCACCAAATTTATGATTCCGGATGTAAATACCGAGTTATAACAGAAAATACCAAAATCACTACACGCGTGCCTGATAAAATCCCTCAATTCCTCATGGACCCCATCATCTAACTGAGTTTTGAAAAAAATGGCACCCACCTGGAAGTATATACAGACGAACAAAAAAAAATTTGCGAATCGGCCCATCAATGACGGAGTTCTGAGGTAAAAGTAACTAACGGTAACTTTTTTCGTACCAAACAATAAAGGAAACCTTATTATGTTACATCAGAACGTTGCCGGCTTATTGAGTAAAAAAGAAGTACTAGAATTGGCTCTTCAAGATCTATATGCACTAAATAGAGAAATAGATGTTATATGTATGAGTGAAACTTTCATTAAGTCTGGGGAAGAATCTAATATACATATCAAAGGTTATCTTCTGGCAGACTCTTACTCCAGGAAAAAACAAAAAAGAGGGGGCGTATGCATTATGTGTAAAGATTACATAGATTTTAAAGCTTTAGACTACCTTAGAGAAATCCAAACAGAGTATCATTTTGAATGCTGTGGCATAGAAATTACTAAACTACAATGCATCATAATCTGTATATATAGAACACCAAATCAAATGCCATTTATCTTTTTAAATAAGCTCGAGCTATTGCTAGAAAGATTAAGACATAAAACTAAGAAAAAGATAATAATAACAGGTGATTTTAACATTGATATACTCAAGGAGAATAAGATAACTGTAGAATACAATAGGCTTCTTCAAAATTATAATTACAAATTACATATAAACAAACCAACAAGGCAGAATGCATGTTTAGATCATATAATAAGTAACGATTCAAATGCTATTGGTGAACTGCATACGCTTGAAATATCTGATCATAACACGGGACAGGTGTTGATATTACCGGGTGTGGCTAAGGTCAAATATAACCCGTCTTGGTTCATTATGAAACGGGACTTCTGCAAAGAAAATATTATAAAATTCTCGGAATGTCTGAATTCATTGTCTTGGCACGAAATATACAAGGAACCAGATGTTAACGTCGCTTTCGACATGTTTCATGACATCGTAACACTGTTCTTTAAATTATGTTTCCCTATAAAAAGGATTAAAATTAAAAGGAAATTGACAAATCCAACCTGGGTCACTAGAGGAATTAAAATAGCGTCCACTAGGAAGCGCGTACTACGATATAAATATTACACGACGAAGGATGCATCCAATAAAAAACAATACTGCGATTATCAAAAAGTCTTTAAAAAATGTATACTAACAGCCCAGAAAGTAAGCAATAATAGGTTTCTTAAAAATGCTAAGAATATATGCAGAGCAGCGTGGAATATTATAAAAGAAAATAAATCTAGCAATATCATTGAACCAAAAAGTATAGACAAAATTGCTTTTAATGACTCATATATCTCTGATCCAAAAAAAATCGCAGATGCATTTAATGATCATTTTATAGAAATTACTAAAAGCAGTCAACCTCACACCAGCAGTAAGTACCCTGTGAACATTAAACACATTGACGATAGCATATTTCTGTTCCCAACGGACAGCCAAGAGGTTTTTAAAACAATTAAAAAATTAAAAAACACTGCTTCTGCAGGCTATGACGAGCTAAACACTCAAATACTGAAACATTGTGCTGACACTATTGCGCCTATCCTCAGTTATCTAATAAATATATCTTTTACTCAAGGCGTATTCCCTCAAAGACTTAAACAAAGTGTAATAATACCTATCTATAAGAAGGGAAATAGAGATGCACTAGATAACTATAGGCCAATTGCTCTCATACCAATAATATCTAAAATCATAGAGAGGGTAATTTACGAGAGAATAATAAAGTTCTTTAAAAAACATGAGATACTAACTAAACAACAAAATGGATTCCAAAAAGGCAAATCGACGACACTAGCTACTTTTCAAATGTTAATGGAAATCACGCGAAATCTTGATACACGAGTTTCAACAACGGCTGTATTTTTTGACATGAGCAAGGCGTTCGATTTTGTAGTACATGACTTGCTCCTGTCTAAGTGTGACAACTGTGGATTACGTGGTCAAGCGAATAATTGGCTAAATAGTTACCTCAGTGGCAGGCGGCAATACGTCGAAATCACTAACATCAACGCAAAAAATGAAAAAGTCTGCTTCAAATCCGAACCTAAAGCCAACAACTTCGGTGTTCCCCAAGGCAGCATTTTGGGACCGTTACTCTTTCTGATATATATCAACGATTTGCCACTAGTCACAGATCATCATTGTACACTATTTGCCGACGATGTCTCTGTAATTATATCTAGCAAAGATGCAGAAAAACACAACTCACATATTAACTTAGCAGTTGCCAAAATAATAGGATGGCTAAATGTAAACAATCTGCAAGTTAATTTAAATAAGACCACTTATATCCAATTCTGCAATAAACGAAGTATAAAAAAAACACTAACAGTGACATACGAAACACAAATTATTGCGGAATCTGAAAAAACAAAATTCCTTGGAATTATAATTGATGACAGATGTTCATGGACGCACCATATTGAGAGTGTCTGCAAGAAAATAAATAGTTTTGCTTATGCACTTTGGCGGCTAATGAAAATCACATGCCAAAAAACTGCATTGCAAGCGTATCATGGCTACGTGGCGTCCAGTATACGATATGGCATTATAGTGTGGGGTAATGCGATAAACATAAATAGACTATTTATTGCACAGAAACAGTGTATTAGAGCGCTATGTAATGTTCCCCCGTTAACGACTTGTAGACCCTTATTTAGAAATCTAAATCTACTCACTGTACCCTGTTTATATGTATACGAAATGTGCATATTCGTAAAAGGCAATCAGAACCTTTTTACGAAGAATGAAACAGTGTGCCACTTTAACTCCCGTTACCCAAATAGACTGGTATGCCCAAGAACATACACAGAATTACATAGAAGAAATTGTTATCCGATGGCCATTCGTATATACAATAAACTACCAGGCACCATAAAGGAGCTTCCACTTCAATTATTTAAGAGACACCTGTTTAAATGGCTCAAAGATAAAACTTTTTACTCCATAAAAGAATATCTTGAGTCCCATTGAAAGCTATTAGTTACATTTGTATGATACATCTGACATTATATTTTAGAACATGATCTCTTTGATTATTATTGTATTTTCTACCTGTTGACTTTTTATGTATAAATTTGGACATATCAATTCAATATTATGGTACCTACTAATCTTCTATATTTTAATAATGAAATTTGTTTAAGGATGACATTTTAATTTGGGATGGTTTATAATTAATATTTTATGATAAGGACTTAATCTTCTAAATTTTATTAATGCAATTTATTTAAGGATGACATTGTAATTTGGGATGGCTTATAATTAATATTTTATGATAAGGACTTAAAATTTGCATGTCACTGTGTGACAAGATAGCAAGGCCGCTAATGAATATCTGCTGTAACATCTCACTGTAAACCCTATCTTGAGCAAATAAATTACTTATGACTTATGACTTATGACTTATGACTAACAAACATTGAAAAAAGAAAAATACAGCCGAACTGAGAACCTCCTTTTTTTGAAGTCGGTTAAAAATCGCTAAAAATATTAGCTAACGGCTTGCGTATATTCAAGGTTGCAGCTTGAAAGACCTGTGCTAACTTTGCAGAAGTCGAAAACCCACGAAATTTGCGCACTGTTTTTGGTATTGTCAATATCAATGCTAGTTTAGGATTTATATTGACACATAAAAAAATCACAACTAGCCATTAGCTTGCGATTTTAATGTTCAATATGACTGTCCTAATAGATAACCTGTTTAAATCACACGTATCGCGTCATGTAGCGTTGAAAAAAGTGTCTACCAAAAGTGTTACCGCTCTTTCTCATATACTCTTCAGTTTTCATATCAATACTGACATACAATCCTCTTGATGCCGTTTCTAAACCAACACCTTTACTTGTGGACTCGGCAATGTACGTCAAATTATCGGCTGACAATTGTCAAATTTGGCGTGTCTTCTCGTTCTATCGAACGGTGTCAGCCAGTGACGGACGCTCTATCTGTCACTTATCGTATGATAAGGCCGGCCATGATACGGGGTCAGGTCTAATTTACATAATTAGAGGAAGAGCTGTGTAAGGGCGGGTTGCACCGACCTACGATTACAGACCGATCAACGTTAAATATGGCGCTGACAGCTGTCAGTCCATAGAAACTTGTCAAACGTTCCATACATTCAGATTTTAACGAACACCGCTTACGATTACGGACGGTTTGGTGCAACTCAGCCTAAACTTCCAATACGCGCCTGATAGTAAATAGTACTTTGCGTCTCTGAAGTTAGCCTGAAGTCGCCTTCCGCACACCCGTAGGACTCCTTTGACACCTCTGCGAATTCTGTGAGGCAACTACCGCTAACACCGCATATATACGCAAACTCGTAAGTTTGCCTCGCCCTAGCCCACAAGGAATCCCTCGGCGTATCTAAGCGAAGGCGCAACACTAACGGGAATTATAGCCTAGGCATGATCAGGGATGCTGAGGTGTGCTTGGGAATGCCGATGCATCCCTCAGGCGTTATCAAGCATACCAGGCGTCTTAGACATGCCGAGGCGTTGTTAGCCATGCCTAAGGGTCTTTGGGCATGCCAGGTAACAGCATGCCCCCTGCCAAGCCGTGCCGATAATGTTGCGTAGGCCCTTATGTGGCGCGTATCGTATGCCATTGTACCTACATTGTTGTCATCATCATATACCCTTGCTCTTGTCGTATACCCTTGCACTTTTCTCTGTCCATTGCCAGCTTCTTGGCTTCCTTATATGACTCGACATCAGCTTTATCTTTCATTTGGCTAAAATATGTTAGCCTAGGCCTTCCTCTGCCTCTCTTGCCTTCAATTTTACCTTCCAGTATGTATAGGAAGAAACTGTCGTACCGTATCAGGTGGCCCACCATCTTGCTCCTATTGCTACAATCCAATCAATACATCCTAGCAAACATCTTTTCTCATCTACCATCCTTAAAACCTCTTTGTTTGTCGTTCTCTCCGTCCAGCTAATCCTTTCCATTCTTCGTCAGCACCACATTGTTGTAAAGGCTAGAAAATAGGTAAATAGATGGACGAGTGGGTTCGAGGTCCAAGCCGAAGATGAGGACCTCGAAGGAGACGAGTCCGTCTATTGCAATTTTGGCCGAGACATTACATAGCCTACTGCGAGGAAATTGCAAATAAATACCAGTCAAAATTAAGTACCTGATTAAAGATCATATTATGAAACAATTGAGCACGGCCGCTCGCGTGTCGGGAGGCTTGGGATTGAGCGAATCGCTGTTCAAACTGTTCAACAATAACATTGTTGGAGAGTTTGAACTCATAGTTGGCCTGTTCGTGTGTTGTTCAACTAGGTAACCCCATCTTTGAAGCCTGAATTCTGACCATCTTTTGCCACATTTCCGAGCAGTGGTGTGAAAATGAACTGTGTTGACAGCGGCGCGCGAAGACTACATGGCGCTGTCGTCGCTGCCGCCGAGCGAGCTCAGCTCGCCGCCGTCGCCGGAGCGCTCCCCGCCGGCGTCGCCGCGCCGCCGCTCGCCGCACTACCGCGCCGACTGCCACCCGCCGATATCGCACTACAACCACTTCCACTCGCAGCCACAACAGGTCAGTTGAGCGGCCTTTACAGCTGGCTATATCATCGTCATCATCATCATATCACCCGGAAGACGGCCCCTATTGGACATAGGCCTCCCCCAAAGAGTGCCAAAGTGACCGGTCCTGCGCCACCCGCATCCAGCGGACTTCCGCAAACTTTACCAGGTCATCTTGTGCCTACCCACGCCTTTAAAATCACCTGTACCGACAGTGAGTCGCATTTGTAAACTCCGTGTGTCTTATATTGTACTCGTACGCTCACTTCAGATTTTCAAAAATGGAAGCTTAAATTGTTTTTTTTTCAACGCCCCCATGATTCGCAACTACAGTTGCCTTGCCACATTCAATTTGTGTTGCGTGAGTGCGAAATTGGCCTTGCAATCCTGGTTGCCACAAGTCAATGCTTTGGCACTTATCGCCGGCGAGTAGCGAGTACTCTCATAGTAATTCTTACTCGTGCGAGTAAAAGCGAGTAAGAATTACTATGAGAGTACACGCCGGCGGTGGTAAAAATGCCTTTGGCGCTTGAAATTATATGCGAACTATTTCATTCAATGCGGTCTTTATCAGGAAACGGGACTAACTTGTCGAAACGAATGACTCAGTTATGTTATATTTAACCATCGAGTTGGTCGGTCTATCGGAGATTAAAAATAACTATAAATCTGACACGCGATTCCGACTACAAGTTTCAAGTAACGCGTGTCTACAATCTAATTATAGACCAATGGACGAAGTCGGTGGGTTTTGATAATAATTCTGCAGTCCGTTTCGTAGACTTTAGGATGTAGAGTGACAATGTCTCTGAAATATGTTTTTTGTCTGAACTGTCTGTAAAACTACGTTCCTGTGAGACAACACAACGAAGAATGAAAACCAGCCAGCGAAAATTCTAACAAGTTTTAACGACGTAAAGTTGGCTTACGTCAGCAACAAGGTTGAAAGAGTACGTTGCGTCCGAGCTCCTTAACAACAAAAACTACGTAATACGTAATACGCCTAGTGACGTAAATCCCATTCAGATATCTCAAATAATTACGAAGCTACAACCTTTTTCATATAGCTTGTTAGAGAGAGAAAACGCTCGCAATTAGTATCGTCACAATCCGCGAGCGTCATAGTAAATGACAATGGTTTTATATGAAGTTGCGTTTTGCGGGAAAGGGACAGAACACAGAACATACCCCTTCTTAAAACTTTGGACACTAATTTTGTTATTTAACCTCTTGCATTACTTTTTTCTCCATTTGAAATTTTAACCCCCGACGAAAAAGAGGGGTTTTGTTTAGGTAACGTGTCTGTCTGTGTATCTGTCTGTGGTATCATAGCGCCCTAACGGATGGACCGATTTGAATGCGGTTTTCTTGTGTCATAGACAATTTTATCTCGTGTGTTTTAGCCACGTTTCATCAAAATCTGTTCAGCCGTTTTTGAGATATTGGACTTTGAAATGAAAATGTCGGGGGGTTAATCAACTTTTCTAAGTTGTAGTTACTGTCTCAACTGTCTGTAAAGTACGTTCCTGTGAGACAACACAACGAAGAATGAAAGCTACTTGCCAGCGAAAATTCTAACAAGTTTTAACGACGTACTATTTAGCTTAGACGGTTATTACGTCAGCACCAAGGTCAAACGTTCACAACGAGCTCTTTAACAACAAATTGTGTTGATATGTTGCAGGTGTTCAGCTACGGGTCGCTGAGCAGCGTGGGGCTGGGCGGCGGCGGCGGCGCGGTGTGCGCGGGCGGGGGGGGCGGCGGGGGCGCGTCGCCGCCCGGCGGGCTGGGGCTGTACGCGCCGCGCGCGCCGCCCAGGGCGCCCGTCAGGTGATACTCATACTCATGCGCATACTCATTATCCTCAATACCGTCATCACTACATAGTATAAAACAAAGTCGCTTCTCGCTGTCTGTCCCTATGTATGCTTAGATTTTTAAAACAACGCAACGGATCTTATTGCGATTTTTTTAATAGATAGAGTTATTCAAGAGGATGATATATATGTATAATATAGTACCCGTACCGTACCCTAGTACTCCATAACCTAATAAAACTTCATCTTAGTTACAGAGTGGCGTTTATTAATTGTTTTTCCCGCCGACACACCATAGACAATTGTTTTGTTATATTAAAACTATTTTAGCAAATATCAAATTCAAATATTTATTCGTGACAAACAAAAAAAACGAAAAAAAAACCATCAAGTTTTGTCACGAAATGGACTCAGATCAGCGTGTTGCTAGCTTTTTAGCCAGCGCTGGTCTTCCGCTGGGTACATTCGGTGAAGGCACGGTAGGTACAGTAGCCGGCAAATAAGGGGAGGGGCAGTTCGCAAGGCGAATTGTACGTGCGAGCTGGCCCCCCGCTTCGTCTCGCGTTGCGCAAGTTATTTGCCGGCTACTGTAGCAACGAGACATGCACTAAATGAAATAATACAGTGACAATAACATACCTATACCAATCTAAGCACAGAAGATAAAAAAAGAACTACTATTTAACTTAAATACAAACTAAAATACCTACACAAAAAAGAAACAAAATCAACTATATTCAGGGAAATTAATGATTCATGATTCCAGCGTGCGTCCACAGGTGGCGCCATACTTAGCTGCGCTGGACTCTGAAATGAGTACACCAGTGACCGAACTACTTTCACGTCTGCTCACAAGATGTCGCTACTCGTCCTGAATTGAACCAAAGACATTTAGAACCGAAAAGTGAAATTGAGGTGTTAAAAGTAGCCAAAACCTCTAATGAATTTAATCGTTACTATGCGTAGTACAAAAGAAAAAATATTACTTGAGTCAAGAAATAAATTAGGAAGACCGTCAATGTCTTGAATTACTTAAACGAAACCAACAGGAAAAAATACTGGTTCAAGATAATTTCGCATCAGTCGAAATAGTTTACCATATCTGCCTAATTAAGTATTTGGTTCAATAATGCTAACCTAGTATATCTATTAAGTGACTTACCATATTGAATTATACCATAGTCAATTTAGTACAACAGCAAAGCTCAGAATGTATATTTGAGCCTGCTGCCTCCCTAGGTTATCCTCAATGAGCTCAAGACACCCCAGAACCACTCGCCTCTCCAAAAAGGGCCAAGTACCTATAGTCACTAGGCAATTCCTTAGTCTTAAATGTTCTCATTTCATTTCAGATGGAACGCGCCTTTCCCAACTCTAGAGGAAGAGTTCAACATAATGACGGCGCCCGCGGGGCCCGACCACGTCGTCCTTTTGGATGATGGTGAGTTCTCATCAGGGATGTCGCAGACATTCGCATCCGCCAACCGCGGAAGTAGCTCATAAATTTCGCAAAAATCGGTGCGTTGTTTTTACGGATGCAGATGTAGTGCAAAGTGCTTCACGACAAGAATTTTCGCTATAAGTTAAAAAAAAACATCGTTTCTGTGACCAACTTTTTGATTTGTCCGCTACGATTGTAATTTAGTCTCAAGTTGTTTGGTGATTGCGTGACGTGGACGTCTGATCCCAAACTGCCCGGATCCGAAAGACACCTTGAGATAGCCGCTTTGAAACTTCCAAACCAGTATATTTCTTCCAGAACGCTTCTTCCAATCAAACGTAATCACCTCCGAAGCAACCGCCATGGACACGGCGGCCGTGTCCGTGGACGCCGACGACATCGCGCCGGACAAGGCGCCGGACCTGCGCTCGCCGTGATCCACACCAGCGTCCGGCGTGCTGGACGCGATGCTGGACGCGCCGGACGGGCACACGGTGCTGCGGTGGACGCCGGCGCCGCCGCCGCACTGGCGCCCTGTCGTGCATAGAGCGAATTAAAAGTACACTGATTCAAGAAACGATTCTCGTACCGAGACGTTCACTGCTGACGGGTACGTGTCGTTTTGAAGGGATTGGTCATTAATGATAACTCATAGTTGCGTAGTTGTTTCACGTTGTATTAAGAAACCAAATCCATTTGAATCTCGCAAATTAATACTTGAATTGAAACCATGACTATTCTTTCACCACTTCAGAAAAGTTTAATTGTCCCCTAAAACCTATACCAAAGACTAGTTAAAGCAGCCAAAGTAGCCAATAATATCGAAACATGTCTATATTACCGTAGGTGTAACGTTGTGTTACGATTTATTTGGGTACATGGGCTGCAACTAACTATATGATGCTGATTGTACGTACCAAAGACATTACATCTTATCTTATCTAGATGAGGGCCCTTTCGGATGCACTTCGACCCAGTGGGATCATTTGTGCATTTGCCCTCTCCTTATGTCTACACCCAACCTCGCTCCATCATTTCCACATAGCGGATGATGCAGCTCAGCGGAAGTACCTTGATTTCCTTTGATTGCGGATAGCCGTTACCAAAGTAATTCATTCTTTGTCTGGCAAGGGCATGACATTCACACAGTAAGTGTTCCATAGTCTTATCCTCCTCGCCACACATTCTACAGTCTAAACTTTCTGATAGTCCCATCTTGGCCAAGAGATTCTTGACCCCGAAGTGACCTGTGAACACCCCAGATATGATTTTGAGCTGCTTTTTACTGGATTCCCAGAGTTCGTTAGTCCAGCCCGAGTCCACTCCTTCTATAAAGAGCTAAGAGTGCCTTAAGCCCGCCTCATTCCTCCACTCGTGTTGGTGTTTGGTTTTGGCGTAGGCTTTAAAGGCCGAGTTTATGGTTCCCTGCGAGAGTCCCACAAATGGTTCTTAAGACATTACTTACAACTGTCATTTCACATAAACTTACTGGGGACAGAAATCAAGGCCTAACAGCATTGGTTCCACCTGGGTTCTTAGACCATGGCCGGTTAATGGGATGGCCGGATACGCGGTCAAAGCTTTATCGACTCCTATATTCGGCCGGATTATTATTCAACGCTGAAGGCATTACAGCCGTTCTGAAACTACTTCAGTTGTTAAAATCTTGTTTCTTTTTTGAGTGAAATATATGGACAGCGAAGTTATTATTGTAAGAAGAATTATTTCACAAAGCACTTACTGTATTATATTGTTGCAATTTGCAGAGAAAGCTTCTCAATTATTCTAAATTAGCTGGATCATGTTGAATCGAATAATTCAGCTGAATACGAACGTTCAAAAATATGCTGAATGTGCCGAATACCGTATAATTATTGAATATTCTGTGCATCAACATCACAACAAACTTCAATATAGGCGCGATGTTTGGCAATGTGAACAAGTGCTGAAATACATCAATCTTCTATAAAACGACACATACAGTTTTGTTCCTAGTATTAGGCGCCAGTTAGCAGTGAATGTCTTAGTAAGGGAATATAAGTAGATACAACATCTATTCATCAATAGCCTATAACAGACTATTTAAACAAGTTCAAGATAAAATAACGCTAAAATCATTAAAACCACGTCATTGATTTTTAAACCGAATCGAAGTTGAGACCATGGCGCTATTTCACGAAACAACAAATTACAATTTTTCAAGTCAGTTTAGACTAAAGTCAAAATTGGTAACTTGTAGTTTCGTAGAATTGGTCATTTTTGTCATGATGGCTCAAATATCCGAATACTTTTATGCTCAATACAATGAGCAAGTACCTACCCTTTCGGCTTTAGAGTCAGAAAAGTCAATACGAGTATACTCATTGACTTAGAATTTTCTATGCATTCGTCTTTCAGACGAATCCAACAAATGACGATATAATATACGTTTTTCTAAGAGAAAAGGACAAATTTAACGGTGCTGTTGAAAATGTCATCACCATCCGCATGATAATATGAAATTGAGATTAGTTCCAATGTTCGCCACCAGCAGTTTTAAGTTTGTGGCGGTGAAACCTAAAAGCAATAATAATTCAGGGCAAAGACGTTTAGTGTAAATATTTATATTAATGGTTGTAGTTGAAATTTAGATTTTACGTCACGGCGTCGCCTGTCTTAATTGAAGCTATTTTCTTAATTAATGAAAGAAAATATTAAATTAATTTGCCTATAGTGTAAGTAGTAAATTTCGGTCAGTGACTTTGTAATGGAGTCTTTGGGAATGGAAAACAGTGCCACCTAGCAGGAGTCGCCGGCAACTGATGGAGACAGGCGGCGCTCGGTTCATTATACTCATTATGGCGAACAAAATACAATACTCCAACGATGTAAAAATAGCTACGAAAAAACATTATATATTCTAATATTTTTATAGAATACGAAAACGAGTATGATATGATCAAGCCTTCCAGTAATTTAGTGAAATAAAAATAAATGCAGCTTATAATTCGTTTGCTAAGCTGTGAAACAGTAAGGACAAGCTATACTCAATTTGATTAGGTATTTAAGAAAAAACAACTATTTTTTAAATACCTAGACAGGAGTATAAATTTAAAATCAAATGCTTCCAAGTCAAAACACGTTTATTATTGACAAAAGTGTGATATTATAATTTGTTTTTTGTTTCGTTGTTGTGTGTTTTGTATTGAAGTTTAGAATAAGTATGTAGTTTACGAATTTGTTTTAATTTATTGAACGAATATTTATGAAAGACGAGCCTTGCTTAAGATTAGTTTAGTGATTAGTAGCCAAGACTAGTGTTTGGTTGTAATTTCGATTCGAAATACATGTAAGAAAAGACTGTACCCAAGTAGGTTGTTAAAACATATTAAACATTTCGTTGGCAACAAGGTTTGATTTTGGCTGATAGGTAAAAAAAATAAAAATACATCTACTCTGCAATAGTAAAGAATACGGCTCATCATAATAAAAATACAATTTTAGTAACGAAAAGCAATAAAAACATCGAACAATTTCGAATCGAAATTACAATAAGCGATTATTGTAGTTGGACATTCGTCTGGACATTTTATAGGTGCCTTTCGCGAATAAAAAAACGTATAATAATGTAACTTACCTATCGAAACTTGTACATTGTAGTGATCTTTTAAAATCCATCCGCTCATACCTGTAATGTCGACAATTCATACCTATTTATCTTAAGACGATCATATTCGGAAATTTAAAAAATCTTCTTTTATTGTCATTAATTACAAGAGTACCACCTTAACAAACCGAGCAGAATCAATAATTTGTTTACATCATCAATGGATTTATTTCTGCTATGTTTTTACTGCACAATAGAAATAAAAAAAACATCTACTCTTTTTAATCGTTTTTTGGATATTCGAATATGATTACTAATACTTACTAATAGCCTTAATCCTCTAATTATAGAACCTAGTTTTTTTCTCACCCTGTTCATTGTATAAACAACCTTATTTCAAAGCGTTAAGTGCCATTCCTGGATGGCCATCGTTGACTTTGAACGGGGTTTTTTTTCGAGCCCCTCGAGAAAAGCTAGTCATTAGAAATACAATGTAAATTTAATGTTTAAAATTTAAATTATATTTACATACGCCCCTTACGCCTATTAGTAAGGGGCAGAAACTAAATTGTGGCCAAATTACACTTAACGAAATCCAAATATATATACATTTTTAATAGACTTAGGGATATATAAGTATGAATAGGATTGTTTGCGTGTCTGTTACTTTGTTGATGACTTTTCAAAATAGTTTCTGCGGGTCTGAATAAGTTATACGATTCGCAAGCTTGTTTTATTATTTACATTACTTATAAAAAAACACAAACCGAATGAGAGCGTTGAAAAGCTCACATAAAAAAAACCATAAAAAACGTTATCTTTGTGAATAACATTGCAGATTTAAATTCATCAGTAAGGTTACATGAATAAATATCATCAATTTACAAAAATGTGTTGACAACTTTTTTTTCAAAATCAAAATGTTAATCAGTACTATAAAGAGTTGAGCGTTAAAAGATTCAACGAACTAGTACAACAACACATTTTGCGTTCGAAAGCTTGCGAAAGTTCTTGAAATATCGACACTTGCCTCGTTTAAGGAAATCTCATTTATTTTGTCACCAATCGTCGATCGGTAAGAACGTATAGCATATTTGGTTAAATAATATCAGAGATGGCTAGAACTCGATCTTAACTGGCTCAAAAAATATTGCTCCGCCAATAAAGAGTATGGCTTTGCCTAGCGCTTGGTTATTTATATACATAACAATTTCAAAATAAAACAAATGCTTTACGTTCTGAGCCGTGATATCAACATATTTATTTTAATGTTGGATGCATTAGGTATAACCATATTATTTCAATAAAATTGTTTATCTCCTGCCACCATTTAAAATACATGCTTTGAATAAAATAGTAAAAATAGCCAGATAGGGAAACATTAGCAATATTGACAAGCAATAGATAAAGTATATTATAAAAATCAGCTTTAGGGAAGCTAGATATTGGTACTGAAGTAGAACATCCTATATAATAATGGTTGCAGAACATATTTTTTCAATAGAAACTGGCTATGGAGCGTGTTTATAATATGCATACTGTCAGTGTTATTGACTGGTAGGCTTGTATGTTTTTTTATACAGTTTTTTTGTATATTATTCAGAATGCTAGAGTTTTCGAATTGCTATAATATTTATGCTTTCTAATGTATTGAAAATAATGTACGATACAGGTTGAAATATAAGGTAAAAAATACATATTTGTACATACGTGTGACAACACACTTTATGTGGTTAATAATACTGACAGTATGCTGCGACAAATGAAGTCGGATTTGATGTAGATTTCGGTACAATTACATAGCTGGTACACAAAAATAGTCAGCTGATAGTTCAACTAGGCAGAAAGGCCAGAATTAGTCAATTGCTAGCTATAGACATTATTAGACGATAAAAAATAACAATTATAAGGAATAAATAGTTACTTAAATGTCACTTAAGGCTTGTCGATTGCAATTGGTCTCATGATCTGTGAGGAATGACACTGAGAAGATATGGCAATAATGTTTCTGTATTTTACCGAACAAATTTTCTCTGTATACTTTTTTTTCTTTTTTTGTTGAAATCCTAAAGCAATAATTAAAGAAAACTCTGTACAATGTTTATAACCCTAACCAAATTCGACTCATTTGTGAAACATTGTTCGGCAAAATGTCAGGATACCCAATAAAATAAAGTGGTGACGAATTTAAAAGCTCATTGGTGCCGAAAATTCTAGACTGTGATTCAACTGTTCATGCTGAACGTGTCTTATATTGAAATAGTTGTTTTTGTATGATTGGCGATAAATATAGCGAGCTGTATGGATGCATACGGTGGAGACGGTCATGTTGTATGAAATGCATTTGGTAGTGAACCAAGAGCTGCTACAATTAAGTTCTCTAAGCGTATTTCCGTATCTTTTACTAATGAGAAAATCCAATTGGATTTCTATTTCAACACAAATATGAGGTTAATACAAACCGGTAGCACGCTTAGAGAACACACTCAGCAATTATAGCATGCTGGAAAGCTGAGAAAAAAAGCCAGATAGTTAACTTAGCATGATATAACAACTTAATAACGGAGAAATATGCAGTTTTTAATGACAACTGTCAGTAGTTTCGGTAGATTTTATGTTTTTAGTAGCTTTGCGTTGTTTTTATGCGTGACAAACACAGAATATTGTGTAAATATTACTGATCGTTACCTATATAGAACAGAATCTTATGCAGTCATATTTATTAAGAAATTGTATTGATACCAACACGAAAACTTCTTTTTAATTGAGAATATATATAGGAAAGTATGCTACTAAAACTCTTTTATACTAGATAGCTTTTGAAGTCATAACAAGTATGCCCATATTTAACAAGTATGACTGCAATTGAAATATGGATTTCAAAACACCGAGATACTTTCAAACATTCAAAGTATCTAACCAAAAAACTGAGGTATATTTGTCACAGTAAAGTTTTTATTTTATTTTCATAGCACCAGTGTACGATAATGGAGTAATGAAAGCCTAAACATTATGTGCCTTAGATACAACAATATTGTATGATATTTATGATGCGTTCTATACAACGTGCTAAATAGAATAAATGATAAACATTATTTTAAATGCCTGAATGATTGTCATTGTAAGTGTTCCTTTCAGCGGCTTGTGTGTTGATCTCCTGTGGGACTGCGTCACCCATTTACTTAAAGGTTCCAAAAAAGATCGGTCAACTAATGGCCTAGGGCTTGGTAATGTATTACTGAACTCCAAGGTGTTTTCTTCTTTATGTAAGGCTGATACCAACAATCGATAACAGTACTCATTGTCATTATTGATATTGTCATTATTGTTTATCAGCCGCTTTTATCCCAATCTCTTTTGTTTCTTTTTAAATTCTTGACAAAAAATTGTATTTAGACACCAGTCTGGAGTTAATTTCGAATCCAGTACATTTGTAACCCTCTTGTAATGTTATTCTACTATTAAGTAACGCTTCGGAGCGTAGTTTTGCTGACATATAAATACTTCTACTATATTGTATAATTTTAGTATTACCTACATTATACCCATTTAAGTACCTAATTGTATATTTTACTGGAATATATCTTAATCCAAGCGAAATTTGAATTAGCATCGCTTTTTGTTTAAAAAAAGTAGGTATCGCATGGCTTATTAAAAACTATTTCTATATATTTGGAACCACACCTATTCTATAAAATCGCACATAATTTCTTATTTCTGTTTAAAACTGATTATTGGAAGTGAAAACATACAGATCCGTCTTATTACTAGATTAATACACACTCTCAATAAGTAATGAATGCGATAATGATACAGCCATGATGAGCATTGATTGAAAATACTCATGCGAAACCATCAATATTTACTGACAGTGTGTAAGTTATTAATTTTCGTGGATTTCTGAAAGTAAATAACACATACGTAAATAGTAATAATATTAAGTATAATTAACCAATAGTGACTCGTAGCGACGATTTAATTCGTTTAAATGCAATTATGTTTTTTTAGCAAATTTAATTAAAACCTAGGTTTATTCTAATTGTGTGTAAATATGTTATAATTGTATTTAATTGATTTTAAATTTAGTTTTTACGTAGATTACAGTGTTTGTTACGATCCATTTTCGATGCTTTCATATTCTACTTCCCCATAGTTTTTAGTTGATTAAACCTTATATCGGTTAAATAGCATTTGCTTTCTCGAAAATAACTAGGAATCCGGATAGGTCATATGTTTCACTAATGATAGTCTTGTAAAAATGTTATAACTTGTATTTTTAACCTATACATAGTAAGATATTTATAGAATTTTAGTCGTTTAAATATTTCGAACGACTTGTTATAAAAAACATTGGTGCTTAAAGCTTAAAACAAAATATGGAGGCAGTTCATGTCGAGTGTGTATTGTCATGGGAGGTTAAGAGCATATGACATAGCATGCGTTGTTACGCTCTCAGTCGCGTTCACTTGTTTCTTAAAAAGTAATACTCATATTCATACGTATACTCAACTTCATTGTTTACTTTTTGCACGAAAGAAAATGTACGGTACAGTAAGCTCATTATACTCGTAATTATAAATAATTTGAAGTTAATTCAATTTTAATTTATAAATTCACATTTGGTTATAAAGAAAGGATATCAGAACATGAAGAGATTTAAATAATACTTAATTAAAACTAAAATCCACCTCCCAACAAATTCACAGCGTGCGGCACCTTTTCTCCCTATGATTGCACTCTAAAAGCTTTGTTAAGTGTACATTAAATCTCAATTTACGTCGAACGGACACGATAATGAATAGCGAAAATTACTCAATTTTGCAACGTCCTATCCTCGTATGATTTTCAATATTTTTCAAGCTCTTTCAAAGTGATTAGATTGATGACATTAACAAGCTAGGATGCGGGCGTTAATTTTAGCGCCATCTACATTTCTTTGGAGTAGGTTTACTTACGTCTTTACTTTTTTAATAATTACGGCCTGGATACGAGTTATTTGAGCCACACGTGTTTTATTTTTTAACACTGTACTTCTGGTACTTTAAATTCATACATTTAAGGTTATTTGTGTGAAGTAAACGAGTGAGCGCGGCAACTTGGGCAGTTATAATAATGTAGGTAAACTTTGCTCAAATATCGATGAAAACTGAAAGTGTTACAGTTGACGCAATACAAACAAACAAACACACAGTTGAGTTTTATTTTGTTTTTCCCTTTGCAGGAACTTATGTATGAAATATCATTTGATATTTGGGTTGATCAATTATTCCTCGTTGTTATTCTGTCCCGTTAGCAAGGAGACAAAATTGCTTAGGTACCGAGTTTCTTGGAAAAAATCTAACGCTTAGAAGACGCTCCATACAAAATGGGGTCGAACTTGACAAGATAACCCCACATTTGGTTATTTAAAAACCATAAATCGCCGTTTTAAAAAGTGACTCATAAATGTAACTATGCCATCGGGCGTACCGCCAGGGAAAAATTAGAAATCACCCGCGCGCCCCGCACCTACCGCGCTGAAGCGTCTATTGCTGCCCCGCTCCTCCTCGCATAGTATATGCTCCGACAATCAGATGAAACATGATGAATACCAATAGGTAATAGGCATGATGACTCATGTTCAAATTGATAATGTGGTAATGCTAAATTAATAGTAAACCATCAAATTACCGTATTGAAGTATAAATTATAAAATATAATTCAAATCGTAAAAAGATATGAACATTGAAAGTTTACAAAAATATGTTTTTTTTTTATTGTCCAAGAGTAAATTTAAAGGTACCAATAGAATCCTTACGCTTTTAAAGAAACAAAATTGTATGACAACTATGTACTTAAACGCAGTATTCCGCGAATGAAACAACAATTTACCTGAGTTTCCATACGATGAAACATGTACTTTGTACTAACAAATTTTGGCTGTGTGTGACGCCACGCCTGTCTGTCTTTCAGTATTAAGCGTTTTGCGCTGCCGCCAGCGAGGTCAATCTTTGTCTCAAATTTTTGGATATTTATGTTCTTCAATTGTAGTTCCTCCCATACAAACATTTTTTCCTGCCCAAGAACTGGTTCAAATGACACGATAAAAAATTTTTAGTCATCATCCCTATTATAATAGTGGGAAGAAAGACAAAATCTGTACCTATATTTGAAGATATAATTTTCGCTAGTAAGTCAGAGTTTCGAGAGCTAAAACTGAAAACGACCTTCCGTTTTTTCGGGTTCCGTACCCAAAGGGTAAAAACGGGACCCTATTACTAAGACTTCGCTGTCCGTCTGTCTGTCTGTCACCAGGCTGTAACTCAAGAACCGTGATAGACAGTTGAAATTTTCACAGATTATGTATTTCTGTTGCCGCATATAACAACAAATACTAAAAACAAAATAACATTAATATTTAAGGGGGGCTCCCATACAATAAACTTTTTTTTAACTGTTTTTATAGATAATGGTACGGAACCCTTCGTGCGCGAGGCCGACTCGCACTTGGCCGGGTTTTAATTTACTAAATCACGTAAGGGTTGTAATTTAGCACAACAATGGCTGGTAAAAGCCTAAAGCAAAAAAAAAGCTATAATCGAATTTAAACTTTTGTGAGATATGTCTAAAATACTTACTTATAAATCCACGGTTAAAATCACGTATTAAATGGCACGACAGGCGACATGTTTCGAACTCTTCGGGAGTTCTTCTTCAAAACAAACATCGAAAACACTCATCCTGAAGAAGAACTGGAAACTCGAACTCGAGTTCGAAACATGTCGCCTGTCATGTCATTTAATATGTGAATTTAACCGTGAATTTATTAGTAGCATTAAAAAAACTGTTATATAGTATATTATGAAACCTTCGATCATGTCTATGAAAGCCAGATTTTCAGGCCACTGTGTGGCGGCCAAATTTTACAATTCTGATCTCGGATTCGTGCTTGGAGACAATGGAGACGCTCTGGCCCTTAAGTTATAAATTTTGAACATACTGGTATTCAAGAAAAACTGCTAAATTGTATTCACTTCCTTTAATATAAAAATGACCAATTTCGCAAGCAATAATTGTTGGAATCTGCACCCTCGATTACCCTAAAAGCGACACCCATGATGACTTTAAAGAAAAACAAAGTCAATAATGCCACTACGGGCGACATGTTTCGAACTCTTCGGGAGTTCTTCTTCAGGATGAGTGTTTTCGCGGCGGTGTCGCTTGAATCACGATAAGATTCAAGCGACACCGCCGCGAAAACACTCATCCTGAAGAACCCCCGCAGAGTTCGAAACATGTCGCCCGTAGTGACATTTAATACTTGAGTTGAACGTTGTCATTAAGATGTATTATTTCAAAATGTCTCACGAAAGTTTAAATTTGAAAAACAATTTCCGCCATCTTGGAATTCAAAATGGACATCATTTCTAGAATCTGCACCCTCGAAAAGCCTGAAAACGTACGTTGTTCTATAAAAAAAAACGCGCATCGTAATTTACAACAAATGTTTCAAAAAAATTAAATAATGCGACCACTTTTTGAAATAATTCTGACTTCGAATTCGTATTTAGAGACCGAGAGGACATCGATTTTGAACATAACCGGATTTATTCTCAACTAGCGACCCGCCCCGGCTTCGCACGGATACTATATTATACATATAAACCTTCCTCGACCCTAGTCGACCTAAGCCGACTAAGGGACCAGGGTTGAAGTGTGTTGTGGGCGATAGGCTAGCAACCTATCACTGCAATATCACATTTTGTCGATATTTTATACCCGCATAAATGCTAAAAGTGGCGCTGGAACAAACGTTTCATGTGCTGTGCCTACCCGGTTTGGGAATAAAGGCGTGAATTTATGTATGTATGTAAACCTTCCTCTTGAATCACTCTGTTAAAAAAACCGCATCAAAATCCGTTGCGTAGTTTTAAAGATCTATGCATTCTTAGGGACAGACAGCGGGAAGCGACTTTGTTTTATAGTATGTTGCAGTGATAGTTATAATCTTTCATAAAGTAAATACACGCTCGACAGAAAAATGTTCGTCTAGTTTTGCATGTACTGCACAATTTATTCTAAGAAGCCGGTCGCCGGCCGATCGTTGCGTAATCTTATGGTTGTATTTTGAACTTTAAGGTATACAAGTTAAGGTTGACTTTTAAATATATTATTTCAAAATATACCAAAGTATCTACTGGAATGTAATGATACATTCATTCACTGGACGAATATACTGGGTCACAATATTATTGAAATAATTATGTTCACCGTGCTGTCGTGAGAGCACAGAACGTAGTCCTCTCGTCTCAGCGGAGCGATTGCGTCTGACTCCGCCCGCTAACGGCAACAGAAGATATACCAAACTGCACGAAACACGCGACGGGAGAAAGGGTATCGCGCTAAACAAAAAAGACGTATACGCCAAATACGTTTTACCTCAATAAGTCTGAAAAGGGACAGTATAAAAAAACCTCGCTGGTCAAATCACTAGGCAATATCAAAAGCTATTATACGCTAAATTTTTACGTAAATTATATACACGGGAACGGCACACAATTGAAATTAGGTAAATATAAGACATGTTTTGGCGATTGTTTTCTATCGAGGCAATTTTGGTTTTGGATGGTTTTTTTCGGACAAATAGTTTGCAAATATGATGTAGTTTCTGTATGTTCTTTTTCCTGTCATTCGCTTTAGTTTGTCATAGGTAAATATTCAATCTAAGAACTCCGATTTCGCGGAGCGCCCCCTCTTAGTGGCTTTTTGGTTAAGAAAAACATCGTGAGGAAACCGGTCTAATCCCAATAAGGTCTAGTTTTCCCTCTGGGGTACTATTATCTATTCTGTGCTCTGGGTTAGAATGTCAGATGGCAGTCGCTTGCGTAACACTAGTCAGTGCCAGTGCAGTGGAAAAACCCACTTTCTGGCTAGGAGGAAACGTCAACCTTTGTAATCACCACGGGCGGTACTAAATAAAGCCTCCGATCGAATATTTATCGCCCTTGCCTTCGGCTCGGGCTCGGGCGGCTCTAAATACCCGCGATCGGCATCATTATTTGCCGTACCGCTCTAACTCACCGTATTACATATTATAACGGCTTGGACATTAGACACTGCGATATTCATGTCATGTGTAACAAATAGTAGATTATTAACCAAGGGCTGAAAGGCACCCATTTCTGACGAGATATTTTGGCGCTCGAACGAAGTGAGAGGGCCAATGGTTCAAGTCAGAAATGGGTGACTTTCACACGAGTTAAATACTCTACTTTTCATATCGAATACGAGGAAAGTGAAAAAAACACATACGGAAAATTAACCAATATGTTTATTCAGCTGTCCTAAAGAAAGAGGCAAATATCTGTCTCGCTTATGGTTATATGGTGTAATTCGGTCACGTGACGTACCTACAGATAATACATCTACAATTTTAATTTTGAAAATAAAAATATTGCTCACGTATTATAACCAAATAGTATTATGTTCGTATTTCCTATGTCAAAACTATATATATTTTTTTTATTTTATTTATTATCTCAAAAATTTACTTATGTGGTAGGTATACAACAAATTTCGCCAAACTGTGATCAGTTTGTTGGCGAATAGTGCGCTCACAAATAAAACGGTGTTTGTTATACCTACTGATGTGACACTTAAACTTCTTATCTAATATTACTACTAATCTACTTATGTTCATGCAAGAATGCATGCACATTTAAATACTATTTAAGACTATTTAAGGTGCAGCAGAACCTCTGAGTATCTACCCTCTTCATCCCACGAAGGCAATGACCTTGACCTATATTATAAAGAGCCTAGGAGTGTTATATTTCACTGAGTAGGTCAGCTTCGTGAGTTGAAGTGGATATTCATGGCAATACCTTATAACTAATAGATATATATTATTATTATATTACATTATTCATCTATACTATCTAAAAGTGTTTCTTTTAGTCTTTTTTTGAAAACCTCTTTACTACTACATTCTTCTATTGTTGGGCTAATTCGGTTAAAAATCTTAGGTATCATGTTTTTCCGAGTTCTCTGGCCATAGTAATTGTTAGTATTATATTCTACATATCTTCTTTTTGTATTTGGCCTAAGGTTACGTAACGATTTTTTACGTGTTTTAAATCTGTCATGGCCATAGTTTTCTAGGTATATTAAATATTTAACTTTGTCATGAACTGGTAAGATTTTTAACCTTTTATAGAGTAATTTATAGTTCTGTTTACAACTCATTTTGGTATTTTTATCCACCAATATATTTTTAATAATTCTAATTTGTATACTATATATCTTATCAAGGTAAGTTTTAAAAGTAAGCCCGTATGCATTTAAGCCGTAACTAATTACTGACTCGGCTAGCGAGTGGTATAAGGTGTGCATTATTTTTCTGTTAACAATATTTTTCAAACTATACAGTTTAACCATAATTGCCCGTAGTTTATTGCATACTATATCTATGTGGTTGGCCCAGCTGAACTTGGTATCAATGGTCAAACCTAAATATTTATATTCGTTTACAAATTCAATACTAGCACATTTACAGTTTAATTGGTTGTTATGTAAACAGTCGTATGTGTGTCCTATTATGTTAATATTTTGGCTCGGGACTCGTAGGTACGGTGATTTAATTAACATACATTTTGTTTTTTCTGTTTAGAATAATCCCATTGTCATGCGACCATTTAATTATGTTTACAAAATCAGTCTGGACACATTGTTCTAGATTTTTTATGTCCCTGTCTGCATATACTATACATGTGTCGTCAGCATACATATATGTCGAGCAATTCTTGACCACATTGCTCATGCTGTTCACATGCATAATATAGCCTACTGGGCCATAAATAGAACCGGTAGGCACGCCATAGATCACCTTGGCTTCGTCCCCGCTCCGTCCGTCGATCACAGTGGTTAGTGTCCTGTTCGATAAGTAGCTTCTGAGCCACTCGAGCGCCGAACCACGAACACCACATTCTTGCATGGCAACAATGAGCTGTTCGTGATCCAGCGTGTCGAATGCTTTTTTGAAGTCTATGTATAAGGTGAGTACATACTTTTGATTATTTAAGTGCTCATTAACCTCATCTGCGAACTCAGATAGTGCGGTTGCGGTGCTGCGCATACGCCTAAATCCGTGCTGGGTGTCAGATATTATGTTGTTTTTCTCTAAGTATTTACTAATCTGTGATACAATAACTTTTTCCACTATTTTATTTATGACTGATAGTATGGCTATGGGCCTATAGTTTGTGTACTCAGAGTGACTACCCTGTTTGTATATAGGTCGGATTATTGATTTTTTCAACAGTTCCGGGTAGGTACCTGATGAAACGCATATGAATAACATACTTTCATAATTTAATTGTGATAGACGAAAATAGCCTATTCAAATATTTTCATACTATGTGTATTTATTATTAGTATTCGTTGAAGAGTGGCTGTATGCGTTTCTGCCTTAGCTCACATGCACAACTTTGAGTTTTAAAAAGCATTGTGGGTGTATTCTATTTGTCACCACCTCATAGACCCTAGTGGATATTTTAGCTAAAATAAAAGTAATGAATTTACAACAAACTATTTTCAATAAAATAAAATAAATTCTATGAGCTAGTACCTAAGTATAAAAGTATTTCCCTTTGTCAGTGGCGGGGTAAGTATTGATATTTATTAGAATTAGTTCCCGGATAATGTTTATAAGGCGAGGACTAACTGGAATACACTACTTTTCTGCACTAGAGCAGAAACGTATCACTTTCAGCACACTTTTTAGAACAACAACGACCCACTTTCAGAGCATGAGATATGAAAAAAATATAAATCCAAAAGCGACGTTGCCAGCATCAGATACACACAATACTTACAAAACGTCTACTTTAAAGTGACTCGTTTGCGTTTACGCACACATGAAACATTCTGCACGCAAACACTAGCTACGAAAATCTTAAACGTCCATAAGTTTCAAATGATTTCATTTCAATCATAACTTTATTTCATTCGAAGTAAGGTTCAATTTATAGTGGCGCGCACAGAAGTTCGATGTTGTTTTGTTTTCGAAAGCGAGTCGCCGGCATCGGCCCACATGCTCAGTTGGTATTTGGACTTGGACGGGGGAGCTCGCTTCGTCCGCGCGGCAAGTACCGTTAGCATGGCTGCGAAAAGACAGACTATAAAGAGCGAGGTATGTTTTTGTATTGTTTATTTATATTGGATGTTAATAATACTTTTGAAGGGCCATTATGACTAAAACGACGATGTGACGTGTTATAAGTCGTATAACGCTGGTGCCAACAGCCAATGCGTAATTTTGTTTTGTAATTAGTAAAAGGAATATTTACCGTTAGCTTTTCGGTGAAGGAAAACATCGTGAGGAAACCGGTCTAATCCCAATAAGGTCTAGTTTTCCCTGTGGGTTGGAAGGTCAGATGGCAGTCGCTTTCGTAAAACTAGTGCCTATGCCAAATATTGGGATTAGGTGTTAAAGCGGACCCCGGGCTCCTTAAGGGGCATTACCGGGAATAACGCTAGGAGGATGATGAATTAGTAAAAGCAAGATTATAGTCGACTATTAAGTGGTTTAACGGATCGATGGTATTTTTGATAGTAACATTTTGCATGTTATAACAGTAAATAAATGAGTACCTGAAACGTTAATTATGTATTTTTTGTAAAAAAGGAAAAGTACAAGTCCCGTAAATAGGTACCTATGTTCCAGACTTGTACCTCTTTTTACTTGTCTCAGATTCAATAGAAACGAAATTGTTAGAGGGAGAAGCATGCATAATATGGCATGCCAACTCAACTGCTAGTACAACCTCTCTCTAAACTGAAATAATCCGACTAATCTGAATAATAAATTACTTTTTCTCAACCTAAGGCCTGATTGTGTATCTTCTTTTAAAACAAATTGTCAGTCATGTATCTTGGAAACAGTTACAATTTTCTAAATCAACATGTGTTATTTTACAGGGCAAAGAAATGGTCGCAAAAGTATACCACTGGCTGAAACACGAGGCAGAACATGGCGTAGAAAATGTTTTCGCTTCAAGATGGAGGACTTCACAAGCTACCGGCATCAGCGTTAAAATGATTTCAAAACTGATGGGAGTAGAAAATGACGCCACTGATACAACTGACAACCCAGATAAATCTTCTAAATCAACTAAGAGGAAAAAAACTACAAAATGCAACCTTGAAGATTTCGATATGGGTGTATTAAGAAGGACTGTAATAACATTCCATGCAGATTTCAGCGAACTTCCAACTTTAAGGAAACTGAAAGAAGTGTTAGCGGATATGATGGCTTTTGACGGCTCTTTAGAGACTTTAAGAATAATTTTAAGGGTAACTGGCTTCGAATGGTCAAAGACTGAAGACAATCGTAACATAATCAGAGAGAAGCATAAGATACAGATGTGGAGGTATAAATATTTGAAACAGATCAAAAAGTATCGAGACGATGGACGAAATATTGTATTTACAGATGAAAGTTGCGTAAATATGGACACGAAAAAGGAAAAAGGTAACCGAGTGATCGTAATCAATGCTGGTGGAAGCAAAGGGTTTATCCCGAATGCGCTATTAATGTTCAAAGCAGTAAGCAGTGAATACCTCTACGATATAACCCACGACCGCCAGAAAACTTGGATAACGACTCAGCTTTTACCTAATCTGCCTGAAAAATCTGTTATAGTCTTGGGCAACAATTTTTACCAGAACGTTGTAACCGAAAAACCCCCTAATCCCTTGTCAAAAAAGGTAGAAATCCAAGCGTGGTTAGAAGAAAAGAAAATCCCGTTTGACGCATCGATGGAGAAAATTGTGCTTTACGATTTAGTAATGCAAAATAAAGACAGATTCAAAACATATGTAATAGAAGAACTGTGTAAAAAGAAAGGTTTTGAAGTTATTCGATTGCCGCCTCACCATTCAGAACTGAATCCTTTAGAAAGGATACATGGACTGGTTAAAGAAAATGTAGGTAAGAAAAACATTGAACCGGAAGAAGTATTTCAGAAAGCCTCGATAAGGCAAGAAATTGAAGCAGTAGATGTCAATACATGGGCGAATATTTGCAGGCTAGTTGAGCAAACGGAAAAGCAATATATGCAATACTTTGACATGGATAAAGAAGGTACTATTTGCTATGACGATTCTTCGTCTGATGATAGCGATTCTAATGAGATGAGTGAATAACGCTTGAATGATCATTAATTATTGCAACATAGAAGAGCACTTTTTTATAATATTCGTATTCATTTACTGAAAATAACTGATAAATAAAATATGTCTGTTCATACCTAGTTTTTTCTGTGTGTATACACAATATAGAACATTGTTAAATACAATAAACTAGGTTCTGCCCGCGACTCCGTCCGCGTGGAACTCGTTTATATCGTAGCTGGATACAAACTTTCATCCCTCATTTCATCCCCTCAGGGGAAGATTTCCGGGATAAAAACTATCCTATGTCCTTCCCCGGGATTCAAACTATCTTCATACCAAATTTCATCTCAATCGTCGTGAAGAGGTAACAGAGAGACAGACGACAGACACACTTTCGCATTTATAATATTAGTATGGATAACAAACTGGTACCTCTATAATATGCTTTTGTTTGCAAATTTTCCGCGTTACCTATAAAAAAAGGTAACTACCCACATATTATCATATCTACACATAATAAATATATAAATGATTTAGTTTTCTTTTAAGAGTACCCAGGACGCGAGGTCGGCTCCCCAAACAAACGTAGATTGGCTCTTATTTTAAAACTGCTGGAGTAACGTGTTTTTTTATACACAAAGGGATCTGATATATCTAGGTTGAAAACTAGTTTCGGTATCAATATTAAAACGAAAAAAAATTAGAAAAAAAAATACTACGAAAATCTTGAGACTCTTATTTTCTCTTCTCTTCTGACGTCGCAAGTCTTCATAGGCGACGGTGTCTTGATCACCATCAGGCAGGCCGTATGCTTGTTTACCACCGCCATAGTATTATAAAAATACTACGATTAGTTTCTACGCTGACCGTACCTACTCACGAACTGGTTACAGATGAACTGGTCTAAATGTGACCGCCCCTCCTTAAGCTCACACACACAGGTATAGTAGGGTCCATTCGAAACGCGTTTGACACGTTGAAATTATTTGTGAATTGGCTTTGTGCCCTTTCTTGCACAGTGAAACGAGTGAGCGAAACGCACTGATAATGGAAATGGTATAATAAAGCGCAAATTAAACGTGCAAGAAATCGCATGCAAGGGGTTTGATAAATAAAACGCAGTATACATTTTATCTAATCTTATGGCATACATTATTTTGGCATTTAGTACCACGGGGACACGTGCAGGGTTTTGGTAAGTAGGTAGCTCCTGCGGACGTGAGTGACAGTTGTCCCCCCTTTGTCAAGTGAGTGGGCAACTATTAAGGCCTCTAATGTAAGTACGATTCTCACCGAGCTGGGCCGGAGCGCGCCTGCGCGTTTGTTGCAAGTTGCCAAAGGAATTTGAAGCTTTGATATAGACGTTTAATTTCATATTTGAATGTACTTGCGGTCGGTCGACTCCTCGCGGACGTGGACGGCTGTGGTCGGCTGTCGTCACATGAGACCGGCTCCGTCCGGCTTTTGCGTACTGCACTCTATTAAAACGCGGTCGGCTGCCGCCGGGTGCTCGCGCACCCGTTGCGACGTGGCGCCAGGTGACCCAGCCCGGCCCGTTCGGTGGGAATCGTACATTACTCGGCTTGACGACTACTGTCATAGACAGCAGCCGGAATCAACTGCTTAGCGTGCCTTCGAAAGCACGGAAACACAGTATTATTATATTAACCCTTTCAGGACGAACGCTGTCAGCGCTTTGCGCACCGCTATGGCGCAGAACTAACAAAAAGCTCGGTAAACCCGATGCGCCGAGCCGGCGTCATGCCGGCCTACGGGTGCGAATCGTGAAATGGATGGGTTGATGCGTTATTTCCACTAACCAAACACTTGAAATGATGCATTATTTTTTTAATTTTAATGATACGGTCCTCGGACATAGAAATTATGAAATACATTATAGTGGGTTACCAATCATATTATATGTTTTTTTTAACCATAAGATGCAAGCTCCTTACTAATTTCTATCCAAACACTTGCTCAAAACTCGATATGCGCATGTTGCACGGCTGCCTGGCATCGTTTTCACACCCGCCCCCAACCCCGCATAATGGCAATGGCACCCATTCTGTGGGGCAATTTCGCGGCGCTACTTAGACTTCTATGGTTTTTTCATTCGCTGAGCAGGTACTATGCCAAATGTCAGTTCAACTGGCTTCTAGAGTCCCTAGGAACGTTGTCAAAAAAAAAAAACAACTGAATATCGGGAAAGTGGCTCAAAAATGGAATTCCGAGGATATACTTGCTGTGTTGCGAGTGGGCTGCATTTTGTTTCTAGCTGTCACCGTGAATTATCAAATCAATGGAGCGTCGGCAACGCGCTACGAACTTCTCTGCCATGACAAGCGTCCTTAAGCTACGGTGTCTGTTTCTCGTTAAGGCCATTTAGCCGTCTATTTTGAACTCAATAAAGGGTCGTCCACGTTACTTCACCTGTGGTGTTCCAAAGAGTGAGCTTATTAAATAAATAAAATAAATTTTATTAAATATTTGGGGACAATCTTACACAAATCGACCTAGTCCCAAACTAAGCAAAGCTTGTACTATGGGTACTAGACGACGATATACATACTTATATAGATACATAGAAAACATCCATGACTCAGGAACAAATATACACAAATAAATGCCCTAAACGGGATCCGAATACGGGACCTCCGGCTTCGTAGGCAGGGTCACTACCAACTAGGCTAAAGCGGTGGTCAAAAAGAAAAGGAGGTTCCCAATTTCATCACTATCATATCCTAGCTTCTGCCTGCGACTCCGTTCGCGTGGATCTCATTTATATCGTATCTTCATACAATTGTTCACCTCCCATTCCACAATGATTTCCGGGATAAAAGATATCCCATGTCCTTCCCCGGGACTCAAACTATCTGTATACCAAAATTTCACCTAAATCGGTAAAGCGGTTTAAGCGTGAAGAGCTAGCCAGACAGACAAACTGAAATACAAACCACACTTTCAATTATACTCGTATAGTATGGATTCACTGCAAAGTATCGCTACGCGCTACGCTCGTAGCCGATCCCGAGATTTCGGAAAGCGACTACGACGTAGGTGCCCGCTTAGGGTTGCCTGGTGGAAAAATACAAAGGCCGGACTCGGCACTTAATTAAGCCGGACATTTTACCCTAAAGCCCGGACGGACCTTTTTTGCGCTAATTAAGTATAACTTTTTCAAAGCCGGACATTACGTTCTAAAAGCCGGACCATTCATAATAATCATAATATAGCACTGTAACTAAATGCAAAACTAACCCTGTCTGTCTATCTATTCACTTTTCACGCCATAACAATCGTACCGTTTTTAATGAATTTTAGTACGGAGTAGATGATAAGTTAGATTTTATTCCGAAAATCATCTCTTAAGGTAGTGAAAGGTAAAAAGGGGATGAAAGTCAGGAAAAACTACGATTTCAATATCAAAAGCATTTTTTTTTTAATATTTTTCAACACAATTGCTCGTAACGTACCTCTTATTGTGTCGCTTTTAGGCTCATAATCCTGGATATTAAAAACGCGTGTTTTATAACATTACAACACTTGTGTGTTATGGTTATATCCCGATTAAGTCACGTTGGCACCTTGCAGGAAGATATATGCATGAACACGGTGCATTCTTAAATTAACCGGGTTGTACAGAATGTACAGCTATTTTTTTAATTTTCTGCAAATGGATTCTTACTCGACTAATCAAATTAAATCCTTTTTGTTAATTAATTGACTATTTCTTTATGTATATAATATGGAAACGTTTAATTTAGTAAAACTATTCACTTTTCATAACATTTTACATGAATTAAATACAGATAACATTTTAAAACGAAAATATAATTTTATTTTGTATTGGCTGTTTAGAGATTTCTGTGCCCACACTGCGCAAACTTCACGAAAAAAAAACACTGTTGGGCGCCCTTATAGGTTATTTATTTCACAAATATTTGTAAAATTTATTTATGCGTGTTTGGTTATTATCAAACATGTTGACTCGTGGTGACTAGAAAAGTGATAAATAGAATGGACGCCACTGGAAATTCTTGGCGATGTGCAATTGTGAGTAAAAACCTGTTGTCATCTTAATGATTTGGTTAATGTAAAGTAAATAATTTGGCAGGCCTATAACATTTTCATCTTATGAAAATGATTTTTTCCTCGCAAAATGTGTTGAAAAACGTCGTATGATACGCGTGAGCTTTGATAATTACATCCTCGGCTTCCTTATCACGCTCACCTGCGGTTCGCGTGAACAATTTCGCCTCTGATGTAATTATCAACCTACCTCACTTGTATCACAATGTACTATTAATTGTGTATTCGTTAATCGCATTACAGCCAGGTAAAAAGCCTAACAAAAGCCGGACAGGCCGGACACCTGGCAACCATATGCCCGCTACGCGGATTCAATTCAATTCAATTATTTTAAATATCAATTGTTCCAGGCAGTGAAAGTGTTTCGTTGGACCAATTTTGGTACGGAACACTAAAAATGCTATCGTCTCTATCTAAGCAGAAAGCTAAAAATCTAATAATCCAACTGCGATTGTAGGTAGCTAACTAGGAAATAGCTAAGTACTTCTACGTCTGATACGGAATTCAAATAATATACTTCATAAGCTGACTACCTGCTATAGTTAAGTATTTGATAGAAATGTTTTTTTTCCTTTTTGCTTGTACAAATGCTTTTGTCAGAGGGACACCCCGGCCTAGACAAGGTTACAATCGACAAGCGCTAACGCCAATAGAAAACTAATAAAATGTATGGGAATGACAGATGTCAACGAAAAGTGTTTTGTCGGCATCTGTCATTCCCATACATTTTATTATTTTCTATTGGCGTTAGCGCTTGTCAATTGCAACCTTGTCTACGGCCCCTGTTATAGGTAGAGGTAGCTAGATAAGTAGAGGTAGGTAGATAGGTAGAGGTTGGTAGATGGGTAGGGGTAAGTTGCTTGTCCTTTAAGATCGACCTCTTTTGTTTTTTTTCCGTAGCCCCAATTAAGCCCGGTCCAGTGCCCGACACTGGCCTAATAAATGATACATTCCATCTTATATCAAGACAATACAGATGTACGATAGGTGTCAACTATTAGGCATTAAGGTGTCGAGCATTGGGACCTCATACATATAAAATTTCATTCAACCCAACCCCATGCTTGTGGAGTCCGGTCAGTTCATGTGTAAGACGACAAGTTAAATAGTTGTCTTGTTAATGAGAGACTTCACTCAGTTCTCATTTGATTATATTAATGTATTATTTAAATTTTGACCCTCAGTAACCAGACACATACATCTAAAAATTAGGAATTGTTGATTTTCTCATTGGCATGTAAAACATTTTGATAATGTAAGTAGTTAATTTTCTGATGAATGGTGTATGTTGTATAATCTACAATAGATATAGGTACTTATTGACTTGTAAAAGTGCCCTTGTGGCCTTGCTCTAAAAGAAGATGAAAATCTATGACGATCGCTTCACACACACTTGTGTCTAATCAATTCAATTAAGTATTTTCTGTATCATAAGACTCGTAAGATTTTATTAGTAAGTATAAACATTACAGTCGACTCTAATGATAATTGCCGGCAAACGAGCAGAAAACAAAACAGTAATCCAATAAATCGAACTTATTTGCATTACTCGCCCGCCATCGGAAAATCAATACCCAGTCGATGTAACACGCAAAACGCCTGCCTCAACTGGTAAAAACCACAAAATCTTTCCACGCATTCACCACTTTTCTAAAAAATACCTTAATGCATACAAATAACGTTGATTTTAGACAGGCTGCTTAGCCGTAATGGGACTATGTCGCTTTCACGCCAGAAAGAACGGATAATCGACAACTAGCCTTGTGCGATATCGATTTTACTAGGGGCTACTTTCACTGAGGACGCGCCACGAAAATACTCCTATCTCTGTCGTGCGTACCAAGAAAATTGGAGAGCGAAAGAGAGATGGGTGTATGTTCTGTGTGCGGCGAGTTTGAGTTCACTAGACGGGGTTGCTATGACAACGGTCGAACGAGGGTAAGATTTCCGATACTGCGGATCCGTGAATTATCAATAAAATTTTCGATATTCTCGTTTGGAAATGGCGGACATCGTTATAAATGTTACTGTTAATAATGGGAAAATTGCTATATGTTTCAATGATGATAATCTCGATGTCGATAAGGATTTAAATATTGATTTGGTAAGAATTTCTTGTGTTTACTTTTGTTAAAGATGGCGCCTTGTTGGTTTGGTTATTGAGACAATTTTCAACTACTTAAACATATTGATAAAAACAATTTATTGTTTGTAGTCTAAGTACAAAGTCTGTAGTTGGGTCAGATGTAGTTCTTTAAAATAGTTATTAGATAAGATCTAGATACTTATCGATCAGCTAATAATGCTAATATAACTGAAATATAATGTGCAACTGATACTGCCATCAAATTATCTAAAGTTGTATGTTCTAGAAGTTGAGTAGGTACCTACATATGAATATTTTTTAATGAGAGGACAAAAAGATTATTACAGCCATACACACATGGTAGTCGTATTTATACCAACTTATATTATTCGATTCCAACTAATATTAATTAGGTATAATTAATCGATACCGATCATGGATCTCAAAAACAAGCTCAGGCATTTGACTGAGTAGAATTTACCTGTATTTATTTATTAATACATGAAAAACCAACCCAACATATTTAATTTATAGGTAGGCAATAATAAAATCATATAGCCAATAGGGATGACGACTAAGATTTGTTTATGATGAATCGAACCAGTTTTTGGAGAGGAACAAATGTTTGTATGGGAGTAACTACAATTAAAGAACATAAATACCCAAAAAAATGAGACAAAGATTGACCTCGCTGACGGCAGCGCTCTATACTGAAAGACAGTTAATTATGACGTCACAATAATGTTTGTTAGTACAAAGTACATGTATCGTTGTATGGAAAATCAGGTAAATTGTTGTTTCGGTCACGAAATACTGCGTTTAAGTACATAGTTATGGTACAATTTTGTTTCTATAAAAGCGTAAGGATTCTAAGTTAATTAGTTTAGTTAATTCTAAGTTACTCTTGGACAATAAAAAAAATACATATTTTTTTTTAACTTTCAAGGTTCATATTTTTTTACGATTTTTATTATATTTTATAATTTATACTTTCTTAGGATAATTTGATGGTTAACTATCACTAGGTTATCAATTTGAAGTTGAACATGAGTCGTCATGCCTATTGCAGGTTCTCACTCAAAGAACATTTTTTGTCCAATGTTTGATGCCATGCCAATCGCACAAATACAAAGAAACTGACACAAGAATTTTATTAAGGGTTCGTTTTGTGTTTATCTCTGTACCAGCTGACACATACCTACTCTAATCTTATTTTTCTGTATGAGTGCGTAACGGAACCTCATATTATTAATGCTAATTATGGTAGATACTATCAATACTCTTTAATTAGCATTTGACGAATCGTGTTAATTACGTAATTATCCATTCAAAATTACATGCCATACATACAGGGTGGTAAAAACAACGTGATATGTAGATGATAACGACCTACGATGCATGGGGCTGTGACTTAGTCAACATATTGAGACTTAATTATTCCTAATTGGTCAGATAAGTACGTATTACGAGTATGTAGTCAAGACCAGAGAGGGCCTACCGCGAACCGAAAACGAACTTCGTTCGTGTATCTCCCTCTCTGTCGCACTTGCTCGTTCCAGCGACAAAGACGGCTACACGAACGAAGTTCGTTTTCGTTTCGCGGTAGCCCCTCAGATACAAAGTCGATTTGTGTAAGATTGTTTCAAAAAAGAGGTATTTATTTGTTCATCAAGACACACCGTCAAAGTTTCATTATAATTATTACGAGCCTGAGGTATCCCATTGCTACATTGGTATCCCGAGCAGCCTCTGACCAATACTTATAACAACTTAAAAAAGTTGAAAATCCCCAACATTCTAATTTCAAAGTCCAATATCTCAAAAATGGCTAAACAGATTTTCATGAAATATAGCTAATAACATTCGGGATAAAATTATCTATGACACAAAAAAAACCGCATTCAAATTGGTCCATCCGTTTGGGAGCTACGATATGACAGACAGATACACAGACACGTTCAAATTATAACATCCCTCTCTTTGCTCCGAGGGTTAAATATGAGTGTACCTCGTCCCGTCATCGCTGGCGAGGACTGCCAATGCCAAACCAAAGTTTTATACAGGTATATTTTCGATAAAACAGAAATTAAATCTTACATAAATTTAATAACTTTCTCGATAAAACCCTCAGTAATCGATACTTATCGGAAATTATACAAAATCAAAGTAATAATAAACCACACGCTTCCTCAAGAATCCTTACAACTCCATCCTGTAACCACATAACCGCATAAAAACTTTAAAATAAAAAAAATAAGGTCAACGCACCCGGAAGGCACGGCTGGCACGAGCCACACAGGTGCGTTCGATAATATCGATTTATGAAAGAAATCGATGCGTGACGTCACGCGACAAAATGGCCGCTACGCAGCTGGCGCCCGAATGCGACCACATTTTATTTGCGTGTGGTCAAATATCGAACTAAAATTCACGTACTTATTTTGTATATAGTTTTATTTGATAGTGACGCGCACGACTGCAAAGTTGAATTTGTAAATTGTTAACGTAGGGTGCATAGTTTTGGGGTGGTTATGTGTTTGGTACGCAAATGAATTTTTTGTAAAGCATTGTTATTATGAAATAGTATTTTTTGCAGTTTTCTTTTTGAATCAGGTTTGCTGTGAGACTTGAACAATGGCTTGGGAATGTCCTATTTATTTAAGAGATTAAGTACGTTAACCCTTTTATAATCTTTGTCAGTTTGTAACGTCACAATTGAATCAATTAATGTGTCTTTTCGTCAAATTTTGGAATGGTAACTTAAAAATGGTTACTTTTTAAGTTACTAACCCTATTGTTTGACTTGGCTTTATCCTACTAATATTATAGTTGCGATTAGTTGCGAAAGTTTACCTACGCAAAAACGGCTGAACGGAGTAAGACAAATCTTAGTACCTACTTATATAAACAGAGTATATAAGCTGGATGAACGTACGGAATACTTTTAATTCCAGTAAAAGTCTAACAAAAGAAAGTCAATGCGAAATACATCGCTGGTAAAAGCTTAATTGTTCTATAACTGATTACCCCCAGATCCAAAACTAGACCGACAGTCTTACCCTTTGGTACCCTATCCGAAATACTTATACTCACTATATTACTCACAAGTCGTTGATCTATTAGTTGGTTCAGTAAGTATGTGAGGTGATTGGGTTAGTGAGATATCGTCAGTAGCTTCATCAATAAATCGATGATCGCTCGTCATCTATCGATGGGGCGATCGACGATCGATTGCTAACATACTTTACTCGTAAGTGTCAAAGAGATGATAGTTTGCTAGAATTATTACCTGTTGCTTTATAATTTTTGTAGTGCAAACCGTGCGAGGATTATATTTACTAGCTCCGCCCACAGCCTCATCTAAAAACTATATTCTATATTTTAGTCCAGGCTATAAACTTTATCCAAATATCTTCGCGTAAAATTTCATCCAAATCGGTTGAGTGTTTCAGAAGATTACCCCCTATATACAAACTTACATATCAACGATATAACCTCTTTACAATTCACTAGTTGGCGCGCGGCTTCACCTGCGTATGCCAAAGCACGCAGGGAAATTCGTGAGATAAAATATATATTACTAGCTTCTGCCCACGACTCCGTCCGCGTGGAACACGTTTATATCGCAGCTCCATACAAACTTTAACCCCCCCATTTCACCCCCTTAGGGCCCTTAGGGGATGATTTCGGGGATAAAAACTATCCTACGTCACTCTCCATCCCTTCAACTATCTCCATTTAAAAAATCAAGTCAATTCGTCGCTCCGTTTTGCCGTGAAAGACGGACAAACAAACAAACAAACACACACACATACACTTTCCCATCCAGAAAATATATTCTAGGTACGTGCAGGTGAAACAATTATTGAATTCGGATAAGGGGTTCCGGAGATTACCCAAACATACAAAATAATCAACTGACAAAGCTGCAAACTCACAAACTCTTCATGTTAATAATACTGTTACCGATTAACTCACCACTATTCTACCTACTAGCACAACACTACGTCCCGCTGTGGCTGCACCGCGCGTGACAATAAAGTATAAGAAAAACATCCGTCAATCTTTATTCATACATGTCAACGACAAGATTCTTAATATCTAATGTAATTTACTAATTGTAAAACTATAAATAAATACTAACATTCTATAAGCTGTGCGCTGTTTTATAACCACTACCATGGCTAGCGTACAAATACCTATTATATTTGTGTATAAATATATATATTTGTAATCACGTTCTCGAAAATAGCTATAATGATTTCAATGAAATTGTGATGGTTTATGAGAGCGACAAATCGATCTACCTGTGTATCATGTCTGGGAAAATTCTTTTTATCCGTCTATTTTCACCCGAGAAGAGCTCGGTCGCCCTGGGACTTAGTAGGTACTTATATATTATCGGTACCCGGAAACTTGGTCACGGTACTTATATATTATCGGTACCCGGAAACTTGGTCACCAGTGGGGTCAAATTTCAAGAGTAATTACCGGGCGTCAAGTGTCGACTCGGTCAGTTTGCTTGTTGCTGACACTGCGCATGCCGTTCCACGGCCCGCGTGCCCCCTCCGCGCCGGGCCTCCCCCCGCCCCATCCTTAAAATCATGTCATCGCTATGCTGATTCCGTAGCTGGTCTATCTGTCGCAGCCGACCGGAGAGACGCGCCCTCAAAAGCGCGTGAAGTTCGGTTCGGTTCAGCGGTTTTACAATGGTGTCGAGGAAGCGCAAGCCGCGCAAGAGTCAGTGTGGTACTGCCGAACCGGTTGGTTCCGGTCTTCGGGTTGCCACACCGAGCAAGGCGCTATATGTATCGCGCCTGCATTACTCCGCCACGGCTGATGATATGGCGGAGTACGTTCGTCAGAATAAGACCGGCTTCTCGCTGAGGGTATTCCAGCGTTCGCGCCACTATGTGCACTTCAGCTCGTTTGTGGTGCGCGTGCCGCGGCCGCTGCAGGAGACCGTCGCATGGGGTGTGTAATGTTTCATATAAAAACAAATTGCATATTTTCATTTTGCATAACAACGAATACCATAATTTTACCTTGTATAAGTGGTCAAATTGCATAAAAATAAAATGCATACAAACTATTTGCATAATTTCATCGATTATAATTATCAATTTTCATAATTTCGAATTGTATAATAAATAAATAAGGGGACAATCTTACACAATATATATATATATACACTCCAGGGGTAGGACAGACAAGACCACGTAGAAGTGGGGCGCTCTGATTCGGTTTTTGGCAATAATGCTTGCAATATCAGTTTTTTGTTTGTTCTGCTTAATATATCAATCACTTGGTAAGTAAATAATCTACAGTACCTGATAATTATTCAAAATGTTGTTATGAGTTTTAATCATTATAGTTAATGAATGTTATACAAGAGGAAATTAGTTCACATGAACGTTATGAAAAATGTTATGGTGATAAATGATAGTTATGTATTTAAATATTATGACCAATAAAAATATGCATTTTGTTATTATGATAATAGTTTGTTATGATTTCCGTACTTATGCTACTTGAAATTATGCATTTTGTTTGTATGACCACTGAACGGCACCCCGTCGCATGTGCTGACTTCTGGCCGAAGGGTGTATGTGTGTGTGTTTCGACGGTTCCGGGGCAATCTGCCGAATCCTACACCGGAGACGACGATGCAACGGGGCCGCGCCGTTTCGTCGCCTAAATAGTATTTTTTGTTGTTTTGGTTTCGTGACGCATTGGTTCTTACTGTAATGTCACGTAAATGTATTTGTCAATAAATAAATAAATAAATTATGTGAAAGCTAGTAAAACACGAAAAAGCTAGCCTGCTAGCTAGCTGTGTGTGCTAGTCTGTGCCGCAGCCGTAGCAAATGCCGAGTTCACTCCTAATTGCCACACATACAATATTCTAGATTTAGTTAAAAATAATCTGTTAGTTTGTAGTGTTGTAAGATAAGATAAGATAAGATTCTTTATGCAAAGCTGTGTCGGTACACAGGTCTTATAAATATCACAAAAGTTCATCACCTTGCCCATTTTGGGCGTACAATATTAAACTATACTAATACATGCAGATGTTAAACAATAACAATAACATTTAACATCAAAACAATTAAGTATCTATGGACATAATATATTCATTTAGATTATAGACACTATTTGTTAAGAGGGGGCGTACCGCCAGGAAAAAATCAGAAATCACCCGCGCGTCTCGCACCTGCCGCGCTGATGCGTCTATTGCTGCCCCGCTCCTTCTCGCGTAGTATATGCCCCGACAGTCAGATGAAACATGATGAATACCTATGAATAATAGGGATGATGACTCATGTTCAAATTGATAACGTAGTGATGCTAAATGTATAGTAAACCATCAAATTACCGTAATAAAGTATAAATAATAAAATATAATTAAAATCGTAAAAAGATAGGAACCTTGAAAGTTTAGATTTTTTTTTATTATTGTACAAGAGTAAATTTAAAGGTACCAATAGAATCCTTAGGCTTTTATAGAAACAAAATTGTACAACAATTATGTACTTAAACGCAGTATTCCGCGAATGAAACAACAATTTAAGAACCTGATTTTCCATACGACGATACATGTAGGTACTTTGTATTAACAAATGTCGGCTGTGACGTCACGCCTGTCTGTCTTTCAGTATTAAGCGTTTTGCGCTGCCGCCAGCGAGGTCAATCTTGTCTCAAATTTTTGGGTATTTATGTTCTTTAATTGTAGTTCTTCCAATACAAACATTTGTTCCTGTCCAAAAACTGGTTCAAATGACATCATAAAAAAATTTAGTCATCATCCCTATTATAAAAAGTGGGAAGCAAGACAAAATCTGTACCTATATTTGAAGATATTATTTTCGCTTTAAGTCAGAGTTTCGAGAGCTATAACTGAAATATGACCTTCCGTTTTTTAGGGTTCCGTACCCAAAAGGTAAAAACGGGATCCTATTACTAAGACTTCTCTGTCCCGTCTGTCTGTCTGTCATCAGGCTGTAACTCAAGAACCGTGATAGCTAGATAGTTGAAATTTTCACAGATGATGTATTTCTGTTGCCGCTATAACAACAAATACTAAAAAACAAAATAAAATAAATATTTAAAGGGGGCTCCCATACAATATTTTTTTTTAACTGTTTTATAGATAAAGTTTTAATTCGATAATGCCTTTTTTTTGCTTTAGGTTTTTACTAGCCAGTAACCCTTACGTGATTTAGTAAAGAAAAAACCGGCCAAGTGCGTGTCAGACCAAGCACAACAAGGGTTCCGTGCCTATTGAAAAGGTCGTATCCTTACTGAAATCATATGGCACTTACATCCTTTCCTTTAAGTAAGGCGGTTTTTAGAAATATCTCGAAAACCTTTGAACCGATCTTGTTCAAAACAATTTGCATGATCTTTTTCATATTTTTGAAATACACGGTTCAAAAGTTAGAGGGGAGGGGACACAATTTTAGTGACTTTCGGGGCGATTATCTCCGACTCTATTCACTTAATCAAAAAATTTGCTGAGAAACCTTATATTTATTTTGGAAGGCCTATCGATTGATGTGCCACACGTGGGCATGCAATTTTTTTGTTTGAGGTATGGAGTGCACGCCTAAAAAAAAACTTTTTTTGTAATTTCATTACATAACTATGTAGCGGTTAACAAAATACACGTATCCTCAAAATTTTATTCAAATACACGTTTTTTCGTCATCATCATTCATTTTTGACCTTATATCTCGTAATACTCGTTTTATAGATGTCGGGTGATCATGAGAGTGACGTTCAAAACCCAGGACCGATTTAATAAAATCGACAGCTGATCGCTACTTGACTGTACGCTTACATTACATCGCAAAAAAGAAAGTATTTAAAGTAAAGGCAGGTCGAAAATACAATTATTTAACAAACTGAATCTATTTCAAGGAAACTAAAATGATTTCTTTGTATGGACTCTGTCAGCTGTACTATATGTACTTACGGAAATCTCAACAATTGTTTTGATATTTGTACAAATATTTGAAACTGTTTATTCCCCACTTGTAAAATAAAGAAACCAGATGTATTTGTGCTTTCTGTTGAAATAAATAAAATTTATAACGCGACCATTCATTCGCTAAACGCTAAACGCTAAAGTTTTGACGTGAGAAGTCAAGTCACATCATATGTCACAATAAACTAAAAAGTATTTAATCTTTTGATGTTGGTTTGCTAATATGGTGCTTAAGGTCTAAAACACTGAGTTCTTTTTTTATGAAACATATATCTTGATGCAGGTTATAAGTTAACGCTATTAGCAACTACTGAAATGTAGCTAGAGCTGCCATTCTAGGGCCATGAACCTAGAATACTATTGACGGGCTGTACGTGTTGCCACGGTGAGGGACGGAAAAGCTCTTATGCAGCTAAATTAAGAACCGGTCCTAAAATGGCTGATGACTTGTCATAAACAACTTACTACGGGACGGGTAATGGTTTGTGTGGCACAACTTCATACGAAATCAGTCGTGGCAAATAAAAAAAAAGTGGAACTATGACAATGACAATGAATGATATTCCCCTTTCTGTCACACTTATAGAGATTTGTATGCTACCAGCTCGCTCGCACGTGGTATTATTATTACCATAGACTGTCCAGAGTATTTTTCGTTCATGTTCTGGGGCACATTTCTTGGCATATTTGTTTGACATTGTGCATCTAGTTCTATACAAGTATACTAAATCAAAAGTTACCTACTCGTACAGATAACGGTAGTCTAACTTTTTCAACTACACTGCGTGATACTGATAACGGTAATAGGACTTTTGGGATAGATATTATAAAACATAATATAGTGCACAGCACTACGGTGATATGGTTCAGTCCCACCCTACGCCCAGGGGTATTGCTAGGGGTATGATGGGTCTGACATGAAAAAGGTCATATCGTTACTGAATACTTATGGCACTTAAGTCCTTTTCTTTAAGCAACGCAGTTTTTTATTTATTTATTTATTTATTTATTTATTAGATACAATTTGCACCTTAACAGCTAAAGCCAAAACGGCACAAATTGGATTGCTAATTGACAAACAGAAAATACAATACAAACAATACCGATTATAAAAACAATTATCACACATTATTCTATAGTACTTACAGGCATCTCACTTTCTATCACTTTCTTGCATTCAATCATCAGTTTTCCACACGAACTCACAAACAAATCAGATGGAGGCGCTGCCTCGAGTACGGAGTTGAGCAGCGCCAGTGCGCGCGCGACGGGCGCCTGCGCATGAGCGCGCGTGCGCGCCCCGCACACCGCCAGAAGCGGGTGCCGTCGCGCGCGAGTATATTGGTCAGGTACAAACAGGCGGACAAAAGCCTCAACTAGGTCTGTGCTATCAATAGTGCCCCTGATAACATTTATAGCCACTTTTGCCAAAGAGAGCAACCTAATACGTAGTTGCAGAGAATCATATCCCAATTGACCCTGTAAGAATAATGTAGGGTACAGATAAGGATAATAAAAGTGTATTCTTTTATATAGCGCCCTTAAAAACTTTTTCTGGACTTGTTCCAGCATAAGAATATACTTATTCTCATGGGGGCTCCAGACTGCAGTATTAGTTTCCAGCACACTCCGAACGAGTGCCGCATACAGAACGCGCATAGCATGCTCGGTCATGGGTGCGGAATTCCGTAGAACGAACCCTAGCCTCTTGTACGCAGCAACACTAACCGCTTGAACGTGGTCACGAAACGTAATTGCTGGGTCAAAGAGCACCCCAAGATCGCGTACCCGCTCCACACGCGCTATAAGAGCCCCTCCGATGGTGTAGGGGAATTCGCTAGGAGTGTGAGAACGCGTGAAACTCATCATTTGGCACTTGCCAGCGTTGAAGACAAGTTTATTATTCAGACTCCAACGGTTTACCGCATCAATATCTCTTTGCAATTCCAAACAATCCCTCTGGCCTCGAATAGGCTTAATCAGCTTGACATCATCAGCGAACAGCAGCACTGTGGAACCGCGTACCTCATTCGGTAGATCATTAATTAGCAACACAAAGAGAAAAGGTCCAAGGTTAGACCCCTGGCTAATACCAGAGCGCGTGTGGTAGCTGTCAGATACATACGGTCCATACTTAACATACTGCGTCCGACCCGACAGATAGCTCGCAAATAGCTTCAGGAGCCTAGGTGTAAAGCCCATCGCACCTAACTTCAATAGAAGGATGTCATTATCCACTCGATCAAAAGCTTTTTGGAAATCCAGATAAATGACATCGACCTGAGACTTTCTATCTAGCTCACGAGATAATATCTGCGTTAAAGTGAGTAGATTAGTAGTCACTGATCTTCTGGGTAGGAAAGCGTGTTGTGCGCTGGTGATGTGAGGCCGACACTGAGGCAGCAGTAAACTGTGCATTGCAGATTCAAACACTTTAGCTAGGACGTTAAGTATGGCAATTGGACGGTAATTTTCAACCCTTACTTTGGAACCCGCTTTAGGAATAGGCGTTACCCTTGACATTTTCCAGGTACTTGGATAAACTCCAGTCTCCATAATAAGGTTGAAAATAAACCTTATCGGTCCAACTAACTCGTCTATACAGGCTTTGATAATAAACGTCGGTATCGCGTCTGGACCAGGTGCCGAAGTAGGTTTTAATTTATTTACAGATCTCTTAACATCTTCCAATGTAAAAGATCTGACATCCACATACCTAGCATCGACTGGCAACGATTCGCTGGCCACCTGTGGGTCTAGAATCGGTTCTTCTGGTAGGAATACCGAGCCAAAGTGGTCAGCGAATGCGGCGGCTGCGTCAGGACCCGAGTATTCTGCGTCTCCGCGCCTTACCTTTGATTCGACACCACCTTTGCAACGCAGCGAATTGACGTGACACCAAAACTTAGCTGGATTGCGAGATAAGCTTTCAGATATGTGTAGCATGTGGTTGTTGTACGCTTCGTTTATGTCGAGTTTGATTTTGGTACGGAGTATGCTAAATTGTTCGTACACTGAATGATTTCCAGACTGTTTCCACTGACGGTGAAGATATGATTTTAACTCGAGGTCACGAATTATAGCTTTGGAGTAGAATACTGGATACCTGCGATTTCCCGTCCGCTTCCGCGTTTTTTTCGGAACACATAAGTTAAAAACTTCATAAAGGCTCTCATTGAAATACTGAACTGCATTGTCGGTAAGGCGACATTGATACAACTGATCCCAATCTTTGTCCCTTATTTCGCAATACAATTGAAAATAATTACCTTTACAAAAATTCCAATCATTGCGATCCTCAATGTTGGACGGCTCCATTATTTTACTGCCCGATGCGAAACAATAACTGACTCGGATGATTAAAGGCGGATGGTGGGGGTCTATTTTGGACAAGATCTCATGCCTATCGGCCGCGCGCACTGAAACCACACCGCTCAACTCCCTGCTCGTCAACACCACGTCTAACACTCTGCCGTTCATGTTAATCACACTATTATACTGTGATACGTTACATACATTGATAAAGCAGTGAAAACATCTTTCTACGTTTGGACTGGCACTGTACAGATTTAAATCACCCAGGATAATGACCTTAGTACTAGCATGCTGCAAGCACACTCTTTCTACATTATCAAACCACTCTAAGTATAATTCATCAGGAGAACCGGGTGGTATATACACTACACAAACATATACATATTGACCAGAAACAGCGAATCTCGCCCAGAGGTCCTCACACCGCGTGGTTTCGTAAGACGCCAACCGCTCTAGGCACAGAGGCACCCGCGTGGCTAAAAACATTCCGCCACCGCCTCGTCCATTGCGATCCTTCCGAAGCACGCTCCATTCGCCACCCGCGCCGCATACCTCCGCGTCGTAGACTGACTCGTCGAGGTTAGACTCCGTGACAGCGACCAAGTTCAGGTCATCCGATGCTATGAGATTGGTTCGCCACGAGATGAGTTTGCTTTTCAGCCAACGCACGTTCTGGTAATACACATTTAGTGAGTACGATCTAGGCGCTCGCTTCGTTTTTCGATTCCTGAGTGCGCGGGTTGCGAAAAAACCACTCTTTAACCCGAGCATTATCAGGCCAACACTCGGCAGCCAAGCACTTTCCATAAAGTTCGAGTGGGACACCAATTTTAAATGACCTATAATCAGCTTTCGTCTTCAACTCCTCGACCTCCTACTTTATAAATATCTCGAAAACCTTTGAACCGATCTTGTTGAAAACAAATTTCGCTGGTAGAATTTTATAATCCCTATGAGCATGATTTTTTCATATTTTTAAAATACACGGTTCGAAAATTAGAGGGGGGGACACACAATTTTAGTCACTTAAGGGGCGATTATCTCCGACTCTATTCACTTAATCCAAAAAATTGCTTAGAAACCTTATATTTATTTTGAAAGGCCTGTCGATTGATGTACCACAAGTGGGCTTGCAATGAAAAAATATTTTTTGACTTTCAGTTTTATGTATGGGGTGCACCCCTAAAAAAAAATCTTTTTTAGTAATTTTTTATTCAAATACACCTTATGGTTTTAGAGTGAAATGCCTGTGACATACTGACGGACAGACAGACAGACAGACAGACAGACAGACAGACAGACATGACGAATCTATAAGGGTTCCGTTTTTTGCCATTTGGCTACGGAACCCTAAAAATGACCAAGTTCGCAGGCAATAATTGTTGGAATCTGCACCCTCGATAACCCTAAAAGCGACACCCGTGTTGACTTTAAAGAAAAACAATGTCAATAATGTCACTACGGGCGACATGTTTCGAAATCTTCGGGAGTTCTTTTTCAGGATATTAGGTATTTAGAGACCGAGAGGACAGAGGACATCGATTTTGAAATTAACCGGATTTGAACCGCCGCAGAGTTTGAAACATGTCGCCCGTAGTGACATTTAATACGTGAGTTGAACCTTGTATTAGTATTATTTCAACATGTCTCACGAAAGTTTAAATTCGAAAAACAATGTCCGCCATCTTGGAATTCAAAATGGACATCATTTCTCGAAAAGCCTGAAAACGTATGTTGTTCTTTAAAAAAAAACACGCATCGTAATTTACAACAAATATTTCAAAAATGAAAATAATGCGACCATTTTTTGAATTATTTCCGACTTCGAATTCGTATTTAGAGACCGAGAGGACAGAGGACATCGATTTTGAAATTAACCGGATTTATTCTCAACTAGCGATCCGCCCTGGCTTCGCTCGGATAGTATATTAAATTATATTATACATATAAACCTTCCTCTTGAATCTGTTAAAAAAAACTGCATCTAAATCCGTTGCGTAGTTTTAAAGATCTACGCATTCATAGGGGCAGACAGCGGGAAGCGACTTTGTTTTATATGAGTACTATGTTGTAGTGATAGTGATAATCTTTCATAAAGTAAATACACGCTCGACAGAAAAAATGTTCGTGTAGTTTTGCATGTACTGCACAAATTATTCTAAGAAGCCGGTCGCCGGCCGATCGCTGCGTAATCTTATGGTTGTATTTTGAACTTTAAGGTCTACATGTTAAGGTCGACTTTTAAATATATTATTTCAAAATGTACCAAAATATCTACTGGAATGTAATGATACATTCATTCACTGGACGAATATACTGGGTCACAATATTATTGAAATAATTATGTTCACCGTGCTGTCGTGAGAGCACAGAACGTAGTCCTCTCGTCTCAGCGGAGCGATTGCGATTGACTCCGCCCGCGAACGGCAACAGAAGATATACCAAACTGCACGAAACACGCGACGGGAGAAACAGTATCGCGCTAAATAAAAAAGACCTATACGCCAAATACGTTATACCTCAATAAGTCTGAAAAGGGACTACATAAAAAAACGCCGCTCGTCAAATCACTAGGCAATATCAAGAGCTATTATACACTAAATTTTTACGTAAATTATATGCACGGGAACGGCACACAATTGAAATTAGGTAAAAATAAGACATGTTTTGGCGATTGTTTTCTATCGAGGCAATTTTGGTTTTGTATGGTTTTTTTCAGACAAATAGATTGCAAATATGATGTAGTTTCTGTATGTTCATTTTCCTGGCATTCGCTTTAGTTTGTCATAGGTAAATATTCAATCTAAGAACTCCGATTTCGCGGAGCGCGCCCTCTTAACAGCCATTTCTTGAGCTTGTTTTTTAAATCTGATCCCATCTTGGGCCTTAATATGTTCAGGCAAGTGGTTGAATATTTTTATTCCTGAGGCATATGTACTCTTACTTAGTATAGAAATAGACGATCTAACCGTACAGAAATCATATTTATATTGCAATCTTATATTATTTTTAGAGTCACTTTTTTATGATTTGTTTCTCTCTTTGGTATATTGTGTGGCAATAAACTACTATTCTATTCTAAAACTCTTGAAAAAGCACTTCTTAAAATGTAATAAATAATGTAACCCATATTCTGTAAATTAAGTTGTATCTACTGAAAATGCTTACTTTTTAACTTAGATCAATGCAACATTAAGAAATCCCCATCGGCACACAAACCTCAGGTTTTGCCTAGATGGACATTGTAACTATAACGTGTATTTCTTTGCATCTTGCCTTAAAAAAAAGTAAACATGAATAGCACCCAACCTCAACCCCGGTGGACAGTTGATGAATGAATATAGCCCATTTTAAATTCCCTACCTGGCGAACAGATGTCAATCCTCTACACTATTACCGACTCACAGGTTCGACAACTCTTTAGCGTTGTTGGCTATTGGCGATAGATAGTGATGTAACTTGAACGCAGGACGTGCCATAGGGGCCCTCCTAGTGATGGGGCGTGTCGATATAGTACGACTGCAGTAGGCATAGTGACGGAATTAATTCGGCAAGTTTTTATGAAACGTCAAACGGTCTCTTAGTGTGAAATATTCCGAGAACTCTGCAAGACACGGTGATATGAGCAAATACCTATTTAATAGATCTCACGTCTTGATATCGGTAAAGAAAAGAGATAATTTTGTAAAAAAAAATGATAAATCGGCTATCTACGATTTTACCTAGTTTAATACAGTAGGGATAGGTTCTGTTTTAAGTAGGTAGGTACATGTTTAGTATTAGTAGGTAATTATCTGTCAATTAACTATTTAATAAAAAACTATGTAATAATTAGGTACCTGGATATCTAAATGTATAAATAAAAGTCATTATACCTAGGATAATTTATCGACATATTTCCTCATCATACTTTTATCGATAACTTTTGGGTGAACGAAAACATCGTGAGGAAACCGGTCTTATCCCAATAAGGTTTTCTTTTCCTTCTGGGTAGGAAAAACTAGGTAGTGGTAAACAAAAAATGGGTAGGGTCTGTAAAACAAAGGCCTACGCAAAATCTAGGGACTATGTGTCAAAGCGGACCCGGGGCTCCTTTAGGGTAGTATCAGGAAAAACGCTAGCGGAATTAATTTTATCGATAAATTTAAAATAACATGTTGCCTCCCTAGAGCCCACCCCTACTAGTCCTTTGTCGGCGGCCAGGTGTCGGGGTCATTGCGTATGTATGTGTGTGTGTGTGTGCTACCTACTTATGTTAGGGAAAGTGCGAGGGAACATTACTGTTCATGTTTAGTCACAGTTTTGGTTAGTCATTTTAATTGATTTTAGAAATTATATGAGACACAAAGGTAGAGGTAAGGATACGCTTTTGTGGTATGCTCGGATTGCTCGGTTCTAAATAAGGTTGTATGTATGTATGTATGTAAGCACTTTATTATACACAATAACAGGTTATAGAATATACATGTCACACAATAGATCAAAGTACAAAGGCGTACTTCTCTCTTCTCTTCCAGCTAACCTTTGAGCAATTGAGAGGTTGTCTGCAGTGGTATGGCGCCAAAGGCAAGCCGTTGCTATATGTATTAGCCTAAGTATTTTTTTATAATTTCAACTACTATTGCACCAAAGTAAGTGATTGAAGTGTAGATTGCAGGTTAATAACATAATGTTGATAATGTGCTGTTATTAAATAGAAATCAGAATCTAAAAATCGAATAATAGTGTGACAAACTTGGTCCAAAAATGTTCCTAAAGATAACCTAAATGTGGGGTAAATATACCAAAAGTTGCTTGTTACGGTTACTTTAGTTATATTTCATTTCTACCTATAAATCTTAATTCAGGTGGACTATTGTTCAACGAATAATAATTCGTAAAACACCAGGATTTCTAGCCACCATAAGGTCCGCTAGTACAAAATACACTGACAGCGCTCAAACGAGGGCACCCTCACCACGATACCTAATTAACGCAACAATTTACTTATCATAATGTATAAAACATTATACATTGACGCTTAGCTATCGGCTCGTCGGAAAAACTTAAGTAAGAACGCGGCAATGAATAGGGACTGGTAATAAGGCAGCGGAGAGCGACGATGTATAGCTCCGGGCTAGGTTAAGGGTGCATTGTTGAGCACCGTCGCTAACCGTCCAACAAGGCGCTCATCTTCAACCTAATATCAACCTTAGACGACTGTAACAGAGTAGAAATTTGATTAATATGATCGTGACATAGGATGTTTATCAGATAGTAATGCTATAGGGGTTTGCAGGGCGCGGGGCGGGGGGATAGGGTGCGTCGCGCAAGCGTCCTACAGTCGCTCGGGCGGGCGCGCCGACGCCGGTCGCGCGAAATGGACGAGGCAAGAGCTAGGGACCGCGCGCCGTTGACCGTCATAGTCGCCCCAAGCAACGCTTCCCCCCCTCGACTCTCCCCGGACCTCCTGCCTGACGGTGACGCCGCTTTCCACCCCCTGTCCGTCGTCAACGGCCGACTGACGCCACCAGGCTTAGAGCCTGCTTCCTACGCGACTCTAACACCGTTGCTACCGTTGCCGCCTATCAGCACAGTATCGGACAAGTTCGCGTATCATGCGGGCGGGACGTTCACAGTCATACAACAGCAGCAATCGTACGCGTCGCTGTCACCAGCTCCGTACAACGAGCCTCTATCGCCGCAGTCGGCGTACAGCAGACGTAGTGCGTCTCCTAACTCCTTCGAGAGGCGTTCGCCTACGCCACCCTTACCCAGTCCAGGGCTAGACTTAAACGCAGCGCTCCTAGCGAGAGAAGAACAGCAAGCAGCCCAACAACAACAAGCACAAAGTGACACAGAAGAGATCAACACGAAAGAACTAGCCCAGAGGATAAGCGGGGAGCTGAAACGCTACTCTATACCTCAAGCAATCTTCGCGCAAAGAGTCCTTTGCCGGTCACAAGGCACTCTGAGCGATCTCCTTAGGAACCCAAAACCTTGGTCAAAGTTGAAGTCAGGGAGGGAAACGTTCAGGAGAATGTGGAAGTGGCTGCAGGAGCCAGAATTTCAGAGGATGTCGGCGTTAAGGCTAGCAGGTGAGATGCATGGCGCTTTTTTTGGGTAGTATAGATACTATGAATACACACGGCTGCCGCCAGTTCTGGGCTTCAACTGACCCCGTATCATGGTCATATCACGCGATAAATGATGAGGAGCGTCATCTCGTTCTATCGAACGGTGTCAGCCAGAGACGCACGTTCTATCCTGTCACTTATCGTGTGATAAGGCCGACCACGATACGGGGTCTGGCTTGGCTCTGCCGCGTGTCTGATATACTTGAGCTTAATTGACTTGGCCGAATCGCATCAAAAAAGTCCATTCAAAAAGTAACTCAGCCCAAGGCAGAAGATTTCAATAACAATGACAGTTTTATAAAATGTCAGCGACGTGAATTAATATCAACCATACAGAGAAGATACCTAAGTACAGCATTTCAGACGTTTAGGGTAAGTGCATCAGAGCAAAACATTCACCCATTCACAGAGACAAAGGGAGTAGAAATACAATACAATTGACACATAATGTGTGTGTCTTCGCGGCAGTGAGTTCACAGTCTGTCTCAGCATTATGCCTAGGTGTCAGACAGACACCTACAGCGCTGATTTTCAGACAGCACCGTACGTGACCCACGGAACGCAACACAACATACTGCCGATACAAACGTATACACATAATACATTAATAATTCATATAAAAGGAGAGATTGTAAGTGTGGCTAGCTTGGTGGATTTATCCTCACGCAACGTCTCGCATAGCTCTGGTCCCCGACGTGGGCTGTTAAAATCTAAGCTGTGTTGCCATACGAATCAGCCAAAATGAATGACGAAGTTCGGACGCATTGTCCGTACAAAAATAACGATTGCTTGGTTCAGCTCGCGCCTGTTCTCTCTTTCAAAATGCGAGCTATTAAAGTTCATTTACCTAAATAGCAAAGAATAATTTCTGTCTGTTGATTTTTTGTAAACTAGACTTCTTTAGGGACAGTCAGCATCATAAAGTTAGTAGCAGACAAAGTAGTCAAATATATCACGACACGTTTTTGTTACTGTAAGTAATATGGATGTGTTACGATAATATATATTTGGCTAGTTACGCTGCTATTAATAGCAGCGTAACTAGCCAAATAGTAACAGCAATAGTTAACTACACGATGCTAATTGTAACATTAGTAGTCATAAAATTATATTATTTTACGCCACATTAGTTTTACCGCACGCTGCGCTCACCTTCGGTTCGGGCCACAAACACCTACGATCTGGGCCATTTACGAATTCACCGCCCTAGGTACGTAATGTACTATTATTCACCTAGTCTGGTAAAACAAAGAATGTCCGCGATCTGACATATTCATCGCCTTGCCCAAGCCAAAACTCGGAGGCTTTCGTTACTACCGCCCGTCGTTACAAAATTAGACGTCTTCCCTCGGTCTGGAAGCACCGCACGCGTCATGGGCGGTAATGGCCGCTTCATGGCAGGGAGTAACGTAATAAATAATACATTACGTAACTAGGGCGGTGAATTCGTAAATGGCCCAGATCGCAGGTGTTTGTGGCCCGAACCCAAGGCGAGGGCCATAAATATGCGCTCTGGGGCTTTACGAATTACCGCCCGTGTTAAGTACAAAATTTTACGTCTTCACCTGGCCACAATGCGAGTTTTCCCGTACGCGCACCGTGCAGTAAAACTGGTATTGTTGTTTTTGCGTTTTATAAATGTCTTCATTCAGTAAGAAGGTAAGCGTCCGTGTGCTGGACGCTGTACTAGTATATGGCATGGGCACTCTATGTCAAAGTGGCATGGCTTAAATTTGAAAGAAGAAAAATCGTCTCAGTTCGAATTTAACCCATAGATATTCCTGTGACATAGAGTACCCATGCCATATACTTCCTTGCGGGGTGAAACTGAGGGTGAAAGTTTGTATGGAGTAACGTTATGGGGAATTATTTATTTTTAATTTTAGTCAATGATATCCCAACGGCTTGTCCCGATCTTGAATTTATAACATTCGCTGACGATACGTGTGTGTTGGTTGACGCTGAGAACTTTGAAACCCTAGAAATAAAGTTAACAAATGCAATGCACCGCTTATCACAGTGGTTTGCTGCAAACGGCATGCAATTAAATACTGAAAAAACTAACATAATGCATTTTCAACTTAGATCAGTAATTGGTAATTTACATATATCACTCAATGGGGTCACAGTTCCACAAGTCGACCAGGTTCAATACCTAGGCTGCACCATTGATTCCGGCCTCACGTGGTCCCCCCACATCCAGTCACTCTGTGATAGGCTGGCGTCGGCTTGCTTTGCACTCTCTAGACTTGCGCCAACCCTATCATACGAAAACATGAAAAAGGCTTATTATGGGTACTTCCACTCTTTGTTAACCCAAGCAGTAGATCTGTGGGGAACCGCGGCTGATCGAGACAAAGCATTCAAAATGCAGAAACGCGCCATAAGAATAGTAACACGCAAACCTTACGATCACCCCGCGAAAGACCTGTTTAGGGAATCTAAAATACTTACGTTGCCCGCTGTTTACATCTTGACTGCATGTAATTACGTAAGAGCAAACCTTCACGGCTTCGACAAGACCCACGCCCACAGTAGGAGCACTCGTAGGCGAAATCTTTTGATAACTCCCAGATGCAGACTCGCTAAATCTCGGAAGTCACTTGGCGTCATTGGGGTCAAATTATACAATTCGCTCCCACAAGACATATCTGAATTGGATAATGACATATTATTTAGAAATAAACTTAAAACGCTATTAATCGACCGGGCATATTATAGCATTGATGAGTTTTTCGGATAGCGTTGCTGACAAAACTAAAAAATGACTACTAGAATAAGTATGTACTTACCTACCATGAATATTGCATGATTATAATTTAAATTTACTGACATTAACATTATTTTAAAATGAAATGTAAATCATTATTATTTAAGTTGACATGTAAAATACTATATTTTATCAAGAAATAAATGAAATGAAATGAAATGAAATGTTATAAACTAGTTCCACGCGGACGGAGTCGCGGGCAGAAGCTACTGTTCTATAAATTTTCCTTCGTATATTCGGCATAAATGTTTATTTGGAGGTGTTGTTCGATCACAATTTTCCTTCCCTCCCACGTACAAACGTGTCAGATCTATATTTTCCCCCGGCAACCAGTATTTTTCCTTTTATTCTGCCCATGAGGGACAATGTATTTTCCTTACCTCAGATGTTATATATGTAGAATTGTAGATGCTCGCAGTATTTCAGGGATTGGTTCGCCTATTGTAACCCACCCTCGTGGAAGAGACGTGTTTATGTCTTCCGTGTACGAGAAAACAAGATGCAAACACTCTTGGGGATGAGTTTGTTGAGACAAATTTCGATAAATATTTACATTTCTGAAGTTTTATGCGTCTGTTAGATTGCATTTGTACCGTAATTTTCACTTGATTATGTCGTTATTGTTAAGAGCTACGGTAGCCTAGTGGTTCAGGCATGCGGCTGTCAAGCGGCGGTCGTGGGTTCGAATCCCGGCTCGTACCAATGAGTTTTTCGGAACTTATGTACGGAATATTTACCGTTAGCTTTTCGGTGAAGGAAAACATCGTGAGGAAACCGGTCAAATCCCAATAAGGTCTAGTTTTCCCTCTAGGTTGGAAGGTCAGATGGCAGTCGCTTTCGTAAAACTAGTGCCTATGCCAAATCTTGGGATTAGGTGTCAAAGCGGACCCTGGGCTCCTTTAGGGGCACAATCGGGAATAACGCTAGGAGGATGATGATATGTCATTATTGTATTGTTGTACTGTACTGAGGTAAAAAATATGAAAAAGATTCAATTATAGATTTTCTTTTTTATCAAGAAAGTTGTAAGCAATCGTGTTAACACATTCACTGCCAAGAATCGCTACGCGCTACGCTCGTAGCCGATCCCGTGGTTTTCCTCGTATGTAGCGGAAAGCGATTACGGCGTAGGCGCCCGCCTATCGGGTTCCTGACAGTGAAAGTGTTAAGGTATCAAATATATGATTACACATGTTCGCTCATCTCTGCCTTGTTTAATGGTCATGTTTTACTGCTCAAATGACCCAAAACGTCACGCATAACATGACCATAAAACCTATCATGCTAGCTGTCTTGGTGGATATTCACCCTAGAGTGATGTGTTGCAACAGCTTGCCGTTTAATTATTGATTTCCCTAGTCGATAAAAAACATCGATAACCGTGTAAACAAACGTCAGCTGCTCATCGATTTGGCACAATCGTTAGTGTAACACTGCCAGCATACATTACCCTTTTAGAAAAGAAACATATTTAAGTAATAGGTACACGTGTCAGCAGGGGCCTTCGTACGCACGGAGTTTATTAAAAAAAACTTATGTACGACATATTGTATGATTACAATTAACAGCGGCGTTTCGATCCTGTACTGGTTTAATTTCAACAAGGTCTAATTTTCCCTATGTGTTGGAAGGTCAAACACATAGGGAAAATTAGAATCTTGCGATTAGGCACCAAAAGCGGACCCCGGACTCGTTTGAGTACTACCGGTAAGGGGATGACACGTGCCAGTAGGGACATACGGAGCAATGGACTCAAATCTGGTCAGTAAAGTGAAAAGTGCAAATACTTGATAAGATAAATATAGACATTTTATCATGGTACATATTTGTTGAACAAGTCTAGTTACGCTGTTTCCAAGTTAGATCTATATTTTTGACAAACGCTTACAATGTAGCGCAAAGGCCATGTTTTTCGTTACAAGTTTAGTTAGCAATCGGATAGTTCAAACTCAAGTACAATTTCGGAAACTAAGCGCAAATTGTTTTATACTCACTTGGTTTTACAATAATTTAAATGTAACTTGATGCCCAAATATTTCGATGAAATGCCATAAATATCACAAGCTGCATCCTTTCCCCAGCTTCGCGCGAAGTCGATAAGTTGGTAAACAGCGGGTCAGCTGCCGCATCGATTGTTGAGAATCGATGCGGCGCGGTCGATGCACGGCACTACGACCGCTGCTTTTATTTTATTTTATAGTGCTGCTAGAAACTATTTCAAACTAACAAACTTTACCTTTCAATCATAGTACACGAGCTTGGTCATGAGTCATGACTGTACAAGAAATACAAACAAGCTGTTTGAATTATATAATACTAGCTCCCGCCCGCGACTTCGTCTGCGTGGAGCCGGCATGAAAACTATCCTGTATTTTAATCCAGGTAATAAACTATCTTCGTGCAAAATTTCATCAGAATCGATTGAGCCGTTTAAGCGTGATTGAGTAACAAACACCCAAAGAAGTAAACATCCCAAGTTACGCATTAATCTTCTGCTGTAAAATCCTTAACACGCTCACACTTATATATTCCTCCGAGAGAAACTGATGTCTTATCTTAAAGAGTGAAAGACAAATGTTAGCCCCGGCGTCGCGTAAAGTCGATAAGTTGGTAAACAGCGCGTCAGCTGCCGCATCGATTGTCGAGAATCGATGCCGCGCGGTTGAGGCGGCGCGTCACTACTTGACTTGTGCGGAGCTGTATGAGATAATTTATGAGACTACCTTAAGGAAGGCCCATTAACGATAATAAAGTCTAAATTTAGCTGCTATAGTACAAGTCGTTGTAAGTCCATTGATTTAAGTAGTCGACATGTGTTAGAAGCAAACGTTCACATATGATTATCGAAACTTTTATTTTAATCATTTATCTCGCAACTCGCATATCTGTAAAAATAAATTGTAACATTTATGGGTAAAGGAGAAATGATAAGCTTTTCCCCCGGCTCGCGAAGTCGATAAGTTCGTAAACAGCGCGTCAGCTGCCGCATCGATTGTCGAGAATCGATGGCGCGCGGTCGATGCGGCGCGTCACTAAGCTGTGTGGAAGCCGTATTTTAGAGTACCTAACCAAAGAGATATGACATTAACCTAAATTATTTTTATTAGTTCTAATACAAGTTGTTAAAAGACCATTGAGTTAGTACTCAGTATGTATTAAAAGCAAATGCATTAATTTTCTCAGTCTCTTCATTATAACTTTACATTAAATAAAAATTATAACTCCTAGAAAATCACATAACTCTCGGGATAAACTACAGGCTGTTACATTTCCAACGCTAATGTACGATTCTCACCGAACGGGCCGGGCCGGAGCGCATTCTATTACATGGAAAGGAATTTGAACCATATAAACAGTAATTACATTTCATATTTGATTGCATCGTGCATCCACTGCGAGGCGACAGCTACCGACGCAGTCGGTGGGGATTGTAATCAAATATGAATTGCATTTGCTGTATAGACGGTACAAATTCCTTTGCATGTAATAGAATGCGCTCCGGCCCGGCCCGTTCGGTGAGAATTGTACATAACGGAATGATAAGCTTTTCACCCGGCTTCGCGCAAAGTCGATAAGTTGGTAAACAGCGCGTCAGCTGCCGCATCGATTGTCGAGAATCGATGCCGCGCGGTCGATGCGGCGCGTCACTACGCCTGCAAACGCTAATCTAATCTCGAAGTTGGTTTACCTCCATCTCTGTTGCTCCAGTATTAAACATGCGATAGAGACGGCGACATGCGACCTTTGTTTCAAATAATTTATTTGGATTTATTTTACTGAAATGCGTTTTTTGAAGCAATCGAATACTTTCATTATTTTACGTCACACCTGGCCATAATGCGAGTTTTACTGCATGCTGCGCGTACGGTAAAACTCGCATTGTGGCCAGGTAAAGACGTAAAATTGTGTACTCAGCACGGGCGGTAATTCGTAAAGTCCCAGAGCGCATATTTATGGGTTCCCCTCCGTTAGCCCTAATAATTTCATACCTAATTTCACTAGCCCTAATTTTATTAACCCTAAAATCACAAACCCGAATTTTCATTGTTCCTAATTATTCATTAGCCCTAATTTCAGTATCCCGAATTTTCATAATATCTAATTTCTCATGACCGAATTCTCACTAAGACTATTTTTATTTGACCGATTTCTTCCTAGGCCTAATATTGCAATGCCTAATAATGACTACACCTAATTATCAATGTCTCTAAAATCACTAACCCGAATCTTCATTTTGCCTAAGTATTTTAGCCCTAATGTCACTATCCCGAATTGTCAGTAGTACTAATTTTATTTCACTGTTATTTTTTTTTCTTATTATGTCGGTTCTGGCGCTTTGCCGGCTGCTGCCGCGGCACGCTCGCTTCGCTCGCTCGGCTCACGCGCTGTAGGGTCGCAGTTCTACCTAACACTCCTCCTCGCTTCGCTCGTCGTCGTACCTACACTGACCTGCCTTAGGGTAGAATAGGTGGGTAATCCGATGTCTATCTAGCTCACTCTTATTAGACATAGAAGTATAATGCGAGAAAAAATGAGAGAGCTCGTGCGCCGTCTTGTGATAGCCGTACAGTAAGTGGACGCCACCCCGCTGCGCGGGGTGTCTATTTCTGGTCTGAAGGACACAAGTGAACCCTAACCTAACCGACCTAAGATTAAAGTTCGCTTATGACATGCCATTTTCGTCCGCCCTGATAATGCACGATCCAATAATCAGGGATGCATTAATTAGTACTAGTCAAACATTAGAGCAAAAGTTAATAGGTTAAGAGATAGTTAGGTGTGACGAAATTAGGTGTAGTGAACATTAAACATAGTGATCATTAGGCACATTAATCATTAGGCTTAGTAGTCATTAGGAAAAATGATTATTAGTTTGCAATATATTAGCACACTTGATGTTTATTATTAGGAATGATTAGGAGGTTTGAAATTAGGCGCAGCAAATAATTATGCCTTATAAAATTAGTTATCCGAATATTAGGGCTAATGAAAATTATATCGAACGTTGTTAGGTGTAATGAAATTAGGACTAACGATATTAGTTTAAGTGGGGGTGACCCATATTTATGGCCTTCACCTTCGGTTCGGGTCATAAACACCTGCGATCTGGGGCATTCACGAATTCACCGCCCTAGGTACGTAATGTACTACACATTCATTGCCCAGAATCTCTACGCGCTACGTTCGTAGCCGATCCCGTGGTTTTCCTCGTATGTAGCGGAAAGCGACTACGGCGGTCTGACGCATACGTGTCGTCATGGGCCCTGAACGGGTTAAAACGGTAATTTAGTAAAACCTGTTTACTGGTTTTAATAACCGTCTTAATACAAACTTTTAATTTTTTTAGAACAAAAATTATGAATTCATTTTATTGCAAACGGTACTGTCCTGGTAAAATAGGTTCTATATAAAATAAAACGGTGGTGGTCCGATCGGATTGCCCCTGAATACACAAATATGCTTTTTTCAGGTTTCTTTGTTACTAAACAATGTTAAAAGTGCAATTGGCTTTTACTCAAGTAATTAATTCAATGAGCAATCAACGTCACGAAGATTGAGCAATGATTTTGAGGAAAGTAGGTACTTCTTTCTACTTACGATTTAATCTCTCATTTTCAATCGTTAAGTAGAAAGAAGTACTTCAAAATCGTTTCTAACTTTTTGTGGACACTGTATATTATATTGTAGTGTAATAAAAACCGATAGGTAAGAACAAAAAATACGGAGTTTATTAGATACTCGCTTCCGCGACTTCATTGGGATTAGGTGTCAAAGCGGACCCCGGGCTCCTTTAGGGGCACTACACGGGAATAGCGCTAGGAGGATGATAAGGGTCGTTAAAACGCTTGGGATTCTCCTGGTCTAAAGCTGATTTTCCACCGGAGGGGCGAGACGAAACGAAGCGAGGCGAGATTGAAATTCGTATGGAAAATTTTCAATTCTCTTCTCGCGCATCCTCGGTGGAAATAGTAAGTGCTATAAAAAATTCAATTCTCGCCTCGCCTTGTCTCATCTCGCCCCTCCGATGGAAAATCAGCTTTACAGGCGTCCATATAGACTACTCACTTACCATTACGCGGGACTAACGATTGCCAGCCACATACGGTAGTAAGTTTTTTTTTGCTTCGCTCCTGATTTCAGATATTTTTTTCATGTGGTTGCTTGCTGTACTGTACATTGATAATCAAGACATACTTGATATATTTTCGTGCAGAATATTGTTGACAGCGTCTATATGTAATTATCACGTCAGAGATCCTTCTCTGTTAAAGAGTTCGTTAAACATAAATTTGCATAGTCAGAAGTTGAAGGTATATGCTGGATTGTCATTGTTGCGTCAACGATTCTGTCGTGCAATCAGTACGGTAACAGCTTATTAGCCTATAACACTTGTGAAAAATTGTAATAAATTATGGTCGATGATAATGATGAAGATGATGATGATGGTTCCAAACATTCTTAACAGGTAGGGTTTTCCACCGCTGACATACTAAATATGGAAAAGTGATTCCAGAACCCAAATTCCGAATTAGCACAGCGCAGGCACGATTGAAATAGTTACTAGTAGAATCAAAAAGCATGAAACATTTATGATTTCTGAAAAAAAAACGAATACCGAATTAGATTGATGAGAGAAAATAGTGTGAGGTTTATATGCACTGAATTTGAGTAGCGCAAAAACACCTCTAGATTTTAAAACGCAGAATTCAATTATACACTAGCAATTGACGACCTCTGTAGCCTAGTTGGTAGCGATCCTGCCTACGAAGCCGGAGGTCCCGGGTTCGAATCCCCGTAAGGGCATTTGTTTGTGTGATGAGCATGAATATCTGTTCCTCAGTCATGGATGTTTTCTATGTATTTAAGTATTTATTTATCTATATAGGTATGTATATCGTCGTCTAGAACACATAGTACATTGCATAGTTTTGGAGTAGGTCGATTTATGTTAGTGTCCACAAATATTTAACTATTTATTTAATTTTGGCTAATACTGACCATTAAAAGAAAATATGTTTTATCACCCCATTTGCAAGTTAATTTTAATTTTGTCGGCCGGTGAAACGACCGTTTAGAGGAAAGAAAAGCGATTTAAAAATTCAAAAACAGAATTCGACCTCCGAGAAAAGCCATAATCCGGCCACCGCCACATGGCACTGTGACGTCACACCACGCCCCTCCCCTGCTTGGTATCGATCCGCGCCCTCTCCCCCCGCCTCGCCGCGCCCCCTCGTGGTCCTGGACGGTTTTTGTAATTATACCGCTGTATGGGCTCCCTTTTTTATTTTTAGGGCTTGAGGGGTTTCGGTTGTGCTTTTTGAGGGTTTTTCGGTGTGGTTAGAGCAGTTTTGGATGGAATTATATTTAAGTCGCATATATTAATATCTGCTTTAAAAAAAAACTTACTGCCGCCTGAATGTCCCTTCCAGTACATTTTTTTCATTTTATATATTATGGGGCAATCAGTACAGTACAGTGCCGTAAATGATATTCGTAAACCTATGTTGATTATTTTAATGTCGTTTATCACTTATACCGTATAACAATTATCCATCACTCTTACACCTGTCAGACTGTAACGTGTATTAGAGTATAGTATAAGTCAACGCACGTAAAAAGAACTCCGTCGGTTATACGTCGTATATGACTCCCGGAGCTCTTTTTAAGTGGGTTCACTTGTATCTATCGCGAAATCAATCATCATACTCACGTAGTTATTAAAACGGTACACGTGCAAGATCTAATTCAAGTAGTATCATATAAGTTCTGTCATAGCCTTCAATAATTTTACCAAGTTCTTCAGCCAAAAACGAGAGCCACAAATTACCAATTTCACTTTCCAGATACACCACAGCAGGCGGTAAAAGGCGACAATGTAAACAACATGCCACAGTCATACTGCCAGCCCAGGGAATTCCAGGGCCCACAGTGCCCCCCACAGTACCCAGCCCAGCCGTGGGACACGGCTGGGTACGAACCAGCTGGGGACGTATCGTGCTTGTGAGTCCTGTCCTCATTTGACCCACCCACGAATCCTTGATCATCCTTGTTCTTTTTGCTTTTCTTTTGTTTTTGATAAACCGAAAGACACTCTGCGAAATTGATACAATCCAGAAGGTGTTGTAAAGGCGGTTTTTTGTTCGATCATTTGAGTTTTTTTTTTGTTTTTGCCTACCCCATTCCTTTTTTTGTGGCTGCGTAGCAGTGGACTTGGTTTCTTATAGGTATAATAAAGTATGTCTATAGCTTGTATGTCGCAAGGTAACATATAAATATACATATAAAATATATTTTTGATTAAGTGTTTTTATTTAACAGGTCGCTTATAGACAAAATATGTCTAAACTATTTTTATTTAGTTTTTATTATTTATATCGATCTCAAACAAGTAAATGTGTAAAATGTATAGAGATTTGCTCGTATAGATGTTTGTTTTTGGATTGGCAGTATCCTTACCTTAGTTTTAGTTTAGAAAAGTTAACGCTTTCTCGGCAATGGTACTGCCTCTTCAAACTGAGATCACTGTCCGTCATAGAGGATGTTTTAAGACATTATTTAGCAATAAGTGTATTTTGTTAGCTTCAAGAAGCCAAGATGAATGTTAGACTGCTATCGCAACCCTCGTCCCTCCCATTTTGTTTTCCCCTTCGCCAGGCTGCCATAGTTTTGAATATTGTTTCATAGGTGCCTGAAGGTTCAACCCTTTGTTAATGTTGTTTACATTGTCGCCAGGTATGCCTTTTAATTAATACGTTTGGTGTTTTAACATTATCTGACATATAGGAAATATCATTCAATAATTCGTTCTCAAGGGCTTCTTCTTAAAAATACTTTATTTTATAATTAGTGGTTTTTATCGAAACACAAAAGTTGTTTCCAATGTGTCGGATATATAGTAAAATAGACGAAAAAGAAACGAGAAAACGTTTCAAAAGAAGCCACGTTGGGCCCCAATTAGTTACATAAGAAAAAACTTTAACTAGGATAGTTTACCAAAGTAGTCTTTACTCGCACTTTTACGTATGAAAGCATTTATTTCCACTTTATTTTTTGTGAAGTAGAGTGCGTATGAAGACAGCTTAGTTATTGTCTTAGTGGCATGTTTGTTGTTCTTAGCTCGTCTGTATTCTTACAAAAGGACGCATTCTCGTAGGGAAAGCACGTCTAAGCCCTTTTGTAAAGTTGCAGAGTTAGGATATCAACTGGCCAGATATATTGAGCCCTGTTGTGTTGCGGTGACTCAGTATACAGAGCTCATTTATTTCTGGTCGTTTTACTGAATGAATTGTTATATCTATACAAATTAACACGTATTTAATTTATTTGTTTCAGCGGCCCAGATTCCTCAGAGAGGCAGTAAGTATTTTAAAGCATTAATTATGTAAAACAAATAGTCGTTATTGCTTACTAAAACTAAAATACACAAGAAAACACAATTAAAACGTGAGCAATGGTAGACAGCAAGTGATCTAATCGCTAAAAAGCGATCTCTTCCAGAATACTTGTGTGAATTTTACGTGTTGGTTCTTTTTTTCCTGTTAAACGCCCTTAGACAGCAATACGGCCACGATTATAGTCACTAAGTAGTTAAAATGAAAGATTTTTTTATCTACAAGTTTTAAAATGACACGTACACAAATAAAGTTTCATCTTTTTGTTTATAAACACTCATCAAACCGACTTAAGTTAAAATGACATTTATAATCGTTTGTATCCGTCCCATTGAAATGTATGTCTCCGAGAAAGAGACACAATACAATTTAGATAACGAAACTCGATTGGAATTTGCTGATATTAGTTATTAAGGTACAGTCAAGTGCAAAATATGTATCGATTTGATCCTCTCATAAATATACACCGAAACTAATCCGCCAATTTAAAGTGCCCTTGGAGTTTAGACATATTTGTGAGTAAGTTGTATGCACTTATATTTTTTTACACTTGACTGTACATGGGGACTTACGAGATTATAAATAGGAGGGTTTATCTATATAACGCGCGCAGTTAAAGAATGGATAAAGTGTGTCTATAGACAGCGATAGGGTGTGAGCGAGATAGCATGCCAGCGGGACGCATTCCAGATCCATTCTTTATCTGCGAGCGTTATATACGTTAAGAAGTAAGAAAGAACACAATCTAATAATAATATCAAGGTGTGTTTGTCACGTCGTCAGGCTGCAAGCGCAAGGAGGAGCTGGTGTCGGATACTCTGCCTTCCCCGAAGAAGCCCCGTTTGGTTTTCACAGACCTCCAGCGGCGTACTCTACAGGCTATTTTTAAGGTATTTACTAATATATTTTTATAAAGAAATGGCTTCTGCTCGCGACTCCGTCCGCGTGGAACTCGTTTATATCGCAGCTCCATACAAACTTTTACCCCCCATTTCACCCCCTTTTTCGGGGAATAAACTATCCTATATCCTCTCCATCCCTTCAACTATCTCCACTTCAATAATCACGTCAATTCGTTGGTCCGTTTTGCCGTGAAAGACGGACAAACAAACAAACACACACATTGATGTTACAAAAACTCAAAGAGGCCTTATCAAGATCAAGGAAATTGTGATCTTTAATTTTTAAAAGGATTTTTGGCTTCCAATGCTATTGAACATGTCTTAAGTTTAGTCCAATATGCCTAAAATGACCTTTGAGTGATTATAAGCCTAATACATTGTTCATAGAGATCTGTGGAAATAACTTCAAAATGGTGCTAACGCTCTATTCATTGTACCTACACGAGAAGCAAACCGTATGAGCCTAACAGACGCCATAGTCGTGCGTCTCAAAAATCATAAATTTACAACTGAAACAATATGGTCAAAGGATAATTAACAAGTTCCTAAAAAACATTGCTTTGGTTTGTTCCAAAAAAAAATGTGTGTGGTTTTTTATTGCCACTTATTTTTCGCATGTTCATCAACAATTGTTGATGACTTATCTCAACATAACAATTAGAGTTTCATTGAGAGGGTCCTGTGTAATTGAGGAGTTCCGTCCCATTATCACACCCGGTTAATGGTACATTAAAAATCTTAAGATTGCATTGTCATTGTCATCCAATATACAAGAAGTCAATCAATGCAAAAGTTATTCATACTCAAACTAATAAGGCAATAAGGTTTATGAATAAAATTTATTATTTATTTATTTATTTAATTTACTGTCCGTTCCGTCGCATCTGTGATATGTTTATATGGCTGATAATAACTAATCATAAATTATCTCAATTTCAGGAAACAAAGCGGCCCTCAAAAGAAATGCAGGTGACAATAGCGCGACAACTCGGCTTAGAGCCCACGACGGTAGGCAATTTCTTCATGAACGCGCGCCGCCGTTCAATGGACAAGTGGAAAGACGACGACGCACCATCCGCCGACCTTGACCAGCAGCTAGACCATGACATGGAGCATGTTCCAAGTCTGGACTCCGGGGAGTCTGATGATGAACATGACGACCAAGACGATCACCTCTTGTGACGCCGTATACCTCAACAGCATCTGTTAGTGCTATGAGAGCAGCTTGGAGTTGTCTTTGATTTCATGGGCGCTGCGAGTGCAGGGTAGAAATGTGGAAGTTCTCCGCACGATGCTAATTTTAGAAGAATAGTTACTGATTTAAACAAATGCCTTCAGGAAAATTGAATCTGTAAACAGCCTTGAACTACTTTGGAAATAATGTCACCATTAATATAGACATGATGGAACTGAAAATCATTACAACTGGCTCAATGCTCCTGCTTATAAATTTAAGGTAACAAAAACTGACAACCTAACTTATATAATACTAACTTTCACATCGGATCATTTACAACGTCTTATGTTGCGTGGAAGTGCTCAAAGAAGTAAGCACTAGTTATTCCAAAAGGTGTTGATAGATTTGAGCAGTCACATTAACAGAACAGAGTATTTGCCGTTTTAAAATTAGTCATCAGAGCCTACCATAGAGCCATCGATACAATCATTTTCACAATTATCCTAGGACGTCTGAACACTAACAACATTGCTCGGCTCGGCAAAAAGTTCCAAGCTAATTTACCATCGTTTTTTCTTTGTAAAACGCTCCTGTTTTATTAGCTTTTACCTGTAATATAGCATTCACTAGAATGTACCTTAATTTCCCTTGTCTTGCAAATCAGATCGTGTGGAGAATAACTTGTGATCAATTCATGTGACTGATAACTCAATGAGAGGCCACCGTGACTTATAGGTTAAAGCCCAAATTCTACATATGTCACAGCACAGATCTTTGAGTGGTCTTAACACTACTTTAAAAACCCATTCGCAGCCACAGAAAAAAGGGGTAGCACCCCCTCGCCACGCACGTCTTAAGTCTATTATTTTTTGGACTAAGTATGAAGTCGAAGGCAGTTGGGTGGCAACAGTGACGAAGTGGAGTTCAAGTCAGTGGCAGCGAATGGGTTAAGTCAGGTGATATGACTTACAGTTATGGAAGCGACCATTATATTAGACACCTTCTTATGTGCTGTCAAGATAAATAAAAAAGGGAAGTCATATAAACAGTCTTACTTTGTTAGTGACAATTCTCATCGGGCAGTATTTAGATGTATCTACGACAACTTCAAGTTAAAAATGTACAGTTAAACCTAAGATACGGCGCGAATTTAGTAAAAGGTTGGTATTGGTCTTCTTTAGGCGACTTGGTACGGATTTTTTGTGCTATTCCGGTTCTGATGAGTTTTATTTGTTACCCTTTGGGTTAATAGCTGCCCCTTCAGATGTTTTTCCTAAGTAAGATGGTATTTTAAAAGCATCCTAAGCAATTATACCTAGATAGAATATTAAATAATTTTGTTGCTATTGGTCGCCTAAAGAACACAAAGGATAGAATATGATCTCTAATGTCGAACGTTTCTAGTCAAACGTATTCAAATAGTTATTATAAGTTCTAATTATAATTGTTCCGCAGTAATTTTAGCCCAAATGTGTATTTTAATTTATTGTAGTAACAAACATAGTCACTTGGATACACTTTTAATTATGTTTAAGTATGATTTAATATAATTTGTGTTGAATATTGTAGACTACGTAAAAAATGTTTTAAACTAGGTCTGTATCTATGAAAGTGCTTAGGTACATTTATTTACTTTAAAAAATGAGAATAATAATTAAGTGTGTTCAAGTGACGTACTAAGCTTCAAATAGTTAATAGGAACATGATGCAATAACTAAATCACATATGGAGCTAGTATTTTTGTAGTTTGTACAGTGGCTACTTAATTACAATTAGCAAAATATCTGATTAAATCGGATTTAAATAAAAAACACTTAATTTACTTAGTTTAAATGATGACACTCGCATTTCATCGAAAATATTTTATTTCCTACAAATACATACAAATATAATAAAGAAAAAACTCCTAAAGGGCCTTACAAACGTTTTATGTTTAAAAAAAATCTAATTTGGAAAACATGATAAGCAGACTTGGTTTTTTTTTTCATTTGTCAGTTGATGTATGCGAGTGTCAAAGCTCATTTTATGAATAAATAAATAAATAATCATTTCTCTAGTCTCGAGATCTCAATCGACACATTCCACTGACTGCAAAAACGTCGGGCAGCGTGATATTACTTAAATTATAAAAATAACTAGTCATAAAGTTTAAGACAAGCTTGTCTAAAATAAAGGAAAAGAAACCTAGTCCGAGTTGTGCAAATAGGTAATAGTGAAATATCAGTAAAGCTTAATGTATGTTTTGTAACAAAATAAACTTTTACGACGTACTTAAATATCTTTTCAAAATTAGCGACTTTATGTTGCAAAAGATGTACTTGAGATTATTTGAGTTGGCTGAATTGCATCAAAGTTGTCCATTCTAAAAGCAACTCTACCAGGCCGGGAAGAAGGTACCAATTGCAATGACAGCTTTATAAAAAATCGGCCACATTAAATAACCTCAACCATAATTGTAAGGACTTATTTACATCGTTTAATTTAAGTAATTAATTTTAAATTATTTATTTCATTACGCTAGTCGACTTTATACCTAATACCACCAAAGAGTTAAATAGTAAATGTGCAATTTGATAATGTTATTATTAATGGGAGGAATTTATAATTTGATTATTAAGAGACGTTTGAAAAGGTTAGAACATTAATAGATGTCTTTTAACAGGCAAATTGTGTTTCGACACGAAAACACTTTTATTTTAACATAATAATAATAGCGCATTTTTTGTTTTTCTAATTATTGAAATGCGCACAATAAGTATTATTCACTGTTCCAGTTGGATTAATGGAATAATTTCAATACATAAATGGATATTTTTGTCTATGAACAGTGCGCTTTCAAATGTACATAGTACGTGAACATAATGTTAAGATTAAATGTACATTTTACAAAGAGTCTTGTTTTTAATTTGTTTCCTTTTTAACGCCATACACCTTGTTAACCAAAGGAGACTTATCAATTAGTTTACTGATAGATTTCGATAGAAGGTAAGTATTGTTAATATCAATGAAACGTAGTGCCCTTGTTTTGGAACAAATATTACTACCATATAATATGGAATGATAATGAACATATCAAAATATTACATTTACAATGTAATTTTTATAGGTAAATAAATAAATAAACAAATAATTGGGGACATTCTTACACAAATCGACCTAGTCCCAAACAAGGCAAAGCTTGTACTATGGGTACTAGACGACGATATACATACTTATATAGATACATAAATACTTAAACACATAGAAAACATCCATGACTCGGGAACAAATATTCATGCTCATCACACAAATAAATGCCCTTACCGGGATTCGAACCCGGGACCTCTAGCTTCGTAGGCAGGGTCACTACCAACTAGGCTACAGAGGTCGTCAAAATAGTCCAACCTATCCGGTTTTTGTTTCAATTACAAACAGCAGATCCATTATGGTGTACGGAAAAAAAATGCCCGTGGACCTACTGTGTGGACCACGGGTAAAAGGGGGTTTTTGAGGATATATCTGGCTATTTGCAACATGGCAGATTTGCTTAGAAAAATGGTCCGTAAACTAACCTAACCTAACTAAATTCCCAAGATTAGTTAGCTAGGTAGACCCCGGGCTCCAAATTGGCTAGTCAGTGCAAGTGTTCCTTCAGGGTGACGTCTCTTGTCTTGGCAATTTTTCGGCAGAAGTTGGGAATTAGTTGAGGCATCTCTCTTTATAATTATATAATTAAGAAGAAACTCCTAAAGGGCCTTACAAACGTTTTATGTTTAAAAAAAATCTAATTTGGAAAACATGATAAGCAGACTTGGTTTTTTTTTCATTTGTCAGTTGATGTATGCGAGTGTCAAAGCTCATTTTATGAATAAATAAATAAATAAGACAAGCTTGTCTAAAATAAAGGGAAAGAAACCTAGTCCGAGTTGTGCAAATAGGTAATAGTGAAATATCAGTAAAGCTTAATGTATGTTTTGTAACAAAACAAACTTTTACGACGTACTTAAATATCTTTTCAAAATTAGCGACTTTATGTTGCAAAAGATGTACTTGAGATTATTTGAGTTGGCTGAATTGCATCAAAGTTGTCCATTCTAAAAGCAACTCTACCAGGCCGGGAAAAGGGTACCAATTGCAATGACAGCTTTATAAAAAATCGGCCACATTAAATAACCTCAACCATAATTGTAAGGACTTATTTACATCGTTTAATTTAAGTAATTAATTTTAAATTATTTATTTCATTACGCTAGTCGACTTTATACCTAATACCACCAAAGAGTTAAATAGTAAATGTGCAATTTGATAATGTTATTATTAATGGGAGGAATTTATAATTTGATTATTAAGAGACGTTTGAAAAGGTTAGAACATTAATAGATGTCTTTTAACAGGCAAATTGTGTTTCGACACGAGGGTGACGTCTCTTGTCTTGGCAATTTTTCGGCAGAAGTTGGGAATTAGTTGAGGCATCTCTCTTTATTGGTCTACTTTAGAACTGAGTTCCTACCTAACAATGTAGCTGTACCAAGACGCATAAAGCGCTGTTTTTATTAGGCTATTTCAACAGTTATTTTTTGTCTATTTAATTATGCTATCGGTGAGGATCTGTTATTAGCTTACTGTCAGTGTTGTTTTAAGCTGATGATCTTCCTATATAAATGAATTAATAAAAGCACTGGTTGAGAATGTGATCAGGAAAACGCATTTGTTAGGAGGAGAATATTCTGAGGATACCTACTACTATCGGCGCCCTCTATCGTTGAAGTTCAATAACGCTGTTATAATAATTATTTGTAAAACTAATAGGTGTCACTATAAACGTCAATGTTACAAAGTCTAAATTAAAATTGGGAGTTTTAACTACTGAGTCGCGTTGGAGAATTTGACAAAGGAGATATTTCGAATCTCGGAGGGCAAACACTTTTATCCCAAAACTGTTTCACTTTGAATGTCCCGTGTATTTCGATGAGTTTATTGGCAAAGGCAAAGGAACATCATCTAAATTGTGCCATATTTAAGTACATTATTAATGAGGTCGGAGCCGTAACACTGGTAACACAGATAATTTAAAATAATTTCCCCCTTGAACGCCATCTACCGGCCCCCTGAGAAACTACCAGAACATAAAGAGTAAAGAGTTGCTAATGCCAAAGAAGACCAAATCTGCAAAGATTTTTGTTTCACTAGATGGCGTAGTAATGCCAATTCTTACATTATCCATTTTTTTAAATCACGAATGTACGTTGTGTTGAGCGTGAGGGATCTACATTTATCTCTGTCTGCAACGAATCCTCAAATCAAGCGGGTCTGTAAAACGCACTTGTAGCTCCGGTGCCTGTTTGCCACCAGTCAGGCCGTTTGCAAGTCGTCTAGCTAGTATTAAAAAAAACTGCGTGGGAACGACATCTAAGTGTCACAGCCCGAAAAGTTTCTATTTAACCCTAGCCACGTTGCGTATTATGGATATAGTATCATTTTTTTATACCAAGTCGGTGGCAAACAAGCTTACGGCCCATCTGATGGTAAGTGGTTACCGTAGCCTATGGTCGCTTGCAACTCCAGGGGTGTTACATGCGCGTTGCCGACCCTTTAAGAATTTATACACTCCTTTTTTGAAGAACCCCATACTGTAGTCCCTCGGGAAAACCTCGGCGGGAGCTCATTCCACAACCGGATCCTATGGATACTAATGTCAAATAATCATTACGATTTGAAACGGAACGTGTTTTTCCACCTATCAGCGTCTGGTGACGTCACTCCTGTTATGACAACCAATTAAAGGCTATAATTGTAGAGGCAAACTCTGTTTCAATAAAAAAATAGTAGTTAGAAATTTTCGAATAAAATGGAAGTAGACTTTACTATAGCAGGCTCAAGAAACCTTCCAAAAGTTAGTGTTGACATGGTCGTAAATTATTTTACAGTACATATGGTGCAACTTTCCCGCACTAGTGCGGAAAAGAGCACTTTTCGTGCATATGTCGAAACTTTAAAAAGCCATATGTACAGTAAAACGTTGTACGATACACGTGCGAATAGGTAATTCGCATCTCGTGTCGATTTAAAACACTCCCTTCGGTCGTGTTTTAATTTATCACCACTCGTTGCGAATTTCCTATTTTCGGCACTTGTATCGTAAATAACTATTACGTCACACCTGGCCAAAATGCGAGTTTTACTGCACGCTGCGCGTACGGGAAAACTCGCATTGTGGCCAGGTGATGACGTAAAATTTTGTACGCAACACGGGCGGTAATTCGTAAAGCCCCAGAGCGCATATTTATGGCTGGGGCTTTCACGAATTCACCGCCCTAGTTACGTAATGTACTATTGTTCAAAGTGCTTAGTATTCAAGCGTCGAAATTAAAGGAACTTAACTACTACGGTATGTTGACCAAATCACAGTGATGGTTTGTATTTTATTCAGTGTCGTAGTGCTTTGATCTGATTATTCAAAAAATATCTCAAAAGTCAAGAGTTATTAGACAACTCTATGGCATTGGCACCTAAGAACGAACCACGGACAAAGATATATGGCGAGCGGCACACATGAGTGACGTCACAGGAACTGAAGATCCGTTTAGGCGCGAAAGTTTAAATTGTCAGTTTGTAACAGGAATTTTTGACTATGAATATATAGTATTTTATTTTTTTAATACTTTCGTGGACCACTCTACATGCAAATCTTTCAAATGAAAGCAGAAATTAAAATATTGCATCTTCCCTAGCTCCCATGGACGCGCAGTCAGATTGATAATGAAGGCCCCGAGACCTAAAATCAAAGAGCCAGTGACTCGCTTGGAATCGCTACTGTCCATAGGCGACGGTATGGCTGGTACGGTAATAAGGCAGGCGATTTGGTTGAATGCTTCAGTCGCGGTATAAAAAATACGCAAATTTTACAACCGATTTTGATACGTGTGAATCAATCAACAATTTACTTTCGTTATTCCGAGGCGTTACCCAGGAGACAACATGTCAGAATGACTGTTTTTTTTTACAAAATGTACATTTAAAGTGCTTAGGCAATATATAAACAGGGATTTAAAATATCAGGAAAACCCTTGGTAATGAAATGATAAACCTATAGCGTAGGTAATCGCCAACAAGCGACAGAAAATAGTTGATTCACCCAAATGTATGGTTGAGATATCAACTTTTTTTATGATAAAAAACATTAATTTCAGAATACTTTGTCATTGAATTTGGAATATTTTACCTTGCACGTAGAGTTGCTTTTTGAATGGTCTTCTATGATGCAATTTCTTCTTTTTTGCCAACACAAAATAGTCTCAAGTGATATTTGGAGGGGCGTTCATTTCTAGATTAGACTGCGACGTTGCCAGCTTGGCAATACACTCCAAGCAAACCCATTTGATGGTCGTCTACACTAAGATGACGCCTGCTTTCGATGTGTGCACACAGATACAACTGTGTTTGTGTGAGTGCGTGGTCGCGGTAAGTACGGTCTGAGTGAAACATATAAAATGACACAAAGATAATATTGTGAACTTATCTCTTAAGTTTATCTACAGTGTTTATTAATGTTAAATGGTAGTATTGATGATTGTACTAAAATATATTATAGGTTGAAAATATTGAGTAATTTATAGTCATATTAGTTTAAAGTAGGTATAAACGACTTCAAAAAAGGTGGTTCTCAATTCGGTTGTATTTTTTTGTTGTTGTACAATATTGTCACATACTAATAATCTTTTAAATCTAGGTACTTTAAAAAAAACACTTCACCTCAGAAAAACATTATTATTAATCAGCGATTTTGGATTAAGTATTGCAATAAAAAATGGTATTTCATCTAAGTGGCTAGTTAGGTAGATCATTCAGATCTGTCGCAATAATATAAATATTTCATTCACTCATGTTGTCATTTGAATCACATTCGCCAACTTGATGATTATTGTCACTAAAACAAACAATAGATTCATTATCCGTATCAAATAATTGAGAAAATGTATTCTCTGCATTTTCCACAATTTGACACGCGTGCTCCCAAGTATTCTCATCAATTTTCCCAATTTCTTCTTTTATTAATTCGATGTTGGAATTCAGGTCTAACTCAGAATTTTTACTCGCCACATTTTCTTTTAACACTGCCCATATTTTGTCTATACCACTCAGTTCCGGGTGATGGGTAGGTAGCCTTAGAATTTTGCAACCCTCTGATCTTATTAATTTATCGATCTCGTAACTTTTATACTTATCTTTCTTTTTAAATATCAAATCGTAGAGCTCTAGTTTTGTCAAAGACTCTTCGAACGGAATGTTTTTTTCACAGAGCCAAATTTGCATTGTTTTCTTATCTGCACTTGGACTCGGCGGTTTTTCAGAGAGGACGTTATGCAATGGCACGCTGTCCATGACTATAACTGAGTTTTTCGGCAGATTAGGAAGCAACTGTGTCGTGAGCCAAGTTTTGTATTGCTCATAGCTTAAGTTATCAAGGTAGTCTCCGCTTGTTGAAGTCCCTTTAAAAACGAGGGCAGCATTCGGTATAAATCCTCTCCTTCCGCCAGCATGGACGACCATGATGCGACCTTTAGCTTTTGCTGTATTGAGAGTTATACAACATTCATCCGTGTATACTACGTACCGTCCCTCATCACGGTATTTCTTCAATTGTTTCAAATACCGATACCTCCACATTTGAATATCATGCTTTTCTGCCAAAATCCTCTTCTTCCCTTCGCCTAATTCCGTGAATTCGAATCCCATTTCCGTCAAAATTGTCCGCATGGACTCTATACAACCACTAAACTTAATTTTCTCAGCAAGAATCTGTCTCACTCTTCTTAAAGTCGGTGATTCTTTGAAATCAGCATGATATGACATCAACGTACGTCGGAGGCAAGGTATGTCGATCTCTTCTAAGTTGCATTGGGTTCGGTGTCTCTTTCTTTTTGAGGGGTTCTTGAAGACTTTCTCTGTCTTTGTCGCGTCTGATTTGTTGGCCAGCCTTTCTTCCCTCAAAATGCGCGATATGGTGGACTCGCTATATCCGACTGCTTGGGATGTGCGCCATCTAGCGTCTGTTAGTTTTTGGACGTATCCATATTGTGCCTCGAATTTCATACGGTTATATACTCTTGTAAGTATTTCTTTTTCCTGAAAAACAAAAATAATATCATGTTTTGGTTTTAATGGAGAATACAGCTAAAAGGGCATGTGTTGTAATTTTGTTAAATGTGTCAATAAGCGCTGTTATCATTGTAAGTTCCAAAAATGGTAGATCTTGAAAGTAATATATCGCAAAGTAATACTATTAAATTGTATTACTTAATATCAAAAAGAATAGGACATTACTAAACAGATTGTTATTTTTAGGTATTCGACTGACAATATGAATATAATTTGTATGTTTATTAGTCCTATTAGTAGTGCAATGTCCACAACACCGCAGGTAGGCATTTTGCATAACTTTTCTTATTTAAATTCAGTTACATTCACATGTCACTCCCACATCATAAAACATCGAACTTTTGTTTTGCCCTTCGGGTTGAACTGTAGCAAAATTTGTTGATGATCTTGAAAATTCGTCGTTTTTTTGGTGATTGTGTAGATTATAATTTTGCTCTAAAATTAAAAATGGCCGAGTTAGAAGCCTTCATAGATAGGACCTGTTTGCCATTTTTTTGATTACAACTTTAAAAAGGAATATATAAAAATAAGCATCTTTTATAGTTTAAATTATTTAAACTAAGCTCATGAATGGCCATTGTCCTGAGCTCATGAATAGCCTTTGTTTGCGGTCGACACTTGCAAATACAATGAACATTTTATGTGGCGCTAACCTTTTTCTTGCAAAAAATGGCACGCGTCCGACCACAGTAGTATTGTTAGACTTGAATGCTATTGTTCTGAACTATACACAAGTGTCGAAAATGCTATTGTCCTCTTAAACCATTTTAAACCTATTCAACAAGGAATAAGGTTGAAAATTCAATAATCACGCAATGTACTTCTAACCTTTTTTTGCAAGTGATTGGTTGGCGGTTACGAGAACAAAAGCAGATAATAGTATTGTATTAGACATAATGCCATTGTGAATGCAGATAAGTAGATGAGCTTAGTTTAGAAAATTACCACTATACACGAAAAACTCCTCAAAAAATAAAAATGGCCGAGTTAGACGCCCCCAAAGATTGATAAGGGGCCCGATTTTAGGACTTATTTCGGTTAGGTTAGGGTTCACTTGCGTCCCTCAGACCAGAAAACACACCCCGCGGACAATTTGACAAGTCCCAGCTCTCTTTAAAAACTCCTATGGTCGAAATAGCAACTTTGGATCGCTCTAGTCCTCAAACGGGAAAGTTAATTAAAAAAATATATGAATAAAATATGCTTATTTTTATGTATCCTTTAAACTTCTAATCAAGTACCTAGCAAAAATGTGATTCTTCTTTTTCAGTTTGTTTTAAGTCCCAGAAACGGCCCCTTTTGCTGCAGTCCGACCGCCATTCGAGTAAATAAGCTAGCCATGGTTTAATTGAACACCCCTTCAATGAATACTTACTGTTTAGCACTTACAGACGATGCGTATATTACGTACATCGTAACTTCATTTTCAGATTTAATGATCCTTAATAAATTAGAAAAATATGTATTTACCTGAGTCTTCAGAACTTTTTTCGCTGACATGCTAACGGTACTTTCCAAGCGTACGAGACGTGCTTCCCCGCACAAGTCTAGATGCCAACTGAACGGCGTAAGCAACCGCTGCTCGAATGATGCTTCGTACCTTTGAAACAAAATAGCATCAAACGGCCAACTCATGATGCTACAATCTTAAACCTTATTCCATAGATTTAAGGTTCGAATTCGTATGTCGAAATAGGTCTATGAATACATTTTAGATCTGAAATGGTGGATAAACTGCTGTGGTGTGCGTAAAGAGGGGCGCGCCATTTTGGTTTAACGTTCTTTGTTCGGTAGCCAAGTTTGTGGCGTGGTTCTTATAGCGTCAGTGTTAAAGTCGATTATGACTTGTTTTGGCTGTAATGTAAATTATGTTTGAATAATGTTGTATATCGGGTTCTGTTCATTTTGTCATAAAATCTACCACAGGTTAATTATGCATGCATAGGTCTGTACGAATTTTGTATATCAATATGATTACTAGGTACCTGCCGACCCAGTTCCTTCTGCGTTTTACAAAGCTTATGATTATGAGTTGTCTCGGAGATCGAGTCTACATACAAACTTACAATGTACATAATTACTTCAAATTCACAAACTTTACCTCTTTATGTTTATTATTATATAGAAATATTACTTGTATAATAATTATTATTTTATATGAAATATTTATTCCATTATATTATGAGGTCGTCGCGCAAACATTTGAAAATAGCGCAAAATGAGAGTTCACCAATCAATATAATCATTAATCCCTATCAAATTTTAACCCCCGAAACAAAGATTCAGATTCAGATTATTCTACTCACAATATAAGATTAAATTATAAATTACATGTCAATTCAAAATAATCCCTATTGTGATAACATACAATAACATTGAATTAAAAATCCTTAGAAGAATAATGACTAACAATTCAAATACAACTATGTCCACTTACCTATTATCCTAATTTCCACAACAGGTTTCTCACTTGTTCGGGGTCGGAAGTACAGACCATTAACTTTAAGGGACTAATTGCACATTGTACAAATATCAATGAGTAAATAATTACTATCAATAAGAGATAAGTATCGGTTATAAATAAGCGCTCCAAAAGTGGCACGCTAAAACTGAGTCAATTGCATCAACTTGCGTCAGTTTCACGTCGTCAATGGAAACGTAAGCTGTCAGATTTGGTGGCCATTTTAAAACACGGAATTTATGCAAATGGCGGTCGAAATTTTGTATGGAGCTACGATATAAACGAGTTCCACGCGGACGGAGTACGGAATCGCGAGCAGAAACTAGTATAATATAACATATAACGATTAGATAAAAAGAAGAATATTTGTTTAAATTGGCCGTTGCAGCAAAGTAATCCGTTCAAAAAGCGACTTTACGTTCCTAGCTAGATGATTTAAAATCCAATCAGTTTTATAAAATGTCCTCGAAGTATAGGTTCACTCGAATGTGTCATCATAATATGAACTTTCTAGTTTACACAATAAAGTCGCTATTTACTCAGCAGCTCTAATGATTTCATATCATATCTTTCTTTGTCACGGTAAAACGGAAGGCAGCAGCTGTTTAAGCTTATCTCGTCTAAATTTAATTGAAGTGTTCCAGAAAATATTTTTAGGGTAGGTAATCACGCAAATGGGGTAGAAAATAATGTTTTTAAGCGAGGCACGACCACAGGGTGAACTCAGGGTGAAATGTCATCTCGCTCTAGGTAATGCAACCTCGCGAGAATTCAAACCTATAGCTGAGATTGCGCGAGACCACAAAGCCAGCCCCCTCTCGCGAGATTGGGCGTTTTACACTGAAAACGTATGCAAATGCTATGAATACCATTTTATAAACGAACAAATTAACAGAAAAACTGACTTCAAACCAAAAAATGCACAAAAAAAACAAAGAATCACTCAACCAAACAAAAATTGTTAAACAGGAAATCAAAGTATATAAATGATAACTCTTCTACGTATTACTCCCTAAACGAATACCTAGACGATAAATTACAATGAACTTATAACGCTCGCATGCGCTCACACACACACAGATACACACACACATATACAAATGAATAATATTAATCGCTAAATGTAATATCATAATAATCAATTTATTAGGATTAGGAGTATTCCTGAATTGTAAATTTGTCCTAATTATTACATTGCGATGCCCTTGCAGGGTGCATGTTTGATGCATAAGCTTAGTGTAACACCATGTAATATTAACAACATGTATGCAATAAATGAATTGAATTCAATTCAATTCAATTATTATTATTTTTGGAGTCAGTGTCAGCCAAGCTACGTAATCGTGCACTAATGTTAATTAACAATAAGAATCCATTAAGAATAATATTTTACAGTACATATAGTGCTACTTTCCCGCACTAGTGCGGAAAAGAGCACTTTCCGTGCATAATATATGTAGAAACTTTAAAGAGCCATTGTACAGTAAAACGTTGTACGATACACGTGCGAATAGGTAGTTCGCAACTCGTGTCGATTTAAAACACTCGTTTTTAATTTATCGCCACTCGTTACGGATTTCCTGTTTTCGGCACTTGTATCGTAAATAACTATTTCAGCGCTCTGTGTTAGTACCTACCTTTCAAATTGCACGTACCTGCAAAATTATTCGGTAAATATTCGGCATTTGAACCGTAAGTATAAGTAATTCGGCCAAATAACGAACATTGAAAAATATGCCAAATATGACGAATACCGAATACCGACTTATCAATATTCGGCCATTCATTAAATATAACAGCCGTACCTACACTTAGCAAATCACTCAACATAACTACGTAGTAACTAGGTCATCGATTTCGCCTTAACTCTGCAGAAAAAGTCCTACTTAACTTAATTCCTTATCAAGTTAAATACGACCTCAGAGTACCCTTCGTAAGTTACAATTCACCTTACTTTCATAACCTCGTAATACCCTATGATGCAATTTAAAAAGAACCATATTCCGCTATCATTAGAGTTAATTTTCAAATCAACGTAAACAGTTGCAGTTACAATTTATCTTTCTTTTGCAAGCTCATATATAAATCTACTTGCAATCTATTGACAACCGTACTACTTCGTCTGAAAGTTCATTTTCAACGGCAACATAAAGAACTCATAGTTACTATCTACCTTAATTTTGCAACCTCGTATATCACTACATCACGTAATGTAAAAGGAACGATAATACATTACGATAAGGCCCATTTTCAAAAGTAGCATAAAAAGAACGTGCGTCATTTAGTATGCAGGGTGGCTGCGTCGTAGCAATTTTGCTGTGATTTCTGGTTTAGATGATGCTGTTTAGATACTATAATATTTTACTAGATGACTTTAGCTAAAACTTTTTAACGTGGAGCATGCAAACAAGCACACGGTGACCCAGCGACTCAGTACCTATATTTTTTGGATAGAAAGAACATTTTTACAAAAACTATGTTTAGCATTTTCTTTTTTTTCTCGTACTTACTATGTAATGTACGGTTAGTACATGACCACCCATCTCTTTCTAATTAGATCACTTCGAAAGATACGGGTAGTTTAGCTAGCGTGCGAGATAGCTCGCCCACAATATGTAGAATAAAATAGACGTTTATTGCCACACAACATACCAGATACAGAAGCAAACATAGAAACACACTAAACAGAAAAATTAAAACTAAATCTAGTATATCTGTGCGACAATAGGAGTGAACTCAGCATTTGCGAGTTTTTCTAATTAGAACACTTAGAAAATGACTGATGGATGACTCCTTTTGATTTATGCTTGAGATGAAATCACCCACAAATATATCTTGACACCGCGATGCGTAGTAACTAAGCGAAGGTAGAGATCTAGTTTCGGGACGGGCGACCGGGGTGAGCCGCATTAGCGCGTAGCGAATAACAGCGAGGCTAGGGAAGTCGCCGACGACGGGAAGGGGCGAACTTATGAAAACCCTATGCACCTCGCGGTTCTCTAGACCAGACCAACTCCATATATATATTTTCACCTCTATTTCACATCATAGCGTATGAATTCCGAGAAAAAAATATATGTGCGTCCCTGAGGAATCTTGAGATTCAAACTACCGACATATGTTTTTTTTTTTTGGTTCCGTACCCAAGGGGTAAAACGGGACCAAGTTAGTAAGACTCCGCTGTCCATCCGTCAGTCTGTCACCAGGCCTTACCGTGATAGAAACAGTTAAAATTTTCACAGATGATGTTTTTCTGCTGCCGAGTGACTCTGTGATCTACAAACCTCGCAAGTCTATAATAAGTACTTAAAAAAAACTTTTCAAATTCCCAGAACTCTATCGACAAAAAAAACATGATCATCGAATCTGCTCACAAAATTTGACGAGAATCGGTTGAGAAATGCGACCCATGGGGGAGAACAGCTGGACAGCCGGACATACGAACACTTAACACAATTCGGAATTTATAATATTAGTATGGATATGGTCAATGGAGTAACTAAATATAAGTAAGTATCCAATGAAACGAAATGAAATTAAATTAAATTAAATTGTTTATTGCAGACCATGGGCAGGCGCGGGATACTCCGCGATTTACGTTCATCGCTACAAGTACATGCCGATGCCCCAACGTTGGGGAACCGGCATGTACTTGTAGCGATGAACGTCGACGTCGTATCGACGTCAGAGGGCCATAAATCTTAATGTTTTGGCTGAGAAAAAAGCGCCTTTTGTAAAATTCAAAGGAGTGTCCCTTCTGTACTTGTACTATTATCTATTCTGTGCCATGGGTGAATTATATACAGGTGGATAGGTGATAATAGCTGTGAGTTCCACATGCTCTGCCATCTTAGGCATGCAACATGGTCTTAAAATAAATTCGAAATTAAAACATAATAATATAGATAATCCCCCCCCCCCCCCCCGTGTGGTGTCGGGTTAGAATTTCACCACCCCCTTTCTTCCCGTGGCGTGGGTGTCGCAAAAGTCTACTAATAGTCCATTGAATAAAAAGTTCTAGAGTGCGTGAGTTAGTAACGTAAGATGTTTCTTCGGAAACATGTCAAGAGTCCCTAGGTAATAAACATACTAAAACCCCGGGACACTAGGAGGAGCCCCGGAGTGGGGGGAGGGGGGGAAAGGGTCCATTTTTTCATTATTCGCTTAAATCTCAAAAACGGTACGTGTTAGAGAAAAACTTTCAAGGAAAAGTTGAAAGGCCATAAAATTATCTACAAGTTGTACCTAAATCATTTTTTCCTATATCCTACCGTTTCTGAGTTACACGCAGTTAAAAATAATTTTGGCTCAAACAATTTCCCCATACTAAATACCCATGTTTATCACATCAATCGATCAAAAAATATTTCTTTCTTCCAAATAACTCAAATGTGCAACTTGTGACCGGTACTGATAGATTGCTCTTAATTAGGTCTATAATTGGTAAAGTAAACACATTCCTCCATGGAAGCCTTTAGGAGGAATCGATTGTCAAAATATTATATTAGGGTATTTTGAGTTACTGAACTTGATCTTTTTATTTTTTCTTCCAAAAAAACTCAAAAGTGCAACTTGTGACCGGTACAGATAGATTGCTCATAATTAGGTCTATCATTGATAAAAATACCAGATTCCACCACGGAGGCGTTTACGGGGAATTGAATTTTATTAGGGTAGTTACGATACTTGAACTTTTTATTTTTTTTCTTCCAAAAAGCTCAAAAGTGCAACTTGTGACCGGTACTGATAGATTGCTCTTAATTAGGTCTATCATTGGTAAAAAAAACACATTCCTCCATGGAAGCCTTTAGGAGGAATCGATTGTCAAAATATTATATAAGGGTAGTTTGAGTTACTGAATTTGATCTTTTTATTTTTTTCTTCCAAAAAACTCAAAAGTGCAACTTGTGACCGGTACTGATAGATTGCTCTTAATTAAGTCTATAATTGGTAAAAAAAACACATTCCTCCATGGAAGCCTTTAGGAGGAATTGAAGAGGTCAGCTGAAATCAATTTGACATGGAATACTTCGATCCCAATTAAACAAGAAGAGTTTTTGTCTAATCCTTCCAACAAAACTCAGCTCATCGGACACAACTGGAGGAAAATGGGATACAGACTATACAGGCAAATGATGATGCTGACGTCCTCATTGTAAAGACGGCTGTGGAACAATCCACTCATAGCTCTGTGGCAATTGTTGGTGAGGATGTGGACCTCACTGTTCTTTTGATAGCTTCCACTCCTCCTGCAAATGACATCCTGCTGCTAAAACCTGGCAGAGGAAAAAATAAAAGTATTGTTTTATCCAGCCAAGAGATGCAGCAACAAGGATTTAATCATATCCTATTTTTACATTCTTTTACTGGCTGCGATACGACATCTGCGACGTTTAGAAAAAGCAAGATGGCTTTCACAAAGCAGTATTTAAAATGTGACGTCATAAAAAAGCATCGATGATCTTTTACAACCCCTCCTCCACTCAAAGTGACGCTGAAGAGGCTGGGAAAATTTGCTTCTTAAAATGGTATGGAGCACCAACTAAAGTCATCTCTCTCAACCAATACCGCTTCCAGTCCTCGAAAACGGCTGCGAATAGAAAAAAATGATTTAGGTACAACTTGTAGATAATTTTATGGCCTTTCAACTTTTCCTTGAAAGTTTTTCTCTAACATGTACCGTTTTTGAGATTTAAGCGAAAAATGAAAAAATGGACCCTTTCCCCCCCTCCCCACTCCGGGGCTCCTCCTAGTGTCCCGGGGTTTTAGTATGTTTATTACCTAGGGACTCTTGACATGTTTCCGAAGAAACATCTTACGTTACTAACTCACGCACTCTAGACCCCCCTTGGAGGGACTCATTCAATGGACTATAAGGGACCAGGGTTGAAGTGTGTTCTGGGCGATGGGCTAGCAACCTATCACTGCAATATCACATTTTGTCGATCCTTTATACCAATTTATGCTAAAAGTGGCGCTGGAACATACGTTTCATGTACTCTGCCTACCCCTTTTGGGAATAAAGGCGTGAATGTATGTATGTATGTATGTATGTAATATAGATAAATCAGTTGTTAATTGAATATAAAGATTTCTCCAGTAACCATTTATGTAATCTTTTAAATATATTAATACCCATTATATGTAGAACCTTTTCGGCAGTTAATTAAATAATGTGATGCACATACAATAAATATTTTTTCTAACAGTCAAGTAACATCTAGGCATATACATAATTACCAGTACATGTATATGGAAGTATTGACTATGCATGGATAATAACGGGACGAGACCTAGGCACTCATACACCGTGTGTATCACACTCTTATAGCTGCAATTATTCCTGTAATTATTTCAACGGAAATTAGCGCGAACTTAATCCAGTCATCTTTATGGCAAAGCAAAATTACGAAATGACCTTGTGCTTATCCATACTGGTATACCTAGGTACACCTAGCTTTGTACAGTCAGTAACAGAAGTAGCTACGCAAAATAACACGCTCACAATGATCTAGACAGTCCTTATGCTCTTGACATTAGAGTCGAGTGTAGGTCATGATGAGCACTTGACCCGCGTACCTACTATTGCCGGTCACTGTACCGATATGTTGAAACTGCGAAGTCAAATTGTGATTTTAACGAAACATGAGGAGACTTTATTAAAAAAAAAAGTCAAAAGTCAAAAAAGTCAAAAGTTTTATAAAAAGTAGGTACCTAATGTTAACTTAACAACAGGTGTTATGTTGACAATTCAGAGGATCTCCACTTTTTGCCGATAAAACGACATACAAATTTTTAGTCAGGCGATTTTATCACCAAGTACCAACCTAATTACAAATTATTCAATAAACATTATTACATTATTACAATATTTTTAGTCAAGCCATTAAATATAAATAAATAGCAATTAATAAAAATTCTTGTATGTCATTATAACATTTATCTTTAAGTATTTTACCTATTCTATTTCTAAATTTGTTAAAACTTTCTTAATCATCACAACCCCAATGTCAATATTAAACTCTCACCCCCAATCCCAAGAGAAATCCAAAAGTTGAAGGACCTGACCTTCGAACTGAGGAACAATTGTTCCAAAAATTGTTACCAAAATTGTTCCATTTGTTGTCGAAATGAAAATTTTGGGGAACACTTCGGAAAAATCGCAGCCTCCGTCTGCAGGCTTTTCAGACAAAACAAAAGCCCTTTTTAGACTTTAAAGCAGTGAAAATATACAAAAGGTCACTAGAGCTTTGAGGTGTGCGAATAGGATGGGGTATTAGGAACGCAGGCGGGGTGAGAGAGATGGGTAGCTGAAAATCAATTTATTAAGCAGTGACGTAGCAAGTCGCGCATGCGCGCTTGCAGAGTTCCCGGGCGTGGGTTGCCAGGGTTTGAGAAAATGGCGGGGTTCTGTTTTACGAATTTTAGGTTTTTTTTGGATTTCGTTCTGGGTTTAATTCGTTTCCTGAGGGGTAGTTGCATTATTCCTCGATTGAGCGTTAGGACAACTCAACTGTCATTTATTAAAAAAAAAAAACTACGTAGGTACGTTCGAAATGTTACGCTACTCTACTACGACGACGCTACTCGACCAACCTTCAAACCTAGAAAGAAAAACTAGATCGTTTAATGTTTTTTTACGCACATTGTGAGTTTCTGTGAGTAAAAAGCTGTAAGGCCTATCTAATCGATTCTAATAAAGACTGCCTATAGGATTGAAAATTTTGAGTTTCATAATTTCACGTCAATCTCAGGTTAGTTTCTGTTATTCAACATTTGAAATGCTTTGTGTTGTTTGAATCACAACAACAATGCTGAGCCGGGTCCATTTCATGACACGGCTTAGGCTTTATTTTTAACCGACGAAAAAAACGGAGGAGGTTCTCAAGTCAACGCGTATATTTTTTTTTTATGTATGATCACGTATAACTTTTTACAGAGTAGTCCGATTTTGTGTCTTTTCCATATAATAATAACGAATATATGATTGAATTTGAACAATGTTGACTACCTCAAATTTCATACATAATAATATAAATAAATAATGTCCATTATTGTCATTCACTGTTATCAATTACGAGTAGTTAAGTATAAAATTATTAGTTTAATGAATTCATAAAATAGTCAATAAATACAAAATAATTCAAATTCATAATTATATAATAATAATAAAATTACTAACTAAAAACTTAAGTACAGCCTTAGCTTAGTCAAATAGGCCCCCGCGAGTTGCTCCGACTCGGCTGGGCAGCGTTCGGGAAGCTACGGCAAATCTTTTCGTCCAATATTCCGCAGTGTCTCAAGACGAAAGTCTTTGACCAGTGTGTGTTGCCAGTGATGACATATGGCACTGAAACGTGGTCGCTTACTATGGGCCTCATAAGAAGGCTCAAAGTCACCCAAAGGGCAATGGAGAGGGCCATGTTGGGAGTTTCTCTGCGTGACCGCATCAGAAATGAGGCTATCCGCAGCAGAACCAAGGTAACCGATATAGCCCTCCGGATCGCTAAACTTAAGTGGCAGTGGGCGGGGCACATAGCACGTAGAACCGATGGCCGTTGGGGCGGAAAGGTTCTCGAGTGGCGACCACGTATCGGAAGGCGCAGCGTGGGTAGGCCCCCGACAAGGTGGACTGATGACCTGGTAAAGGTTGCGCGAGTCCGCTGGATGCGGGTGGCGCGGGATCGGTCACTTTGGCACTCTTTGGGGGAGGCCTATGTCCAGCAGTGGACGTCTTTCGGCTGATATGATGATGATGATGATGATGGGTTGCTCCGGGCGCAAAGGTGCCCATCACACTTGCAGCGTTACCACGTTGGATGGCAATGGATAACCTTTGCGCCAGGATTTGGTATCCAATGTATTTATAAACGGAGAGACTGAGTTAAAATTGGCTCCTGTAGGTAATTAAGGAAATTCGACTTGGTATTCCATTTAAGGCCCCACACGCCAAAACTTATCCAAACACCGTGCCTAAACCAACTGTTTTTAGAAACAACAAATCCCCATTTAATTTAATCCTTACTCTTGCAACACCGCTCCCATCTGGGCGGGCAGCCAGAAATAGCAGCGGGGGGCGCCAGTAGCGACGGCGACGCCGCCGGGAGCACAGCGATGGCGTCCGTCGCCGCCTGGCTGCCCTTCGCCCGCGCCGCCGCGATCGGTTGGGTCCCCATCGCCACACACCCACTCCCACCACCACCCGTCCCCAAAGACCGACGGCGCGCCGAAGACGAGAAACTCCTCATAAACGTCTCCGGGCGACGGTTCGAAACCTGGCGAAATACTCTCGAAAAATACCCCGATTCGCTCCTCGGCTCCACGGAACGAGAGTTCTTCTATGATGAGGACAGCAGGGAATACTTCTTTGACAGAGACCCTGACATCTTTAGACACATCCTCAACTACTACAGAACGGGGAAGCTGCATTACCCAAAACACGAGTGTCTCACAGGTTATGACGAAGAGCTAGCGTTCTTTGGCATCCTACCTGATGTGATAGGCGACTGCTGTTATGAGGATTATAGGGATAGGAAACGTGAAAATGCCGAAAGGCTCATGGACGATAAGCTTAGTGAGCAGGACGACAAGAGTCTGCCGCAGCTGACGGATTTGAGGCAGAAGATGTGGAGGGCGTTCGAGAACCCTCACACATCGACGGCTGCTTTAGTATTTTATTATGTGACTGGATTTTTCATTGCCGTCTCCGTGATGGCTAACGTGGTTGAGACAGTTCCGTGTGGCCACCGTCCGGGGCGCGCGGGAACGCTGCCCTGTGGCGAGCGATACAAGATAGTGTTCTTCTGCTTGGACACGGCATGTGTCATGATATTTACCGCGGAGTATTTGCTCCGGCTGTTCGCAGCGCCGGACCGTTGCAAATTCGTGCGTTCCGTCATGTCGATCATCGATGTAGTGGCCATCTTACCGTACTACATCGGGCTGGGGATCACGGACAACGACGACGTGTCAGGAGCGTTCGTGACGCTTAGAGTGTTCAGAGTGTTTCGTATCTTCAAGTTCTCTCGACATTCCCAGGGTCTCAGGATCCTTGGTTACACGCTGAAGAGCTGTGCCAGTGAGCTCGGTTTCCTGGTGTTCTCGTTGGCTATGGCTATCATCATCTTCGCTACAGTTATGTTCTATGCGGAGAAGAATGAGCAAGACACGAATTTCACCTCCATTCCTGCTGCCTTCTGGTACACTATTGTCACCATGACAACGCTGGGGTAAGTGCTTTCTTTGTTTTTATACACATTAGCGAATATTGATGTAAACACAGAAAGAAAAAAATTGTACCGCAATTGATAACAACAAGAACAAAGCCTAACTCCTCTCTAGGCAAGTTTGTCTTTCTGTTTTGTTTTTACTAACGGATATATGGTAGGACGTATTATTAAAAATCAAACGCAACGGTCTATAGTCGACTGTTACTCGTGCAGCTTGACATGATAGTTAGCCATATTAAAATTTGTCAGAATAATATCTTCAAAGCTATATACTACAAAACACAATTCCCATAAAGCCTAGTTGATGTATGTCAAAAGAGCCTGCCTCTGTTTCACAAGGGATAAAAACACAAATAATCGTATTTGTATGACTTAAACTATTAAGAAAATTACCCCACACATAAATCTCGCATAATAAAGTGTGTTTTTTGCACCTGTCGCTGTTAACATGGACGCTGAACGGCCATAGCGGAGATTTGCTCCATTAAAAGGTTTAAGTCCTTGCATAATTGATGCTACGCACGCTTTTAATTTCATTTTCGCTGCAGTGAGCATAAAACCGTTTCGGAGCGTATGGCAGAGTTTCGGGGATTTTATAGTACTGCGTGCCCCGGGAGGCAAAACGGCTTATAAATATTCATTGTTAAGCCTTCTAAGCCTTTTTGGCATTAGATCCTTACCAAACGCGGCTGTACAATACAGTTTTGTAGCAATGTAGTGGGGGAACAAAGTAAGTGGATTTGAATGCGTACGTACATAATGAATGATTTTCCTGATAAGGCCTGTCAAGGACTGGCGCGGCCTGCGGTTGCGGTCGAAACTAAACTTGACAGTTATTTTCAAATTCACTATTGACCGCCATCGCAAGAGTCGCACCAGTCTGTATGAGGCTTAAGGCCTGAATCACTTGGCGCGGCCTGCGGTGGCGGTCAAGAGTAAATTTGACAATAACTGTCCAGTTTAGTACTGACCGCCAACGCAGGCCGCGCCAGTCTGTGAGAGGCTTAAGTTTTTACGATATTGTCATGTGATTGAATTTCACCGCTGTGTGCAAAAGGCCTATTCACTATTACCTGTGATTAATACACACTTTAAAGAGTTTACAATACCTAGAATACTGGTGTTAAAGTTCATGACCTGACCTAATTGCGTATGCATAGTGAAACACAATATTATAGTATATTGTAACCTCAGACCAAAAAAATATACAGGCTTCACTTGACTGTTCGTAACGCTCCGTCTGTCTTTTTTTCTTGGTCTGAGATTGTAACGTGGCAAATCTTGACCACTATGACAGCACGGCTATCACACGACGGCGCGCGAGCTCTTTCGATTTTTCTCACACTATCCGTCTCTCTCTTAGAAGTTAGAACACTCAGAACAATAGGTCTGTATAGTGCGAGCATAATCGAGACTGTCGTGACTGTCCCATAATAGACGTGCAGCTGTCATATTAGTACAATTTTACGGTTTAAGGGTATAAATTGAATGGAGAATAAGACAGCTGTCATAGGAACAATATTCGGCAGGATGAGTATAGAAAGCGAAGTCTTTGTTGAGTTACTAAATATTCAATAACACGAAGGGAAAAGGTTTTGTTTAACGTATACTTATACGATATAAATCGCACAATTTATGTGCGGGTCTGGCTTACTTCGCGAGATTTAACAGTAATAAAACCATGTCATGACATGACTGCCATATTCATCGGTCACATTATTAATTAACCAGTCGTTGACTCACGTTGCAAGGTAATATGTTTTAAGCCCACAATCCATCAAAGACTGTGCAAGTAGACACCTCATTTATCAAAATCGGTTCAGTATCTGAAACGCTACTTACGGACGCACGGAAATTCAAACATAGACTGCAAAAATCATATCCCTTCCCACAGATATAGATATACGCTAGATAACTTAAAAACCTAAATCTGTATGAAAACCAACCGTGTCACTTTTTTTCTATCTACTGTGACGTCACTAGGGCGAATTAGTGATGTGAATTCCCCGTTGTCCGCGCAAAATCGATTTAGCAATAAGGCATTTTATTCACGGTCAACCGGCTCGGCAACCACAACAGACTCGCGCCAAATGTCAGTCGGACGGCCAACTCGGAGACCGAGTTCGGACACGCGAAGTAGATGCATTTGCGTGATCTAGTGTATATCCATATCTGTGACCCTTCCTTTCGGGTCTGCTGTAGTCGAACAAAAATACACTTCCTCTTCGTTGCGAAAATTAGTGATACAATAATGGTAACTTTCGTGACGTAGTGGAACCAATTAAATTTCACCAAAGAAGGTGCATTTTTTAGAAATGCCCTTTAACTTATCTATGTATTTAACAGTACATATTACCCAAATTAAGTACCATTTTTATAATTCATAGATTCGATCAAAATAATGGCCGCAATTTGCCAATAAGTTACACAATTTATATTCATGGAGTTTGTTATCGACGAACACACAGGGTATATAGCAAATCGGTTTGCCTTACTTGACTTATCGAGGTAAAATGGCGGCATATAATATTAAGGCTGAACCACACTGGCATGGCCAGCGGTGGCGGTCCATTGTCAATTGGCAGTAACTATCAAGTTTACTATTGATCGCCACCGCAGGCCGCGCCAGTTTGTGAGAAGCTTTACTCGGCCGCAGTAAGTTCTGGAATGGAGGTGAAAATTTTGCCATATAATTGGGTGTTAGCAGTTTTCGATTGTAAGTTTACTTTCTTCTGATACATAATAAAGTGTCCCTAAACTCAGATTTTTTAAGGTTTCCACTATGTTACGATTCATACAAAAAGCATGAGAAAAGTTACGTCCTGGATAATGGGACTCTTTTTCTTCCCCAGAATAAAAAGTGCTCAAGATTCTGGATCAGGAAAACTAAAAAATCTAATTTTCTGAAAAACTAAAACTTACAACGAAAAGGGATACGGTAATACGTGTGTATTGACATTTGAGTCTAACCTACATTATCTAACCCGTAAGTGCATCAATAGACTAGACCTAACACAGAAGGGTAATCACGTACCGTTTCGAACGTAGGTAAACCATCACAACTTTAATTTTGCCGTACTAAAGACATTTAAGTCCCAAACGCACTGACAGCGGTGGCGGAGCGGCGCGGCGCGGTGCGGTGGCGGTACCAGTTGTAATGTTCGAGCTAATATGAAATGAGCCGCACAGAGCGGCGCGGTATTCTGTGCGGACCCTTTGGTATTAGTTAGAACATTACAACTGGTACCGCCTCCGCGCCGCGCCGCGCCACTCCGCCACCGCTGTCAGTGCGTTTCGGCACAGAATAGATAATAGTACGAGTACAGAAGGGACACTCCTTTGATCTTTACAAAAGGCGCTTTTTTCTCAGCCAAAACATTAACATTTATGGCCCTCTAACGTCGTCAACGACGATGTCGACGTTCATCGCTACAAGTACATCCCGGTTCCCCAACGTTGGGGCACCGGCATGTACTTGTACCGATGAACGTAAATCGCGGAGTGTCCGCCTCTTGGTTTCGGCCTATAGATCTATCTGACGCGCGTACAATGCGTTCCGTGAACGATATACAGGTAAATATAACTTATTAATTTACTACACGCCAACACGCATCCTTCAACTAACACGGTCTGAAACTTATCCATTACTTATCGTCCGCGCTGTCAGCGCCGATCATCACGTTATTGAAAACTTCAATTAGTCTTCATTGAGGCTTTGCTGGCTGAAATACCGTATGCATGATATATGACAATGTATTAAATTAATCGTTTGTACTTATTCGGTACAACGCTCTTTGAATTGAAAGGAGGGGAAATAATAAATAATAATAATAAATAAATAAATATAAGGGGACAATCTTACACAAATCGAGCTAGTCCCATAGTAAGCTCAATAAGGCTTGTGTTATGGGTACTAGACGACGATATATATAATAGATAGAAATACTTAAATACATAGGAAACATCCATAACTCAGAAACAAATATTCATGCTCATCACACAAATATTTGCCCTTACCGGGATTCGAACCCAGGACCTTCAGCTTCGTAGGCAGCGTCACTACCCACTAGGCTAACCGGTCGTCAAAATGGAAATGTTCTTAGCTGTCTTTGTTTGTATTTACGTATGTTTCATCGCAGCGTTTAAGAGATAATTGAGGCGTCAATCGATTCAAACTTATGCTACGGATGACACAGGTAACTTAGGCTAAGTATCTACCTACCTTTTGTATGAAAAACATCATATAACTGGTTTTTGAGCTGATGCTTGTAGATATACATGTATGTTGGATTTAGGGAAATTGTTTTTGTTGAAGCCGTCCATTAAACCACCAATTAAAACCACCTGTTTCTTCACGACACAGTTATTATCACTTTGTTATTTAATTATAAGGCACATGTAAGTTTACAGTTCGAAACTAAAGCACTTACAAGCTAGTACTATAACTAATTAAACACAATGGAATGTTTTCCACACAAGTCAAATATAATGTTATCAGACGGGACTTTATTCTCACCTATAGTTACAACTGGCATATAAATAACTAGCTTGTGCCCGCGACTCCGTCCGCGTGGAACCCATTTCATCCCCTTAGGCGATGATTTCGGGGATAAAAACTATCGTATGTCACTCTCCATCCCTTCAACTATCTCCACTTAAAAAATCACGTCAATTCGTCGCTCCGTTTTGCCGTGAAAGACGGACAAACAAACAAACACACACATGTACTTTCCCATTTATAATATTAGTATGGATAACAATAAAAATCCCATGTAGCGCACTAAAACGAGTTTCTTACTAAGTACCTATTGCAATTGTAAATATTGCCAGCATCCTCGGTACAATGCCTCGAGGGCCTTTTTTAGATTTAACTTAGCTTTAATTTAATTTAGAAAGTTAATGTTATAGTTATCATCTTGTATATACCTATTCTTTGTAATGACTATTTAGAGTGATGTCTAGTTCTAATGTCACTCAGAAGACGAAGCCAAAGCAGGCATTTAAAAAGATCGGTGTCCTCAAAGCTTGATTTAGAGTTCTGACCGCCCTAGGCTAACTATGAAATGTAATAATGTCTCAGCTCAGTGCCGCGCCCCCCGGCGCCCCCCTTGCTTGATCCTTGCGCCCTAGACTCTAACCTTATTAGCCTGTGGGTAAATCAGGCCCTAGGTGAGCTTCTTAGAGAGAAGTGGTACCTACAGATACTTTTAAACGACATGATACAGATAACAAATATAATAGAAAACCATCATCGTCTGAAGATATTTCTGTTTTAAAAGTCACAACAAAAGTAAAAGTTTTTTGGTGAGGTAGGTAGGGCACAGTGGAAGTACCTCCCGCCTTGCAGAAGACTGCAGCCATAATAATTGGTACATACTATTACTTGCTCTGTAGTAGTGTCGTGTTCCTGGAGGTGAGCAAGGTCGCCAGAGCTTCCGAGGATGCGTTGTGTTGAGAGCGAGGGAATTTGTTCCTTCAGCTGTCAACACGGCGAATCCTCAAACATATCAAGGATCGGCAACGCCCACGTTACACCTTTAGAGTTGCATGCGTCTATAGGCTGCGGTGTCCGCTTACCATCAGGCGGGCCGTACGCTTGTTTGCCACCATCGTTGTATATAAAAAAAGTGATTTTCTCTGAAACCGTAACACATTCAGGAGTATTTACTAAATTAATTTTTATTATCATGAAAATCCTGAAAAGTTGATAGAAAAATAGTCATGGCAAATGTTTTATTTATGGCAAATGAAAATATGGATTTTATTTCATTAGTACCTAACCTATTACCTGGTGCTCGGTACTGTAACAAATGAGAAAAAATATTCCAGACCCACGACTAAAGTTATGTTAGCAACGACGTAACAAGTTGAGACAGGTGAATTGCATAGTGACGTCACTAACGGGCGAGCAAACTTGATTAGCTGGCAACAGCTTCTGGCAACTACCGTATAACTCGTAAACTTGTATAGTTTGGTTCGTCGTGCCAGTTCTGGGGTATTTTACCAACTTGACAATAGAGTATTAGCAATTTTTTACGCCAAGACTCTTGTTAAATATGCTTATTAAATGTCACTATTTGACAATCAACACAATAAAATCAGAGGCCATAAAGCTGTGGAAGTTCGCCAAAGGACAAAAACATGCTAAAGCCTTAATTAAAGGATACAATAATAAACTGTCCAAAGAGCTATTACAACTGAGAAGGCACAAAACCTGCGCAGTGACGAGAATTCTGACAGGACATTGCAAATTGAACAAGCACCTGTTTCAAATGGGTATGAAACAGGACGCAACTTGCAGGTTCTGCCAGGAGACAGAGGAAACAGCAATGCATATCCTATGCTCCTGCGGAACACTCATGCACAAAAGAAGTATCTACCTAAGGCGGCACATCGTGCACCCGGAAGAGGTACAACACATCACCGCCCAAAGAATCTGGAATTTCCTAGAGGCAACGGGACTTGATGGTGTATTCTAAACAAAGGGCTGTCACAATAGATCACCTGCTGGTCGAAGCGACATACAAAGGCCCACAATACAACAATAATAAAAAAAAACACTATTTGATACACATTTACCTATAAGTATTATGTATCTGTTTGTTTGAAGTTTATAGGAAACAAAGACTAGTGACATTGTTTTATGTGGTGAACGGCTCCTATTTTTTTATATTTGTTTATTCGTCTTAGGCAATGAGGCCCATATTTTCAGATACTTACAGAATAACACATATTGATATAAAAAACTTACAAGTAATACAATATAACACAGAAACTACGAGTATTTTCTGTTGCTAGCTTTCCCTAAACAAAGGGACGACGATAGTCATTTTATTAGGCCAAGGGGGTCCTTTTCAAGGAATAATAGGATGATGATGGTGGGGTAATTAATGGACAAACCCATGTTATTCTTGCACGCCGTTTTAAGATGAGAACCAATCTAGGTATGAGCTTCATTACAGGGATTTGGACAGAAACTAGAACTAGAGGGCGCTAGGGTTATAATTGCACACGGGTGCAACATGCGCTGACGCCACTGGTGTCTCGTATGAAGACTCGAGCGGCCTGGTAGCAATCGTTGAAATAGCAAATATTCACACCTGTATAGTAAAAGCCTAAAGGGGATAGGTAGAGCTCATGAAACTAATGTCCCAGTGCCACTTTTAGCATAAATGTGAGTATACAAGATCAAAAAATGTGATATCGCAGTGATATGTTGCTAGCCCATCGCCCACACCACACTTCAACCATAAATAAATAGCAAATATAAGCTACTTATATCGGTTACCTTGGTTATGCTTTGCATTGTGAAATATCTTTCTTCCGCACTAGAAACTAGTGTCAAAAATTTTAACGCCCAAATGAGTAATTACTAGCTTCAGCCCGCGACTCCGTCCGCGTGGAACTTGTTTTTATCGTAGCTCCATACAAATTTTCACCCCATTTCACCCTTTAAGGGGATGATTGACGGGATAAAAACTACCTAGGTGCGTCCTTCCCGGGGACTTAAACTCTATGCCAACCAAACATTTAAATCAGCTCTGCGGTTTAAGCGTGAAGAGGTATACATATAACAGACAGACAGACACACTTTCGCTTTTATAATATGTACATAGTATGGACGATGAACACTTTATTAAGTCGGACTATATGTTCCGGCGTTAAATTTACTCATATCCCGTGGAAATATCAAAATCTTTGTATTTAGTTGTCATATATCAATCATCACGTTAAAACACGTGCCAACATTCAAAGCCAACGATTACTATTATGACATAAACATTTTTTTGTTTGTGTCATAATAACATGTGGGTCAATGTCTTGATGCGCGTCAGTTGCCCAAGGTTTGATTCTTGGACCCTTTTAGTTATTTCGTAACTCGGGTGAAAAATTTAGATTTCTCGCACTGAGATATATTTAGCTATGAGTAATCAAGTATTGTTGCGATTACCAAGATATCTTTCCATAATTATTTAACAATGAAGACATTTTTCAGTCCTGATTTGCAAACGAATGACTTACAATCTATTTGTTCCGAGAAATAAACGAACCTCCGCTCCCCTTTCGAGCATCCTCTCGAACTTTTAATTCTTCCTACCACTGCTACAAAACCCCAGAAAATTTAGTTTTTGTTGAAATTGCTACATTCTGGGGCATTATTATATGACTGCATAAATATCTGTACATGCCTGTATGACATGTATGTCCTTATTTATGTACGTATCATCACATCCTCCTAGAGCGTTATTCTCGGTTTTGCCCTTAAATCGTGTCACCGAAATTTGTATCGCATAATATTCACCAGGCATACTGTCATTTGGCACAACGTTCTTTGGCAGAATCGTACAATGGCATAATGTTGATTTGTTGTGTTTTTTTTGTAATCTTATTTAATCTATTCCTATTATTGATATTAAAACAAGTTTTCTGCTCTTTTATAAAAAAAAAACAACCTCGAAGACGGAAGCGGGAGCAAAGCTCCCGCTTTCGTCTTCTAACCTATCCGCGATCGAAGTCGGTTTTGCCACTAAGTCCCTGTTCCCTACTGTCTACGTGATTCGTGAAATTCCGTAGTAATAGGTATTGTACAATTTCTCGCTTGGCTCGTGAGTTTTAGGGTCGTCGCTTCGCTCGTCGTACCTACACCGACCTGCCTTAGAACGCTTTCCGCACTAGTTGTCACCTAGAGCAGCACGGTTCAATATTTGTACGACTTCGGCGAAACGTATATTCTGGCACATAAAATTATGCAAGAATAAAGTCGGCGATATTAGTTGTAGCTTCAAGAAATTCGGCGGAATTTACGTTCTGCTACGTAAAATTCAGCTAAGTAAATTCGGCCATATTACTATTCTGTAATTCAAAATTCTGCCAAATGAGTGTTATGCGACATGATAGTTATGCTAAGTATATAATTATGCTAAAGTATCATTCGGCTAAAAATGTTTCTGCGATAACTGTTATGCGGAGTGTATTTCGGACAATCGATATTATGCCAGATAAAGGGAACCCCTTTATGACACTGCCTTTAAAAGAGTCCTCTACAGGTATTTATGTACGTATATCCCTGACTGTGCGTCACATAATTATTAGTACATATAACTTTAAATATGACTAACGGAAGTTTAAATTCGACCAAAGCGACTCTTATACTTATAACACAATTCAACAGATATAATATAGCTTGAAATCTATGCAAATACAGTATCCTTGGCGTGCTGCTTGTCCCAACGCGGCTTAATCGTGGATTAACTCAAAGTCTGGCTAATCCTACTGCGGGCACATTCGTAAATCGATGCTACGAATTTATACTGTTCCTAACATCCATCTTATCATTCGTCATTTATTTATTACGTGAGTTGAACCGTGCAATTATTATTTTAACATGTCTCACTCGCCAGTGCGACATTCCATTCTATACAGGTGTAAGAATTTTGGAAATCAGATAACTGGTCCCCGCGATTACGATTCGCACGTATTTACGCATTTAGGCGTTAGCAATAATTTCAATTGACTAGTGAACTCTAATAATGTTAAGTGGTGCTAATTATTTTAAAACCTAAGAAAGATGTCTCGTGAAAACAGCCCATATAGTAATCGGAGCGGGCTAACGTGCCGTAGACCCTCCGTCAACGCCAACTCCGCAGCTCGCGCACGCGCCCGCGCCCTCAATACAGGAAGAAGCTCCTCTGAAGATGATATCTACAGGGGACCTCCAGGCCTGGATGAAGTCGATTGAGCAGCATCTGCATGAAGTGTGCACTATCTCTTCTGAAGGGAAATTAAACTCGGATCAAAAAAGAGTGAGTACCTTATGCCGCAAAGTGGGTCATTTCACATCTCAATTAGCTGTCGAATACCAGGCTCTGAAACAGAAAGCTATCCAAAACTACCATTCGTACAGCTTTCTTCAGGAAAAACACGATCTTTCCCAGCGCATCCAGGAACTTAAACAGTGTATAGAGGAGTCCACAAAGCCTTCCCCGGAACCTGTTACCTTTGCCGACTTGCTTAAGAAAAATACTAGATTCGTTCAGCCCTCTAATATTAGCTCGGTAGCAATATATCCTACTAACAACCAAAAAACGAGCGAGGAAACTAAATCACTTGTCCAGCAGTTAATCAGACCTAAGGAAATGAAGCTGCACGTAAGAGGATTGCGCAAAGTTAATAACGGCGGAGTGGTCATAAGCACTGACTCCAAAGACGACGTCCTGAAACTGAAACAGTCGACGCAGTTAACAACATCTGGCCTCACGGTGGACGAGCCGCCAAAACGGAAGCCCAGAATTGTAGTCATCGGTGTCCCTGCAACTATGGAGGAAGCGGAGGTGTTCAAGTGCATTTACCACCAAAACCTGTCCGATAAAATGCGTGATACGTCACTGGAAAAAATTCTGTCATCTACTAAATTGAGCCATAAATCGGGAAAGAAGAACTCTGAGACCTGCAACTATATAATTGAAGTCTCTGCACCCATTCGTAAGGCCTTAATCTCAAACGATAGATTATTCGTAAACTGGTCGTCGTGCCCCGTCCGGGACTTTACCCTAGTGACGAGGTGCTTCAAATGTCAGCAGTACGGTGATGCAGCGAAGTCATGCAAGATGGAGGTCAACATCTGTGGGCATTGCGGCGTTTTAGGTCACTCAATAAAGGAATGCACAAAGAAAGCCGACTCACCAAAATGCGCTACATGTATGCACTTTAAAAAGCCATGTGACCACGAGACTGGCTATGCCGAATGCTCAGCTAGAAAACTAGCCGAAAAAAGATACCTTAACTCTATAGATTATGAAGGCGCCTAAGAGCGCCACCTTACACTCTTCGTAGAACTTTTTGTCTTATTAGCTTAGATCTTATGAGTAATAATTTAATTTCTGACCTAGATAACTTCTCTGTATCTGATTCTTTAGTTTCCTCTATTACAGATCATAGGGCTGCCCTACTTTCATTATTTCGTAAATTACCATATATAAGCACGCACGTCAACAATTTCTAAATTAAATGTAAACAAACTTAAACGTGATCTACCTATGCAACTTTGAATTTGGCCCAGTTTACAATTCCGCTGACGCATGCCATACATGATTCAAAAAGTCCAGCAAGCAATATTGAGTAATACCGTAAACCTACGTACAAAATATGTCATATGACGATACAGAGAAGTTATTTATTTATTTGTTTATTTATCTATTTATAAATAATTTAATCTATCTTTTAGGTACCGCCTAAGTTATAACTTCCTAATTATTTGTACAAGTTAGTCAATAACAGTGATATTGTATTATATTTTGCATATGAATAACTTTTTCAATTGAAGTTCTTTCTTGCCTGAAACACAGGGTATCCTAGCTCAGGCACGTGTTTTTTGCCTCTAATAGTAAGCTCCTAGTCTATAGTAAAACTGCTGTACATGATGTCTTATCAATAAATTATTTGTATTTGTTGTGTTGTATGGACTCATTGTTCATTTTATTGTTAGACTTTATTGTTACTCAGACAAATGTGTAGATATTTTTGAAAGGTTGTCTGTATAAATATTGGAGAACTCGACTGTACCCTACAAGCTTTGATTAGTTTGGGACTAGGTCGATTTGTGTATGATTATCCACTAATATTTATTTATGTATAGGTAAGTCTTATAACAATAGATTACGGAAGATGATTTTACGTAAGCTACGCTACGATACTTCCTGACTTAGGTCGCCCTAAGTCAGGAAGTAGGCTTTACGTAAAACCATCTTCGATTACAGACCCGTCAACGTTAAATTTATATGTAAAGGCGTATGTTTTGCATTGCATTTAATTAGAGTAGACATAGAACAAAACGTAACTACTTACTATTTTCTAGAATCACAAACTGCATTCAAATTAAATTACCTAATTAATTCGTTCAGCATAAAAGCGTAACACAAAATTAAGTACTCTATTGGAAGAGCGGCGTCATCCGACACAGTCTTGCCTACCTTTACCTAAACATATGTCGAATAAACAAGTCAGTTATAATTTTTCTTCAGCATATTAGGTATTTTAAGTCCTACATTCTCGTTCTAGCATTGACGTCTGCCTGCGTGGCTAAATAGCCGTGAGGAGATTCAGTCTGAAATTGTCTGAATATTTAGGTTGCCCTCGTGAACAGCAGTGTTTGCGATCGGTACAGACGTGTGAGGTAAACAAAGATAAACGATCGCTGGATGGTTAGGCGTTGGGTAATTTAGGTACTAACTTCTGTGCGTTGCATCAGCTGCATTTGACCTGATGGGGTAAGAGCGGGATTTAGGTGGGGGTAAGAGAAGAAGCCTTTAGCGCGAGTACCTCCTATAACTTAAGTGTGGGTATAATAAGATGAAAACTAACAAGAACTAAATTAAATGAACACTAAGTTAAATCTGGCGAACATTAAGTAAAAAATGGCCGATGGGGTGGAAAGGTTCTCGAGTGGCGACCACGTACCGGAAGGCGCGGCGTGGTTAGGCCCCCCACAAGGTGTACTGATGACCTGGTAAAGGTTGCTGGAGTCCGCTGGATGCGGGAGGCGCAGGACCGGTCACTTTGGCACTCTTAGTAAAAAACATAGGTAACAGAGATGGTACATTGGTTATATGTGTATACATAGTACATTGGCTATAATTAGCAGTGGACGTCTTTCGACTGATATGATGATTCAACTTCATCATGATGATGATGGTTAAGTTAAATCTAAAAAGGCCCTCGAGGCATTGTACCGAGGATGCTGGCGGCATTTCCTCGCTGAATTGCAATGCTGATGCGTTGCGCGAGAAAGCCGCCAGCTCTTCGGTTACCAGTTACGTCAACCAGGCGTTTCGCAATTTCCGCAAATAAATTTGTGCACTGGGACCCCATGCCATCAATTAGGACGTTTCGCTAAGACAAACTATGCTATAGCAATAGCGAAGCGAATTAGAAAGTGTTTTATGCTACAAAATTTCGGAAGGGGAAGTATTAGGTACTCAGTGAAAAAGATTTTCATATATTCTATATTCCATGCAGCTATGACGGTGTGACCCTCATATTTACCGCATAAGGTCGCTTAAGAGCGACCTTGCCTTCCTTAACCCACTTACACACTTCTAAAAACGGCTTTAAACACATGACAAACTAACTGACTTAAGATCGTCTTACCGAGCCTCGTGCACTTGTAGTGACATGTTGGAGGGTTGCCAGACCAGCTGTGTAAAAAGACAGGATAAATCATTTGAATATAAAGATATTACCCGGTATTTGGGTAAATGTGTGGTGTTAATTAAGTAGTCATTTTTTTACGTTTATTTATATTCAGTGATGGTCGCAAAACGATGCACTCTGTCTGGTAGCAAGATAACACGTGACGCAGGGCGACAGGATTCATAAGCGCATTGCCGACCCTTTGTTGATTTGCGGATTCGTTGTGACGATAGCTAGACAAATGTAGCTTTCAGTCTCTACGTAGCTAGGTACCTCGGGAGCTCTGGAAAACTTTCACCTCCAGGAACACAACATAAAATCTCATCGTTATTTTTTTTATTTAAGAAGATATGGCGGATTCCAATTCGTATAAAAATCCGTGTTATCCCAGCATGCTGTTTTAAAATGAGAACCAACTACGTGTGTATGGAGAGCCGACCGTGGTGGGGACTCTTAAATTAAAAGTACCTACTAGTGCGACTAGTTCATTTACAAAGTAAACGCATGCGACTTATTTGCAATTGTTTACTTTGTAAATGAACTAGTCGCACGAGTGAACTAAACGACACTTTATATATAGAACCCATTTATACATTCCTAATGGCATTCCGTTCCAAGAGCCATTGCAAAGGCATTAAGAAGATGTACACAGTCAACTGTTTCTCTGCGTGATCGCATCAGAAATGAGGTTATCCGCAGCAGAACCAAGGTAACCGATATAGCCCTCCGAATCGCTAAAGTTAAATAGCAGTGGGCGGGACACATCGCAAGTAGATTCGATGGCCGTTGGGGCGTAAAACGTTCTCGAGTGACGACCACGTACCGGAAGGCACGGCGTGGGTAGGCCCGAAGGTGAACTGATGACCGTGTGGCACAGAACCGGTCAGTTTGGCACTCTTTGGGGGAGGCCTATGACCAGCAGTAGACGTCTTCCGGCTGTATGGTGATGATGATGACAGTCAGCTGCAGAGAAAGCTGACGCATACAAACTCTTGCCCAAAATAACCGAAGTGTTGAATTTCGGTTTCTGGTGCGTGGAAGACATAAACGTGTCTCTGGCACAGAGGCGTGATTAACATTTAAATTCCCTCTCTTTCACCCTTTGATAAAAAAACCTCGTTAACACTGCATTGCGTATACTGAAAACCAGCAATTATAAATCAAATGGCTCATAATCTCAATGTCGAGATGAAATCAACACATACGCAATCCGAAACACGCAATGTTGTATCCGTATTCATTTTGAAAGGTAACAAGTGTCATAGTATTTACGTGTATTTAAGACCTTTAGAATTGAGTAGGGTTATGCGTGACTAATTTTGAGTTTAATAAAGGGCACAGGCTTAATAAGGTGAACTTGGTTAATAATGACCGAGCAAATGTGTTTTGTTTTATCAAACTTAGTAACTTAAGGAAAACTTAGCCTGAACTCTTAACTTAAATAGCATCTCTATATGTCTTTCTGTAGGTATGCTCGCAATTCTTACTCCACATTTTATATAAAAATTCGAATCACGGAACAAATCTGCGACCTCGGAAAAAGTAATGCACAAATAAAAATGCACCATCTGCTGTACCTGCAATATGCTTCCAGCGAAATGCATTTTACGAGGATTTTAAGATGAAAATACGGAGTTAGGACGAGCCAAGATTACATCTGGATGTCGTAGTGCAGATATGCTATGTTATCTTCTTTTATAAAATGGTTTCTACGTAAATTAAGATGATTTAGTTTTCGCCAATGTCAAGTTTGCTTATAAAGCGACGGTGTTCGATAGTCAGTGGTCAATAATGTGATCAGCGTCAGAAGCTCCGCTTAAGAAACCAGCTAGGCGTCCACCGCTGACCGCATCCCCGACGAAAGTCGGCAGATATGCTAGATTTTTAGTTAAAATTAAATTTGTATTAAGCAGTAACGCTGCTAACAAAATTGAAAAGTTTAAATTAAAGGAAAAATTTAAAAATGTAATGCTCGGAGCCGGATTCGATTAGTGACCACATCACCACAGGCATTCATGGCCCGTCGCTACTAACCAACTGCGCTATCGGAATAATCTGTCTAGGCCGCAAGGCAATAACGCCTTAGGGTGGCGTGTAGCGACATCTACTAGAAGATTAGGCTTATTTTTTTCCTTTAATTGCATTTTTTTAATTAACTTACCGTCACGTCCGCTAGTGTTCGTGCGGGCTATGTGCAGTGTTTAGTAGCAAGCGTATAGTTTGTTTTAGTTTGGATGACGATAAGTACTTATACAACTACTACCGACATCTTTTGTTTAATTGTTTTCTTCCGTAGGGTAAAACAAGTAGGTGCTTGATTGAATCAGGCGTTATTTTGCGGAAGTCTATGATAAGTTGCGACAACAATATTCCTTTGATGTTCCGCTAGAAAACGTGCCGGCCTATTAGCGATAATAGCGTCACTTACGTATAAACAATAGAAAAGAAGTAGCTGCTCCAGTACCTACACACGCCACACTTCGGTTGGTTTTATGAAGTCTCTCTGTTATCTTTTCCTTTCATATTGAGGAACAAAAGCAGTTGTTAAATCCCACGTTAAGTGCATTTTCGTCATTTTAACAAATACATACTTATACATGCTGAGCCAGTGTCCGGTTCACTGCCGCAGAGACACACTTTTTTTCATGTTTTATGTGCTATTCTTGCTTATTTTATTATTTAATATGTGTGTCCTGTGTGTTTGTGAATAAATATATCTTTCTTTCTTTCTTTATACACTGCTTACTGCGTTGCGCTTGTTGCCTTGGTAGATATTGGAGAAGTCGACTATGGGTACTAGATGACTATAGACATACTTATATAGTTAAATAAATACAAAGAAAACATCGATTACTCAGGAACAATTCGTGCTCATCACACCAATAAATTCCTTTACCGGGATTTGAACCCAGGACCTCTAGTTTCGTAGGCAGGGTCACTACAAAGTAGGCTACAGAGGTCGTCAACGTGTTCCGGCAGTCTTTCAGCAGACGCATCATAAATATCCGATTGTTTACTGAAACCCAAATATTATCGTCGGCATTAAGCCGTCTGGGACTTGCGCCAATGTTTACTAGTTTTTACGTTGGTGTGACTCAGTCGCTGCGAGTTTTAGGTCATATTTCTAATGCGCAGTTGTTTAGCTTCTTTGTTAGCACGTGCGAATTGCAAATGTGAATGTATATTAAATAAATACATAATAAATTAATTTATATAGGGGACAATCTAGCACAAATCGAACTAGTCCCGTAGTAAAAAAAAGAAAAAAAATGCACAAAAAAACCTGTACATTAATATAATATAGATAGTATAATATATTGTATGTGTCAAAAACAAAAAAAAAACACAAAAGACTCGGAAACAGATATTCATGGTCATAACACAAATTTTTGCCCTTACCGGGATTAGAACCCAGGACCTTCGGCTTTGTAGCCACGGTCACTACCCACTAGGTTAAATAATCGGTCGTCTAATTATTTATACCAATACTGTATTAATATTTTGAGTCAAAGTAATTATTTGTATGACATAGGTAACAATAAGCGTAACAAATTTGTTAAATTACATGTGTATCACTTTGAGAGAGGGAGGGCACATCAGAATGTTGTCTCGCTTTTATTCGGACGACCCAGCTACGGAAGGTCCACCTGATAGAAAATCGCAACCATAAATAACGCCACTATAAACTGATACACTATACACTGTTAAAAATGGCACTTAAACGAAAAGGTTTGCGATCCCTTCACGAACAGACACCCGCTACCACGATATAACAACAAAAGTAAAAATGGCCATAACGGGGAACAAAAGAATAGTGTCGTTATTAGAAATTAAGTTTATTGGTAGGAGGCGTCATTGTCCGCTATCGATACCTTGAATGGCGAATACCATAGGTACCGTCAGGGGTATTAATATACGTAACGTGACCTCCATATCTGTACCTACAAGACTTTATTGTCAATATCATAGAGGCATATACATATTTTTATGTTCTTATTTATGTACGTATAATAATGATAATAATATATTCTTTATTGCACCACAACATAAGAAAAACATGTAACAAGAGTACATAATGTTAAATAAAGGTAACAACAGGCGGTCTTATCGCTTTAGAGCGATCTCTTCCAGACAACCTTTGGGTAGCAGGAAATTTTCAAGAGGAGTGGTAAACCGGTAGTGCAGGAATAAATAAAAAAAACTTACTATCGCATACATGACATTATATGACAATTTCAGAAATCATAATATCATAAATAAATATTGTGTAAATACACAGATACATACATACAAACTATATTAATATCACTGATTGTACTTGCTCGGTAGAAATGTTTTCATTCAGACAGAGAGATTATTAAAGCTTTGTAAGGTAAAGAGGTACTTTTCCAGTCTGATTCAAATATGAGCACGTTGTCATTTCGTTCTACTTTACCTTTTTAAAAATAGGTAGGTTAATGTTTGCTTTATTGTTGACTGTAAATTTTTGAATAGTCATTAATTATTCGTTAAGACGGTTCCAATAAAGAGGGATGAGGACTTAAAGGTTTTATAAATAAAAAAAAATATTAGGGGACAATCTTACACAAATCGACCTGGTAATATTTGCTTTATTATGGACTGTACATTTTTGAATAGTCATTAATTATTCGTTAAGACGGTTCCAATAATGAGAGATGGGGACCTAAAGGTGTCATAAATAAATAAAAAATAGGGGACAATCATACACAAATCGACCTAGTCCCAAACTAAGCAAAGCTTGTGTTATGGGTACTAGACGACGATATATATAATAGATATAAATACATAAATACATAGAAAACATCCATGACTCAGAAACAAACATTCATGCTCATCAAACAAATGTTTGCCCTTACCGGGATTTGAACCCAGGACCTCTTGCTTCGTAGGCAGGACCAACTAGGCTAAAGTGGTTGTTTATTTTTGGTCAGTTTAGTAGTTTCTCTGCACGGCTATCACGCGACGGCGCGCGAGCTCTCTCGATTTTTCTCGCACTATCCGTCTCTCTCTCTTATTAGAACACTTAGAACAAGAAGTTAAAAATGGTTTGCTAATCGTGCAAGTTAAATAACCGCTCACTTGATTTCGAATTTTTAACCGACTTCAAAAAAAAGGAGGAGGTTCTCAAATCAGCTATATATATATTTTTTTTTCAATGTTTGTTACTTCAGAACTCCGTCATTGATGAGCCGATTCGAAAAAAAATTTTTTGTTCGTATGTAGGTACGAGTATATACTCCCAGATGGGTCCCATTTTATTCAGAATTCAGTTAGATGATGGGATCCATGAGGAATTGAGGGGACTCCTCAATTTTATTAGGCACGCGTGATTTTGGTATTTTCTGTTATAATTCGTGTATTTACATCCGGAATCATAAATTTGGTGACCACTTATCTGGATGACTTATCGAATTCCTCAATTATGGACTTAAAAGTGCAAAAGTACGTCACAGGTTCTGATAAGATTCCGTTGAAATAGGAACTAATGAAGTGCCATTGGTGATGATCTTGGGGAATGGATGGAAGTCCTCAAATATTATCGGCCCACATATAGCGATTCGGTTTTTTTTCTATAGTAATCAACGCATTTGCTATCGGAAATCAGTTCATGTGGTAAATTGTAAAAAAAATATGGAAATGTTCTCGTGGCTTGGCGGAGTACTAAATTGAAGTCGGTTAAAACTTTGTTTTCAAAGTAAATTATCATAGTAGGTAGCCTAAATTGCTAATAAAACCAAAACTCTTATACTTCGCTTGGCAACTATAGTTCCCTTGTCGAAACTTCAGAAATAAAAGTTAACAAATATCGCGTTAAACTCGTGAAAAACCAATATTTAAAGCAGCAAGTGAGTGGGTAAAACCTTATAAAAAAGTAACTCATTAAACCATGTTAATCCTCCAGCAATCCCTGCTCCAAATGCAAACCCTGAATATTCATACAATGGATTTAATTAATTTCCTGCATTCGAAGCCATTCCAATATGGCTGCCGATTTCGAATAATACCGCGTTTATTACAGCAGCTAAGTGTTGGTCGAACTTGGAACTTGATACGAGGAATTAGAAGCTATTTTTTTGAAACAACTTTGTTTGAAACATTGTTTGCTTGATTATGTAGTTATCAACATTTTCATTAGGTACACGAATCAAACCCAACTTAGTTGTGAGAGCAGCATATTTTGCATTATGCATACGTATGAATTATTTCAATTCAAATGGCTTCATTATTCGATTGTTAAATATATTTAGCTAAGCGATAGGTAAAGGCAGGGGTTTTCATTCCGAAAGCCTTGGGTTCGAATCCTGACTTGTACGACTGGTTTTCAAGTACTTATGTACGAAATATGATTTAATATTTAAACGTGACTTTTTTGGTAAAGTAAAACATCGTGAGAAAACCGGTCTATTCCCAATAAGGTCTAGTTTTCCCTCTGGGTTGGAAGGTCAGATGGCACTCGCTTGCGTAAAACTAGTGCAAATCTTGGGATTAGTTAGGTGTCTAAGTCTAAGTGTCTAAGCCGGATCGAATGTTAATTGATTGATAAAAATTAATGTGTCTGTGTTGGTCCAGTTTAACTGTAAAAGCTGTCTTCATGTTTTGCAGCGTGGAATGCAAATGTATACATATATATTTTGATAAATAAATAAATGAATTAAAGTGCGTCAAATTCTATGATTGTACAAAATGTATTTCAACAACTTAGGAACGTCTCGATGTGAAAACTTATAAAATCCCTAAAATAAATGTTATTTTTAATGACACTTGTTTCTACATTGTTGGTACGCATATTTTCTGTCATTCTGCGTACAAGTTATTACCATAATTGTACGTGAAAACAAGCAAACTTCATAATTGCTCGTGTTTTCTAAAAATCGTGTGAAAATAAGGTAAAAAGTTTTTGCAGTCATTATAAGGCTTTGAGGCTTGTTGGCTGATATTAAGGGCTGTTACCCCTTTCACAAGAAATGAACTTGTTATTTTGCGTAGATAAAAGGGCTGAACTGCTGTAGAGGGCACGGTTACCTGTGGAGGTATCATGTGAATGAATTTACCTCTATAGGTAAAGATAGATTTTTTTTTCCCTGCACAGTTGTTATGACTTATGACGATGACATAAAATTGTATCGCACCTTAAAAATAATACTGAATACTCACAATGTTTTATCCAACAGAAAGATTCAAATTAGAGTGTTCAAATGTTATATCACATGTTTTCGTTCGTATTACGTCGTAAGTACGTTAATTAGATCTAAATGTCAATTTTTACATAGTTAAATGACGGTTGGATCCACCTGATGCGCGTTCATAACGTTGTGATTACCCTTCAGAAGGCAAACGCATGTCGGACCTATAATGCGCGGGTTTTTACCTGCAAGTGCCGTATATCTGAAAATCTGTCCTTATAGTTTCCTTATCTGGTTTCAAAAACCGCGATATTTTCCAATTCGCGCCCGTCGGTGTCACAGACACGTTTAGACAAGGGTTATTTATCACTGATAAATCTACCAAAATGCCACTGAAGCCGAACGGTACGGCACGCGATTCCATTAGAAGGTCATGGGTTAAAAGAACCCCGACTTGTTCGTCTGTGTTTTTCAAAAAACTTTGTGTACCTACGAAATACCATTTGAAATTAATCAGTAGCTTTTCAGCGAAGGAAGACATGAGGATACCGGTCTAGTCTCAATAAAGCCTTCTCTCCGGATTGGAAGGTCAGATGGCAGTTGCATTCGTAAAAGTAGCACCTTCGTCGAATCTTGGGATTAGGTGTCAAAGTGGATCCCTCTGGGGTACAACTGGAAAAACGTCAGGAGGATAAAATCTTCGGAATTTTTTCAAAGCTCACGAGTCATAATATGAATTTTGAAAGTTATACTTTACTATTGACCCGCCCCGGCTTCGCACGGGTACTATATCATACATATAAACCTTCCTCTGGATTCACACTATCTATTAAAAAAACCGCATCAAAATCCGTTGTGTAGTTTTAAGAGTTTTAAGCACTATTTCCCCCAAACGGCCCGCATCGGATAGGATCGGAAAGAATACGAACGGATGCGGCGACAGCCGATCGTGTCCGGCAGCATGTCGACGCATACGATCAAGCGTTCGCGGCCGAAAGGATGTCGACGCACACGTACGGCACCGTACGGTTGCTTGCGAAAAACAATCATATATATGTTTTTGCTTGCGAACGTATCCGCACCCAGACAAATATGTAGTTTCGTTCGGCGTCTACAGCCGAAAGGTGCCGAACGCACACGACGACAAGCGAACTGGGCCGATCGCAAGCGAACGGAGCCGTTCGCGTGTCGCGACATACTTTCGGTTACGATCACATGTCGCGGAAGACGCCCGCGGTCAAGCTGTTGTGCGCAGCTTGGTAATGTACACTTAAACACAGTACATATATGATTCAGTATCGTTTAAAGACTATAAAATTGTTTCCGTTCTGAACCGTAGCGTAAGCATACATAGAGACAGACAGCGGGAAGCGACTTTGTTTTATACTATTTTGATACTATGTAGTGATAACCAGGGATCGGAAATTCGGAAGCTTTTGTACCTATTCTGTGGCCTCAGTACCTACACCGCGTTGTTGTTGAGTAGCATGGAGACGGATTCTATATACTTTTACTAATAAACTTTCCGGGATTTCCTGGAATACCGAAAATTAGGATAATATAAAGTACACATATGTATTAAAGTACATAATTAGTTTATTTAAATACTTACGTATGTGTATACGTAATAAAGTATTTAAATAAACTATTTTAGTTATTCCTACTTACAAAATGTAATTTAATTCATGTGTTAATTTAACTAACAGTACAGTATTAGCTTACATCAAACTGAAATTGTATTGTTACTTTTATTTAAAAAAAAATGGTACAAACGAAATTAAAACAAATGTACCCATCCATACAATAGTGAACAGGTAATCAACCTACACCGACACACGGTATATTTGCATTTCCGTCCTATTCTAATGTTTAGCAGGTAGAAAAGGACGGCAATACAATTGCTTGATAGCGATATTAGCGATATCTTTACGACGGCGGCGGTGTCTTTTTAGTACGGTTATATAGATAAGAACTCAGGTAGTTTTAAAGGGTTGGGGATAGGAACGCAGCTAGGTTTTATAGGGACGTTCATGATTCATTCGTTGCTGTACTTTACATGTATTCGGGTGTCAAATGTGCTCTGTTTTCACGTCTCTACTTAGCTATTGAACAACAATTTATGATTGGATTTTGTTATTTAGTGTGTTTCTTTACGCGTTTTTTTTACATTTGTGTGGAGCGTTGGCCGACTGGGGCGACCTGATCCATATAAAAAAACACGTTATATAAAATATTCCTAATATTCTGTAATCAAAACACAATACCTACCTATTACGCCCTTAAAAGGTCCACCACTATTTTTTGTTACACCCTGTATGTCGTTAAAACTGTTTGCCAACGCGTATGTTAACATTGCCAATACAATCTCGGAATCCCGGAACAATATTTAAAATATTATTTTTAAGAAGCCAACTCCATCCTTGCTTAGCTTTTTCCGGGGTTTTGCTAGAAGTAGGTACAAAAGCTTCCGAATTTCCGATCCCTGGTGATAACACATTCACTGCCAACGTTTCATACCGCTACAGTCATACCTAAAACATGCGTGAAACCGAATGTCTGAAAGCGTCTACCAGCAGAACGCCCATTAGCGCGTTCCTGGCACTGAAAGTTCATACATATATTCACGCCTTTTTCCCTAAAAGGGGTAGGTAGACCACATGAAACTTATATTAAATAGCGAAAGATTTATAAGGTTTGAATAATTATACCCTCAAAATATACCGCGAAATAGCTCGATAATCGAGGGTTTAGTGGGTAGTATGAGTTTTTGTGGTCCCATACCCCCCCCCCCCCTGGACGAAGGGAATGCGGAAAATATATTTTCACTTATGTTCCAGTGTCACTTTAAGCATAAATGTGGGTAGTAAAGATCGACAAAATTTGATATCGCAGTGATATGTTGCTAGCCCACCGCACACAACACACTTCAATTCTGTTCCCTCTCATACATGAGAGGAGGCCTGTGCCCAGCAGTGGGACGTATATAGGCTGATGATGTGATGTGATTATACACGGAAAACCGAAATGATGATGATGGATGAAAGTTTTACGAAAATATTCCTAACGAGTTACTATTTGCTTGGGCCAAATGAAGTGCATCTCTAAATGCTTTTCCGTTAACGCCTTCATATTTACGTATTTTCACACTATTTTAAATAGTTTTCCACGGCCAAGAATAACTTTGGGTCCAATTAAGTTGGCGGCAGCAAGGGCCCTCCGGAACTGGGTCGGGCGCTGCGAAATATGACTGCAATTACTTATAAATAGAGCTGGGAGCTAAGTGATTGAGGTTATTCCATAGACTTACAGTGAAGCTTCAATGTTGCATTATATTTATGCATATACAGTTCTCAATAAGGTCATAGACTGTTAAAAGTAATGTACGACTCCTACCGAATGGACCGCGTTTTAATGTGCAAGGGAAACGCCGGACGGGGGCGGTCAGATGGGACGCCAGTTGTCCCCCTATTCTGTAACTTGTTTTAAGCTCATTCAACGGTCACCCACAAATATATCTTGACTCCGCGATGCGTAGTAACTAAGCGTAGGCAGGGACCTAGTTTTGTGGCGGGTGACCGGCGAGGTGAGCCGCATTAGCGCGTAGCGAATAATAGCCCAGAAAACAGCCGTCCACGTTCGCCAGGAGCCGACCGGGCGCAAATCCAACGAAATCTAACATCTGTATTCAGCCGATCGGACTAGATTAAGAAACAATAAGGTCTGATTTTCAGATACATGACAATCTGATTTAATCGACACGTGCCTTAAATTTCCTCGATAGAAAAAAAATGCCAAAGTTGAGTTTTTCACAATAAACTAACAATAAATTATTTTACGAAACAGTCAAGTTAATACTACAGTATTTTATCTCATCTAAAATCTCACTTAGTGACATAAAACTTCACTAAGTTTGGTATTTATCGAAAACAGACCAAAATACATTTCGTTCGCGAAAAAGTCAGTTACGAATTTGCTTTGCGTTAGTTAATAATAATAACGTATTACAGATGACTGTAGTTATTATTAATTAGTATGAACTCCCAATATACCATACGGGTGCGTAGCGATGCATATAAAATTTTTTGAAATAATATTAGTCGCAATAACGCCCCTTTTGTTATAATTATTGAGTGATATAACAACACTAAATATATTTACATATGATATAATTATCATTTTATATAACAATCATTTGATATAATAATATTTAGTATAACATACTTTAAATATAATCCATATTTCCCATAATGAACAAATGATATAATGCTTATTTATTCTAATGCACAGTTCGCCTAATATTTTTTGGCAGACTAAGGCAGGTCGGTGTAGGTACGACGACGAGCGAAGCGAGGAGGAGTGTTAGGTTGAACTGCGACCCTATAGCGCGCGAGCCGAGCGAGCGCAGCGAGCGTGCCGCGGCAGCGGCCGGCGAAGCGCCAGAACCCAACTTTTTTACTACCTAATATATGCTTACATAGTACAATTTGCAAGTCGTTATGTTTGCCACATTTTCTTTTGGATGTCGTATTATTTTTATACCAGTACTTCTATTAGGTTATGTAGAAGTAGGTTTGGTACGCGAAACGAACTGCAAGAATAGTAGGTTAAACTGGGAATATTAAACTCAAATGACACACAAAAAACATAACTGTAATTTTAATTTTAATAATGAAACTACCCACCTAAGTAACGTTTTACTACATCGTGGCACTTTGGTGGAGTAATGGCGTGTTTGCTATTAATTATGCTCGTTAAGGCGTTATTAATCTCACTAATAATAAAAACTAAATATTATTCTTGTTGATAGTTATGATATATAATTTGTATATAACATGAGCATTATACCATATAATGATTATACAAAATAAGTGTTATATCCGATGATCGTTATACAAAATAAACATATGTATTTTGAGATTATAACAAACGTTTATTATATACAATGAGTGATTATATCCCTTGAAAATATATCAAATGTTGTTATAGCGAATGAAATTATATTATTTATTTTTATACCCATCATTACACACCCATACCATACTTCTTAAGTGGCAGTATGCGGGGCACATTACAGAACCCGATGACCGTTTGGGCGGAAATGTTCTTGAGTGGCGACCACGTACCAGAAGGCGCAGCGTGGGTAGCCCACCCCTCCACGAGGTGGACGATGACCAGGTAAAGGTAGCGGGAGTTCGCTGGATACGGGTGGTGCAGGACTGGTCACTGGCACTCTTTGGGGGAGACGCATATCCAGCAGTAGACGTTTTTCGGCTGATATGACGATGATGATGAAAAATATTCCCAGGAATCATTAACTAACGTATATATTCGCAAAACACATTGAAGCGAATACAATGCGCAAATGACGAGCGAAATCAAGCTCCCGATCTTTGCTTTCATGCGTAAGTCTTTGTGCAAATCAGCTATCTGTATCTATATTCTCTGCATTCACCCCTTTTCCCCCCTCCGACCCCTGTACAGGGGTAATTAATGACATGTCATTAGCAGTTTACGCTTCATGAGCATCGCAAAAAGGGTGAAACTTGGTTAACGGGCTATTTGTTGTAAAATGTAAAGGTTTTGAGGAAAGGCAAAGTGAAAAGTAAAATGTACTTTTGAACACCCGTGTTGGTAATTTACAAAGTTCCGCTGCGGTGTTGAGATTTGTTAGAAAGCGTCGCGGTGTGATCTGTGAGGCGAGTATGGCGCACAACTTTGTAATTAATGCCATGCAGCAACCATGTTTGTTTGCGCGTTTTGCGGGCCTTGGAACACACCGCTTCGGTTTCGGCTAAACAAATTAAAATACATCGATAAGGCCTAAGGAATATAGGGATAAGCAAAAATCATAAACAATTTCATTAAAGACATTATCAAGATTATTAATTTAGAATTTCACCACCCCCTTTCTTCCCGTGGGTGTCGTAAAAGTCGACTTAGGGACCAGGGTTGAAGTGTGATGTGGGCGATGGCCTAGCAACCTACAACTGCAATATCATATTTTCTCGATATTTTATAGGTACCCACATTTATTCTAAAAGTGGCGCTGGAACATACGTTTCATGTGCTCTGCCTACCCCTTTTGGGAATAATGGCGTGAATGTATGTATGTACATTATCAATAATAGTGTAGAGTCTGGTAGAGATTTGTTAATTTAAATCTTTAGATAATGCTGCTGAAATAGGCTTGAAATCGGTCTTAAATGTACCGGTAAATACCGGTTTAGTTCGAAAATTCACTTTCGAACTTTTCTTGAGAACGTGAGCTTTTTGAGAACTTTGTTTTAACCTAAATTAGACTGTTTTTTATATACTTTGTAGTATTCTGCCCTTTTAGGCATGCACCGTGACTTTTTAGTAATTTTAACAGTAGGCACTGATGACGTGATGACTCTGTTAGGTTTACATGATAGCGTTATATGTCGTACTCTAGTCCTTCACTAGCGTAAACTTAAGAGGGGGCGTACCGCCAGGGAAAAATCAGAAATCACCCGCGCGCCCCGCACCTGCCGCGCTGATGCGACTATTGCTGCCCCGCTCCTTCTCGCATAGTATATGCCCCGACAGTCAGATGAAACATGATGAATACCTATGAATAATAGGCATGATGACTCATGTTCAAATTGATAACGTAGTGATGCTAAATGTATAGTAAACCATCAAATTACCGTAATAAAGTATAAATAATAAAATATAATTAAAATCGTAAAAAGATATAAACCTTGAAAGTTTAGAAAAAAAATATATTTTATATTCTACAAGAGTAATTTTAAAGGTACCAATAGAATCCTTAGGCTTTTATAGAAACAAAATTGTACAACAATTATGTACTTAAACGCAGTATTCCGCGAATGAAACAACAATTTAAGAACCTGATTTTCCATACGACGATACATGTAGGTTAATATTTGTTTTTAAGCAGTAACGCTGCTAAAGAAAATTATAAATTTTTATAAATTTTTAAATGAAAGGAAAAATTGAAAAATATAATGCTCCGAGCCGGATTCGAACCGGCGACCACAGGCATTCATGGCCCGTCGCTACTACCAACTGAGCTATCGGAACAATCTGGTTCGGGCACCAAATCCTTCAATCAGTTCCTTCATATAACGCCTTAGGGAGGCGTATGTAGCGACATCTACCAGAAGACTTAGGCTTCTTTACGGCACCAACGTCTCAAATTATGTTGAGAAATCGTCAGTAACGATGCGCCACCCCATACTAAATTAATATTTGTTTTTAAGCAGTAACGCTGCTAAAGAAAATTATAAATTTTTAAATGAAAGGAAAAATTGAAAAATTTAATGCTCCTTTCATTTAAAAATTGATACATGTAGGTACTTTGTATTAACAAATGTCGGCTGTGACGTCACGCCTGTCTGTCTTTCAGTATTAAGCGTTTTGCGCTGCCGCCAGCGAGGTCAATCTTTGTCTCAAATTTTTGGGTATTTATGTTCTTTAATTGTAGTTCCTCCAATACAAACATTTGTTCCTGTCCAAAAACTGGTTCAAATGACATCATAAAAAAATTTAGTCATCATCCCTATTATAAAAAGTGGGAAGCAAGACCAAATCTGTACCTATATTTGAAGATATTATTTTCGCTATTAAGTCAGAGTTTCGAGAGCTATAACTGAAATATGACCTTCCGTTTTTTAGGGTTCCGTACCCAAAAGGTAAAAACGGGACCCTATTACTAAGACTTCTCTGTCCGTCTGTCTGTCTGTCACCAGGCTGTAACTCAAGAACCGTGATAGCTACATAGTTGAAATTTTCACAGATGATGTATTTCTGTTGCCGCTATAACAACAAATACTAAAAAACAAAATAAAATAAATATTTAAGGGGGGCTCCCATACAATAAACTTTTTTTTACTGTTTTATAGAGAATGGTACGGAACCCTTCGTGAACGAGTCTGACTCGCACTTGGCCGGTTTTTTATTTACTAAATCACGTAATAGCCCTGTGGCAGACGGACGGACAGACAGATTGCGGGGCATTTGTAATAAGGTTCTTCATTTGGCACCTTTGAGTACAGCTTTGCCTTAGGGTTGTAAAACACATATCATGACAATATGATAATTATTGGTATTCGATACTAATAGTTTTAATAGTGCAAACGATGTATATCCTGTTGGATTTGATCAAGGTCTAATAATCAGAGTTACGGTACGTTAGCCATTATTAGGGTCATTACGCTGTCAGCTATCTGTAATCCTGATATTATTGACATATCCACATTAGCATTACGTAATGCTCACTACTTAAATCCTATTATTAGGATTCGCTAAAGCATCATCATAGTAATATCCATTAGGTGTATCGATCACAGGTAACATGATCATTAAGTTAAAAACATTTGGGGATTTTGAAGTAATTCCTAATTTCTGAGTTTAATAGCCTATGTGATGTAATTACAATGGCTAGTAAAAACCTAAAGCAAAAAAAAGCCATAATCGAATTAAAACTTTTGTGAGACATGTCTAAAATACTACTAATAAAACCACGGTTAAATTCACGTATTAAATGTCACGACAGGCGACATGTTTCGAACTCTTCGGGAGTTCTACTTCAAAACAATCATCGAAAACACTCATCCTGAAGAAGAACTCCCGAAGAGTTCGAAACATGTCGCCTGTCATGTCATTGAATACGTGAATTTAATTGTGAATTTATAAGTAGCATTAAAAAAAACTGTTATATATTATGAAACCTTCGATCATGTCTATGAAAGTCAGATTTTCAGGCCACAGTGTTGCGGCCAAATTTTTCAATTCTGATCTCGGATTCCTGCTTGGAGACAATGGAGACGCTCTGGCCCTTTAGTTATCAATTTTGACCATACTGGTAGGTACTAAAGAAAAACTGCTTAATTGTGTTCACTTTTTTTAATATAAAAATGACCAAGTTCGCAGGCAATAATTGTTGGAATCTGCACCCTCGATAAACCTAAAAGTGACACCCGTGATGACTTTAAAGAAAAACAATGTCAATAATGTCACTACGGGCGACATGTTTCGAAATCTTCGGGAGTTCTTTTTCAGGATGAATGCTTTCGCGGCGGTGTCGCTTGAATCACGACAAGATTCAAGCGAAACCGCCGCGAAAACACTCATCCTGATGAACCCCCGCAGAGTTCGAAACATGTCGCCCGTAGTGACATTTAATACGTGAGTTGAACCTTGTATTAGTATTATTTCAACATGTCTCACGAAAGTTTAAATTCGAAAAACAATGTCCGCCATCTTGGAATTCAAAATGGACATCATTTCTCGAAAAGCCTGAAAAAGTATGTTGTTCTTTAAAAAAAACGCGCATCGTAATTTACAACAAATATTTCAAAAATGAAAATAATGCGACCACTTTTTGAATTATTTTCGACTTCGAATTCGTATTTAGAGACCGAGAGGACATCGATTTTGAAATTAACCGGATTTATACTCAACTAGCGATCCGCCCTGGCTTCGCTCGGATACTATATTAAATTATATTATGCATATAAACCTTCGTCTTGAATCACTCTATCTGTTAAAAAAAACCGCATCTAAATCCGTTGCGTAGTTTTAAAGATCTACGCATTCATAGGGGCAGACAGCGGGAAGCGACTTTGTTTTATACGAGTACTATGTTCAGGGTTGGGCAAAATACTGGCTTCATTGTATTTGAAATACAAATTACAAAATACATGTAATAATGTATTTGAAATACAAACTAGAAACTACTTTGGTGACAGGTATTTGAAATACAAAATACAAAATACAGTATTCAAAATAATGTATTTCAAATACAAAATACAAAATACTTATTTCACAACAGTTTTGACACATTTTTACAAGCTTTTATTTAACTTGCTCTTTTAGTATGTAGGTATGTATGTAATCAAATCTTGCAAGTTAAATTTGACCCACTTCCCGGTGACAGATTGAGCTGAAATTTTGGGTATAAGTATAATTTGATGACAATTCAATATTATGGTACGGTACCATACAGTACAGCTGATCTGATGATGGAGACAGAAGGTGGCCATGGGAATTCAGTACTTAACCGACGTAACCCCGTTGACTTTGGGTTATGCTACGTAATAAAAAGCCGCGTAACGAACTAAATTCATAAATTGGCACCTGATGTTTGACGTTGACACTTACAGTAAAGTGTTGCCACAGCACAGTGCCCTAAGCCCCTAACTATATTAAAAACGTGCCATTACACGGTTATAGAATTAAATAACATGTATTTTTGTGCAAATGTATTTTAAAACTTAAAGTATTTGAAATACGAAATACTAAATACATGTGAGTGCGTATTTCAAATACCAAATATAAAATACTTCTCCAACCTGTAGTTGAAATACAAATACAAAATACGTATTTGTATTTCAAATACGTATTTCAAATACATGTAATTGAAATACTGCCCAACCCTGACTATGTTGTAGTGATAGTGATAATCTTTCATAAAGTAAATACACGCTCGACAGAAAAAAATGTTCGTGTAGTTTTGCATGTACTGCACAAATTATTCTAAGAAGCAGGTCGCCTGCCGATCGCTGCGTAATCTTATGGTTGTATTTTGAACTTTAAGGTCTACATGTTAAGGTCGACTTTTAGATATATTATTTCAAAATATACCAAAATATCTACTGGAATGTAATGATACATTCATTCACTGGACGAATATACTGGGTCACAATATTATTGAAATAATTATGTTCACCGTGCTGCCGTGAGAGCACAGAACGTAGTCCTCTCGTCTCAGCGGAGCGATTGCGATTGACTCCGCCCGCGAACGGCAACAGAAGATATACCAAACTGCACGAAACACGCGACGGGAGAAACAGTATCGCGCTAAATAAAAAAGACCTATACGCCAAATACGTTATACCTCAATAAGTCTGGAAAGGGACTACATAAAGAAACGCCGCTCGTCAAATCACTAGGCAATATCAAGAGCTATTATACACTAAATTTTTACGTAAATTATATGCACGGGAACGGCACACAATTGAAATTAGGTAAAAATAAGACATGTTTTGGCGATTGTTTTCTATCGAGGCAATTTTGGTTTTGTATGGTTTTTTTCAGACAAATAGATTGCAAATATGATGTAGTTTCTGTATGTTCATTTTCCTGGCATTCGCTTTAGTTTGTCATAGGTAAATATTCAATCTAAGAACTCCGATTTCGCGGAGCGCTCCCTCTTAAAGGATCAATCAACCATGTTTGTTCTGGTGATGTATAAAGGTCACCGCTCACTTGAGCCACCCGTCGCCTGATAAGCGCCGCCTCGCCTCGAGCGGTTAGATATTCTTTATATGGATGTGTACGGGCATGCGCTCACTGCATCAACTCCGTAGTTAGTACATTTACGAGGCGCGGCGGCGCGGGTAGGGCGACGGGTGGCTCTAGTGAGCGGTGACCTTTAAGGCCGCTAGCCCGTTAACACATTCACTGCCTAGAATCGCTACGCGCCACTCTCGTAGCCGATCCCGTAATTTTCCTGCGTAGCAGCGAAATCTGTATTCAGGGTAGGCGGTTGGTGGGCGAGTTCTTGGCAGTGAATGTGCCAACACTACGCCGTGGTCGCTTAAGGCCGAGCCACACCGACTGCGTGTGCAGCACGTATGCGTCGACGTAAGCGTAGACGTGCACAGCACTCCTGTCACACCGGATTTGCGCGCGTCTACGCGCGTGTTTACGGCGTACCTGCTGCAGAGAGCTGCACACGCAACGCGTGCGCACGCTGCAGCTCCACGGCGTACCAGCCGCCATTTGCATTCCATTACTTATGTTATGCGAAGCGACGTTGCCGCTCCGCTCCGTGTACGCATGCACGCAGCATGCAGCCTGTTTGTCTGCCTGGAGCTGCGCTGCGAGCGCACGCGTTGCGTGTGCGTGCACGTCGACGCACACGCATCCGGTGTGCCATGTCGTATGGGGATTCATACATTACAACGCAGTGGTGTACGTGCTGCACACGCAGACGTGGTGCATACGCAGTTGGTGTGGCTTGGCCTTTATTGCTGCATACGAGGAAAACCCCAGCATCGGCTACGAGCGTAATAGCGCGTTCTTTGCAGTGAAGTGAATGTGACAAGCGCCAATCACGGCACACGTGCTACGGCCTTTCGCTATATAAGGCTGCTACGGACTACGACGTAGTGCTACGAGTGTTGCGGTGGATGGGCTAGAGCGTCATAATTAGTAGCTTACGGGAGTACCTTTCAAACAAACTGGCATTGACTGAGAGGCTCAGTATGTAAAACAGCTATAATTTGCTTAAATCTGCGTAATAACAGGATTCCCTCGCCTTATATCTCTACGGCTTCTGCTTATTATAGGAGCGGCATTATTTCCATGGGCATACTATAGGTACCTAAAGTGGAGCAATATTAGGGTTCCGAACCCAAAGGGTAAAAACTACTACTAAGCACTTAACTATTACTAAGGCTCCGCTGTTCGTCCGGCCGTCCGTCTGTCACCTGGCTGTATCTCATAAACCGTGATAGACAGATGAAGTATTTCTGTTGCCGCTATAACAACAAATACTGAAAAACAGAATCAAATCAATATTTGAGGAGGGGCCCATACAACAAACGTGATTTTTTGCCGTTTTAATAGATATTAGCACGGAACCCTTAGTGCGCGAGTCCGACACGCACTTGGCCGTTTGTTTTGTATTCAACTTTTTAATGCTAGAAACCAGCAATTGCATAAAATATTATATTCACTCTAAAAAATATTCACTTTAAAATTGTTGCAATAAATATCCCCAATCATTATTCGACCGTGTCCTAGTTTAGGTTCTACTATCTAAAGTTCCAAGTGCCAGTTTGATCAAACAAGGATATTCACTATTCAATGTCTAAATTAAGTTTATTCCAGTTAGAAACATCATCATCATCCTCCTAGCGTTATTCCCGGTTGACAATCCCACGTACATTGCTGGTACAATAAGCTGTCAAGCAAACTACTTATAAACCTGTCGACGCAGCCTTGTAAGTCGAATTGTCATTTTCAGGCGACAATTGTCGATTTGGTGAAATAGGGGCCTGGTAGAGGTTACTAGTAACTCCTCGTTCATGCGGATGTCAAAATTGTCCAATAAAATGTGAAATGTCTGATATACAATCACACATATTGTAGTAGTTATTTAAATTGATATCTTTAATATGCTATCCACGAAATAAATTATTTTATTAAATATTTTTGTTTCGTGTTATTTTCAACGAGGAATTTACCCCGATAATATTTTAAACGATATGATTCAGAGGACACAGGTGGTTTATTTTTCCATTATGTTATTTCCCCCGTATTCATAAAACTTAAAATGCTTCTGCTAAATAAAATGTGCATTGTCCCTGTCTGACGTGCACAAATGTCAAAGTGACAGATAAAGACAAACGAATTTTAACACCATTTTAGGTAAAATAGGCTTGTAGAACGTTTATGAATACGGCGGATAATCTCTGTATCATATAGTTTTGCTATCCAATGATTTTTCTTATAGGAATCCTTGCAATCTAAAATGTAATTTTCACATAATCAATTGTAATTTCATCGTAGTCGATTCAAAACGAACATATTTCAAGTTTTAACTATAACAATGTTGTATAAAAATTTATAAATATTTCGTAATATTTTAAAATTAGTAATAAAAATTAAGATAAACAATAGCTTTTTTTAAATTTCCTCATAGTCGGTGTGAAAAATAGTATGTCTCACTCGGTAGCAAAATTATTTTCGTCTCGGGCGTAAACACTTGTATCCCTCACTACGCTCAGGATCCTACATTAGAGTCCCTCGCTACGCTCAGAATTCTATTGTAGGATCCCTCGCTACGTTCAGGATTCAATACACCGCCCTCGCCGTAAATATACTATTTTGCTCCCTTGTGACACAAATAACTATTGGTCTTCTGTAAAACAGGCAACGCCTAGTGCACTGGGCCGGTACTTATAATACTACGCGTAAACGACTTTGCTAAATATTTTTTTCAGGTTCAAATGTTTGTCAGCATACGAGAGGTCTAACTTAATTCCAACGTCACTAACATAATATATTCATTCACTGTTAGAATTAGCTGTGTGATTATCCGATGCTTGACCTAAATACGCGGCCATTGTACAGTGAAATTATACCCGATATTGACACGGTCATCATCATTAGCTTATTGGTTTTGGTCCGATTATGTTATAAATAGAGCGTGTAAGCTATTTACGACTAATGTATTTTATTGTACTTAAAATTCATTTACTATGAAGGGTCTTTTACATTTCGATCAAAGTGAAATATTTTAAAATTATTCGCCCCGAGGTGGATTTGAACCCGCGATCTCTGGACTCCGCCCATTGCTCTAAACTCTGGGTCCACTTGTGTCGACGAATCTCTCAATCCCTTAATTTTTCTAATTACACCATAGGTAGGCTCATACAGATACATTCACATACATACATTCACGCCTTTATTTCCAAAAGGGGTAGGCAGAGCACATGAAACGTATGTTCCAGCGTCACTTTTAGCATAACTGTGGGTATAAAATATCGACAAAATGTGATATTGCAGTGATAGGTTGCTAGCCTATCGCCCACAACACACTTCAACCCTGTTCCCTTAGTCGACTTTTACGACACACACGGGAAGAAAGGGGATGGTGAAATTCTAACCCGACACCACACGGGTGGTAGGTAAGCTCGTAGTGACATTCATCATTTAGTTGTTTTCCACTTTTAAAAGGGTCAAAACACCATCGTTTTCGTATGAAAAAGGTTTCACGAGAGCTGTTATTGTTTACGCGCTGATTTGCCTCACCCCACCCATCGCGCCTAACAAAAAAAAACTAGGACCTCTACCTGCGGTTTGTTACAACGGTATATTTGGTGGTGTCGTTGGTCGGATCGCAACCTTCCCTAACATATGGTCGAGGGAGGCGATGGCTGAGATGTGTGTCATACTCGTCAACGGGTGCTGTTTGTGGACCTCGGTCAGTTCATGTTTGCAAGGGCGACCAGTAACTTTATTCAGTGGAATTGACATGAGGGATATCACTCTGTTCTAATCTGATTAGGTATATAACATTATTAAAATTTAACACTCAGAGACCCTCAACATCAGTGGCCACCGCTTGCGGTCGAGTACTAACCTTACTCTTGCTGTACCGTCTAGAAAGACGCGAACATACTCCAGATCTTTTACTGCGCGCGCTGTTAAATTGTGGAATGAGTTGCCCTTGTCGCTGAGACAGTCGCAGTCTGTTGCGTCACTTAAGGGGCTCCCATACGCCAATGACCTTCGATCTGAATCCCTTAGTTTTCTTATGTTTTTTTTAGCTTACTATATTAACAACAACGGCTTTAAGCAAATTAGTATCCCATATTTACTTCAAAAATCATCGTTTTCGAGATATTTGGCATCAAAGTTGAACCATTTTAGGCCAAAAAAACCGTTTTCTGGCCATAACTTTTGTGTTAATTGGTTTATAATGAAAACCTTAGACCAGTTTTTAGAGACGTCACAGACGAACCCAAATATGTAGATTTCGTATATGTTAGATCTTTCACGTCAATAGAGATACGAAATTAGTGTTTTTTAGACAATCTTTAAAAAAATCATACAACATTAAGTATTTATTTATTTATTTAATCTTTATTGCACAAAAGAACAACTTATCGTACAAAAGGCGGACTTAATGCCGTAAGCATTCTCTACCAGTCAACCTTTGGGCAAAGCAGACAAATTGTGGGCGGTGCAACTACAGATATAAACAGACAGTGGATATAAATACATAATAAATAACGACAATAGACAAATAAATAAAATACATACAAATACCAATAATATATTTATATATATATATATATATATATATACATACAGACGAAAATAGACAACAGAAACACTAAGAATTTACGGCTCTGCTAGCAAACAACTTGCGTAAAGATCTTTTAAACGCGAATCTGGTCGGAGACTGACGGATTTTAACGGGGAGACCGTTCCAGAGGCGAGCGATTCGAATGGTAAACGAATTGGATATGAAACTAGTTCGGTGAAGTGGAATAGCGAGAGAGAGATTACCTGAAGAGCGAAACTGACGGGTACAACTAGTAGTATTCATTTGTTTCAAAATCCGGTAGACCAAAATGGAGATAAAAGATTGAAGAACCGATAACCGTTTGATTCATATTTCTATCTGTAGTGCAAAAGAAGGAGATACGATTCAAAACTTGTCAAAAATCGATGGAAACCTCTGGTAGCCCCTTAAGATGAATTTGAAGAAGTTGTGGCTTTCCAATGACTTGTGAATTGGTTGAATATAGTATTTATTTATTTATTGTATATTTGCGATATATATGTTACATATGTTAGTGTGTATTATATTTTATATTGTATATTTATATATGTATTGGCATGTTTTTATTTGTCTAGAATTAATACTTATTAGGACTTGCTTTCATTTTCTCTGTTTTTGTACACGGTATAAGTTTGCCTATCTCGTTCTACCTACCTTCCTCTCAATTGCTCAAAGGTTAGCTGGAAGAGATCCCTTATAGGGATAAGTTCGCCTTTGTACTTTGATCTATTGTGTGACATGTATATTCCTTAACCTGTTATTGTGTACAATAAAGTGCTTACATACATACATACATACATACATCTTTAAGAAAATTAGGAATTGTTATTTTTTTAACATGTATAACATTGGTAATGTAAAGTTTTTTAATATTTAAAACAAGTACATAAAAAGGACGGACAGTTGTATGTTGAGGGGGGGTTAGGTGGCGATGTTGGGTAGAGCTGCCCCTTCCTTCAAGCCGAAAAAATGTTTTACAGATCTGAAGAATTGATAATGTAGTTTATTTTCTAATGAATTATGTACAGTTTAAATTCAACAATTTATTGACTTGTAAAAGTGCCCTTTATGGCCTATTTGCGGAGAAATATTTTGATTCAGATTTTTGTGGGTGAGTGTTGAGGTGAGCTAAGTTACAGAATAGCGGGGCAGTTGAAACAGCCCTCAGTTGAAGCGCGGGTGAAGAGGCCATTATCTCGCTCGGTCCTTCATTTTAGCTGAGGCTAGCGCCAGAATGACCCCGCTGTTTTAGCTATCTCAGAAGTTTTAGATGATTAAGTTTTGATGCAAAAAGGTTTATAGATATGATATGAAATGAACTTAAAGGGCATTGGTAACCTTGTTTGAGAAAAATTGTCTTTTTTTGCAGCGGCCACGGATGTTTGTGTAAAAATCTTGTAGAGGACCTCTTAATACGCATATATACAACGTGTCCCAAAACTCAACGATAAGCCGGCACCAGAGGATGGAGCTGCTTATGATTAGTCGAGAAAAAATAAGGAAAAAAAATATATCTCAAAAAAAAAAAAAAAATCTTTTGAAAATAATTGTCATAGTGGTGTCAATACTATTTTTTTACACCATGATGATTGAAAGTGGACTGTAAGAAAAAAACTTTCAAAATTGTAGGGACAAAATGAATTTTGATTATTTTTTGTGTAAAAACTACATGTTATATGGTATTTTTAAGAACTGTGTTAGATAGCAGGGCTACTTAAGTTTCCAAAAACAAAAAAAAACAGTAATATTTGAATATTTGTAGACATGGTCGTTAAAAATACCATTAGGGATGTCGATTTTCGATGAATTTCATTTTTTTTCTGTAATTTCTAAAATAATTGAGATATATTTTTTTCCTTATTTTTTGTCGACTAATCATAAGCAGCTCCATCCTCTGGTGCCGGCTTATCGTTGAGTTTTGGGACACGTTGTATATGTTGCAGTGAAATGGCGAAAACAGAGATTTGATCAAATCTCTAAGGGATATGATCAAATCACGCAGGATGTTAAAATGGCCAATCCATTTTATCATTTACCTAATACAAATCAGTCATTTGATCAAATCTCTGAATCTGTTTAGTGAAATGACGAAATCGGACAAAAAAGGCAACTCGTTTTTTCATTTCACTAGACTTGTTTAGTGATTTGATAAAATCCCTGAAACGCGTCAGTGAGTTGAAGAAACTAACGCGATAAAGATTTTTCCGCTCTTTTATAAAAAAAATAACCACGAAGACGGTGGCAGGAGCAGAGCTCCCGCCGCCATCTTCTAACCTATCCGCCATCCGAGTCTAAGTCCCAGAACCGTTTAAATGACTAATTATTTAGGAGCCAATATCTGCGAGTTAGTTTCGTCAATTCACTGACGCGTTTTAGGGATTTATCAAATCACTAAACAAATCTAGTGAAATGAAAAAACGAGTTGCCTTTTTTGTCCGATTTCGTCATTTCACTAAACAGATTTAGAGATTTGATCAAATGACTGATTAGTATTAGTTAATGATAAAATGGATTCGCTATTTTAACATCCTGCGTGATTTGATCATATCCCTTAGGGATTTGTTCAAATCTCTGTTTTGGCCATTTCACTGCGACATATTGTAACTAACTAAAACTACATCCTGCGTAACGTCAACAAAATGTAACTAACTAACCTAAATAAATAAATCCAGCGTCAAAGGACACTAAAATGTATCTAAATAAATAAAATCTTAAAAATAACTTGATTTGGCCAATGAGATCGTCTAGTGTCTACGATATGTTCCTAGCAACCCAAATTCTTTTATGTGTAGCAAGTTAGACTTTGACTCATCCCTACCTACTTAACCCTACGTTCTCCTACTACATCCTAGTTCAAAATAATAATCAAGTAATAAATAAAATTTGTTTTTGGTTACTAAACCCCAACCAGATCCTACCGTGGCCGGTTAACGTAATGGTAGCTAGCTTTATCATTATTTTCTTAACATGTAATACTTTCTCAAATCAAAACCTTGGTTTCCTTATATACCAATTGCCTCAATTTATATTCATATCATCAAAGTATATAACAGACCAACCTAGCTAGCTAATTGTTTATTATTATTATTGTATGGAAGATTCTCTTTCATCCATACTATGCTACCATTTCCGTCTGGATGTGGGACTGGCCATCTAGCTAATTAAATACCTATTTTATTTCTAATAGGTATTCCTACATCTTGAATTTATCTGTGCTTCGTACCTATTTTCTGATGAGAAGAAGCACGCAACAAACTCATCAGACCTAACAATTGAATATTATTTCATTCAAGGAAAATTATGTATTAAGGCATTATTTCACCCTTTACATATAAACTAATGTATCCATTAGATACCTGTAAACCCTGTTATAGTGAAGATATTTATAATACTGAGGTAAACCGTCCATTAAATATGAAATATTGAACCTGAAGTTTACCCTAAGTAATGAGTATATTCCACTCATGATAATTTGATACCTTAATATTAGACATAATGGACTGCTGCTCCGCTTGCCATTAGCCTAGAATCATTTCATCTTTTGAAACAATTCTGATATCCTAATCATAACTGGAACCTTTATCAATATATAATAATTACACCTTTAATATTTCATATGTAATAATATACAGAACCCAATACTACTGATCCTCACACAATAATTAATTCCTATTCAGTTACTCATAATTGCTATTAAACCTTCAAATAAACGCTATGTGATTTGTAAACTTTCTAACTGTCCATCCCTAAGAATAGTATTCCTACTACCCTATTACTGTGTTTGACTCTATACCTAAGCCTACCTACCACTAAACCCTGAACTACTGTAGGCAAAACTCCCATCATTTCTTTATTAACGTTATGTGTTGTGTAGTGTATGCTCTAGCTAGGGACCTAAGCTGTACAACGTTCGGAAGGCTAGTCCGAGAATGCAACCTAGAGCCTGTGTAATGTACATTTCACAACATGTCCGTGGACTAAAGGGTTCTGTGAAATGCACGCCCTAGTTTTATAACATATAAATATATATTCAATAAAAGACCAAGCCTTAAGCACACACGAGACATCAACGAGTGGATAACAATCCTAGCGATCGACTTATGGGAAATGGCGATCTTCTCGCTTCAGCCTGTGGCCAACCTTAAGACCAGTAAGAGGCCCATCAAAGATAGGCTACACCATCTGTGTAGGTAAAAAGATGGTGCCAGGCTTCTCTTAAACCTGGACCTACTACTAACAGGATCCCGAAGTGTACTTCCTTGACACCGTTAGGTGAAATGCACTTCGTTAAGTTGACCATGCAACTAGGACATTGATCTGGTTCGAAATGATAATAAAATCATCTAAAAGAAACCCGAAATGTAATAGAAAACTAAGCGAAATAGTTCACTACTATGCAACATATTTGCACAATACTGAACCTTAGAAAACTCAGAATCTAATAAGTGGTGGAATAGTTCAATACTACGCAAAGCAATCGCACAATATTGAACCTTCCCGCCACAACAATAGTGTATCTACGATTGTTTACGTTACGAATTTAAGCTCGACCCAGAGTCAATGACAATCCGACAGCTCGCTAGAGAAAGAATGCCAACGTCTACCCGGTGCGCCGTTTTTATATACACTAAAATGTATGAATCGCTTGAAACGCTCGATCTGCTCGAATCGCATTATTCGCTTGACGTAAACGAAATAATACCTTACCACCATTAACTTAAGATTGGTTTTTAATCGTGCACGTACGTGCTTACTCCCTATTGGAACCAATTTCACTCATTGCGTAGTGTGCGCGACAGCGTCGTAGCGACAACACGTACCTTTACTCAGAAATATGAAAATATTAAGTTTTGTTACGCACAAAACGTTGGTTCAAGTATGCACCACTATATTCTAATCAGATGTACATATCAGTTCGATTCTTATCCAATGATGATGACGATTAATGTATTAATCCCTATTATATTGTATTATTCCTTCACTCAGCATTCATTAAAGACCATAATAGAGCTATAGGCATAGTTCTAGTTACAATATATAAAGATAAACGCGTTAAACAATAACGGAGCCGAGATGTTTTAGTTTGGTTTATAACTTTTCAATATGACCTGTGGAAATATGTATTGCAAATATCTCGGCTCCGATGCATTTTAGAGTATTACATTTCGTAACAGAATATGTTTTAATAAAATAGATCTATCATAATATACCAATTTAACGAGTGGCCGCTCATTTGAAAAATATGACAACACATTTACCCAAACCCCTTTATTACTAAATGAAATTTATTAAGTATTAATATTTATCTTTGATATTTTAGACAAACAACGCCAGTTTAGAAGTGTATTTATTTGTCTGTTTAAATCCATGTTATATGGAACGAGGTATTATACCTTTGAAATAACACATTCAGAGTCGTATTTCTTTTGTTTTATTCCGTTTTAGAACAAAATATATTTGTGAGACTTTTTCTAAATAAATAATATTTTCTATTTTGATTAAAGTAACAATTATTCGCCACGAGCGAGTGGCATTTGAACCCGCCGATTAGAATCCGTCCATCGCTCTTGCCAACTGAGCTAGTGTAGGCGACGAATCTTTCAATCCCTTCCACTCTTTTACACCTTAGGGAGGCTCGTAGCGACATCTACCGCGATGTTATTACAACTTCTGAAACGGCACCGACAAAATTAAGAATTAAGAGAAAGAATTTCGTTAGCCGACGTTTCTGCTGAGTAAACATTTACTGAAAATAATATTTAAGACGTAAAATTGTGTACTCACCACGGGCGGTAATTCGTAAAGCCCCAGATCGCATATTTATTTTACAAACACCTGGTATCTGGGCCATTCACGAATTCACCGCCCTAGGTACGTAATGTACTATTTCTTAGTATAACTTTATTCTTTCACTTACCCAGTTTTTGTATGGTATATATATTTTTTTCCTTATTTTTTGTCGACTAATCATAAGCAGCTCCATCCTCTGGTGCCGGCTTATCGTTGAGTTTTGGGACACGTTGTATATATATATATATATAATTATATATATATATACTACAAGTACAGGGAATAATCTGAAAACTATACATTGGGAATGAAGTACGGAACCCTCGGTCGCGACTCCGAGTCGCACTTAAATTGAGAAAAAACTTGGTTAACAGTAACAAAAAGCTACGAGTAGGCCATAATCTAGGGACTTGCGAACTACTGGTTATCTGTAACAAAATCAGGTTCATTTAACTGTTTCATGACATGTCCGGTTTTTGGGGTTTTGTCGGAGCCCCCTCGCTGCCTATTTCAGGATCATACCTTTTTTAATACACACTGCCACGAGTCAGGGTTCACGACCTCTGGATTAGAAGTCTCGTGCTAGTTTCTATTATACCCTTGCCATCATTAGTCATGGAGAGCCCCTGACTATTGAGAGTGTCATTTCGGATCTATATTTCTCTCTCTTACTCTTGTGGAATCGGGTCTATACTTATTTCTCTCTTGCGAGCCCTTTCACAAAATATGCCAAAATAAACGATTTTAACTTTTCTAGGAGCGCTCGGACTGTAAGTCTGCCGGAGGTCCTGGATTCGAATCCCGGTAAGGGCATTTATTTGTGTGGTGAGCACGAATATTGGTTCCTGGGTCATGGATGTGTTCTACTATGTATTTTAGTGTTTATTTATGTATATCGTCGTCGTCATAGTACAAGCATTGTTTTGTTTGGGATTAAATTTGCAGCGGTCAAGGATGTTTTTTATAGTGGTGTAGATGAACTCTAATTCGCATACTATGTGGCACTCTTTAGGGGAGGCCCATGTCCAGCAGTGGACGTCTTTCAGCTGATATGAAGACGATAACGACGAATGTACTATTAAGAATATGGAAGAATGTCTAGGTTACCATTTTTTTTCATTTTTAATATTTCTGAACAATTCAATAAATTAAAATTCTGTCCAGGAATAATCTTCCTGTGTATTCTTGTGTTAACTGACAAGATATTTCAACACTTTCGAACAACGAACAAATAGTATTTTGTTTAATTACTACTAATGTCGAGAGTTAAAAACGCATATCTAATAAAGACACTCGAAATGCTGTAATTATATTTTTAATGCGGACGGCTGGCAGCGTGCCATGCGATAGTATCGACTTCAATTGATCTAGGAAGCAAAAATAATATGCCAATATGTCTTACTATGTCTGAGAGATAGAAGAATGTTTGAAACAAAAGAATGGCATATTTATGTGACCTTGGACTTTAGAGTCTCTTTTTACAAAGCCAATGTAGGTTTCCTCATGTAACAATTTATAAGTTTATAACAATAAAGTGTAAATTACAAAGAATAATTAAAATCATTAAAAGATCTTCATCATCATCATCACCATCATCATTATAGTTTTTAAATTTTCCACTATGATGGATATCATCATTCATATCAGCCAAATGACTTTCACGAACATATGCCTCCTCCAAAGAGTTCCACAATGACTCCCGGGAACTTCACTGGGTCATCAGTCCACCTAGTGGGGGACTCACGCTGCGCCTTACGGTACGTGGTCAACATTCCCCCAAAAAGATTTGAGACTTCAAAGATTATATTTCATTTCTCATCGGCAAAGATTTCATACTAAATACAATTTGAATTATCATACTCAATACCAATAGAATCTTTACATATTAATTAAAAACCTGTATGACAACTACTTATGTCATCATCATTTATTTAAGAGCTTGGCTCTTGTCGGTGGAGTAATCCATTACTCCTTTTTTGAGGAAGCATAGTGTGGTGGTTTCCCCCTTGCCTTCCACACCGCAGTACACGAAACCGTTCAACCGCTCCGTGATGTCCAAACAAGAGCCCTTCCAGATTCCTATCTTCGTTCTCCAGTCCATCCTGATAACCCTACCGCTGCGTGGTCGGGGACTGCTTATTCAGTATATTCGCAGCTAACCATCATATCTGATGGCCATTCCACTATCCGCCGCCTGTGGACCCCGGTAGTAGCCTACAGCTCAGCCTTACCACTTAACTACATATGTATTCGTATGAAACTTCGCATTCATAATTCGTGAATGAGTGTAGATTACACTATAAATAAATCAGTTTAATCAAATCCGTCACCTATAACTTAGATTGGGCCGTTCAATAATGATTGATAGACCCGCCGCGCCCTAATGGCGATCAAACTTTGTCAATCATACTGACGGGCTGCGAGAATTGAGTTTGGGCTGTGTTCATACATACGGTATGGTTCGATAAAAGTTACGTTACGTTCTGATAATTTGATACACGCTATCGCTTTTATGCCCATAAGGGGTAGACAGAGCACGTGTAATTTTAATTTCGCCATACGTAGAAAATCGTGTATTTATATTCATATTATTTATTACTTCATGTGGTTTTCATAGATCTTACATTGGATAATATCATACGGTTCGCAACATGAACTCTGCTAGGGACGGCAATTGTGACTCACAATAATAATATTATTATTTGCGACCTACATTCTATCATTAAATAAAAGGCAAGGCAAGGCAGAACATGAAAAAAAAAATTTTTTAATTGGCCGGTAGTTGAAAATCCCTCACTTCCGGTCAAAATTAGTATGTGTAGGTATATTTAAGTCATATGGCAGACGGTGCCAAAGTTGCCAACTTTGACGACGTCTGCCAAGTCCTTCAGTGTTTGCTCTCTCTATGATTAGAGGGCTAAATTTTGCCACATGTAAAATATCTGCCCATACACATTTTGACCGGAAGTGGCGGATTTTCAAACTTTCGGCCAATTAAAAAAAAAAAATCTTGTTCAGCATAACTTTCCCGACTGCCATGCGTTTTACCATATTGTCATGAGACGTAGGTGTATCGGGAGTGGACTTACGTTCTATTATGACACCGACTGGAAGAAAGCGAGGGTTGCTATTTAATGAAGTATTTTTTTACGTACGACTATACAATAAGTACAAGTATTCTTTATTGCTCACCAGAAATAGTTTATAATAGAAAAATCGGGGCAAATTAAACATACGACCGCTTTAGCCTAGTTGGTAGTGACCCTGCCTACGAAGCAAGAGGTCGTGGGTTCGAATCCCGGTAAGGGCATGAGTGTGTAGGATGATGATGTAAGATTGTCCCCTAATATTAATATTATAAACAATGTGGGTCAACAGGTGGCCTTATCGCTAAAAAGCGATCTCTTGCTGACAACTTTTGGGTGGCTTACGTATTTTATTTGTTATTAATTACTAGCTTCCGCCCGCGACTTCGTCTGCGTGAACGCGGGATGATAACCTATATTTTAATACAGGCTTCAAATTGACTTCGTGCCAAAAATCCATTCAAATCGGTTGTACGGTTTAAGCATGATTGAGTAACAAAAATCTAAACTTTCGCATTTACAATATTAGTATGATTAAGGTATTCATTAAACTTAACACTTTCGGAACCAAGAATCCGCCTAGCGGGCGCCTACGCCCTTAGTCGCTTTCCGCTACATACGAGGAAAACCACAGCATCGTCTACGAGCGTAGCACCTAGCGATACTTGGTAGCGAAAGTGTTAATATCTAACTTGGTTATGAATAACTCACAGGAATAACTTCAACCCGATATATAATCAAGAGGAAAGGGTATGTGAGGTTGTGAGTCATCATCATCATCATCATCAGTATCATCACCAGCCGAAGACGTCCACTGCTGGACATAGGCCTCTCCCAAAGAGTGCCACAATGACCGATCCTGCGCCACCCGCATCCAGCGGACTCCCGCGACCTGATTGAGATTGTGAATATTTATTTAACTTGCACCACATAATAACTAAATATTAGTATCTAAATACGTTCTTGCAAAATGACTTAAAATCTTGATTGATTGTAATTTTGTATGTACGTACGGGGTAGTCACAAAAAAAATCACCTGTGTTTAGAATAGACTTTCTGGATGTACATTGGACATTAGGTTAATCTTTTATTCCACGGGTAGCGTTTTTTCAGCTTAACATTTTAATTGATTAGCCGTTGATACCGTTGATGTCTATGACCGTATCCCCAATTAGAGTAAACAAGTTTAAACGTTGGATATTTTTCTAACAGGAAAACTTTAAGCAATTGTGTTTTGGCATTTGATATACAATAATATTTATGTCTGTGAAAAGTAATATCTGTCACAAGCAAAGTCAAGGGGGAATCCACAAAAGCATACAGAAAAAGGCATCTCACGGACACAATATTCGCCGGCTAATAATATATGTACGCCCGCATATTACATGAAGGTCTGACAAAGTTCGGGTCTTTGCGGGAAATATGTTGTTTTGCCGCTGAAAATATTAAAGGCAGTAACAGCTGGCTTCGTAATCAAATATAATAAATGTGTATATTCAGGTTTAGGGGTTGATTTGTGACGTACATTTCGTATTGTAGATATGTACCTTGTATTTCTCGTGCTGCATCGTATGTTAATCTTTTTGTATTTAATAATGGAAACTATAGGTCTAGAGTTAAGAGAAAACAATTGACAATGCTTGGTGTATGACCGTTTGTTTCATATTTGCATAAATAAATGCAATCGATAAGAAAGTAAAAACGCAGTGCTAGTGGAACGGTTTTCATACAAAAGTCTATTCCCGCTTTAGATTATTATAATATACTGCGGAAAGGATCGTCGTGCCTTTCCACCCGGTATATTATAATTTATAGTAAGAGAAACTAGTCTCTCACCAACATAATTATGGCGAATCCCATTATGTATTTAAAAAAAATCTTTCATTACTTATAAAACTAAAATATCTTGTTATTGTAGTGTCCCGTTTCAAAATGAGGATCAAACTACGTTTGTATGAAGAATCTACTTAAGTCCTGCCCCCTTCTTAAAAAGAGGATATTACGACGCGAGAACACTAATACCCAGATTGAATACGTATTAAATACGCCAAGTAAGTAACAAAATCTAGGCCTGGGTGATAAAACCACGTGTTATATTCAATATTAGATACATCGGAATTTTCACGCATGCGTGGTTAAAGTGTGTTACATTTACTCGTAAAAATACCATTATATTTAAGTATCATAGGCTGATACCGTATGTACACTCCAATAACTGATATAGCACACACGTGTACACGATTGCGTCTACCGCGGCCCTGATTTGGTCAGTTCATCTCAAAGGCGATCTGCCGCGCGCTCTAGTGCACGTATGTAGGGGTGCGTCTACCGCGGCCCTAATTTAGTCAGTTCATCTCAAAGGCGATCTGCCGCGCGCTCTAGTGCACGTATGCAGAGGTACGTCTACCGCGGCCCTGATTTGGTCAGTCCATCTCATAGGCGATCTGCCGCGCGCTCTTATGCATGTATGTAGGGGTGCGTCTACCGCGGCCATCATTTGGTCAGTCCATTTCATAGGCGATCTGCCGCGCGCTCTTTTGCGCATATGTAGGGGTACGTCTACCGTGGCCCTGATTTGGTCAGTCTATCTTGTAGGTGATCTGCCGCATGCTCTTTTGTACATATGAAGGGGTACGTCTACCGCGGCCCTTATTTGGTCAGTTCATATCATAGCCGATCAGCCGCGCTTTGCTTGCCTTGGCACTGCCATGCTCCTAAAAAAGTATCAATATTTGCGAATATTTAAAAGTGGGCCATGATAGGAGCCTGGCTGTATTTGGCTACCATATGGTTACATTACGTGGCTACCTTTAGGTAGGTGTCAACTAGTTCTGGTTTTTAATAGTAGCTTTTAAGTGTCCAGTATAAAGTGAACTCTAAAAGGCTCATCAATTAAAATCCTTGATGTACATTCCTTTATACACCTGCGCGTAAACACTCCAATCCCTCGCGCTCAACATTCTACTTTAGAATACCTCACTACGTTTGGGACCCTACTGCAGAATCTTTCGCTCCACTCAAGATTATACCGCCCTCGCCGTAAATATATCAGTTTGCTCCCTCGAGACACAATCAACTATTTCCTAAGCGCAGTCTAGTGGCGCTTAAAACTCGTTTCAGAGTAGCCGGCAGTCGTAAAACAGCTGTAAACAAGAGCAAACAGGATTATAATTAGAAAGGAATTGCTTACACATTTTAATGGTAAATTCTCTCTTTAGCACACGAGGTCAATTTCCGTGCGTCGCTTTGCGTCGCAATTGAAGGCCCCAAAATTTGGGCTTGCTCGCTCGCTTTGGCTAAATGAATATGCTGTACCTAATCTTCGCCTGAGAACCTAAGGAGAACTTGCGATTTGAGCAAAAACAAATCATCGAACAATGATGTTCTATAAATTAACTGCCAGTATGTATTCGAAAGAACTGAGCAAACTACTCTACGAGTACATTGGCTTTAGCATAAGCTTTGGAAGAAGTTGGTACGTACGATCAAGTTCTCGTTTGTGCTGTATAGAGCGCAAACAATCGTTCTAGAAAAAAATGCAAAATGAAGACTAAATAATGTATCAATATTTCAATAAATAAATAATAAAAGATCGTCATCATCATCATTTATTGCATCTAACGGTACATTTACATACATAGATCTATACATAGGTACATATTTAATGCCACTTGATAAAAAAAAAACACAAAATTAAATTGAAAAATAATAAGTTAGGTAGGTAGTAGGTACGAGAATAAAACAACAGAAAATAAATTCGTCATCATCATCATCATTATATAAGCCGAAAGACGTCCACTGCTGGACTAAAGAGTGCCAAAGTGACCGGTCCAGCGGACTCCAGCAACCTTTACCAGGTCATCAGTCACGGTCACTTTGTGGGGGGCCTACCCACGCCACGTCTTCCGCCACTCGCGAACCTTTTCGCCCCAACGGCCATCGGTTCCACGTGCTATGTGCCCGTAAAATAAATTAGTTTGCTGCTAGCCTGTCGGCGGTACAGCGCCGCCGTTTTTCAGCCCGCACCTACATTCTGCGAGTCGAACGTAGACGCGCGGTCTGCGAGAAAATAGTACTATCATTATAGCCTCGCTCACGCATCTCTTCTTATGTGTGGTTCTTTTCCTCGTTCGCCGCTGTTGGATACTTACCATTGATTAAATATTATATTAGACTAGCTTCTGCCGGCGACTCCGTCCGCGTGGAACTCGTTTCTATCGCAGCTCCATACAAACTTTTACCCCCCCCCATTTCACTGCCTTAGGGGATGATTTCGGGGGAAAAAACTATCCTATGTCACTCTCCATCCTTTTAACTATCTCCACTTAAAAAATCACGTCATTACGTCGCTCCGTTTTGCCGTGAAAGACGGACAAACAAACACACACATACACTTTCCCATTCATAATATTAGTACGGATATGGAAACACAATCAGCAGGAAAAAATGGCAAGTCAAAACTACTGCCTGATCGACTTGGGCACGGTGTATATAGGTTATATATAGGTTATAGGTGTACGCGGGCTGGGTTTCCGCAACTCGACGTCATATTAACGCCTATTTTGCGTATGGGTTATTGGCACTACTGCTATTCGTGCCAACCCAGTTCTACCAGGAAGCCTAGCAGACCCTTTATGTTGCCGACGGCTTCCGGTAGTGACCCCGGTGTTCCGAGGTGTTTTGCCCGGTGTACTGCCACCCCAGGGCACGTCAGGATGACGTGGGCGGCTGTCTCTTCCTCTTCCATGCAGGCTCTGCAGAGAGGACTGTCTGTAATACCTAAGGTGAAAAGGTGTTTGTTTAATAGTGCATGACCAGTTATGGCACCTGTCAAGAGACGGAGTGCCGGCCTCTTTAGCTGTTTTAGCTTCCTTGACAATCCGGGATTGATTGTCGGGAGGGCCTCCCTGGTTTGCCTGCAGGTGCCTAGGGTGTTCCAAATTTTTTGGTGTTCTACCTTGGTGTTTTTTCGCAGTGTGCTCCGCAGCCATGCAGGGGGTAGAGGGATCGTGGGTTCCGGTGCTATGGCTTCCGATTCTGAGCCTTCTCTAGCCAGTGCATCCGCTGCGTCGTTACCGCGTGAATTGCTGTGCCCTTTGATCCATTGCAAGGTTATGTCGCAGTTGGTACATACCTCTGATAGAATTTTGTGGCACTCGTGTATCAGCCCAGACGTTGTTGTGTGACTTTGCAGGGCTTGTAGTACAGATCGACTGTCGGAAAGTATGCGGATGGGATATCCTCTTACCTCCCTGGAAACGATTGCGTGAGCGGCCATTATAATACCCATACACTCTGCCTGGAAGACTGAGTTATGGATTCCTAATGGTGTCGAGATTCGTATGCTTAGGTCCTCCGAGAACACTCCTGATCCGGCGCCTGACCTTGTCTTGGACCCGTCCGTGAATATTCTTAACTCCCTGGGGTTAAGTCCTTCCTGGAGGGTTTCGTATAGTTCGATTTTGTACTTCTTGTCGAAGACGAACTGTTTTGGAATGATGTCGTTTGCTGCCTCTATGAGGGGTTCCCTACCTATGGCCTCGTAGAGTATCTCGGTGTGTGGAACCCTGGGCGGTCTCCAGAGATTCTGTTTTTTGAGCCGTATGGCTGACGCCAGGGCTTCTTGCCTGATAAAGAGGTGTAGCGGCGGAATGTCCATGATGGCTTCCAGGGCTGCAGTCGGTGTGGTCCTCATGCAGCCACTAGCCGCCATGCAGGCCAGTCTCTGGAGGCGTTGTAGTTTAGCTTTGACCGTGGTTAGTGTGGTGCGAGGCCACCACACTACGGCTCCGTAGCTTACTATTGGTCGAATTATCGCCTGGTAGAGTCATAGAGTGATCCTGGGGTTTAGTCCCCAAGTCTTACCTACCATTCTACGGCATTGCCAGCACGCGACTGTAGCTTTTTATATTTTTTTGTCGAGGTGGCTGCTCCAGTTAAGTTTGGCATCTAGTATTACACCCAAATACTTTACCTCTGCTGACAATTGGAGCTCTGTATTGAACAGTCTGGGTAAGCGGTAGGTCCCCAAATTCCGTTTGAAGGTGAACATTACCAGCTCCGTCTTCCTTGGGTTGACTGTAAGTAAGTTCATTGTCGTTGCACTATGGCGAGTGCGGAACGGGTGACGTCGCACACTGTACCTGCGTGGATGCCGCTTGTGAGTATTGCTATGTCGTCAGCATACCCGATAGTGTAGTGATGACTGTTGTTTAACTTAGTGATTAAGTCGTTTACCACCATGTTCCAAAGTAGTGGCGAGAGGACGCCTCCCTGGGGGCACCCCTTCGCTACCCTTGCCTGCATTGTTTTGTCTTCCCCGAGCCTGATGACTCTTTGACTCAACATGTTGTTTATCCATTTCGTCATAACCTCACTCACTCCGTGTCTTACCAGTGCTGTGGTTATGCTGGTGAATTTAGTCTTGTCGAAGGCTCCCTCGATGTCAATGAAGGTGCCTAGGCACATTTACTTGTTTTTGATCGCAGCTTCAGCCTTGGTAACCACTGCATGAAGCGCAGACTCTGTTGATTTACCTGAACTGTAGGCATGTTGGTTCTGATGCAGAGGCACCTCCACCAGTGCTCTCTCCCTCAGATGTCTGTCACACAGTCTTTCCAACGTCTTCGACAGGAAGGAGGTTAGGCTGATTGGTCTAAAGGATTTGGGGTCCGTGTTGGGCACGGTGTATACCTTCAGCATAACTCCAGCGGCGCTAAACTCTCGTTTTAGTGCAGCCGGCCCTCGTAAAACGGCTGTAAATAGTTAAGAACAAACAGGATTATAATTAGAAAGGCAATGTTTACACATTTTAACTGTCAGTTTCTCTAACAGTAAACGCGCATTATGAACGCTGTTGCGTACTTTGAGATTCATTGTACATTCGTTTGTTCCCATTTTTTTCGTGTATTATACAAGATGATGACAAACATGAACTGAACTATATTAAGGGGATGCCTTGATTCGAGTCGACCACGCCCCCTTGATAACTACTAACTTAGTGAAGTTTTATATATATTTCATGAAGTGAGATTTTAGATGAGATTAAATAACTTGCTTGTGTAGTAAAATAATATATTTTTTGAGTAGACGGAGTAAAAAAGGAACATAAAGACCCAAGTTTTGTTTTTTTGTCTATCGAGGAAGCGTTCGGGAATCATGCATCGATTAAATCAGATAAATAATCATATTACAGTCAAGAATCATAAATCTGAAAATGAAACCTTATTTTTGCTTAATCTAGTCAGAACGGCGTTTCAAAGTAAGCGATAATTTCCAATGCACCCCTTTAAAACTAGGTTAAATCAAAGTAAGACCCTCGAGGCATTGTACTGTGGAGGCGTGGATGCTGGCGGCATTTCCTCGCTGAATTGCAATGCTGATGCGTTGCGCGAGAAAGCCGGCTGCTTTTCGGTCACCATATATTTTTCGTGTATTTAGTAGTTACATGTTCGGATTTAGACGTGTCATAACATCCCCTAAACTTGGCAATAATTATAAAAATCGTACGTTCAAGCCTCAGTTGAGCTGCACAGAGCGCGAAAAATCGTTCCAGAAAAAAATGCAAAAATGTAATAAAAATTGTGTGCATTTAAAGATACACTGTCAAGTTTAGGGTTTAGATAAGGAAATATATGCTAATACTAAGCAAGGTATCTTACGATTTCTTACGATATGTTTTTCGTACTAGTTGACAGACCTCACACTCAACTATAGAAGGTGTTCCTTTTCACGTGACTTCGAAACCGATATAATATCTCCGTCTCTCTCACAATACAGGTGTTAGACAGAGAGGCGAGAGCGTACGTTTTAACTTAGAAACACCCTGTACGTATTGATATCGTGAGGTCGCTCGGACATCAACGAGTTTAATCATCATTAAACTATATATTTTGGTATCTTTATAGTGTGTGGTGCTTTAAGTGGCCGTCAATAGAATTTGCTAATTATCATTATGGTGGTTTGTTTACATAGTTAGCAAATTACATAGCCGGTGACTTATTATAAAATAGTTTTCGGTATGTTGCGGTAAATAGTACATTACGTACCTAGGGCGGTGAATTCATGAATGCCCCAGACCGAAGGTGTTTGTGGGCCGAACCGAAGGTGAGGGCCATAAATATGCGCTCTGGGGCTTTACGAATTACCGCCCGTGGTGAGTACAACATTTTACGTCTTAATCTGGCCACAATGCGAGTTTTCCCGTACACGCAGCGTGCAGTAAAACTCGCATTATGGCCAGGTGTGACGTAAAATATATATTATAGCTACTCGGTGACTGTAGTAATATCTCAAGGGCTGGATATACACAGGAAAGAGTTATGTACATGTTATATACAAATATACAATAGGTAGGAGACACGACAATAGAGAGATCTCTCAGGGACCGAAGTCCAATCAGAATTTGGATGATTTAATTATGCTACTGATTTTAGAAACTTTGATAGAGCGACTGCATACATCAGATTTTACAGCTGACAGGAGCGACACAAAACCATCATGATCATCAGGGTCACCCCGCAACCAAGGATGTTGTGACACATTCAAAATGGCGAGTAACCTCAAACAGGTAAATAAATAAGTTCATCAGTCATCACATAAGTACGCAATTCAATCCCGTTTGACATTGCGTAAGGATCGAGAGCGTAAATGAATATGTTGGTAAATTGTCTGGTTAAAGATTTACCTATGTTTTACGTTTTTTCCCTTGTTTATTTATGTCAGCCATTAGTAAAATAATGTTATTCTATTTTCATTTTTACAAGCAATTTAAGTTGACCTGTTCGTTTGTTACTTTTTCAGCTTGTGACAAATCTAGGAACTGTAAATTGAACCGGTTAACCTCAACCGAAAAAGCTGGAATTTAGGGTAAAAGTATAGTTTATATGATGATTCAATATTATGGTGCCATCTAGCTGATCTGATGATGGATATAGAAGGTGGCTATGGGAATTCTGTACTTAACTGACGTAGCCCTGTTGAGTTCAAGCTCGTAAGAATCGTCAAAATGAGTAGATGATTGTATACCAAAAAGTACAGTTTGCAATAAAAGCTTGTACCAAAAAAGACATTTTTGACAGAAATTGTTACAATTACTGACTTCCCTGTGACCAACACACATTGCCAACATAACTTTCTCTTCAATACAATAACGAGAACAATATCTCTACTACTCCTAAATACAATAACGTCCAATAACAAAACCGTAACCCAAATTTAAACAAAGCGAGTTGCAGACATATAACCGACAGAAACTTCGAATATTCATTCTTTATGGCGGGGCACGGGGGTAGAATGCTTGGAAATATACGGGAAACAATTCTTGCATGTTCATCATGATAAATAACAATGATTGGGGACTGTAACCTTCAAACATTCTTCGCTATCTTAATGGTATACCACATGTGTATGCACGTTGCAAAGTGCCGCTTAATGTACGGCCCAATAATCGGCGTCCACGATATCTGTTTATTTTTAACTCGTGCAAAAAGAGAGAGAAAGATTTTCGGACGGAGTTAAAACAATGACGCTTAGTTTCAGTGTACGAGACCAGAGGCAACCGGATTGCTCGCGGTATTAGAGGTCTCGAAGCGTTGTAGAACCGCCCTGAGCAACCTGGACTGGGGCGGAAATAGAAAAATAAATGTTTTTTTTAATAGTGGAGAAACCATCACATCACTCTCCAATATGGGGTAATATATGATGTAATACTTGAATACCGGGCAAAACACCTCGGAACACCGGGATCACTAACGTAACGTAAAATCGGCAACGTAAAGGGTCTGCTAGGCTTCCTGGTGGAACTGGGTTGGCACGAATAACAGTAGTGCCATAAACCCACACGCAAAATAGGCGCTATTATGATGCCGAGTTGCGGAAACCCAGCCCGCGTATACCTATAACCTATAACCTATATTGAGTAATATACATTGGCATAGAAGCAAACGGATTGGGGATTACCCCACCGACAAGAGCCATGCTCTTAAGCATATACTCTCCATCATTATCTCACTCATCAATCAAACTGTTATCTTGCGACGAACAGCAGATTGCAATTACATGATTAAAGATAGTATCTACTATAGGACGAAAAGCTAGTGGCCTAGATCTTCACCAATATTACTCAAAAGGTTTTTTTATGTAGGTACCTCATTCTATACAGAATTGTAGAATAGGTACATTAGAATGAAAAAAATATGATCTTTTTAAAGTGTATTTCTTGGCAGGTGCTCTAGCTTGGTGACATCAAATAAAATGGTCAATAATGTTGAACTTTCTCGAAAAAGGATATTTAAAATTTTAAGAGGTGCATACTCTGTCCCTTTTACTCTGTACCATCGCAGTATGATAAGATTTGTCATTTACTAGTCGTGACGTCACGCGTTCTTAGGCGTTTTCTCTCACTATCAATCAATATTAAAACGAAAAATAGAAAAATGTAATTCTCCATTCATGGCCCGTCGCTACTAACCAACTGAGCTATCGGAACAATCTGTCTCGGCCACCAAATCTTTCAATCAGTTCCTTCCTACAACGCCTTAGGGAGGCGTGTAGCGACATCTACCAGAAGACTTAGGCTTCTTAACGGCACCAACGTCTCAAATTATATTGAGAAATCGTCAAGTAGATATTTGAATAGAATTTTCGTCATCCGGCATATTATTATGTCTTCTTTCTTTTGGAATAATAATAAAAGTCAGTCCACAACCCTATGCGCATTAATCGTGATAGTGACATAAAGGGTGCACCTATACAATGTCGCAGTCGCGTTGAAAAAAGTTCATTATTTATCTTTGAATGCATTTTTCTGTGTCAAATCCCATACATAATATTATGTATTATGTAACACATTCACTGCTAACAATTTAGCAGTGCTACGGTCGCAGCCGATAACTTGTGAAAACCAGTATGTAGAGGAAAGTCTACGATCAGGCGCCCGAATAGCGGGTTCTGGCACCCAAAGTGTTAAAAAAAACAAATTAAATTAATAACAGAAAATATTTTTTCGTTCAAATGAAGCTTCATTTCTGATTAGCCCTGCGGTTGAATAATAGAGAATGCCTTGAAGCATTAAGTGCACCATTTGTACTTTTTGTCGGTGCAATAAAGTGTAAATAAATACATGCGCAAAAATATATTCAAATTAAGCTAGTAATTGTAGTCAAAGCGTGAATGTCAGAACTTCCATCCCGTGTATTCAGAAATATTTTATAAGGGAACAACAACAATTTTGGCTTCAGCGTATCTCCAAAGTTTCCCGATCAAATGAACTTGGCCCACCCAAACTTCGCCGGCAATTTTTAATAAACTTCGTAACTTGGCAGCATTTTCCGCGCTCTGCGTTGGGAAATATTTAGCCCGGTCTATTCGAAATGGTAGTTTATAACCGGTTGGAAAATAAAAGCTTATTCGACTTTTAAGCCATTTGAAAGTGGGTTTACGGTGTAGGTGGACTCCCTTCGTGGACTTTCATTGTCAGGAACCCGCTTAGTGGGCGCTCTGTTTGTAGACGCCTTCCGCTCTTAAGCGGAAAACATCGGCTACGAACGTAGCGCTACGAAATTGTTGGCAGTTTTTTTATTTTTATTTATCGTATGGCAAATCAGTATTTATATAGAACCGTGAGATCTTGGAAAAAACAGTACGGTTGCCAGGCAGGTTGGCAGTGAATGTGCAAACAATAGAGTTGAAAATTGTTAGACCGTTTTCATGGCTGACTGTACATATATACAGGATGACATTTTAATCAGTGTCCAAATTTTTTGTAGGCATTTGGTATCACTAATAGACACCATTTGTGAAAAAACTGGTAGGTATTTTTGAAATTATAATTTGTGAATACCAAAAGAATTATCCGTACTGCGTGGTTGCTGGGCATTCAGTACCGCGCGGAGCGGGGCGGGGCCGAGGGCAGGTGTGCCGTGCGCAAGCCTTATTACCCGCTGAGGTGCCCGCGCGGTAAGGTTTTTTTGGGATAACTTTAAGCAGCAATTACTAAAGTTTTTTGTGCTGAATGATATGATAAAAAAACGTATTTTATAATTTTGCTGATGAATCTTATACTTGAATTTGGACAATGATTAAAATGTCATTCTGTATATGTCATCAACATCATCCGCCTAGTGTAGGTCCTCCCGGGTAGCGCCTGAGTCCGCTTCGGCACTTAATACCAAGATTTGGCGTAGGCACTAGTTTTACGAAAGCGACTACCATCTGACCTTCCAATACAGAGGGAAAACTAGGCCTGATTGAGATTAGACCACTACTACAGCCACAGAGATATTATTTTATAATTTAAGTAGGTACTTGAAAAGATATAGTATGCAAATATTCATAACTTGATTTTTATATTATCTGTATCAATAATTGCGATAGATATGAAATAGACGTGTTTCCACTTGACATGGCTTCATCACTTTACTTGCTATGGTATTATCAAGGGATGAGTGCCATTTGATTGTACTAAAAAAACATTGATTTTCGGATAGATCCAGTTTATTCGTCGACCTATTATTGATACCGTTTGATAGGACTCTTGAAGCACTTTCAGGATCAATAACCAGTTTTTCGATATCTTGTATAGTTTAGAAATAATCGAGTGAAATCACTTATCGGTTACACCCTGTAGAAACCTTTATTATATTATTTACCTACGAGACATCTTGAACAAAGAGCCCATTTCTCACTGCCCAAAAAGCGTTCTCTATGCACAGAACATTATTTATAACACAATAGACGGAGACGCGATACATGGGGGGTTATTCGGCTGTCATTGTATTCTACCCCGCGATATAAAAGGTGTAGCCTATAATCCATACTTATCCATACTTAATATTATAAATTCGAAAGTGTGTCTGTCAGTTACACCTTCACGCTTAAACTACTGACTGATATAAATAAAATGTGTTTATGAGATGGTTTTAGTCCCGGGGGATCAGGATAATTTTTATAACGGAAATCATCCCCCATCAAACTCTAAATTTTACTACAATTCTTTTACGTTACGAGCTGTTTGATTGCGGAATTCTTTGCCTATTGAGATTAAACGTGCTAAGTCTCTTCCCATTTTTAAAACTAGACTTATGGATTACTATTTTTCTCTTCCGTTACTAGTCATTCCTACTTGGTGTGTGCTGTTTGTATTCGGCTGTAAGTGATGTTGTTTCTATGACATTTAGTTATTGTATGTGTTTGTAGGTTTATATATATAAATATTTAGACGACCGGTTAGCCTAGTGGGTAGTGACGCTGCCTACGAAGCTGAAGGTCCTGGGTTCAAATCCCGGTAAGGGCAAATATTTGGGTGATGAGCATGAATATTTGTTTCTGAGTCATGGATGTTTTCTACGTATTTAAGTATTTATATGTATTAAATATATCGTCGTCTAGTACCCATAACACAAGCCTTATTGAGCTTACTATGGGACTAGCTCGATTTGTGTAAAATTGTCCCCTTATAATAATAATAATTATTATTATTATATATAGTAAGTGTATAATCTTTCTTAGAGTTAAGTTGTTCTTATATTCTGTTTTCACCTACTCAAATCTTATCTTTTCTTGCATCGTCTCCACCACCCAAAGGTTGTCTGGAAGAGATCGCTCCTTAGCGATAAGACCGCCTGTTGTCAACCAATGCTTATGTTTAATTTACCTCTATTGTTCTATTTTATTTTTACTATGTCTGGTGAGCAATAAATAATATTTGTATTGTATTGTATTGCATCCCTGAAGGGGTGAAAGTTTGTATGGAGCTACGGTATAAACGAGTTCCACGCGGACGGAGTCACGGGCAGAAGCTAGTATGTATATAGCGCTTTTTTTTTCAAGCTATATATTAACTGGCACTGTTCATACAATACGATTACTTATGTAAATAAGTTGCCTTTCCAAATTCACTTACCTTGGCAATCGGATATAGAGTTCTATAATCGCATTCGCAGATGTTCCGCTTCATTTAAAATATCTTCATCCGCATCCTCAATAAAATATGCGGATTTTTTGCGGATGATTTGCGACAAAAAATGGGCAGCCGCGACGCGTGACGAGTCATTTTCGTCATTAGTCAATAAAAATCTTAATTCCGTTTATGTATCTAATGATTCGTTCAGGTGACGCGTTAGGTTTGCTACGATTGTAAATCAGTCTTACGTATTTGAGTACTGGGTGGCCATACGGACGTTTTTTTTTTGAGTGTTAGACCCCAACATCCGCACCCGCGCCCGCATCCGCAGATGTGAGCCTCGAAATATCTGCATCCGCCGATATCTAAAAAATCGCATCAACGATTGATTACGAGGGTTATGTAAGTTCGATGACTACGCAAAATTGTAACATCACGGATCCAACGATATCACAGACAAATGAGGCCATAGACAATAATACTGATCTACAAAAGATCGGCGTCGTGTTTTGTATCATAGACCACAAAAAAAACAGCAATACAAACTTGGACCTAAATAAAAACATAGAAACACTAACAGTAGTGAATTTATAGGTGATTTAAAGTGGTCGCGTGTAGAACATGCGTTTCCGAGGTTATAGGAATTATTATGAGCAATTGTCGAATTACTTGTATCCATTGTCAAAAAACTAGACCATTATGCGATTACACCGGTTTCCTCCATCATCGAAAAGCTAGTGTTGAATATGAAATGACATATCGTACAAGAGATGAAAAAAATCTAATGTTGCTAGTCGGAGTTCGAACCTAGTAGGTGTGAAAATTGTGTCTTTGAAACATTGTCCGAACACAGGAAATATTCCAAGGGATGTTTGAATGTTTCTTGCTTAACCACGCTTAAACGGCTCAACCGATTTAGTTGACATTTTGCACGAAGATAGTTTATAGCCTGGATTGATATATAGGATAGTTTATATCCCGAGTCCACGCAGACGAAGTCGCGGGCAGAAGCTAATACATTTCTAATGTATTGCTTCTGACCGCACCCCGTATATCTTTTTCATTGTGACAGCACGATATATCATGCAGAAAGGTTCTGTCCAAATTGCGCATTTGTTTACTTAATAATGTCAAGATAATATTCTGTCTATTTGCAACATTTATACGTTGGACGTTGTTATTTGCGTTTATACTTCATATTACCATGAAAGAAAAGCTTGTTATGTTAAAGATTGACTTGAAAATTCAACATTATACGAGTATTACATTGACTTCTTATTGTTACACTATTGCATTAAATAAATAAATAATAAATAAATATTTGGGGACAATCTGACACAAATCGACCTAGTCCCAAACTAAGCAAAGCTTGTACTATGGGTACTAGACGACGATAAACATACTTATATAGATAAATAAATACTTAGATACATATAGAAAACATCCATGACTCAGGAACAAATATTCGTGCTCATCACACAAATAAATGCCCCTTACCGGAATTCGAACCCAGGACCTCTTGCTTCGTAGGCAGGGTCAATACCAACTAGGCTAAAGCGGTCGTCATTGTATGGTTTACTAGCTATCGGTTTACTAGCGTATTACAAAAAACAATAGCAAATTCGCGGGATAAAAAGTAGCCTATAATCATCCAGAAAGTCCATTTTACACGCAAGTGACAGAATTTTTTAAATGGAATAAGCGGTTGCAGAGATTACTCATTACATATAAACTTACAAAGCTACGATCTCAGAGACTTTTTAGAATATTAGTATATCATCATCATCATTATCATATCAGCCGAAAGACGTCCACTGCTGGACATAGGCCTCCCCCAAAGAGTGCTAAAGTTACCGGTCCTGCGCCACCCGCATCCAGCGGACATCCGCAACCTTTACCAGGTCATCAGCCTACCCACGCCGCGCCTTCTGGTACGTGGTCATATTAGGTATATGTAAATTAGTAAATATAAATATTACGCATGAATATACCTTAAACCGTCACATTTATCTTAATATCCCACAGTTTTTAAAATGCCGCGTCATACCTATTCCCAATTTTTATTTTACAAAAAGTATTCACTAAAATATGAGCGGTAAAGAGACGGCACGGATTTCGCTTTCATTTAAAACTCTCATAAATTACTTAACCCGTTCACAGTACTGTCAACACAAAAAGCAGTTATTTCTTTATTGAATGAGTGAGCAAAGCGAAGCTGTTTTAGCTTGGGTCAAAATTCTATTGTATGCCCGGATATCCGGATGTCCGGATATCTGGATGTCCGGCTGTTCTCCTCCACAGGTCACATTTCTCAACCGACTCCCGTGAAATTTTGTGAGCAGGTTCAGTAATTATAAAGAACCTACTTCCGCCCGCGACTTTGTCTGCATGGACCCGAGATATAAACTATCGTATATTTTAACCCCGGCTATAAACTATCTTTGTGCAAAATTTCATCCAAATCGGATAAGGCGTTTAAAAAGCGTGATTGGGTAACAAACATACAAAAAAAAAACAAACATCCAAACTTTCGCATGTAAATAATAAGTAGAATAGGATTCTTTTGTAGATTTAACTCTTAAAAAACAACAATATCGGTTATTATTCGATTTCGGTATCTCCAATAATATCCAACTACTTGAATATCATTTTGGACCCCCATAAAACGCGAATTGAGGAAGATATATTTTTTATACCGGTATAGGTACCGGTATACAAAAATATGGTATGGGTGTACCAGTATAATAGCTTTCTCAATAGTTAACACTTTCGCTGCCAAGAATCGCTATGCAGCGGAAAGCGACTGCGGCGTAGGCACCCGCTAGGCGGGTTCCTGGCAGCGACAGTGTTAATTGTTTGCGTGTGTCATCACTTTGTACTACATTTCACCCCGGTATTTATCGGGTCACCAGTTTGCACGCATTCGTCAATAATTGACCAATTACCAGCCGTCGGATTGTTCTGGCGTGTACTAATTAGCTCTGACCTATGGACGGGCGGTAACAGCAATTAGTAATTTTGCGGCCTCCTGAAATTTGCTATCAATTGTGTTAAAAAACTTACAGAGAAAAGTGGAAACGATCATGAACTTTCTTGGAAAATTAAATACTAGTGGTTCTGTGAAAAAACTATTTAACTATAGGACCTGCTTACTTCACGAGAATTGGTTAAGAAATGTGACATGTAGACGAGACCGAATGTAGTTGTACATACGAAAGATTTTGGCCCCAGTTAAAACAGAGAATATCGTTCGCTTCGCTCGCTTCAAAAATTCGTGAGTTCAACCTTGCTCGAGACTAGTAGTAACCGGCTAGATGGGCGCTTTCCTCTAAATACGGCTTTCCGCATGTTGTCGGCTACGAGCGTAACCCGACGAAATTGTTGACAGTGTAATATAATAGAGACCCTGGTTTCCCAAAACCAAGCAAGACGATCCAGCGGTATCCTGCGACCTTTAACACGTTAGGTAGATCTAATTGTCAATTTTTATAAGGAATATTGACAATATATTGTCCTAACGCGCGTTCCAATCGTTACGTGATTTCGCGTCAGTCCACCTTGGCGGGGGTTCACGCTACATATAACATAAAACTATTAGGATGCAATAAATAATAGTGGGTTTTATTCGAGAAACGCGCAGCTATCAAACCCTCACTACGCTCCACGTTAGAATCCCTCACTACGTTCGGGATTATATTCTGGAATCCTTCGCTTCATTCGGGATTCAATCTACGCCCTCGCCGTAAATATGCCATTTTGCTCCCTTGTGACACAATCTACTATTGTGGTGATATCCCCGTATTTTGCTACATGTAACCATTGGTGTAATATAAAAGAGGCAAATAAGGTATTAAAAGCGCAAGAGTGGCACACCAAAACTCAGCCAATTGTATGACCTTGCCCACGCATAAACGGGTGTCAGCTGTCAGATTTGCACGGTTATCACAAGACGGCGCGCGAGCTTTCTCGATTTTTCTCGCACTATATACGTCTCTTTCAAGTTTTCTAATAGGAGAGAGAGGGATCGTGCGAGAAAAAATCGAGTGACCATTTCTAAACACGGAATTTCATGTAGCCAACGTATCTACATCTTTTTATATTACATAATTGCATGTAACCACATGTTTTGCTGTCGCTACCGCACCGTGCTGCGTTCCGCGCCGCAGTGCGGGGATACGCAATAACATAAGAGCAGGCTGCATTGGACCCATTCCATCAATCCGCGGGGTACATTTATGGGCGTATTTTTATTAATTATGCATGTCTTGACGTAAGTGATTTTGAACTTAGGATGGCTTAGATTTCCGTACATTAGCGTGTATCAGTCGCTTTCGTAAAACTAGTGCCTTCTAAATCTTGGGATTAGGTGTTAAAACGGACCCCGGGCTCCTTTAGGGGCATAACTGGTAATAACGCTAGCACGATGAATAGCACACTTCATTTTTCAAGTGAAGTCTTTGGGAATTTCTTATATACTTACATTGGCTTTTGTGCTTCTCAGTTTTTTTATGTTAATTTGTAATTCAAACACTTAAAAATGCATTTTAACTGTCGGAAGGTTATTATATTGATATCTTTACAGTAAACGTTGAAGATAGGTACGTATTAGATCGGATTTTCAGTTTCTTGGTTATTTTTGTTTTATATTTATCAAAATTGGTATTATTTTTCCCTTTAATAGCTACTGTAGCCTAGTGGTTCAGGCATGCGGCTGTCAAGCGGCGGTCGTGGGTTCGAAACCCGGCTAGTACCAATGAGTTTTTCGGAACTTATGTACGGAACATTTACCGTTAGCTTTTCGGTGAAGGAAAACACCGTGAGGAAACCAGTCTAATCCCAATAAGGTCTAGTTTTCCCTCTGGGTTGGAAGGTCAGATGGCAGTCGCTTTCGTAAAAACTAGTGCCTATGCCAAATCCTGGGATTAGGTGTCAAAGCGGACCCCGGGCTCCTTTAGGGGCATTACCGGGACTAACGCTAGGAGGATGATGATATTTATCAAAATTGGATAAAAGTTTGATGGAAGAGCCCGTGTTTCCGTGTAACATACTTTTAAATGAAATATCTTCACTCGTTCTTGTAATTGCAAAATCAGTGACATTGGCGAGTTTCTATAAATTGATGGTGTGGCGGAGCTTCCGAAGATACGCTGTGGTCAGCGAACGAATAAACATGGAAGTCTCCTTACAAATTTATACTCAAATACGTGCTTAAACCCGATATGCGCATGCCAACTGCGAATCCAACCACAGTTACCCAAAATATCAGCCTATTTCTTATTACTACTGTGCGGAGTTTCGGTGGCAAATTTCACAGAGGTAAATGGAGTCGCCTAACTATTTTTTTGATTTAACGAATAACGATTAAAAGATTAATTTTGCATAATACTCCTTATAAATTATCTTGTGAGCATTACCCACTTATACCACGATAACACAGGACTACTAAATAACACAAGTATTTAGGTAAACATTGTTTAATAAATTTATTTATTTTTACTTATTACATACGGAGAAACATGTCACCTAAACAGTCGGGATGAGTACCTACCTAATTAATGTCACATTAAGAACTTAAGGTAAATGAATAATTTATTTATTCAAATCTTAAAAAGTTAATCATAAAAACGACTCCATTATCCACTTTGTGAAATTTGCCACCGAAACTCCGCACAAATGAATACGATTGGTCAATTTACGAATGCATTGCTATGATTAGCCGTCGTACATCACATCGGACGACAGCCATGTTCGAATAAAACTGCTGCCTGGCATCGTTCTGACGCCCCGCCTACCGTGGCACCCTTTATTTGGGGCCATTTTACGGTGCTAGTTACACTTCTATGTTTTTTTTCGTTCGCTGTGTGGTGGTGTGTTTGGTGGTCATTAATATTTCAATATAATTATTAATCTTTTTTATCCTACACATATAATAGTATTTTATGCAATCGTTATATAATGTATGCTTTTTCAGTCGAATACCACTTTTAGGCCTCGAAGTTTGCTGAGTGGCCTAATTAAGGTACGAGACTTAAAAAGCTAATTATATAACTATTGTATACAATACTTTTTCTACGAGTCAATTGAACTAATTAAACAAACTTGGTATCTATGGAAAACGAAGTGCAACCAACGGCTTTTTCTTTTTTGTGCGTTGATGTCTATTTACCTTTTGAAATTCTCATGACGGCGTCCTATTGGTCAAATACATTATAGTTCAGTAAAGGCGCCACGTGATTGGCCAATTTCATTTTAGTTGTCTCAACAGTTATGAAATGTTGAGTTGGGAGCTCCATAGTAAAAAGTATGTGATTTAAGTTTGGTGTACGAAGTCTTAACTCAAACATTAAGGTCGACGAGTATAAAAAATACGATTGTGATCCTGCCCTTATTTTAGCGTCACACACCACCCTTGATTCCCTGTCCCGATTTCCATAAGTCTCCCCGGGCGGAGCCTACATACGTGCTTCTCATATTTGGCGAACATTGTTTGCGTGACCTAGAAAGCGTTCTTCGGGACATGCCACAAGATTTGTGGTAGAATTTGTACAAGAAATAGTCGTAAAGGCCTCTATGGTGATATTCCCCTGTCAGATTTAAAGCCGTGTGGATATCACTTTTCACAAATCAAATTGTACAACTAGCCTGCTAGTTGGCAAACATGTTGTCCAACCAGCGTAATTAAGTCAACGGAGAGTAGTCGACAAATTGCTAATTAGGCGGTGTTTAACGTGTTAGTTATTAACACACCGACTGACGCACGATTCTGATTAACACTGTAACGTTTTGTTTGCGTAAAATTCGGTAGCATGTTTAACTTTGTGTAATTATCTGTGTTTAACAAGATGCACTTTTTTCCAAATATCACAGAAAGTATTGATGATTTTCGAGTGTTTAAATATAGTAAGAATAATAATTTATGCCAAAAAAATTGCAAACGAAAAACCATCTTCTGTTCATGGGATAGGTATACAATAATTGTTATTATGTTTGGACTTTTTGAACATAGGAAATATATGTATAGAAACGAGATCATATTTAAATATTGGTATTTAAACTTTGATAGGCACGAAACTGGCTCCTGTAACAAAGGCTTTCAATAGAATAGAATAGAATGGAATAGAATATAATAGAATAGAATAGGATAGAATAGAATAGAATAGGATAGAATAGAATATAATAGAATATAACAGAATATAATATAATACAATTATTTTATTTGCCAGAATACTTATAAATATAGTACAGGGTGTTGAGGTAATAAAAACAATATGATCTACAGTCAGGGTTCTACAAACCAAACTTTTGTAGCTTATTTGGTAGTGGCCCTGACTATGAAGCTGGAGGGAGGTCGCGGGTTTGAATCCCGGTAAGGGCATTTATTTGTGTGATGAGCACGATGATTTGATCCTGTCCTTGTATATCGTCGTCTCCCCATAGTACAAGCTTTGCTCAATTTGAACTAGGTTGATTTGTGTAAGTTAATTAAAAAAAAAATAGAACGCATTTCTCATTTCCACGAACGCCTATTAATAGCGCGTAATTGCGTGCAGTTTGTGTCTAATTCTAGAACACGCATTCAAATGGTAACACGCAATTTAAGCGCACTCAATTTATCGTCTGTCGCTGCCTGTGACGTCAAACCGCAGCTGTGTACACTCGGACGCAATTTTGGAGGATCATCTTCATTCGATTGGGATGGATTGCACCAAACCGTCTGTAAGCAGTGTTCGTTTAAATCGGAATTGGGTCCCGTTTTTACACTTTGGGCACGGAACCCTAAAAAGAGGTAGGTAGGTTATAAGCGCGCCAAAAGTGGCACACTATAACTGAGTCCATTGCACCCCACTTGCCTCCGTTTCGCGTCGTCAATGGAAACGTATGACGTCAGATTTGGTGGCCATTTTTAAACACTCAACACGTGTATAGACATCGTAACTATTTCCCTCTTTTTTATAAATATTACAATATATAATAAATAATATAATATATTACATCATTCCGGAGGGCTATGTCGGTTGTCGGTACCTTGGTTCTGCTGCGGATAACCTCATTTCTGATATTCTGATAGATAGATAGAAAGTTCTTTATTGTTTTTCTTTTCGGCGTTACAATCATGTCCGCTAAACCCGTGTGTCTGTAAATGTAATATGTCTAAGAGATCTATACATTTATTTTATGTCGTGTAGCTAATTTACAGCTCACAGATGAGTGTTACACTACGATTTCTCACTTAATTTTTTATTTTAGAATATGTTCCCATGAAGGTACACATCGTTTACTGACACGTTTGCGATCACGCAGAGAAACTCCCAACATAGCCCTCTCCATAGCCCTTTGGGTGACTTTGAGCCTTCTTATGAGGCCCATTGACGACACTTGAGACACTGTGGAATATTGGACGAAAAGATGTGCCGTAGCATCCCGAACGCTGCCCAGCCGAGTCGGATTCGTAGATTGACCTCTTTCTCGAAGTTGGACCGCTAAGTGGCAGTGGGCAGGGCACATAGCGATGGCCGTTGGGGCGGAAAGGTTCTCGAGTGGCGACCACGCACTGGAAGGCGCGGCGTGTGTAGGTGATGACCTGGTAAAGGTTGCTGGAGTTCGCTGGATGCGGGTGGCGCAGGACCGGTCACTTTGGCACTCTTTGGGGGAGGCCTATGTCCAGCAGTGGACGTCTTTCGGCTGATGATGATTACATCATTGTCCGCGAAGGTACTTACGACTTACACAGTACACTTTGTCTGAAGTCGTATCAGACATTGTCGTTTAAAAGACATCGTTCAAGTTTAAGCACCGCTGTTCAGAAGACATATCACTGCGTAACTTAGTAGTTGCGGTTACTTGTTAGTGCATTTACTCATCTAGGCTGGTAGGTAATACAAAGAATGCACAGGTATTTGATTTTTATTTGCTACACATTGACATCGGACTCTTGTGTCATTTTTTATCGAGTTCAATTGACAAAAACAACTTTTATGTTATCGTGCTGCTCAAAAAGTTATACGAGCTCCGGTTGAAAATCTTGTAGAAGATAACCATACGAAAGCATTTTTGCCCAAGATAAAACGGTGAGCTTCCGTCGTTTCGTTGGCTTACAGCCATTTTATTGTACCCCACTAAGGCCTTTGTTGCACCAACTTATGGGGTACCCACATGTCATGATTTGTCAGCCCCAATTTATCATAAGCTGATTAATTGCTATTGTCTGGAGGCATTGCGCACCTGATGCAACTGTCAAACGAGTTGTACAATTTTCCTTACATTCAGATATTAACGAACACCGCTTACGATTACAGACGGTTTGGTGCAACCCAACCTGATTATAGGTCATAATGAAAGTGTAGACATTCACACATATCTACGTCCCAATTTTAGCACGGCAAAATTATATCCCCCGCTGTCAGCTGCAGCAGCGTACAGTCCGCTGCATTTTAACTGGAGCAAATATGGGACGGAAATATCCAAATATTTTTGGAGTGAACTGATGCAGTTTCGTGCTGTTATGACGGAAATAGCGCCCAAATGTTTTACATGATGTATCCATGCTTTTGTTTTGACTCCGGGGAAGACTTTATCTGACACAATGTTAGGGTGGACTGATGATCTGGTAAAGGTCGCGGGACTCCGCTGGATTTGGGTGGCGACTGACCGGTCGCTATGTCACTCTTTGGGGGAGGCCTGTGTCCAGTAGAGGAAGTCTTTCGGCTGATATGATGATAATAGATAATGAGAAGTATTGAAGTGCGCCTTTCCTTCACGCATAGCGTGAAAGTAACATTTGACGTGTAAAAATTAAACATAGATACGACGACCTCAAAAGCGTTGCTTCGCTCGTAAATACGGCACTAAATCTACGCAACAATAAACAATGTTTATTGCTCCCAATAAAACATGGCCTCTTCACGAAAACAGTCGCGTGACAGGTTACACCTTACTCACGTGATTTTCCATTTTCCTGGTTTTTCGTTGAGAAAAATGCTCATTACCGCACGGCTATCACGCGACGGCGCGCGAGCGCTCTCGTTTTTCTCGCACTATCCGTCTCTCTCTTATTAGAACACTTACAACAAGAGGTATAGTGCGAGAAAAATCGAGAGTATGTCGCGGCCGTCCCATGATAGACGTGCAGTTGACCTCAATAAAGTACAGTACAGGAGTGCGATTTTTGAATCTCACTGGTGATATCAAAGTCACCAGTGACTAAAATTATCACCAATTACTTTTATGTCATCATTTTCCTAAAGCCGTATTTTTGAAAGTCACACGCTGTTTACCAACATGCAGAAATTTTACAATGTCAGTCAGAGACAATCTTCCAGTTACGTTCCTTTTTACGCAGATGTTTTCCTTGATACCGGTTTTTATTTTCTCATACTATAACTTAAAACAGATTCAAACATAAAACGTAGCGTATCTGTCAGTGTCATGTACACGAAAATTAAAGTTTTGAAAAACTCTTGGCAGATGTCACATACGTCAACTGTCAAAAACAATCGCATGGTGATTTCAATTACGAGTGGGTAGGGGCACTCGTAAATCGATATCATGGGTATGACAAATGTAAGTCACCGATGAGTTTCAAAAATACGAACTTTCGGAAATCACTCACATCGGTGAGAATTTTGGTGAGATTCAAAAATCGATCCCCTGAACACAATCAAGAATCCATGTCCCACTCACCGTTGAATTGTTCGTTGACTCTTCTGAATGATAAATTGAACAGCGATAACTAGATAATATTCCATGGTACTGAATCCAGCTTCCTGGCACTCAGCAACCGATAACTGGAGTCTATATGTTTGCACTAATGAGTGTAGTTTGGAGTCAACACATTGTAGCATTTTGCATGCAAGTAAAGAATGAACTCCGTCAGAAAATTCGCAAATAAAATAAAAATATTTCCATTCTTTCTATCTTTTAGTAGGTGATGCAAAAATACTCGTAGTAAGTAGTAATATTATTAATGCGAAAGTTTGGATGTTTAGATTTTTAGATGTGTGTTAATCAATCACGTTTAAACGGCTCAACCAATTTGGATGAAATTTTGCACAAAGGTAGCCTGGATTCAGATATAGGATATTTTTTATCCTGGGTCTGCCCAGACAAAGTCTTTTTTTTACAAAGTCTCGCAGAAAATTTGCAATCCATTTTTCAGTCACTTGCCGTTATCCGATTGAGCTGAAATTCTGGGTATTAGTATAGTTTGGATGAAAATTTAATATTATAGTACCATCGAGCCGATCTGATGACGGAGACAGTACCTAGGTGGCCATGGAAATTCAGTATTTAAAACCGACGTAACCCCGTCGAGTTTGGGCTCGTTTGAATCGTCTTAATAAGTAGATGACTATGGTATACAGACAAAACAAGTCGGCTTTAAAAATTTGTACCAAAAATGAAATTTATCACAGAAACTTATTTTCGTTGTCTCGACACAACGCTGGCCGCGGCATGTCAAAAGTGTCAAACGCGTTCGAGTGAATCGCACCTACGGCTCCAGCATAACTTGCTGACGAGCCGCTTGTCGCGCGACTGAGCGTCCCCTGTCACACTCGCACCGTGCAAATTAGAACGAGGAGGGTAGATCCTTCTCGACTCGCTCGCGGCGCGGCGTCAGTTGTGCTTGCCCCCCTGGGAGGTATAGATAGCCGAATTTAGTCGACGTCGCAAGAGTGCAGGTCAATCACGTAACACATTGTACGCGCGTCAGGTAAAAGTGTCACTTTTTATATGGAAAAATGACATTTGGATTGTCCTAAAGCACGTTCGGAACGTTACAGTCATATTTCCCAGTTGGCCCAAAGGACGAATCTGTATTATAGCTTCATCGTCTCATACACGTGTACGAGTTAGGCGTAGGATTCAGACATTTCAACAACTAAGCGAATGATTGATTTGTGTTGACTGGTCGAGGCGAGGACCGGAAATTTTAACCAGACAATTGACAGAGATGTAAACTAAAAACTGGTTATACGATACTTCGTCAACATGTTTAGCAACTGTTTTGACAACATGCAGTTTTTGTTAAGATTGTAAACTTAGCTTTTAGATTTATTTGAGTATCTTTTATGACGAATGATACAAAAGTAATGATGGTAAAATTAGGAGTCAAGTACTAATAAAATCCACAAATTTGTTTACCATAAATTTAATGATAAGTTTGCTATAATCGTCACTTGCCATTAGCAGATTTGAACAGAAACTGTTCGCTTTTCAGCATTCTTATAAACCGCGCGATGTCGCCAACTAAATATTACCTAAACCTTCCAGTTTTTAAATAGTGACTTTATGTGCAACAAAATAAGTATAGTAAAGATTTGTATTAGATAAACAAGTGAAATCAAAAGATTTTTCAAAAAACCCAACAGCGTTTTAAATTTTTTATAGCCTATTGTCACTCCCACGATTAAGAGGAATCCAACGACACCTCATATGTCGAAATCCGTCAAACGGTTTAGGCTGCAGGGCGTGCCAAAAAATATGCCACATACATACATACATACATACGCTCGAAAAACATAACCCTCCTCTCCTTCGGGCAGTCGGGTAAAAACAAAGTTTCTCGAACGAGCGAGCGAAGCGAACGAAGTTCTATGCTTCAGCTAGGGCCGAATACCGTTGTCCCGCTCTCTCTTTCTTATTAGAACACTTAGAACAAGAGATGTAGTGCGAGAAAAATCGAGAGTATGTCGCGGTCGTGATAGACGTGCACACTAGTTTAAATTGTCCTTAAACTGATACGGTTTTACAGAAGATCACTTTTGTGGCAAATGACGATTGCTAACACACAAGCGCGCATATCAAGTGAAATAATGGACATTAAAGGTATCCGAAAAATCAAGCACTGATATCGAAATACAACCTAAGTTAGGTACCTTATGTAACCCGACCTCAGTTTTCTGTAAGTCTGTAATCATAGGTATACAAAATCAAATATGCACATTCGGAGCAGCCCAACTGTGAAAATACTGGTTCACCGCAATACAGGCGTAGCCTAGTGTATACCCCTGGTAACAATTGTAACACAAATTATTTAAATGAATGAGATTAATTGTTATTACTTTCACATCACAAAATACCTACTCTGGCAGCTTCCTCGACCAGCGCATTAGCATTGCGATCCAGCGATGAAACGCTGCCAGCATCTTGGGGACAATGCCGAGAGGAACCAATTTTTGGATATTTTTTCATTTTTATTGTTAATTATTTGTCTTAGTTTTAGTCATTGTGTATAAATAACTAAATGGTAATGTGTTAATGTTAAGCTAGTGTGCAATGTAACTTGTAATTACACCATATTTGTTAATTAAATAAATAAATAAGGGCTTTCCTACACATTACATAGTTGTAACATTGTATACCTGGTGGTGACTTGGTATATGGAGGTTCCAACAAGTGGCCATAGGCTACGATGTGAGCTTACCATTAGGCCTATGCCGCCGTCGGAGTATGAAAACTTTTTGAAACAATTTAAAGTTTTTCGTAACTAAATCCGCTTGAAATATAAACCGCAAGCCAGCGGAGAAAAGTTACATTTATTCACCACGCGGCGGGGGATCCCGTCGCAGCCAACACCAACACATTTCGACACCGATATGTTTGTGCTACACGGCCAACTATTTATTTTTCCAGCATTTTGCGGTGTCGGGTCGTTTTAGAAATATATTTATGGCGCGATCGAATCGTGAAGACAGTTTTTATGATACAATATATACACAGCAGAAAGTCATTCAACTGAAATGATATCATTTATCATTTCAAATACATGCTTTAAATATCGTGTTCAAGTCCAACGTTTTTTAACCCTTTTAACCCCCGGCGCAAAGAGAGGGATGTTATATTATAAGTGTAACGTCAGTAACGTGTCTCTGTCTGAGTATCTATGTATCTGTCTGTGGTATTGTAGCTCCCAAACGGATGGTCCGATTTGAATGCGGTTTTTTGTATCTTTCCTCTCTCTTTCTTTTCTTCTCTCTTTCTCAGCTCTTTTTGAGATATTGGACTTTGAAATGAAAATGTCGGGGGTTTTTCAACTTGTATAACTTGTCAACACACAAAGACTGTCTCTGTGCATTTGTTTGGAATTGGAATGATCGCCACCACAGCGAAGTCGTGGCCTGGCCGTTAAATATATCTCACTGCTTTATCTAACATGTTTACTGGGATTTAGCGTAGGTATTTACCATTCTCCCGCATGAATGAAACATGAAATATGAGCACGTGGGGCCTCAATGAGTCGTGTAAACACCTGAAAAATGCGCGCATGAACAGACCGGATTATCGGATAACAGTAACTGCGCGGGCGCAAGGGGTGGGAGGTGACCTTAATTGAAGACGTGAGTGGATGAAGGATGAACAAAAAGAGAGTAAATCACAGTTGAAGGAAAAAACCTTTTTGTGGTTGCAAAAAACGTAGCTGGAAGGATACAACTTTCAAACGTTGAGGAAACGTTACCTAATAAAATTTGACATTAAATATTATAATATGGTGTAGTATATGGATGTAGTTTTAATGGTTTTAATAGAAAATGTACAAAGGACCATACACATTCAGTCCAGAGCTTACACATTACACTTCTTCCTTAAATTAGCCTGAAGTTGTGGAAGAAGGAGCTATGTGCGGGTACATAACACTTTTTTCCTTAAGAGTCCGCAGTAAGCTCGATTCTCCATACAAACGTAGTTACGCTCTCATTTTAAAACTACGTGTTGGATTGTAACGAAACCATATAAACTAATTACAGACATAGATATACCTCATGTCATTGTATATGCAAAGTTTCGTCATAATCCAACACGTAGTTTTAAATGAGAGCGTAACTACGTTTGTATGGGAAGGTGAAATTCGGCCGAGCTTACTGCGGCCTCTTAATAGCCTAATAATCGAACCGGGCAACGTAACACCTTCATCCACGAAGAAGAAACATTTTATGGGTAAAAACAACCTGAGTGTATCATTTCCATTCATTATAGCTTAATAACCACATCGCTGCAAATAACATTTAAAAAAGCGACATACATAAGTGTAACACGTCTTCAATTCTAACACATACTGAATATGGTATTTCAAATAATGGCCTATTACGCAGTATTTTTTACTGCGACTGTAAAGTATTGTTGCAGACTTGCGTCATGTCTGGCGTTCAGTGGCTTGGAGGATACTTTATAGCAGATGTATAGAGATCACACATCTGGGGGCCTAAGATGGTTCGTTTTTCATTTAATAATTATAATAATAAATTAGCCTATATACTTCCCACTACTGGGCACAGGCCTCCTCTCATGGATGAGAAGGAACGGGCAGTAGGCCTCACGCTGGCCCAGTCACTTGAAAAAAAATATGTTTTTTTTCGTTACAGAAAATAGGTCAAATACGCAAATGTTGGGATCTCCTTGTAAGTGTAAATATACACCCGTGACAGAATACTCCGCTCTTCCATATCATATGCTTAGTTAACAAAAAATAACAATGTTCCTAATATCAAACCAACTTAGGCTTACATTTTGTGCGTCAACACTATTAGACTATTATTTATATTATTTTAAACTTATATGCCAATGAATTAAGAGTTAACTGTGAGTCTCACAGTTAACTTAGATTTCGTGGTTGGTCCCATGAAAAAAGTTGCTCAGTTATCATATTATTCGCTTTTAATTATTCCGGATCACGCACCTGAAATCACCAGTATATTAGCCTGATTATATATCTGTGAAGTGTGTGACGTTATGAGTAAATTCCTGATACAGAGCAGCTGTATTTAAACTTGTTCACTGTCAATAAAACATTTCATGAAATCTGATAATTTGACTGTACTGTTTTAACGTTTCCAGTTACCACATCAAAGGTATCGTTAATCCATACAGCTACTAAAACTATCAATATGTATTGAACTGAGTAATGACAATGACATTAACTGCTGCTGCATATTGATCTGAATGCTGGCGAACTACCGTAAATATTGGTATAAATGATGACCGCGAGTTCCAGTTTACTGGAAATTACAATATATATATACCGTGTGTTACCGGCATGCGGGCTTTTTTTATGTGAAGTAAATTAACGGAGTTCTTTAACTTAATCATGACCTTAATACAGATAATTAACTATAATTCCGACTTCATAAATTTTCTAACAAAATTTAAATTGCCAGCAATGTACGGCAAAGTAAATTGACAAGTTAGTGTAAATGACAGCTCTTCATATTTTGTTTAGTACGGCGTCATACACCTAGTCCATTGAAGGTTTGTATTTTGGAAAATTAATTGCGCAGTTAATTTACATAATTATGATTTGCAAATACATGCAAGGAATAGTTTGTAGGCTTTCGACTCGTTTCAAGGTCATGATGTGTGAGTCATCGACTATCCCATACTCAGAAGTGATTGCTAGGTATTGAACCTTCAAGGCTAAGGAGGGACTTTGCCTATGTGTTCTAGCGCTTGTATTAGAATGGGTTGAGCTCCGAAGAAATATTTGAAATGAAATGAAATGAAAGTATTTGTTTGCATAACATAAAGTACCTACAGGGATGTTCCAATATATTATGCATGTGGTTCCGGCTTGCATGCAAGCGTGCAATTATATAGGTACAAGTCAATTTAATAATCATATTAAATTATTAAAAAACCCGGGTTGCACTCCGGGAGTGCCGGCAGAAGTGAAAACTCAGACACACCTTAAGAGCTCAATATCATTAGTTATGGGAGTCTTACATGCAATGCAATCCATTCTGTATGTATTTTAACGACAAAATCAATGTTAATGTTAATGTATGTATTTAGCTTGAAGTTAGAAATGTATAATAATGTAATTAAAATCGAATCAAAAGCACTGCGAGGACTAAAGGAATTGCTGATGTAAGAACCGAGTATGTTAAAGTTTGCACACGAAATTGTTCTAAGTGAAGAAAGTCACGAAATAGTGCCATTTGCATAATACAAGTAAGAAGTGAGGGCAACGTCAGTATTAGTAGGGATAAGATTGAAAGTGTCATACAAGAGGCCACTGACAGCCATTGGGACGGTTACCTACCTCATGATGTGTATTATATTGTATATTTATATATGTATTGGCATGTTTATATTTGTCATACTTATTGTAATACTTATTAGGATTTGTTTTCATTTTCTCTGTGTATAAGTTTGCCTATCTCCTTCCTCTAAACTGCTCAAATGATCTATTGTGTGACATGTATATTCCTTAACCTGTTATTGTGTACAATAAAGTGCTTACATACATACATACATACATACATACATACATGATGCCACATTCTACCATCGCACTGCTGATCGTCGGCAGGGGGCCATCGGTTGTATTTTGAAGGCACGTTAAGGGGCTCCCATAGTTGGCTAGTATGGGATCGTATCTTCGATCTGAATCTCTTAGTTTCCTTAGGTTTTTTGTAGCTTATGATGTTAAGGTTCAACGTCACTGGTTCCTGTCGAGCTGTTGCTAACAGATGTCGCGATATATAATTTCGATGGTTGCTCATCGTTTTACGCAAAACCGTGACGAGTACCAACATGTGTTTCAAACTGCGGAAGCCGAAGAGCTTGCTACGTATGAATCGCAATCAATCTGCACTAAACAATGTTTCCTTTTAAAATGTAGTCCGAAAATATGCATAAAAGTGCTTTTTCGTGAATTTACGCAGACTAACGTAGCTAAATGTCACTTCGAAGTTTGTCATTGTCAAACATTTTGCATAAATCAAACTAGAGGGCGCAAAACTAAATCTATAGTAGCGCCTCTATTAGGAAATAGCGAAACTAAATGTACTTGTGTCTGGCACTTTAGAATGTACGACGAATGCATCTGACTTTTTCACTCGTTACCTAATGTCATGCGGTAGCGCAGTGTTATACACTTTTGCTTAAATCTGTCTGTAATGCCATCGTTGAACCGGGTTCAAATCCCGATGAACGTACATCTTTTTTGTTTTTCAATTTGGATTTCTAAACCAATATGACCGTCTAAACTAACCTAGATTTACTTGTAATGTGCAAAAAAAATTTTTTTCATATTTAACTTGTTTAAGTTTTCTTGATAAACATGATTTGTATCTAGATTATCCACAAAACCCCCTATATTTTTGGCGGACCTATTCTGTCATGTTACATACTACGTAAATATTATGATGCATAGGTATTTCATTTAAAAAGATGTTACGCCTTCATTTAATTGGAAAATCATGATTCATGAGTACCTATCCGTAGGTTTACTGTTGAAAAATCAAAGTACTACCTTTATCTATTCTATACCCTATTCCACATGATATTAGACAAATCGTGCGTAAATCTTCAAGTCATTCGCGTCATGAAAACTATTTTGATAAACAAAAAAACATTTACATTGTTCCATTTGAAACACATTAAATAATCGAAATAACACTAGTAAGTACAATATTTATAAAGGAAGATAAAAGAGGTATTTTTCCTTACAAAAATCTAACGTTATAAGGAATAAGGTATCTATACTTAGGAAGTATATTGGTACTTTGATTTGTTATATCCATATTCACCCGCAGTTGCGGTACTACATAATTACAATCAGAGAGGCTACGTATTATTCACAAAATGTTTTGTATTCGCCCGTGACTCGCGTCTAAAATAATGACCTCAAAGTTGGTAACAATTTTGCGTTACCGGACGGACGAATTTAGTAAGCTTTGTGAATAATTGGCAAGTTTGTATATCAAAACTCTTAGTGGCCAGTCTCTCGAATCTGGACCTAGACCGCATCAGAAAGAGATAAATATATCATTTGACAATATGGTACTGTTTTCGATGAACGTCAAAATTCAAAATTCGAATTCAACTTTTTCACGCGTTTACGTTTCTATACGTTTATGATGCTTTCTCTCATTCATTACTAATCTTCAATGGTTGGGTTATGGGCATTTGCTTACAAAATTATTGAATGTCTTGTTTAGGTAAATATGAGATGAAACTTATCTGTCGAACCCACGACCGCCGTTTGACAGTCGCATGCCTGAACCACTATGCTACCGGAACGATTATTGTAAAGTGTTATTTATTTGTATCTTTGTATGTACGGTATAACCTCCGAAACCACTTATCCGATTATAAAAAATCTTTCACTGGTGATGCTTACTGGGGGGACATAGCCGTGCTTAGGCATAGTAAGTATACTTAGGTATACTTATACGCAAAAAACGAACTAGGATTTTTAGACAGATTTGACTGCGTACTAAGTTAAATGCAGTTTTTATTCTTTCTAAAATCGGTCTGGGTGACTCCTTAGAGCAAATTTCCGTGTCCCTTATAGTTTCGGATTGAATGTCACTCTGTATAATCTTCAAATCAGCTCACAAAATTTCCCGAGAATCGGTTGAGAAATATAGCTACCTACGACATATAGAGGAGAAGTCTAGACAGCCGGACATACGAAAGAATATTTATTTATTTAATCTTTGATTTGAACAAAAGAACAACTTATCGTACAAAAGGCGGACTTAAAGCCGTAAGCATTTCAACATTTGGGCAAAGCAGACAAATTTTGGTTAGTGCAACTACAAATATAAACACACAGTGGTTATACATACATAATAAATAACGACAATAGACAAATAAATAAAATACATATAAATACCTTCATACAATATATATGCATATATATAAACAGACGAAAATCGAGAACAGAAACACTAAAAATTTACGGCTCTGCTAGCAAACAACTTGCGTAAAGTAAAGATCTTTTAAACGCGAATCTGGAAATCTGGAATAATTGCCTAGCTGAAATGAAAATCTTCGTTCGTCTCGCTCGCTCGTTCAATTAAGTATATGGATATTGTTATCGATTCAGTTTTTAACAATTGGCGAACACTTTTGTTTTCAAAGGCTGACTTACGAGCATGGACTGATTTCGGTTACGTTATACCGGTATGGAATCGGTATTCCATTACAATAGCGTTATCTTGTAAAGGTTAGCCGCGCCGCCAACGTAACGGTACCGGATCCGGACCCGTGTAGAAATACATATCGGTTACCGGTATTTATTTTTAATTTTACTGAAACTTTTATAATTCCTTTTCTAAACCGGTATAATTATGATACCGTTATTTTTTTCATTTAATTCTCGTCCATGAGAGGAGGTCTGTGCCCAGCAGTGGAACGTAATATAAACTGATATATTATTTACTATGCCAATTTACACGAAGTCATTATTATAATCGTCAAAAACGAAATAGATATATACCTTCAATATCAGATGATCCTCAATGCTGGTAGCATTGAATTTTGATATTGGACCTCAATAGCGGGATTACCGGGGCTTCGATAATAATACCTATCAAGATTTGGTTGCAAATTATAGTGCATTTTTTTAGGATTAGAAATGCGCTAAACAAAGAAGAAGTTGTCGTCAACCTTTTCTGCTTGGGATAAATATTGAACAGACACGGTTTGTTACACGGAAATTCATTATTGCTGCAAAGTTCACACACCAACTTGTAAATGTTGAACACCAACGTTTCTCATGCGTTGTTAATGGACTTTGTTTCTGCCTCTTTGCTTTTGTTGAAGGCAAAACGTTCGGGAGAGAACGAGTCGGTCTTTTTTGCAAGCCACTTAGGCCTGCCTCTGGTAGCTCCATCGCAGTCCGCACACCACCACACACAGCGAAAAATAAAATCTTAATATTAATTAACAAATAGATACTCGTTTAATAATCTCGTGATCTGAATTCAATAATTTGTTGATTAGCAAGAAAACAAGAAAAAGAACGTGATACGATTTTCAATTTTGACAATTTCGATAGCGAAAAATACGAACCGACCGTTTCAAACCTCTTCTTCTTTAGGTTTTTTATTTAAGCAACTTTTCGAGAACTGAATAACGAAATTTAAAATTATAGAGTTAAATAATAAATACATTCAAAATAAATATATTGATTGTTGTAAGTACTATTTAGATATAAATAATAAAAACACTTGTATGTGGAACAACACAGCTGTGTGGCATAAAGTGTCTTATATAAAAGACCTCGTGCTTTGTGCTTTATCCTTCTTTCTAATGCTTATTTTAGCATAAAGTTCACTTTTTTTGTAAAATAAGTCTGAAATTAAAAGTGTAAACAATACATTTGTGTTTTTGTGTTTTGGATTAACATTATTGGAAGTTTTACACCTTATTTTTTTGTCCAAACATTACTAGTGGTATATTACCTAATATAAAATTAAACACTCATCTCTCACAGCAAAACCAACCTATTTACTTAAAAATACCTATGGGGCTGTTTTCGACCACTGCTTTTATCTGTTCAGGGAGTCATTGTAAATTTGGAAACTGTCTATACAATAGAATAAGTGCCCTCCCTGAACCGATAGTAGTAACAGTATATTTTTTTTAGATGCATAATTTTTTTTTTACATTCATGTTTACAACCAAAGGTTTAGTACTTAAAGTTTTATTTCAGGTAACGTTTGTGTAATCAGTTAACAACCCTAAAAACTACGTTTTTTTGAGAAAAAAGAAAAAACTTAGCAGAAAAAAAAGTCAATAAATCATTTTTTTCCTACATTCCCCATTTACGGTGTTCTACGTTCATTCATAGAAGTTACCCATTCTAGCGGAAGCCTATTTTACCTTCTAACAGTTCAAATAGTGCTCCTACCACCAGCAACAATAGAGTGGAAAAGCGATTATTCTTCAGTAGAAAAATTACGTAGGACAAACAATAACAACTAACAAATAAATTTAAGAACATTAGATTATGCGTTCCTTTTTTTTACAAATGCATGTCAATTTTTTTTTATTAAAAACTAGATTCCACTCACGGTTTCGTCTGCGTGAACCTGGGATAAAAAAAATGTCCTATATTTTAATCTAGGCTCCTCCTAAGGCTCAGCATATATTACAAATTGGCACTGGAATTGGAATCGCATTGTGTTGGAAATAGAGTTGACTTTCGTTTGTTTTGAAAAGTGCCCGAAACAAAACAAATCCAGCTCTATTCCAGTTGAGTATAATTTAAATGCCTTCGACAGAATAAGTCCCATGAGTAGGCCCATGGGCTTTAAGAGGTTAGGCAGGCAATAAGGTTGCGCAGTTTAAGCGTGATTGAGTTACGAACATCCAAACATCTAAACATTCAAATATTTATACATATAAACATCTAAACTTTCGCATTTACAATACTAGCAGGATAAAAATAATAATAATACACTTATTTCGACATTGGTCCTTTTAAATTCTGGTATTAGAATATTGGAAAAATCGGTAGGAGATTCCGGGATTTCGGGATTCCATGATGGTGTTTTGCATTCCCTATCTGTACCTAGTATGTTAATAATAGCATAATTAATTAAATATATCGGGTTTCTCCGGGACATAGCTGGCTGCAGCTTTATATTTTATGTCATTTTTTTCGGTACCGTAAATACGGTTTCATAAAAGTTACAAAGGTAACCGATATTTCGGCTTCGGCGTGGAGAGCAAGGTCGACCCGCTTAAGAACAAAAAAATATCTAAGTAAGTATCGAAATAATACCGGTTTGTAACCGGTTAAAAAGATATCACAAGGCTTTAAAAAAATACCGGTAATGGACATTTCTAACTGGTTGCGGCACTGTTATGCTGTCCCCTAACCACTTTGCCTAACCACCGGTCGTAACTGGCATCAGTACCTGCACCGAAGAATGCCTACGAGTGTATAATTCTACCCTCACAACATTGTACTCGTAAAGAAGAAAAATTGTGACTTAGTTAATTTACATTTTGGGGGTAATCTAATATTCTAGTTGAACAGTCGATTCCTAAATAGGTTGCAGTAGGGAATTTACTGTCAATCGATGTGCAGTCGACTAAAGCGAATGTTTAAATTTATCAGGTACTTACACTCCTAATAATTGTCTGTTATATTTAATGCTACATTACGTAACATTCACTCAATCGAAACTTGCTTATAATCTGCAAGTTGGAAATTCAAACGGTTCATTTGATCAACAACACCCGTTTCTTCCCGTGGGTGTCGTAAAAATCGAGTAAAGGACCAATGTTGAAGTGTGATGTGGGCGATGGGCTAGCAACCTATCACTGCAATATCACATTTTGTCGATATTTTATACCAACATTAAGTGGCGCTGGAACATACGTTTCAGGTGTTCTGCCTACCCCTTTTAGGAATAAAGGCGTGAATGTATGTATGTATGTATGTATGTCATTTGATCAAAACCTAAATATGTATACGTTCGGTAGCACAGATTACGTTTCAATATTGGATCTTACTTCTTTCTAATAAGACGCAAAATGTACCTAGGTATGCATAGTTATCGTTCCGTGGACTTGAAGTAGGTCTATCACGGCTAAAGAGCAAAGCATTGAAATTCATTCATTGTTGCTTGAAATTCAGTCTATCAAAAACAAATGACATTGCTCTTACGTCATTACCAAAATGAGCAGCGTAGCAAGATAAAAATAATGCTATCTCTTTCACCACAAACTAAAAGTGTTTGTACGATGGTGTCACCGTCTGGTGATTATAATTACTACTATTCACTCCGCTATCTAACTAATCTTGTTTGATATTAAAGACATCTAGTGAAGGTTTTAGGCAACGTGCTGTCATTGTGACGCGGCCATGTCATTTACACGGACAGTGTCTAACTCACGCACACATACAAGGCTCGGAGTAAAATTTTATGAATTTCAAATGGCTATTGTTTGAATATTACTGGTTTTTGCGTGTATTTATTCAAACTGCGGGAGAAGAGGGTCATATATTATCTAAATATCACAATTTCAAGTTCCTGACATCGATAGATTAGACGTCTAGTCCGAACGAAAATTGTATGGAATTCGTCAGTGACGTTGCACCTTAACAACAACGGCTTTAAGCAATATAGTATCCCATATTTACTTCAAAGTTCATTGTTTTCGAGATATTTGGCATCAAAGTTGAACAATTTTAGGCCAAAAAACCGGTTTCTGGCCATAACTTTTGTGTTAATTGGTTTAAAATGAAAACCCTAGACCAGTTTTTAGGGACGTCACAGAAGAACCCAAATATGTAGATTTCGTATGTGTTAGATCTTTCACGTCAATAGAGATACAAAATAAGAGTTATTTTAGACAATGTTTAAAAAGATCATACCAAATTAAGTATTCATTTGTTTCAAAATCCGGTAGACCAAAATGAAGATAAAAGATTGAAGAACTGATAACCGTTTGATTTATACTTCTATCTGTAGTGCAAAAGTAGGAGATACGATTCAAAACTTGTCAAAAATCGATGGTAATCTCGGGTAGCCCCTTAAGATTGCCTCTCTTGTCGGTATTTTGTCAGTAGTACATTTGCGGAATAGTAATATGGGGCGTTCCGCTTGCAGTATTGCATTCGTATTAATATACCGTCCCGCGCATCCCGCGCCAGGCGTGCAGTAAAGAATCTGTACTTACTTGACTTACAGTTGATAGTGCCAGCCGACAGCTTACTGATACCGTACCAAGCACCGCCAAATACAGAAAGCCTAAGATATCTTAAACACGCAGTTTTGACCAAACCCGCACATCATATTGATCAAATGCTATTCATAGAAAGTTATTTCTTTTTGGTCTGCTCTTGAAGCCTGCCCTTGACTCAGCTGTAAACACAGTTATTGGTGTTCGTGTTATTAATAAAACTTAAGGTGATGATCAAGGTGAGTTAATGGCTGCGAAATATAAAAGCCCTGGCCAAGAAATGTCTATAACAAGAGATATTTATATTTAAGTAGTACTTAACTACTTTTCTTCCGGATTAACGTAAAGGCTGGTCGGTTATGTAACGTACTCTGACCAAGAAAAAAAATAGACGGAGCATGAGGAACTACCCAAAGAAGCCGGTTTTCAACCAAACAATTTTTCCATGGGAAAATGACGTCGTTCGAAAAGTTAGGTGTCTACTCCTCTGATCACAAAATGTTAGCCCTAGTTAAGTTAACTATACCGTATCAGATTATCTCAATGGGAGAGAAATAAGGATCGTAGCGAGTTTCGCGAAGCGAGATCACACAAGGAGTTAGCGTTTAAGACCCTACATAAGTTTGTTTTGCTGCAACACACACAGCAATTGTATGTTTTTTTTATTAGTTTACAATTATGTTATTCTGTTCCATGTTGTGTATCGAATATTTGTTATAATTTAGTTTTTGTGCGATTGTTTCTATGTGATTGTAGCCAACAAAGTGTTGTCTATCTATCATTTAGGATGCGATGCTGATGTATTGCAACCTTGAAATGTGCGGGCAATGTCGCCGAAACAACGAGAGATGGAGCAAACGCGTTCTGGAATGGAGACCTCGAAGAGACAGGGCAGCGGACCCTCGGCAAGATGAGAGACAAGAGAGATAGAGAGCAACATAAACCGATCGCGATCGCAGCACGGCTATCATGCGACGGCGCGCGAGCTCTCTCAATTTTTCTCGCACTATCCGTCTCTTTCATATAAGAACATTCAGAACAAGAGGAGCAAGAGATATAGTGCGAGAAAATCGAAAGTAGGTATGTGGCGGCCGTCGGATGATAGACTTGCAGGGCGTCTTATGGCGAGCTACGCGAGGATTGAAGAAAATTGGAGGGGCCTATGCCCAAAGCTGGGCGCTAAAGAAGAAGTAGAAAAGAAGGATGCAACTTTCCTCAAGCAGGACATTGCGAAGCCCGTGACGAAACTACAAAAATGCACTCAATGGCTTTGTTGACTATCATTCGTAATATGCTGGCGTGCCAAACAGTTCAGTATCGTCGGCAGTATTCTATACACTCGTAGCAGTAGATCTACACGTGCTGGCTGTTTGACATCATCGGGCATATGCGCGGTACGGTATATTAATACGAATGTAATACTGCAAAAGCAACGCCCTATATTACTATTCCGCAAATGTACTACTGACAAAATAGCGACAAGAGAGGCAATCTTAACGTGAAATCGTAACGTGCCTTCAAAATACAAAGTACCGCATTACTGATTTTAAACTGCAAGTACTTAATGTTATCACGGTTATGTAGAATAAAAAATGATTTTTCATGTAGGTATTGTAAAGTAGTATACATACAAAAAAATCTAAATGCAGCTTATTCCTGAAAATCATTACTTTCAACGATATGTTATTTTATTCAAACTGCGCCTTCCACTACGTGGTCGCCTTTCCGCCCTAACGGCCCTCAAGGTGGACTGATAACCTGGTAAAGGTCGCGGGAATCCGCTGGATGCGGATGGCGCAGGGCCTGTCACTTTGGCACTCTTTGGGGGATGCCTATGACCAGCAGTGGACTTTTTTGGCTAATATAATGATCATGATGATCATGTATTGGTTCGTGCGCAGACGAGGAGTACCTAAAGTTTAATGAACTGGGTAACACGAGCAAGCGAGCGAGTTTTTTTTGAGGGTTGCAGTTTAGCCATGACCTTATTCGCCATCATCATCATTATACCAGCCAAAAGTCTATTGCTGGACATAGACCTCCCCGAAAGAATGCCGAAGTTATCAGTCACGCGTCACTCACAACCATCGAACTCGTCACCCCTAATTTCATTCCCGGCAATCGAAACGTATATAGTTAATATTGCTGTTGTAATATTGTTGTATTGTTGCCAGAAACAACGAAGGTCATAGACAAAACAAACACCTTGAAAAAATTCATTCACATCAGAACTATTAATTCCAGTCAAAAACTCCAAGATAAATCTTCTAGTCGAGAGATCTTCACTATGATGGATCAAATTAATCTTACTCGCCCTACAAAGTCTGGAAGAATGCCTCACTTTTATTAACAGCATATGAAAATTCCTCACACAACTCCAATGAAACAATAAACAAATCTCAAATGATATAAACAACATAATTTAGGCCACATATGTAAACAAATTTATTTAACACATCAATCCGTAGCGCGTTTAAAACATTTTCAACTGTATCTCTAGGTTACAAAGGTTGATTTTAGGGCGGCAAAGGTTTGGCCTTGGTAGGGTGATGGTCTGAAAATAGGCGGAAAGATTCGACGGTGTATTTTTAAATTATATAAATGTTTGTCATCGTGTTTTAATTGGGTTATTTATAGCTAGAATGCGCACCGGAGGACATGGTTTTAAAGCGATTTCAATGAGTCTAGTTTTCAATTATCCCAAAAATAAAAGTAACAACGGAACCTTGTCACTAACAGTTTGTATGGCTAACTACTGACTAACCAGGCTAACTACTGGCCAAAAATTTGGTCCTCACCCATATATGTTAGTCATCTTCCTCCTAGCGTTATTCCTGGCTGTGCCCTAAAGGAGCCCGGGGTCCGGTTAGACACCTAATCCCAAGATTTGGCACAGGCCCTAGTTTTACAAAAGCGACTGCCATCTGACCTTCCAACCCAGAGGGAAAACAAGATTAAGAACAAGTGGTTACCGTAGCCTATGGTAGGATTAAAAAACCAGGGGTATCACATGCGCGTTGCCGGCCCTTTAAGAATATATACCCTCCTTTTTTGATGAACCTACTGTAGTCGCTCGGGAAAACCTCGGCATTCTCTGTCTTACTTCTTCTTATCTCTCTCTATCTTATCTTCATTACACACCTCTCATGTAAAAAGCATTAAGACACAGGGAGAAAGTAGTAAAATAGCAGGCGGTATTATCGCTAAAGAGCGATCTCCTCCAGAAACGTTTGATGTCAACAAAACTCGTCAACATCACGACTATAGATTGTGAACCATCTCTTTATTTTTAACACATTCAGCTCATTATCTTTAGCGATTAGATCACTTGTCTCTGATCCTTCTCAATTTAGTCAGACCCAGTATCATGGTCGGCCTTATCTTACGATAAGTGACAAGAGCGTCCGTCACTGGCTGTCACCGTTTGATAGAACGAGACGGACGCTAGAGCGTCTTGACCACCATCTTGTCACTTATTGCGTGTTACGGCCGACCATGATACGGGGTCAGGTTAATATATCTCCGCTGGACGCGGGACCGGTCACTTTGGCACTCTTTGGGGGAGGCCTATGTCCAGCAGTGGACGTCTTTCGGCTGATATCTCATATTTATCTCTGATATCTGATATCATCCCTATAGGGCTTTTGCATGTATCCTGTATATACGACCAAAACACATTGTCGCGTACAGCAACATCATTTCCTGATACCAGCAATGCAATGAAATAAATCAGTGACAGGTTGAATTGTGATGAAGGTGATTTGTGAATGCACCACATTGCCGCATTTTCCACGGGTCGATGTTATGATGTAGCCGCAGACGTATTACAATAGAAATGGTGACATGAAACAAAATAATCAATCACCATCATCAGCCTAGCGTTATTCCCGGTTGTGTCCCTAATAGTGCCCGGGGTCGCTTTGAGACCTAATCCCAAGATTTGGCATAGTCACTAGTTTTACGGAAGAGATTGCCATCTTACCTGCTAACCTAGAGGGAAAACTAGACCTATGTGGGATTAGACCGGTTTCCTCACGATGTTTTCCTTCACCGAAAAGATAATAAATAAATATTCGGAACATAACTTCCGAAAAAGTCATTGGTACTCAGCAGGGATTCGCATGACCGCCGCTTGACAGCCGCATTCCTAGACCACTATGCTGCCGCAGCTTGTAGAAAATAAAATAATCAATAATGTTTAATATTCTCGAAAATGTATTAAAAATAATTATAGTCACATGGAGAAAAAACGAACACATATTAAAACGATTTTTGCTGTGATGCTTCCACGGGTATCAAGTGTTTTTTTTTTCTCTATATCAAGCACTGTTAAAACGTTTTTTTTTTCTTTGAGATATTTGGATAGAATTTACGACCCGTTCGCGCTAAGTTTGCCGGTCCGTTTTTCGCTTTTTTTGAATCTGAGGTTTAACTATGGTAATGGTAAAATAAAGTTTTACCATTACCCAGAAGTGATTTACGAAATATGGTGTTAAAGGATATGACTTATTTTGGAAATGAGAAGAAAAACCGTTTTGCTAACGCTACCCTTGAGTTACGTCATATCGCCAGCGGCAAACTTAGCGCGAACGGGTATAATTGTTTTGGCTTTTTTTGGAGTAGGTACCTTATAATATAATTAGAGTCCACAACCCTATAGGAGTGTTGACGTATAGTCAAAGTCCAATCCGAAACACATCTCAACGAAACAAATTACATATGTTATTGAATATTTTTGTTTCCTGTCAATTTAACGTGGACTTCAGACGATTATGGTTTATTTTCCATTATATTTGTTCTCTGTATTACATCAGAAAGTTTTTGTGGAATGTCCAAAACGCTCTAGTATAGTGGTTAGTAGATAGGTACTTTAGTCCAGTCAATTTATTGACTAATACTATGGAAAAACACAGATATTTAGAAATAAGTAACATAAAAAAGCTGTTTAACACATGCATAGCGGGAGCACTGGTCAATAACAGGCCGATTAGACCCTCTCCTGGCCAGCTTTTCAGCTACGTCGTTACTTAGAGAGCCTAATCTCGTATAGTGCGAATCCTTTTTCTTGAACCGATGTAATCTAAGGCACATCGGGCCAACAAAGGCATTGTTTAGTCACGCGTAGGGTGACCAGATGTCAGGAATTTTCCTGACATGTCAGGAATTTTAGACATATGTCAGGAATGCGGCCGGAAAAAGGAAATGTCAGGAATTTTCGGCAAATACACAATAAAATGTAAATGACACAATAAAATTTTATACACTGTAAACTTTTATTTTTAATCACAAAAACAAAAAAGGTAAAGCCACAAGTACTTTGGAGTTTCATAAATGACTTATAAATAATCTTAATTATCTTTTTACGATATAGACATAAATAAATCAAGCGAGCGCGAGCGCGACAAGCTCGTGTCAGGAATTTTGGCCGAAAATCAGGAATTTTGTCAGGACTTTTGAAATTTGTATCTGGTAACCCTAGTCACGCGCCACAAACAGGTCAGTATGAAAAGGTTTAGGACTCTATTGATAAAGTTTTTTAGCAGTAGTTACATGTAAACAATAACGCGGTTACAGGTCGACACACGTAAAAAGAGCCCTGGCGGCCATATAAAAAGTATGGCCGCCAGGGTTCTTTTTACATGTGTCGACCTGTATACTTGAAAGACAATAGCTTTGTCTTCTCTTTGTGCCTAGTACAGAGAAGTGAATTCTTTCTATAAAGAGGTTTGTACTATACTAACAAAACTTTTTGACGATTCATTTGAAGTTCCTGATTTGACTTCCAGTGAAGTACCGCCAATAAAAAACCTTTTTGATACCAGATAAGAATTTCCTTGAGCGATATCCAAAATACACCCGGAAGACAATCTTTTATCACCAATAAAAACTTTTACAGCACCCCAACATTTTTACCATAAACTCAAGTAGCTAAAAAACTCCATCTTCAGAGATTTTCGTTCTTACGTCACGTGAAATAAAGTACACCTTGCTGTTTATCAACGGCACAAATAAACTGGTACTTTTGAACGTAATGTAAGATTTCAGATTTAAATTCAGTTGGAAACTTTTGAAGGATTCTAGTTCTTATGGTTAACTGGGCTTGTGTGGAGTTTTTGGGTGTCAAATAAGTTTGGGACTCGGATTATGGAAACATCTGCTTTAACCGAGTTGGAAACAAAGTTAGGGACTTTGCAATTTTAATCGAGGTCTTAGAAGTTTGGGTCTCGAATTAATAAGAGGTCCTTAGGAAACGCTCATTGGGTCGATCTTCTTTTCTACTGACATCAGTCTGCCCTTTGTCTTAATATGGCATCATTAGAGTTTTGTTGTTTACGGTTTTATAATGCTTCAATAAACGGCCATATAAAGGTTTTATTTTTAAAAAAAATGCCAAGGTGAAACGTGGAGCTTCTTTAGCTTCCTCGCTCGTACAATAATGTAATATAAGTAATTGCCTTTTAGAATTCGCAAATCATTATTTAACCACATGCTGGTACAGGCATGTTCTCCAATATATATACAGACGACCTTTCAAAAATATCTGTACACAGGCTTTATTGTTACTGAGATACTTGATAAGACGCATGTGTAGATATTTTTGACAGGCTGTCTGTATAGATATTGGAGAGCTCGGCTGTACTATGCTGAATAAGCCGATATTCGGCATAGTATATACGTAAGGTCCAGGGACGACACAATTTGATGGCATCATTAAGCTAATCTGATGATGGAGACAGAAGATTGTAATTATCAACTCCTAAGATGTGAAACAAAAAATAAAGTGTTCTCAACTTCTCAGCACCTGTGCCAATGGTAATTTCTGGTATTGCTACTGCTGTCCCACCATATAATACCACCATATAATACCACCCTAGGATAATTAATTAATTAATTATAAGTTTTTAATTCTCTTTTTTTTCTCTCTTTGCTTTGTCTTGTTTTCCTTCTAAACCGCATGGCCTGTTAATCTGTATTTGTCTTGGTTTCCACGGGACAGGCCTAGCCTAGTGTGGGACCATAGATATGTTTTTGAGTGTCTGTATATGTTAAGAAATAAATATTTTCATTTTCATTTTCAAAAATATAAGCCGCAACTATACGTTAGACGGAGAAAGACATACTTTCATCGCATTCCAACGCAAAACTGCGTCTCTGCTGTGCCATGATAGGCCGGTTTTTGTTTTAGTTTTCAGAAAATAGTGCGTTTTAACTCCTATCTTACGAAAATACTTGTTATTTTGGACGTTATCTCAAACCTAGACCAGGTAAACACAAACACACCTTTACTACTTCTTGAAACGCTGAAATCGTAAATTCCCTGACGTCAATGTAACGTAAACTATGTAGACTGGATTCGAACAAACACCCTGGGGTTTGTTTACTAAGCAAATTGTACTTAGGTTCGGACATGAGGTGAGCGCAGTAGACTATAACCCAATTTATAACCCTAAAAAATGTATGTATCAGATATATATTTGGTCTACGCAAGTATGATCTTATCTCTGAATTCCGTTGTAAGCTTCAATGGTTACCGATTCGCTGGCGCAGGGATGTGCATATCCTATCATTTTCAACACACTGTTTAGTCCTACTTCCCCTCCTTATGTCTCTGAACGGTTTAATTAGACGACAGCGGCGCTACCACGAACTTCGAAAGTCAAAGTTCGTAATACATGCATCCCTGTCACTAGGGTAAGGGAGTGCGATAGAGATGGAAATACCCGAACTTCGACTTTCGAAGCGCCGCAGTGGCCAACGCTTGCGGTCGAGTGTTAACCTTACTCTTTTTGTACCGTCTAAAACGGGGGTTCCCAAACTTTTTTTAGGCACGCCCCCCTGCTGCCTCAAAAAAGAAGTCTCAGTGCCTGAAGTTCCGACGCCCCCCTTCGCTTTGATGTAAGGAAACGGAAGTGAATTGGTTAGCTAGCCAAATCATCATCATCTTCCTAGCGTTGCCGTTAGCGCCACGGCTCTTAGGAGTCTAGGGTCAGCTGAGTACCTAATCCCAAGGATCGGCGAGGCACTAGTTTTTGCGAAAGGATTTCCCGAGGCCTCGCGCCCCCCTAGGAGGGCGCGCCCCCCACTTTAAAAACCCCTGGTCTAAAAAGTCGCGAACATACTCCAGATCTTTTACCGCGCGCGCTGTTAAGTTGTGGAATGTGTTGCCTTTGTCGCCTAGACAGTCGCGGTCTGTCGCGTCACTAATTTGAAGAAGTTGTGGCTTGGGTGTGTGACTTGTGAACTGGTTGAATATATTATATTTTATATTGTATATTTATATATGTAGAGCTACGGTAGCCTAGTGGTTCAGGCATGCGGCTGTCAAGCGGCGGTCGATATTTACCGTTAGGTTTTCGGTGATGGAAATCATCGTGAGGAAACCGGTCTAATCCCAGTCAGGTCTAGTTTTCCCTCTGGGTTGGAAGGTCAGATGGCAGTCACTTTCATAAAACTAGTCTGTGGCAAATCTGGGGATTAGGTGTCGAAGCGGACCCCGGGCGCCTTTAGGGGCACAACCGGGAATAATTCTAGGAGGATGAGCATGATGACAAACAGCAAACGAGGCATGAGCTCACTTTTTTTTATTTTCCAAGAAAAAGGTTAAGAATATGGGAAACAGTGAATTTAAAAGTTAATTTCTAAAATGTGTGTCATACAGAAATCGAAGCCGGAATGTCTTTCAAGCAGGCAATTAAGTCTCTGGCGGCGAGCCAAATGAAGCCAATTGATGTGACAACTTCTGACAAATACTCAGGTTGTTAACAAAAAGCTACTAGATAGTATGATTATGAATACATTTAAGGTGGAAAAACAGCGTGCACTTCACATACAAACGTTTTTCAAACTATGCAGTATTAATTACCACATGTTTTCATTTTTATTATTTTGTTCATTCAGTCCAATGATCTCGAAATTCTCGCAAAATTTATAGAATTCATAATATTAGGCACAATTAAAACTTTAGATTTGTAATTTCTGTTTTGTATGAAAATTTAATGTCATAACTATTTAACACTATTTCATATATCATCATCATCATCATCATATCAGCCGAAAGACGTCCACTGCTGGACATAGGCCTCCCCCAAAGAGTGCCAAAGTGACCGATCCCGCGTCACCCGCATCCAGCGGACTCCCGCAACCTTTACCAGGTCATCAGTCCACCTTGTCGGGGGCCTACCCACGCTGCGCCTTCCGGTACGTGGTCGCCACTCGAGAACCTTTCCGCCCCAATGGCCATCGGTTCTACGTGCTATGTGCCCCGCCCACTGCCACTTAAGTTTAGCGATCCGGAGGGCTATATCGGTTACCTTGGTTCTGCTGCGGATAGCCTCATTTCTGATGCGGTCACGCAGAGAAACTCCCAACATGGCCCTCTCCATTGCCCTTTGGGTGACTTTGAGCCTTCTTATGAGGCCCATAGTAAGCGACCACGTTTCAGTGCCATATGGCAACACACACTGGTCAAAGACTTTCGTCTTGAGACACTGCAGAATATTGGACGAAAAGATTTGCCGTAGCTTCCCGAACGCTGCCCAGCCGAGTCGGATTCGACGATTGACCTCTTTCTCGAAGTTGGACCTACCTAACTGGATCGTCTGTCCTAGGTATACATAATCGTCTACAACTTCGAGCGTAAAGTGTCCGATTGTAATGGGAGTTGGTACTACATGGGCATTTGACATGATCTTCGTCTTATCCATGTTCATTCTTAGACCAACTCGCTCGGATGCTTTACTGAGGTCATCGAGCATCGTACTTAAGTCCTCCATGGTCTCAGCCAAGACTACTATATCGTCAGCAAACCGAAGGTGAGTGATGTACTCGCCGTTGATGCTGATGCCTAGCCTTCTCCAGTCCAGAGTCTTGAAAACGTCCTCCAGTGCAGCGGTGAACAGTTTTGGAGAAATAACATCTCCTTGCCTGACTCCCCGCTGCAGCGGAATAGGTTTCGAGTTCCGGTCCTGGAGTCGGACTGACACAGTGGCGCTCTCGTACAAACACTTCAGCACTTCGATATAGCGATAGTCAACTTGGCACCGCTGGAGAGACTGTAGTACAGCCCAGGTTTCAATCGAATCGAAGGCTTTTTCGTTGTCCACGAACGCTAAGCAGAGAGGCAGGTTATACTCCTCGGTCTTCTGTATAACCTGACGAAGCGTGTGGATGTGGTCTACGGTACTAAAGCCTCTTCGGACGACGGCTTGTTCGGGAGGCTGGAAGTCATTTAGCCTGCATGCGACTCGATTTGTAATGACCCTCGAAAACAGCTTATAGACATGGCTCAGAAGTGAGATGGGTCTGTAGTTCTTCAGCAGAGTGTTGTCACCCTTTTTGAAGAACAGCACCACCACACCTCTGTTCCATGCCTTTGGAGTTCTCCCTTCCAGTAAGACGGAACCGAACAACTTCTGAAGGGCCGTAAGGACCGGTTTTCCACCCGCCTTCAGAAGTTCGGCTGTTATTCCGTCTTCCCCGGGTGCTCTGTTGTTCTTGAGCTGTTTAAGAGCCATTACAATCTCGTACAGGCTGATGTCCGGGATGTCGTCGGTATATAGTGTCGGGTTAGTCTAGCTCTAGGGTCTTCCGCCTGACTAACTTCGGGTCTGCGCGTTGATGTGTATAGCTGTCCGTAAAAGCGCTCTATCTCACCCAGAATCTCAGGTTTAGAGGAAACGATTCTACCATCTTCAGTTTTTAACTTCGCGAGCTGGCTCTGCCCTATAGACAGAAACATAAATAGTTCATATATACATAAATAGTTTCACGCCTTTATTCCCAAAAGGGGTAGGCAGCGCCCATGAAACGTATGTTCCAGCGCCACTTTTAACATGAATGTGGGTATAAAATATCAACAAAATGTGATATTGCAGTGATAGGTTGCTAGCCCATCGCCCACAACACACTTCAACCCTGGTCCCTTAGTCGACTTTAACGGCACCCACGGGAAGAAAGGGGTTGGTGAAATTCTAACCCTACACCACACGGGTTTCATATATATACATATAGAACCAGCTCTGCTGGGGCGAAAAAAGAGAAAACGATTTTTTCCAGATATGGGAAACAGATCGGCCCACATTAAGTGCGTTGCTTATGGTAAGCCGGTCGTCATTAAAAAACTAGTCTATAGCTTCTCTACGGCATTCTTCCTTTAATATTAGGTTAATGAATTGTTTTGTGGAAAAGGGAGGCCCTGGCTCTTTATGAAACATTCTTAAGAAATGTTCAGAAACATTATATAGGTTAAAGTGTCATAATTTGTAATAAAAGTCGCTTTAACGAGGCTATGCCGTGGAGGGATAGGGCTATAAATTATGTGTACAGCCAGCGTGAAAGAAATGTACACAATTTGGGCCTTTATTACTGAAGAAATAAGGTGCACATTGTCATCATATTTAGGCGTCTAGCGTTGAGTAAAAATTTTTTTTAAACAGGGAATACAATAATCAATCTCTTCATTATAGTGTTGATTTACTAGATTTATCGCCTGATCACATTATTCAACTTCCATTGTGTTGTGTAATAAGATTTCGTATTAATTTTGTTTTTTATTTGACAATAACATATTTTTTTTATTACTTACTAACTTCAGCTTGCGTCAACGTCCGCGTGGAGCTTGTTTATATCGTAGCTCCTTTACCCCCATTTCATCCCCTTAGGATATGATTCCCGATATAAAAACTATCCTTTGTCCTTCCAAACTCCTACCTTTCATCTACTTAAATCGGTAATGCCAGTGATATCGAAAGTAAAGATACGCCTGTCCGAACAATATTCGCTTGACATACTGTGACACACTGTGACAGCTGAAGACTAAGGCACGGTAGCCCGCGATTGCCCGTGGCGGGACCGCATTGGACGAATTACTCGTGGGCGTTGGGCCTATCTTTACGAAGTAATATATATATATATCTATGGGTTAAGCGGTTTAACCGTGAAAAGGTGACAGACGAGAATTACCTAAAGATTACTTTCGAGGAAGTATGGATTTTATACATTCCAATAAGTAAGGTTAATTAGTACATACAATTCAGATAATGTACATTAACAACTGCCTTCTAAGGGTGTTGGCTGAGCGCCTCGACTGTCCGCTCACAAGGTATTGGGTGGAGGTGGTAATTGGCAGGGCCAAGTAGAGAAACTTGCTTGGCACTGCGAAGGGCTATCCTCAACCTCTATATGCTTTTTTTTTTTTTCTTTTTTTTTCATTTTCTAATTATTATTTTTTGTTTTTATTTTATCTTTGTAAGTTGTTTTTGTATGTCTTAGCTTATTATATTCCTAACATAGTTCTTAAGGTCCTCTGTACTAACAAAATATGGATCAATGGTCTGAAATAAACGATTTTTTTATTTTTTTTTATTAACAAAATTACAAATCGTGGATACTGGCGGTTTCGCGATTTCCGCAAGTGACCCCTAAAAATTGGCCCATGGACCGAGGGTCTCAACGCCAAAGGGCCCAAAGTTCTACTCTCATCTTAGTACAGTATTTGCGAAACGTTGTTCAGCAACGAGCATACTGCCATTTTTCTAAAGGTAAGCCTTCAGGTGTAAATCGAACCCTTTTGTAAATTCTTCTATACAAATAACATTTAAGCCCCAGGAAAAATACCATCCTGTATTTATATAGAACCTTACGAGTATTACAATCCATATTTAATGCACGTATGGTCAGTTACCCGTCTTGTCGATAGTAGGTACATACGTCTTATTACCGCCTGACATAATACGCTACGGGACATATTTATGAGTACTTGCATGTACCCATATTTTTTCACCCTGACTGTACCCCACCCTATGCCGTGCTACATTTTGGTGGAGGTGCGGGCAATCGAGAAGTTGCTTGATAGTCAAATTAGCAACGATTTTTATGAAACGTTAAAAACGCTCTATTATTATGAAGTTTGTAGGGAATTATAGACTAGTGACGTCACATTTTGTACTATAATACTGTCCATTTTTTAAATATTATGTACCTAATAGCAATAAGCATAAAAAATGTATCGCAACTACAGAAAACGAACCGGTTTTATTTCATACTTAAGCTAGCCTATGTCACCTCCAGCATAATTTCGAATTGATTGATGCCTCATTCATCATAATCGGTATAGAAGCTTCAACGCTATGACACGTTGGGGTCGAAGTTGCACCACGTCCGTAGGAATTACCCATCGCTACCCTACACGTGACCCCTGGGTGGTGCTAAAAGTGCAACAACCTGGCAACCGTACTGTCTTTTCCAAGATCTCACGGTAGAACCGTGAGATCTTGGAAAATCAACACTGATTTGCCATACGATAAATAAATCACACGTTAATAGTAATAACAGACTGCTAATCATATACCTTCCTTTCGATTCAGCCGTAGGTGGGCAAAGATAATTTAAAAAATGTATATTAGTTATGTAAAAAAATCGTTCTGTCGCCAAATATTTGTAACATTTGCATTCAGACGTATTATAACACTACCTAACCATACCCTCTCCGTCTTTCCAGTTACGGTGACATGGTCCCGGGCACGATCGCAGGCAAAATCGTGGGTGGTGTGTGCTCACTCTCCGGAGTGCTCGTGATTGCCCTGCCTGTGCCTGTCATCGTGTCCAACTTCTCGCGAATCTACCATCAGAACCAGAGAGCGGACAAGCGGAAGGCGCAACGGGTAAGCAGAGACTACACTGTATATATTTCGACAGTGGCAAACAAGCGTACGGCCTGCTTCATAGTAAACGGACACTGCAGCCTATAGACGAGTAATATGGGCGTTGCCGACCCTTGATATGTTTGAGCCGTGTTGACAGCTGAAGTAACTCCCTCGCTCTCAACACAACGCATCCTCGGGAGCTCTGGCGACCTTGCTCACCTCCACGAACACAACACTACTACAGAGCAAGTAGTAGTGTTATTATGGCTGTGGTATTCTGCAAGGCGGAGGTATTTCCCCATTTGGGCTGCTCCAAATTCAAGCGGGATGACATTTCGCTGTGCCCTACCTCACCAAAACATTTGTTGCAAAGCTGTCATCATCTGAATTCCACTAGGATTTTCAAAATAATTGAGCTCTGAAGTTTATTGGTGGCGTAATTCCAGTCAGCTTTCAAGTCTAATGTGCTCTGCATCGCGCTATCGAAGTTTCTTAAATCAGTTGCATAAATATAATATCCAAACAACTCTCATTAGACTTCGGTCCCTGAGAGATCTCTCGATTCCCGTGTCTTCTACCTATTGTATATAATACGTACATAACTCGTTCCTGTATATACAGCATTGTACATTATTTTCTACAAGTCGCATCATGCAGTCATCAGGTGCATAAGTGACATCGAAGGGCATTCATTATAATTCGTACTGTCTGTTCAGTGCAGAAATGGCAGTTTAATATGTGAGTATGATATCACTTATGTGCTATATTTATTACCTTATTTCATGACAACTATTGATTCCACATATGGCGATACGCTCGTGTGATACGCGCTTGCAACTGCGTTAACCTAAAGTGATATCGATAAGTTTTAAAAAAAATTGTCAATTTTGTGATTCCAAAAGAAATCCTCTGGTATTAGTGATGACCATTAAGCGTAGCACTAACCATTAAGCGCAGCTCATATTGCAAACGCGTATTTCACATTGAGAGTAGGCCTGTGCCCAACAATGGGACATATACCGGCTGGTTTATTATTATTATTTATTTTATTAAACACCGTCTTCTCAAATTCCAGAAAGCCCGTCTCGCCCGCATCCGCATCGCAAAGGCGTCATCCGGCGCAGCGTTCGTCAACAAGAAGAAGGCTGCCGAGGCCCGTCTCGCTGCGCAGGAGTCTGGTGTGGAGCTGGACGACGCTGGGCGTGACGAGGACATTTTCGAGTTGCAGCACCATCATTTGCTGCGGTGCTTGGAACGCACCACGGTGAGTCTTCGGCCTACTTGAGCTATCGCTGCCGTGGCACTGCTTGAATCGTAGTCATACTAGTCACACCAAACTTTCGGTGAGTATCAATCACTTAATATATATGGCTTATTTTCATGGACTCGTCGAGCGATGGCGAGTCAGCAAGACCTATGCTATAACACACTGGTGTCTTAGTATACATATAATACTATGAATTACACGGTAAACTCACGTATTAAATGTCGCTACAGGCGACATGTTGCCATCTGTGTGTCATTTGTGGGAGAAGATGATTGCCTGCCGCAACCTCACACAACAACGCCAGCCCAAGATTGCCCCCTTCCCCCCGCCCTGTCGGCGCGTGCGTCACGGGCCGCGTGGAGTTTGGAGCGAACGCGGGCATTGATTCAAGCGAAGCGACACTGCTGCGAAAACAATTATCCTGAAGAGTTCAACATGTCGTCCTTGTCAATGACAGTAGCTTTTAATACGTAAGTTTAACTGTGCAATTCTTAGTTTAACTATAAACATGTCTCGCAAAAGTTTGAAGATGGTTTTTTTAGTATTACCGAAAGCTTGGAATATTATCAATAGCTACGGAAACATCGCGTCACACGGGTGTGTAATGATGGGTATAAAAATAAGTAATATAATTTAATTCGCTATAACAACATTTGACATAATTTCAAGGTATATAATAACTCATTGTATATAATAAACGTTTGTTATAATATCAAAATATATATGTTTATTTTGTATAACGATCATCGGATATAACACTTGTTTTGTATAATCATTATATGGTATAATGCTCATGTTACATACAAGTTATATGTCATAACTATCAAGTAAAATAATATTTTATTATTAAAAGAAAATGTAGCTAACGTAACGCTCGCATCAGCATCGGACCCCGAAGACCCAACTGCTCTTGTGCTTGAGAGCCTGAAGTCCATCAAGTCCGATGTCAGAGTGAGCGACATTCGTCGTTGTCATCGGCTTGGCAAGCCTCGGGGCAGTAAACCGCAACCAATACTGGTCAAGTTCCAGGATGTCTCTGTCCGGGATGAGTTGTGGTTCGGCAAGCCAGCCCTCAAAGGTTCGGGCATCACTATGGGTGAATTCCTGACAAAACCCCGTCAGGAGTTGTTCGCGGCTGCTCGGGAGCGTTTCGGTGTCCGTCGGTCGTGGTCGTGGAATGGAGATGTGTTCGTTCTCGACGCGGTCGGAAAGCGGCATCGTGTAGCTAGCCATGCTCGGCTGAATGATATCTCGGTCGCCGCGACGAAGCCTGACAACTCGGCACCGGCCGCTGACAAGGGTGCGCAAGAGAAGCAGCCGGTTAAGAGGTCGAGGCGAGCTCAGAAACAGTGAACAGTTTGTGCGATTTCAGATAGTTTTTATTCATTTTATGTCTTTTGATTCTTTCTGGTACGTTGCTCCTTTTTAATTTAGTCGTGTAATACCATTTATGTGTACCCGTAATTTCACTATACACGGAATACCTTGTTTTTAACATATTTTTTTTTCTTGCATTGATAAATTTGTATTGCCGATTACCGACAGTTTTTTGACAATGACATGTCATAGACATGATATTGACATTGGCAGATGGAGCAGCTGTCAGGTAGTAATGTTGCCATGTTTTAAGCTGCGTTTTGTTTATGTTCGTTTAAATCGAAATTGTTGTTATTTTATGTTTAATAATCTTTAATTTTTCATTCTGCTGGTGGGTGGTGTTCCCTTCGTTGTTTTAAATAAGCGTTTTTAGTTTATTTGTATTTAAGTTTTAACATATTTATTTTATATAGTATTTTATTATTTTACAATGTCACAGTACAGTCATAGCAATCATAGTTCTGATAATGATCTCAGTGACCATTTCATGTCGTTCTCCTCTAGTGAATCAAGTGAAGATAGTTTCCATAGTTTACCTCCTTCTCTCCATGATTTTCTAAGCGCACAATTCAATGATGTTCCGAAAAATTTTAATATGGTTCACATTAACGCTCAAAGCATACCCGCACATTTTAACGATCTCTTAGTGTCTTTTGACTTGCATAATATTCATGCTATTCTCGTATCAGAATCCTGGTTAAAGCCTTGCCACCCGTCTACTTCTTATTCTCTGCCAGGATTTATTTTGATTCGGAACGACCGCTCCCCAAGAGGTGGCGGTGGAGTTGCCATTTATCTGCGATCACATATCCCTTTCTCTATAGTCAGCATGTCAGCACAATCTCCTTCTTCAGACGCCGCAGAATACTTACTTCTAGATATTAACATTTCTCATTCTAAATTTCTTCTCGGTGTATTTTACTCACCTTCTGTCCATGTCAATTATTTCGCCTCTTTTGAAAAACTCCTCGAAGACCTTATGCCATCTTTCAATCACCATGTGATCATGGGTGATTTCAATACGTGCCTTCTCAAGAATGACAATCGGTCAAGATGTCTAAAATCAATTGTTTCTGCGTGCAATATGAGTATCTTGCCTTCTCAATCAACACACCACTTTCCGAACTGTTCTCCTTCTTTGCTAGATATCACCCTAACCTCTTCTGTATCTCATATTGCCAAACATGGTCAGTACTCTGCGGATGCGTTCTCATATCACGATTTACTGTACCTATCTTATAAAGTTCGCCCTCCTAAACTTAAGCCCAGATTATTATTTCAGCGCAATTTTGGTGGGATGGACGTGGATAAACTGCGTGATGACGCAATTAAAGTCGATTGGAGCGTCATTTCTGAAGCTGATACTGTTGATAAACAAGTCAATATTTTCAATTCCTTTCTCACTCAACTCTATGATGTGCACGCTCCAGTTCGTCCACTCAAGGTCAAGCATCTTCCTGCTCCTTGGCTAACTAAGGAAATCAAGTCGCTCATTGAAAGAAAAAATCTTGCCAAAGCCAAGTACAAACATGATGCGTCAGAAACGAACAAAGCCCGATTTCACAAGTTGCGCAACCGGTGCAGCACTGTTTGTCGTGACGCTCAAAGGCATCACATTCATAAGTCTGTTGAGAATGGTGACCCTGCTAAAGTGTGGAAATTTCTCAAGTCTCTTGGAGTTGGAAAATCTCAACATAATTCTTGTTCCAATAACGTCGATATTGATCTTCTGAATCAGCATTTTGCCTCCTCTACAATCTTTAGTGGTCCTGCTAAGTCCAGGACCCTTGATTCTCTGTCATCTCTTCCAACTCCAGATTCAACTCCTTTTTTTCTTAATCGTTTCACCGACAGTGATGTTAAAAAGAACATATTATCCATTACCTCAAATGCCGTTGGTGTCGATAGCATAAGCCGTAACATGATCCTTCCCCTCCTTGACCTCCTTACTCCTATAATTACCAGCATCCTCAATGCCTCTATTACGTCAAGTATATTTCCTTCAACATGGAAGGATGCTGATGTTATTCCTCTACCAAAGAAGTCCAATCCTGCCACTTTCTCAGAGTATCGACCTATTTCTATTCTTCCTTTCCTTTCTAAAGTCCTTGAACGCCTAGTTTTCCAGAAACTTACATCTTTCCTAAATAGAAATGATCTCCTTAATCCTTTTCAGTCTGGCTTCCGCTCTGGTCATAGTACGGCTTCTGCTCTCGTTAAAATTACGGATAACATACGATCAGGTATGAATGATCGGAAGTTGACAGTGTTGACGTTGCTTGACTTTAGTAACGCGTTCAACACTGTTGATTTTGATCTCATGTTGGCGATACTACGTTCTTATAACATATCTCCTGCGGTAATTGATTGGTTTCATAGCTATTTAACTGGTCGTCGGCAGCGTATAAAGGTGGATACTTCTCGCTCCGCATGGTGTACCACGTTAGCCGGCGTTCCGCAGGGCGGCGTGTTATCTCCACTTTTATTTTCCGTTGTCATAAATTCCATTACTCGTAATCTATCATCATCATATCACCTTTATGCCGATGACCTTCAAATTTATTCCCAGGCTCAGGTCAGCGATCTGCCATTAGTCATCTCAGCTACGAATTCCGACCTAGTACGCATTTCAGATTGGAGTAGTAGTTATGGTCTCAATGTTAACCCAGCAAAGACCCAGGCTATCATCATTGGTAGTGCTAAGATGATTTCTGAAGTTGACTATGCTAATCTCCCACCGATTTTGTTTGATGGCGTTTTGATCCCGTACTCTCTGCAAGTTAAGAACCTTGGCGTTATCTTGGACCGCACTCTTTCGTGGGTGCCACAGATGAATGAGGTTAGCAGGAAGATGTTTGCAGCTGTGGGTTCTTTGAGAAGGCTTCGTAATTTCCTTCCCATTGCTACCAAAGTTGCGCTTGCTCAATCGCTTCTCCTCCCTATTTTGGATTATGCTGACGTGTCCTATATTGATCTCTCTGAGGAGCAACTTAACAAGCTTGAGCGTATTCAAAACTTATGTATCAGGTTCATATTTGGGTTACGCAAATATGACCACGTATCCAGTTTCCGTTCTCAACTCAAGTGGCTTCCTATCCGATTCAGACGTAACTCGCACATTCTCGCCCACCTTTATGGAATTCTTTTTAACCCTGCAACCCCCCGCTACCTAAAGGAACGCTTTAAATTTATTTCTTCTGCAAGGTGTGCTCAGATGTTGCTTCTGAGGGTTCCTCAATCAAACTCTAAATTTTACAACAATTCTTTTACTTTTCGAGCTGTTCGATTGTGGAATTCTTTGCCTATTGAGATTAAACGTGCTAAGTCTCTTCCCATTTTTAAAACTCGACTTAAGGATTACTATTTATCTCTTCCGTAACTAGTCATTCCTACTTGGTGTGTGCTGTTTGTTTTCGGCTGTAAGTGATATTGTTTCTATGACATTTAGTTATTGTATGTGTATGTAGGTTTATATATATATGTATTTATTTAAGTGTATAGTCTTTCTTATAGTTAAGTTGTTCTTATTTTCTGTTTTCACCTACTCAAATCTTATCTTTTCTTGCATCGTCTCCACCACCCAAAGGTTGTCTGGAAGAGATCGCTTTTTAGCGATAAGACCGCCTGTTGTCTACCATTGTTTATGTTTAACTTACCTCTTTTTTTATTTTTTTACTATGTCTGGTGAGCAATAAAGAATATTTGTATTGTATTGTATTGTAACGGTTCGCAAATTGTACTATGTAAGTATATATTAGGTAGTAAAAAGTGTTCGGTTCTGGCGCTTCGCCGGCCGCTACCGCGGCACGCTCGCTTCGCTCGCTCGGCTCGCGCGCTGTAGGGTCGCAGCTCAACCTAACACTCCTCCTCGCTTCGCTCGTCGTCGTACCTACACCGACCTGCCTTAGAGTCTACCAAAAAATATTATGCTAATTGTGCATTAGAAGAAATTAGCATTATATCCAATGTTCAATATAGCAAATATGCATTATTCTTAATGTATGTTATACCAAATATTTTTATATCAAATGACCGTTATATAAAATGATAATTGTGTCCTATGAAAATATAATAAGTGTTGTTATAGAACTTGATAATTATATCAGATGAGCGTTATTGCGAGTAATATTATATCATAAATATTTATAGCCATCGTTACGCACCCGCGTCACACATCAAAACTCCTCATGGGGGTTGCACATCACTAAAAATAACGCTGTAAACTATTCATGAAACTTATCACACAGTCGCAAAAATATTCCTCAAGAAAATCATCGCTCAAATATCGTTATTAAAAAATATCTTCTTAATTATAGTGAGTAGTTTTTAAAATGTCCGAATGGCCATAAACAGCTTATCTTTGGAACAATGTTTTGTGCTTATTGCTAACTTTGGCTACTACTTACATTCAAAACGAAAAGAAAGAAGTAACAAGATAATGTACACGAATAGCTACCTTTCGATGTAAGTTATAAGGTTCAACTTGTAAGATAGGCCATAAGGAACTGTAACCAGGTAGGCGGTTGACTTAAACACCGTGCACCGGCCGTTCTTAATGCTCTGTTATAAGTTATAACAACTTGAACCTTATAGCATACACCGGAAGGTAGCTATTTGTGCGCATTGTCGTGTTGCTATCTTGTTTTCATTTTGAACTGATAAATAGTAGCCTAAGTTAACAATAGGCACAAAAGCATTGTTCAAAAGAAAAGCTGCTTATGCCATTCGAACATCTTAAATAAATCTCACTTTTATAATCTGTGCTTAAAAAACTTTGTATATATGTATACGTGTCATTTTGTGTATTTTAATAACATCTATATCTCACCACATTTTTTATTACACATTTACTCAGACCATTTTACTTTGCCCAAAGGTTAGCTGGTAGAGAGTGACTTGCGCATTATGCCCGCCCCTTCCACTGTAAGTGGTTTACGTGCAGTAAAATTGATGTTGTATTCATGAACCTATTAAAAAAAGATGTTAGTTAGATAAGTATTCATTATGTGTATTCACCTAACATGTGTTTGTAAAAATTACACGAAATTCACCTAACATTAGCGTAGTTAGTATATAAGGGGTAGGCAAATAAATACAAGAAATTACACATACATCTCATTAGATTACCAGGTTGACCTGTAACCTTGTAAAGTTTTAAAGTGCTGATAGACTTGACAATTCACATGTAACAGAATATAGAGCAATTGCCTTTTTAAATTTATTGAACTGAACGCACAGAGCCAAGCACAGAGCCAAACATCGCTACGAAATATTTTCATGGTCATTCTATTTAGCGAACGCTTGGGCTTGCTGGGGAGGTGTGGGCGGAGAGGGATGGCGGCGGAAAGATAGAAAAATTCTAGCGATCGCTTTAGTAAATGCTGTGTGGGAAGTGTGGGCGGAAAGGGATGGTAACGGAACGATAACGACATCCTAGCGATCGCTCTAGTAAATGCTGTGTGGGAGGTGTGGGTGGAGAGGGATGGCGGCGGAATGATAACAAAACTCTAGCGATCGCTCTAGTAAATGCTGTGTGGGAGGTGTGGGCAATTAGGTATAGTGGGGGAACGATAACAAAATTCTAGCGATCGCTCTAGTAAATGCTGTGTGGAAGGTGTGGGCGGAGAGGGATGGCGGCGGAACTAAAACAAAATTCTAGCGATCGCTCTAGTAAATGCTGTGTGGGCGGAGAGAGATAGCGGCGGAACTACATGTATAACAAAATTCTAGCGATTGCTATAGCAAATGCTGTGTGGAAGGTGTAGGCGGAGAGGGATGGCGGCGGAACTACATGTATAACAAAATTCTAGCGATCGCTATAGCAAATGCTGTGTGGAAGGTGTGGGCGGAGAGGGATGGCGGCGGAACTACATGTAGAACAAAATTCTAGCGATCGCTATCTTAGCAAATGCTGTGTGGAAGGTGTGGGCGGAGAGGGATGGCGGCGGAATGATAACAAAATTGCTCGCCTTGGCTAAAACCATGAAGCAAATTTATTTCCGTGTCGCTAGAATGCTCGTTAAAACGCTCCTATTTATTTTGTGAGCCTATGATGTAACATTACCTAGAATTCTCATTACAAGTGAATGCACAAGCCTATCAGCCCCTTTATTTTCACTTTGAATCATACCTTCTTTATTTAGATTTGCCTTATAATGAATACTTGTATCTATTGGGGACCTGAGCCTGTATTTACACACATCAAGGAAAAAACGCTTTTATCGCCGACTGTACTTTTTTCAGTCATCTAGAGAACATAGAATAATGTTTATTCAGATAAAGTACACATTACAGAACAAAAAAAAAGTCGATAGGATCTACCACTAATTGAAAAAGTTCTAATGAGTATTTAAGAGGAGTTACTATAGTCACCTTCTATCATCAGATCATTTCGGTGGTGCCATATTTCATTGTCACCAAAACATAAGTGTGCTTTTGAAGCAAGAATCTGAAATATAATTTGCTAATTTTGAAGACCAACTTACCACAGTGCAATTTATTAAAATTAGGAGCCTGTGATGTCCCACTGCTGGGCAAAACCTCCCCCGTTTCCAGACATCCCGTCCCGAGCAGCCTCTTGGCTTGGCTCTCAATCCTTTACAAAGGAGTCTAGCTCGTCCCGCCATCGCCGGCGAGGTCTGCCGCGTCTCCGTTTTGAGTTGTCGGGCTGCCATTCAGTGGCAATCTTGGCCGACAGCTAACTCGGCATGCGGCAGACATGACCAGCCCAGTCCCCAAACCCAGTCGTAGTAAAACAAAAGCTTGCAATAATCAGCGGTGTGTCCTTGTCACCCATTCAACCTCGCCTACTAACATATGTGTCCATATTATGTCTTTGACGTGTGGCGATGAGGCTCAGAAAACTTTGGACAACTTGTACCTACTAAGGCAAGGGATTTCACTGCATGACCCATCAACAGTAGTATATCTCTTCGTGTGTGTTTGCGTTGTTAACGATTCCAGGAATGTATTAATTTTTGGTTTGTATCGATCTAGTTGTTAGCTGTTACATGTGTTTTGTATTTTATGCGAGGCTTCTTGCGTGTCAACTCAAAGAATACAACTTTTAATGCAACGCAATCTCATTGGGCTGCAGAGAATACTAAAATTGCATCCCTTGTGTCTATTCTCTTGTGACATAAAAATAAAATGAATGCCAGGATCAGTGACATGATAAAACCAGGAATTCCTTCGTTCTCCTTTTAACTTCCCAGTTGCATCCAAGATCCCGGGGTTTGGTGTGTTTAACAGTATGGTAAACGCGTAACTTTTCGAAGGGATCCACGCAGACCAAGAAAAAAGATAGAGACAGTATTACGAACAACCCAGTCAAGCCGGTTTTCAACTGAGCCAAAATAAGTTTAGCATAAGTATGCTGCGTGCTTGAGCGTATGCTAAACTTATCTGGCTCAGTTGAAAACCGTTTAGTCAACAACTCGGAATATACCTTGACAGCATTGAGATGCGTGCTGATGAGTTTGGTGCAATTAAATTAGTTTATCTGCGTGAGCGTGTGCTTAACTTATTTGGCTTGGTCGAAAACCGGCTTCATTAGGTTGTTCAATTTAAGAAGGTGAAAATGAAACTTGATATCCCTAACGCTAGTTCGAAAAGTTACGCAATTAGGGTTTTTCAGAATACATGTCACCGGCTGGCAGCTTTTTGGCGAAAACTCTTTTTGAGAACAGCTTTCAAAGTCCGCCAATTAAATTGATGACGACCCTTTGAACGCTAAGAACACCCGAAGGAGTGTTTGTCGTGCCCGAAGCTCCAAAGAACCCATGTAGATGTTAGGACATCCGCTTTCAAAGCAACCGTCAGTCTTTTATAAAAAGTTTGTTGCTCTCTTCTAACAATGATTGTGTGACAATGGCGGTGAATAAGTTAAGTAAAAATCGGCGGATTTTGACACCTAGGACCCTAGCAAGAGCTGCCAGTTGGAGACAACGTTCAGGAAGCCCTAAATACCGTGAAGGAATGTCTTTATGTATTATTTGGCCTACACTATCACATCTATCAGGTAGGCATTAATAGTGATGATCTCTTTTCCAGGATCGGGAGTTCATCGAGATGGAAAATCCATTCAACGGCGCGGTGAAGCGGCCAGGGTCGCCGTCGCCGCTGGCGTCGCCGGCGCACTCGGGCCATGCGCCTGGGCTGCTCGCCTGCTGCGCGCGCTGCGGCTGCTGCCCGCAGAAGTATCAGGTGATTACACATGAAAAACGCACATAAGTTAAAGAAGGTCTGCCAAGAGGGGTAGGCAGATGATGAATTTCATTAAAACTCACTTCTAGCAATTGGCGGTTTAAAGGGAAAAACCATAGGTTGTTAGGCAACAAGTAAAATCAAAGTAATACTATGTACCTAGATATACCACAGGCAGGAATATCGGGTTTTTTAGACATTAACGTAGATTGAATAAATTATTGTTTATTAGTGATATTATTTAAGAGACCCCTGTGAACAACGATCAACGACAGCGTACCAAGTTATAATTATGAATATAGTAATCTAAGACAATTCCATAGAAACATTTTTAAGACTTTTAGAGATGAGACCCACATGCTTACCAATTCACAAGTATTACGTCATTTTGTAGTTAGTAGTAATACTTACAATCCGAAAATCCTGGAAAAGTATATTAAAATTAGTTTTGGCACTTCTTAGATGATATTTATAACTTATATTATATAAAAACCACACTTAAAACTTTTACACGAACTGAAGAAAACTCCCGTGTGTCTAGAACAATTCATATATTAAATTCGTCACATGACAGAAGCAACACAATAAAACAATACATTCACCCTATAAACCGTACATAATATCTGTCTTATCGTAGACTAATATACCCTAGACGGCTCATCTCTGTAACTTAAATACTACTATAATATATGCATATTTGAGGTACATATTATGTAGATGGCGTTACTAGTCTCTGATACAAGCAAGACTAGCAACGCCATCTACATCAAGCCAGTGTTTTAGTTTCAGGGTTGAGCCGAGCCGTCTAGGCACAAAATGCGTCAAATAAGTATGTGTGTTTGATGTTAGCTACTCAATTCCATATAAGATTGAAAAAGAAAAAATATAACATGTACGTTAATGGTCTTACGATTTAAAGGAAAATCATATTTAAACGCAAAAACATTAGTATTGTTATGTTTGGAAAAGCACAATAGTACTTAATAATCGAAATAAGTAAAAACAGTACAATATTACCCATTTAGGTATATACTGGATAAAAGAGGAACCGTAGATGAATTTGTCCATTAAAATTCTAATGTTATATAAAATGAGGTATATTAGCGTCACATAACTTTCAGCGGGGTTCGACGGGTGTGCGGGAGGCGACTTGAGTCTAACGTCAGAGACGCAAACTGACGTGGCGCGTGTTGTTTATAATTATTAGTCTATGATATATTTATACACTAGTTTACATATAGCCTATTGATATATTTTCACGACAGAAGCGCCGTCGTTCGGTGCGCTGCGTGAGCCCCATGGGTCTGGTCTCATGTTCTCGGCGGGAGGTACTATCATTGTATTGCGATGTACTGAACACTATGTGGACCTTTTTGTTTTGCCGTACCTGGTTGTATTTCTATGGCTGTATAAGTGGCCGTCAATAGAATTTGCTAACTATGTAAAAAAACCGCCATAGTGAAAGACAATGTCAATATGGCAGTTTGTTTACATAATTAGCAAATTCTATTGACGGCCACTTTACTTGGAGCTGTATTATAATTTGATTTCAATACATCTGCGTGTGCTAGTTTCAAACTGTGTTTGATCTTTGTTATAAAAATTAAGAGCAAATAATATTAAAACAATACGCCCAGGCAGCTAGACTTTTAATTCAATTATTTTACATAAAGGAAGCGTAGAAATACTGACATTGTTTTTACAAGTTTTTTTATCTTTTTGGACGTTGAAATGTGCTTTTGAGCGATTAATTAATATTTGTAATAAAAACTCGGTTTCAGTCTTTTGATGAATTTCTTCGAGTAAAATTGTCTTTTTAGTATTTAACTATAATTGGAAAAGTGAAATATTCTTTTTTAGTATTTGTCTCATTTCTTTGTGTAATTATAACACCTTTTTTCCTCGGCCATAGAAATAGGACTGTCCCGTTCACAAAACCCTTAAAACTTGGGGTCCGTGTCGCTTACCCCGGCTCAGGTGTTGTGTGGCCATGCTAGTTGTCTCTCGTGCTGACGCAATTACAGTTTTATTGTGTGTACGTAAGGTCCATAATACCAGTTGGATTGAAGTGATGTTTATTTGAGAAGTATGTTATATTTTTTCATAAAAATTCCTTCAATTATTGAAAGAGGCTCTGATTAGTTTAATTTTATTTCGCCCGCAGCCTTAATTCCTTATTGATGGAATGATATTGTTGTTATTCTTGGAATATTGATCTTGTAAAACATTGCTGATGTTAAAGAGATACAATTAAAAAATATATATATATTTTATTAAAGATGATCATTGGTAAGACAATCCTTAGGATATCAAATCAAGTGCATAATGCACCTTATTAAATATTTCATCAGTCCAGATCAGTATAAACTCATTAATATTTTATTACATAACTATTTATAAAGAGCATATCAAAGGAGAATGGTAAGTATTTGCTAAGAGTATGTCGCCAGATACTTGTGGTATTCAGTTCATATATTTTCTATATTATTGTAATAATCGCATATTAAACTTGTAGGTGTGCTAAATTAAACATCGGAAACATAAAATTCTAAGTATTAACATGTTATCCACAATAAACAGATAAATATTTTGTATGAGATGAGTCATATACATGACTCATACACGTATTTTATGCTCAACAGTTTTTTTTAATCATATGATCAGTTTAATGTACCTATGCTATCTTTGCTTTTGTGTGTTAAATGCCTCATGTTTTTTTATCATTTCCGCTGATTCGTGTCAATTTATAATTTTAAGATTTTAATTTATTTCTAAGATTTAATTTCTACTTATTTAATGTATACCTTCACTCACACACCATTCAAACTGTTGCTTTTATTGATGTAGTCTAAGTTAGAATATTTAAAGAAAATGATATTTAACGTTGAAATAAATTGTAAACTACATACAAAATACAATGCAACTGAATTTGCTTGCAAGGCAAAATATTTTTTTTTTGTAGTTCATGCATAAAGAATATTTTTACCGATGATGTAAAATCTGTACTATTCCATAATTTACAACGAGTGTTGCTTTATATTTTGTTTCCTCCGTTCTCCAACTGATTTGTCTCTTATGGCAACCAAAAATTTCCCCGAAGACTCAAGTCTCTCATTGGCTGACAGGTCCTGCTATTAGATTCAAGCAGGAAGGGCCGTATGAGGGGCACCCGGAGGTACACGGCCACCTCGCGTCCGAGTGACACATCTGTGTCCGCCGCTGCCAGCGAAGACCCGTTACCAGTACGTTTGTGCGGTTTTACCATGCAGCGAAGCGCCACGCCTTGAAATAAGAATATGTTAGGGTTGCCAACAAGCCAAAGACTTTTGTGAAAGCGACGGTTAGGTAGATAAGTAAATAATATGAAGATGTTATTTTTAATTACTTTGGTAACCAAAGTGATATTTATTATTTTAAATTCATTGGAATTATGTTTTTTTTTATAAGAACAGTCTTTCAAGGATTTTTATTTGATTTGAATAACCGACTAGGATCATTTTCGCTGTGTGGTAATTACCGGTAAAAACAAGGCTTTTAATGTCTGCAGGGTGTTGGCTGCTATAAAAAACTGTTGCTTCATATAAATTTATAATTTCGAGTACGAGTGGTCCTGTATTAAATGTTGTATTTCGTGGTTTTTATTTACGGGCTTGCTGCTGTGCTAAGATGTTGTGAAAAGCAAGTTTTTATTTCATTATTGTGAAGTGTAATAGTACATTACGTAACTAGGGCGGTGAATTCGTGAATGCCCCAGATCGCAGGTTTTTGTGACCCGAACCGAAGGTGAGGGCCATAAATATGCGCTCTGGGGCTTTACGAATTACCGCCCGTGTTGAGTACAAAATTTAACGTCTTCACCTGGCCACAATGCGAGTTTTCCAGTACGCGCAGCGTGCAGTAAAACTCGCATTATGACCAGGTGTGACGTAAAATTTATTTATTATTGTGTATTTCGATATCTTGTCTGATGTTATAGTATTGTTATAATATCGTCTTATACTTGGATTATTTTGAAGATGTATCTATAAATCAAGCCAATGTTTACGGTAGCAGGAATAACAAACATGCCATTACTTAATTATTCTCGTCACTTACAAAGTTTCTCATATTTATTATTTTTGTATTTAGGTAATTCATCTTAATGGATAACTTAAGGATCTTTTTGACATAGGCCAGAAAACTTTGTCTCCACACTACTGTTCCAATTATGTCACAAAGTATTTACCTACAAATACGTCGACGAACTTGGGGCTTGGAATTTTCACGATATTTGTACATGTTTATGAATAGTAGAAACAATTAACTATTCTTGCTACCTTCATATTGGACTAAGTTTATAAATACCTGTCATTATGTCTAACGAGAATGAGACGATGTTTTTAAAGTAGATCCACGAGTGTTGTACCTAAATGTATTTTATAATGGGATGTCTTTGAATGTTTGTAACTTATTTGCTACATATGTTGAAACATACTCTCAACTATGACAAAGTTTTCAACTTGAATGCCAACACACTGCACACATTGTAAAAAGATGGCGCCGTTTTAAATATAGCCCGCTGTTGGGTTAGCAGTGTTACATGGAATTCGTAGTAGAATGACTGAATTTAAATATTTCGAAAAATATTGGTTACCACTGGCCATTTAATGCTGCATCGCATCTTACTCTAGTGAAATATAATTTGAAGAAGCAAGGCAGCTGTTGGTCAGAGGCGCTCAAAGTTGTGTTAACTGGAAATATTGAGTTTAATAAAATATCGACATCCAACGCACACATAGGAACATAACATTTTTCTTTGACACACGCTACACGCTAATGGGTCTACATAAATAAAATTAAAAAATTCTTTCCTAATTGGCATGATGACACCAAAATTTTCACTCATACACAACCACTACAAATTCACTGCTACTTGCCACTTTCCTATATTTTTTTGTACTTTACACCCTTTTTTAAGCTTGAGCATTAAATGTCATGTCGATTGAGTATTCAATGTTAAGGTAGATAAAATGTAGTTCAGTTGAAAATATTATTATGTATTTAAAAATGTAAGCGCTTTGAATTTATACAATGTATATTACGTGTATTTAACTACTTTTCTACACTGACTACTGTTTTATATAACTTACTATTTATATATCAGGGTCTACATTATTATCTATTGTATATATTTTTCTTACACTTTGTAAATTTCACTTAAAAGGGTTACTCAAACGTATTTAATTATTTATGTTACAAAAAATAATTCACCCAATATATTTTCACACGAATATTTCTGACTTATTTCAGCAAGCGTGTGGCAAATACATTCCTGCGGGGAGTACAGTCCAGGGGAACCAGACAGGCGTGGCGATGGACGGGACTTATTTGGTGGAGGCATCTTTTTAGGGTCCGTCCACGAGCGAGGTCCAAATGGAAAGCTACGTATAAAGGTCCTTATGGACCCCGTGATCAGTGAGGGTTACGGAACCCGTCGCGGAAAGACGCTGTCAACAACAATTATTAGATATATGTTAAATAACGTCTTTAATCTAACATGATACTGCCTATGAATTATCAAGTTTATATATATGTGTAGATACGGACTTACTTGATCGTGAACTGGCAAACTTAAACGTACGAGTCTAATGAGGTAAGGAGTTGTCGTATAGACTAGTCTCATGAGAAATAATACTATTCGTGACGTGATTAGTTTTTTTGTGATTTAAAGATTGGATAGATCGCAATTGAAGACAATATTTTTATTAATTTTGCAAAAATACTTATGGTTTTCCACGTTTTAACGTATAAACATGAAGTTTATAAAGATTTAAATATTTAAAATTCGAATTAACTAATGTAAATATTCAATTTGGAGTCTATAATGTGGATTACTCAAATATTTTTTGACAAATGTCAAAATTAATTTCTGACTTTATTTGATTCGTATATTTAAGTACAGGAAAAATGTTGTGAATCAGAATATTGACATCAGTGTTTTGCTAACTGTTTCGGAATAATGTACAAACTATTTTGCTCATAACGATATCATCGCAACGATTTTTTTCATTAAAATTGGTTACTTTGCCTCAGAAGGCTTTTCCTTGAAGTAAAGTCCACAGGCGACAGTAAATGCCTAATTATACTGAAATAAAGGCATGTCTACAATCAGATCAGTGATCGGTGTTAGCTCACACATTTTTTGCAAGTGCGAGTAGCGATTACATGAGTTTGTTCAATTTATGTGGGGTCGTGGGTTTGAAACACTTTGACAAAACAGTTTTACAAACATGCCAATAATCATTTACGTTAAAAACAAAGTTTTGACCGACTTCAATTTAGTACTCCGCCAAGCCACAAGAACATTTCCACATTTCTTGATCTGATTTCCGAGAGCAAATGCGTAGATTAATAGAAAAAAAACCAAAAGCTGTATGTAGGCCGATAATATTTGAGGACTTCCGTCAATTCCACAAGGACCTTTGGCACTTCATTAGTTGCTATTTCAACGGAATCTTATCAGAATATATAACGTACTTTTGCAATTTTCAATACATCATTGGGGAATTCCATTTAAGTCATCTGTGGTCTTCATCATCAATTCCACTTCACCAAATTTATGATTTCCGGGTGTAAATACACGAGTTATATAATAGAAAATACCAAAATCACTACACGCGCGCCTAATAAAATTGAGGAGTTCCCTCAATTCCTCATGGATCCCATCATCCAATATTTTTTTGAAAAAAATGGGGGTCCCATTTTGAAGCATATGCTTACAAACAAAAAAAAAATACAAATCGGCTAATCAATGACGGAGTTCTGAGGTACCAAACATTGAAAAAAAAAAGCTGCCAAGTTCGTGTCGGGCCACACGCAGGGTAGGGTTCCGTAATTGCCCGTCTGTCACAGAATGCGGACTTAAAAGGAGCTTTTGTGGTTTTTATTATAGCTTACCCTCGTAAATAATCGTAAATATGATTATTTTTCTAAAACACCAATGTATAGGGTCGTTTCGCCGGTTTCGCGACCTCCTTCGGCCACCTGAAGGACAAGGTTTTTTCTATTGAAGATAACGTGCCGTGAAAAAGTTAAATTCATCATATGTACTACTGCCACGAATTTTTTCACGTCCCCATTTAGCCGGCAGGGGGGGGGGGGAGGGGGGGGACACATCACTCGAACAAAAATTAAGGCTTTAAATCCCATAATCTCGCAAACGCCTAACTGAGTTAAAAAATAGTTTTAGAAAACCCATAATATTTTTGAACAAGCTCTCCAACGATACCCCACACTATAGGTTTAACGAGAAAAAAAATACATCACCAAGTAAATGTAGGGGAGGTACCCTAAAAAAATATTTTTTCCGGATTTTATTCTACTGTTTTGTCGGCGTAATTGGTTTATATATCCACGCCGAATTGCAGTTTTCTAGTTTTAAGGGTTACTGAGCTAAGCCGAAGACGGAGAGACAGACAGACAGACAGACGGACGGACGGAACCCTAAAAAAATACAATCGAATTGAGAACCTCCTCCTTTTTTTTGAAGTCGGTTGAAAATAAAAGTAAGTTATCCTGTGAAAGCATTTTTCCTTCACTTTTTTCTGAATTAACCAGTTAATGTGTCCAGTCAATAAGACAGGCAGGACATGAACTCGTTATAATCTTATAATGTTAACTCTCGCAAAGAGTTCCCACGACATTTCTACCCACATTTTGGTATAATCACTAATTGAAGTGTAGGTACATATCGTCGCTGCGCTTGTAAAATCCGCTATGTAAAAATCCTTAACTTTTCAGGAGACACAAAAAACATTTTAATTCTGTAACCAGGGTCAAAACTATAAAATTAAGTATGTCGAAAATTTCATTTATTATTCAAACGTTGCATAATTTGGGGTTAAATAAATTTACTTATTATTCTAGGACGTAGGTACAATTTTTTATGTATGTTTTTGGCACACGACGGATTTTAAATGTGTCATTTAAATCCGCTATGTGTCATGTTGGCACTAGACGGGTTATTTCTCCTGTGAAGTTCTATTGAAATACAGTTTCATGTAGCACTTATCGGATTTTATTACCTACTCACGGAGTTGAATAAAAAATTAGGAAAATAAAATTTATTCGATAAGCAACTAAATACTATATATGTATATAAATTGGGCACCGATTAGGTATTTTGTTATCTTTGTTAAGAAACGCATAAAATGAATGCGTTTTAGTCAAAAATATAAATATTTCTTGTGACCTACAGGCGGTTTTTCCAAGTCGCAATTTATTCCATTTGCATATTTTTCCACTTTTTTTATCTCAATAGCTTCTTTTTACTCGAAGTGTCGGTGCAGGCTAGTTGAGAGATAAGTGACTGTTGTTCAGTGTCGTACCGGTCGTCCTACTATACTTATACTTGAAAGGTTTAGGTAATTAACTAAATGTAAACAAAACAATCCACGTGACTTGGTCATTCAACCAATCATAGAAACCTTTTGTATCTATGGTATTATCTTATTGGCTGTATGACCAAGTCACTTGGTTTTTGAAGTGAAAACTTCTTTAGCGGCGCTGTGCACTTTTTGGGATGGGGACCAATTGTTAATTTCGCGTCAGGTCACGTGACCGTAAGGTGAGATCTCACCTTAGGTGCGCATGATGCGTAGACAGGCTAAACTGAACCTTAATTGTAGTGCGCTAGGTCGAAACATCCTTTAGACTTTTTCGTGTGCAAACATTAACATTGATTTTGTCGTAAAACAGAATTGATTGCATTGCATGGAAGCTATTGAACTTTTAAGGTGTGGCTGAGTTTTCACTTCTGCCGGCACTCCCGGAGTGCAACCCGGTCTTTTTTTGTTTATATTTAGTTAATTACCTAAACCTTTCAAGTAGGTGTAGAGAGTTGTAATTGCCTTAATACTTAGTATAAGTATGATAAATAACATTATAGCCACCAAAACGAGAAGTCCAAAACCATATACTTTGTGTGTGTTATGATGCCCGGGTGCCTCGCAAACTTTTAAGGATCGTACCTACGGTTAGTATTTTTAAATGAATACTTAGCGTCACTAGCTATGCTCCTGCACATCCATGCGTTCCTAGTAACAGTAGGGTAATTTCTTTACTCAATCTTATATTATTTTGTTACAACGTTGTTTACAAGTCATATCTAAAAATAAATAGGTACGTGCAAGATATGCGCTCCTACTAAAATGACCCAACCTAGTCGAAACTCAATGATTCGCTTTTACACACTCATTACCTCACTCTCTGACACATACACTTACGCGGTGCATATACACAAAACTAGGTACTTCTATATGTTCCTGGTCATGTGCAATTACCCTGTGTGGCCGCTGTCCAACGCGCTATAATATCAACTAAAGTGCTTGCAACAACCAGCTCCAAATTATGCACCCCTAGTACCGTGCTTCATAATTTCATATTTTTTTCAATACACACCACACACAATATAATCGAATATGTCTAGTACTCCTCCTGCAGAATGATGTGCCCCTAGTCAACCCCCGCAACCCTGTTGTTAAGACAGTCTGTTATTAAATCTAACCGAACTGTCTCTTCTTAATCTCAAATACCGAGTGTATTTTCCGGAAATCAATTTTTCCAAGTTGCGACAGGCAATACCTATAAAGAACGAATTAGAAAGTACATCTAGCGCCATCTAGTGACTAATTGATATTATATTTGGCAACGCTCATTGGACATTTCACACTGTTGGTCTGCATACAAAGTTTCATCCCCTTTTTCGTCCCTAAAAGGATGGAATTTGACATAAATTATAGCCTATGTCCTATTTTGCTACATAAGGTACATAACTGGAAAGTTTCATTAACAATCGTTCAGTAGTTTTGAAATTAATTGGAAAGTACATGCATCCATCCACACATCCAAACTTTTGCAAGGCATGGCGGCATGCCGCCATGCCTTCTGCCTCGGCTTCGCGTACGGAGCGCATTATGAAGAGACGGTTCGGGCCTAAAGGCCTACGCAGAGCTGGGCCTTAGGCCTTGTTTATAATTATAAGAAACTCTGGAATAGTGAGTATCCGCGTAGGATTGCCCTTCGGGCCTTCGGCACTCGGGCGCGCGAAGAGAGCGTGCTCGAAAGGGACACTTTGATGCTTCGGCCCTACGCGGAGCTCGGTCTTCGATCTTGCGTCCCTCGCCACTGACTTTCGAGTTACTGGCACTTAAGTTCACTTGTAATACATACATTCAAGAATAGTGAGTGCCCCTTCGAGCCTTCGGCCCGCAAGCTCAAGTACCTAGAGACCGCGGTTGGGGTCTTTAGAACAAACGCAGAGTTCGGTGTTCAGCCTCGCTTGTAATAGGTACAAAAACAAAACACAAGTCAATTTACAGACATTAAACTTTCGCAATTTGCTAGGAAATCAACGTAATCCTGGCAGACAGCGCTGGTCTTGCGTTGTGACCATAATATTTCGAGGATTTTGTATTTATGCATTTGCTTACCAGGCGCCATACATAATAATAGGAGGTAAATCACACACGCAGGTGCGCAAAATTCGTGCAATTGCGATGGCAATTCCCAAAAATGGGCGCGGTTAATCAATGGCGGTCTGTCTGTGCTCGCGCTTATTGGCTGGTAATAATAAAATGGCCACTATACCTACCCTACCCCGATGTTGTACAGTACCAGGGCTGCAGGAAGATAAGTAGTTCAATTTTATAGTACTTATATTAGTTTCGACGCCGCCGGGCAGATTCGAATTCCGAAAAATGGGCGGGGCAAGACATCCAATAGCGTTGCAGTGGGCGAGGTTAATCAATGACGGTCTATCTGCACACGCGCTTATTGGTTGATGAAAATAAAATGGCCACTATACCTCGACGTTGTACAGTGAGTGTACCGCGGCACCAGGGCCACCAGGAGGATGAGTTACTTATAAGATTTTGAGTTTGAATAAACTTGAGATCTTCTAGTCGCTTATGCACTCCTATTTTTTAAACGGTTTTATTTAGCCTCCCCGTGTCCCGTATTTTGGATTTTCCGAAGGCTTTTTCAACCACTTTTACTGAACCGATTCTTGAGAAAATTCGCACACACATTGTGTTTCCGTGACAATATACAACATTATGATAATTTCATGGGGGGCTTGATGATGGAGACAGGAGATGGATAGTGGAACTCTTCTTGTTTGGGCTCATTTCGTTGGTATTGGTGAGTTCTATACCTATATGGGGAAACGCAATGTAGACCACCTTACAAAAGTTGCCGAAAAATATTGGATGAGCCTTGGAACAAATAGAGAGTTAGGGAAAAAGTTAGAGGCGGCCTTCACCCGAAGAGGTGTTCATATCTAGGACAGTCTTACAGTTAATAATGGTGGTGCTGCGTTTTCTACGAAGTAGGGCTTTATGCCCTTTAACACTTCCACCCCTGGAGCATATAGCTCTGTTGACTCCTCTCTGGCCAATGAAGGCAAGCCAGAGCTGAGAGTCCTGCGGGCCCCCTAGGAGTTCCACTCTGACCGCCGAAGACACGCCGGAGACGGAGGCCCTGACCGAGTCTCGTGAGCACTCGGGTCCGCGGGGTCGTTACTCCCCAACAGCTCGCCACAAGCTGCCCTGCGCTGCGGCCTTATTTTTATTATTTATTGTCAAATGCCCGTGTAGTACCAACTCCCATTACAATCGAACGCTTTACGGTCAAAGTTGGAGACGATTACGTATACCTAAGGCAGACTTTCCAGTTAAGTAACTATACTTCGAGAAAGAGGTTAATCGTCGAATGCGACTCGGCTAGGCAGCGTTCGGGAAGCTCTACGGTACATCTTTTCGTCCAATATTCTGCAATGTCTCAAGACGAGCGTCTTTGACCAGTGTGCGTAGTCAAAGTCACCCAAAAAGCAATTGGAGAGGACTGCCTGCTTGTCCATTAGTACACTTAGACTTCCGACTGATTTGATTAATTTCAAATATTATATAATTATATTACCTACCGATTTGCAACTTAGAAAACTCATAATGTTGATAATAAATACGTAGTAAGGACCGCATGACGGTTTTCGCACACTTTGACACATGAAATCTTAATGCTTTTTTACCAAATAGCACATAACATTCACTGCTTTAATTGTTTTCCGATAAATAAAACCGAATGAAATTACGGTTTTTCATAATAAAAGCCCAATAGTACGGCTATAATTCGTACGTATAATCCGCTGAGTGCTAAAACAAGGCGCATTATATAATCACAGGTGTATAGTCGATAGTCACAAGAAGCGCTATGTGGCGATTTAACACAAAACGCATTTTGAAGGGCATTTTCAATAAATTATTTTACATAGCTGATTTTTACTTTTAGTGAAGCCGTTAAAATCTTGAGAAATTGATTATAGTGGAAGATGCGCCTTCGGAAGGAGTTCAAAATTATGCCAAATGCCGATTTTCAAAAAAAAGCACATGTCGGATTTTGCAAGCTTAGCGACGATATGTATGTGACCGTAAGTATAATACAGACGTAAACATCGACATGGCTCTTCGTTCTTTTGATAGCTAACTAATGTCCAACCAGAAAGTCATTTGTTTTCGGCTGTGTAGTTTCGGAAATAGCCCTCTTCATACAAAGCTATAAACCAACGTTACTAGAGTGAACAAACAAATTTCCGTGTACAACTTAAACGGTTCCTTGTAAAATAAATTAACAATCATCCTTTTGGTTATAGAAGATATTTTAGATTTTTGATTGAAGTAGTTTGTACAATGTCCCTGACACTTTTTTGGACTTGAACACGCTGAAAAGGATGTTCAGAATTGAAATTCAGATTAGAGGCTGGATTATAAACTTCATAATTTTAACTCAAGAATTCGTACATAATTGGCGTGGGCATCAATAATGTCTTGAAACAATTCAGTTGTATATAAAAAAAATATTTAAACATGGCTATGTTATTAACTATCTTATTGTATCATGAATTGATTGAACTGAAAATTGAATAAATATAGACATTGCAACAAATTGAATGAGATTGAAAGCGACGATTGACACTTTCCAGTGACATGTCAGTTAATGTACAAAAAAATGAATCGTTGAACCACAAATAGCACATGAGCCAGTCAATATTCTTTTGATTCTTTTCAGCGTTGTTACCATGTAGTGATACGTAAAACAGTATTATAACGTTTTAATGTTGTTGTACCTTTACAACAACATTAAAACTTCCAGTCACCTTTGACTGGAACGAGATTTTTGAAGATGTAACGCTCAAATATCGTAAGCGACATTAAGAGTTTTCTTTTAACAAGAAAAATACATATTTAACAAAACAACCAATTCATCGAGTAGGCATAACGTAAAGTAAGTAGGTACTCGTAAGTAAAGCATGTGAAGACTTAAACTCAAAATGAACTCAAAATTGCGTTGAACACTAATCGTAGATATGAATCTATTATCTATTCTAGCTAATAACCTAGCACCTATAATCTTTAAAATTAGAGATTGGCTACGTTACTAATAGATAAAACAATGTAAACTTGAAATAAAGAGCTTAAATTTTATTTTTATTTTTTTAAATCTAAGATTAGTGTCGCTTACGATATCTGAATTTTGAAGGGATCAGAATGACAACTACCTAGTTTCAAACTTTCCTCTAGTCAATAGTTATTGGAATCATATCAATTTTAGCTGGTTAGGTTACTGGTAAATGTGTATCAAGTACATTTTCAACTTTTAACGATACTCTAACGAATGATGCCAATACTGCTGTTTTAAAATATTGTAAGTGTGTTAGGACTTGACCGGCGTTCACGCCATATTAGTTTGCAGGGAAATTAGGGTTGGGTTTTATTGCAAACTTAAATACGTTTAAAATAAACTGTTAGCCTTTTCAAAGCTATAGTTATAATTAAAACATTATTTAAATATTAATTTACGAGAATGGTCGCAACTTAATCTTCTTTTTGATTGAATAGTTATTCCAAAAAGCGTCTTAATACTATAAGATTATCAATCGATTAGATAGTAATTACAAATATTAGTAACTATATTCCGTTGACGTGTTCCTAACAATCTGATATACTTATATGTATTTAAATGTCCATGTAAAAATGTTAAAAAAATCAATTCAGTAATAAATCCAATCGCAAACACGATTATTCCAAATAGAAGATCTTTGCGAATTATTGGTGACTTGACGTTGAATAGGTACACACATGTTTTAACTTCCTCGATATTTTGTTCTGAATCCACTAGCGATCTAGTGCCTTCGAAGATTATTTCAGAATAATCATTATTAATGTTACTCTGTGTTAGTGAGTATAGAGTAATAGATAACTGGTTCAAGGTGCATTGCTGCCGCGGTATAGTTCTGTTCGATATAAATAGTAGCAAAGGCGCAATGAATAATGTACAATGAATAAGTGACATTCACATGGTAGTGGTCCCTTGTATGATAGTGATTCTAGATATACGTTAAGGGCTATGTGACATTTTGTACCAAAGTTGTAAAAATTTTGATCCAAAATGTGGTATAATGCGCTCGTTATGGACTCTTATGAATGCAATAGTTCGAAAATGTTAAATAGATAGATGAATTTATGTGGTTAATCTAGAGATTTATTTAAATTATATGTTAAATTTAGTCTTAAGACGAGATGTATAATGACGATGTTGCATTGGATGCATTTTAAGGTTAGGCGTAGGTTTTATTTTGTAGTTTATTATTATACCGAATTCGATGTTGAAAACTTCTTCCATTAAATTGCCACAATTTCTACTAAAACTATTCTATTTAAAAGTGGTGTAGGTAAGTGTTTAAGATCGATAAAAAAGTATTCTCAACTTTTTCCAATGTTTTTTAACTTTCGATATTAATTAAATTTATGTTACTAAAAATGGCGAGCGCTATTTATTTACTAAACTGACTGCTCATGCCGAAAACTATCATGTATTGCTCTTGGAAATATTGCGGTAAGAAAAACTCTTTTTGGTGGGTTGGTTGGTATTGTTCGTCATTGGTCAATTATTTTCAAAAATAAATTGAAATTATTTAGACAAAAATTGTTAGAACCAATGGTAAATAGCGCTCTCGTCATTTTATGAGGTCTGTCAAATGTTCCCTGTGATTTTATGGCTGTTTGGTTTTCTCTTTACAAGAAATATATTGTTTGTTTGTTATGCGACAATACAAGAATAAAGGCCTAAGTGCTCAGCTAAGCAATGGTACCATGATCAAAAAAATGTTAGAACCAATTCTGCGGAAGAGCAATTATAATTTTTGAAAAATTTACGGCTTAATAACACAGTTTTAAAACAAATATGAAAAACAACTATTTTTGTTCAAAACTATACCACAGATAAAAAATATGTATATTTGTATGTAAATATTAAATCAAATTAACGTTTAAATAATGAGCTTACACTTTTATAAAGTACAAATATTTTAAATAATTATTTAAAGATACTCTATATTTGTTATTTATTGCCTATCGTACTATTACGACGTTATAAGTTATCACATATTATTGTTGTGTTTTTTATTCAAGATTATAAATAAGAGTAAATACGGTATGTACCTATTTCCTCATTAGATTGAATATTTTCGCAGAATTGGTTTTTGCTGTAACTTAACAGACATATTTTCGTGAATGAAGTACACTGACATACAACAATAATACAGTAATGATTAACTTCACCTATTTAAATTGTATAACCATATCTGTCGCATGGTAAAAGATGGGTAAATCCTGAAATGTTAGATCTTAATATACAAGGCAGGCATCTTAACTATATTTTTATCTTAAGAAGATAATATTTCTGCTAAAGTTGCAGTATCACCAGAACATAAAAAGAGTTCCACAAAGCTTTATTCTTATATTATAGACATTGAGTACACAGTTCAAAGGCGTCTGAATACAAACACAAAATTGTTATGGCATGTTCTGAGCTGAGAAGGTTCACTGATTTATTTAAGCAGTGTTACAAAAATAAACTAATAACTGGTCGTTTCAGTAACTAGCTACATTTGGCCAGTCTAAGTTTATTTATCAACAAGTAAACGATGTATCACATAGTGTGATCAAATTAAGTAAAATTTCGTGACCACTTTAATTTTGTTATTGTGTACTCAAAAATTTTTTATCCTGTAACAATTTGGTTTTACATATCTGTCTTTAGACTTATAGAAATTAATTGTAACATCAGCTATACCAGAACTTTTTAATGTAACTAGATAATTCAATCGTAAAATAATTTCATAATGTTTCCAGGGGGCTATTCTTGGACCGTCGATATATAAAAGATTTGAAGTAACTACTTATGCAGAATTCGTACACACGAAACATGAAGTCAATGCATATAAAACCATTGATTGGCAAAGTCTAACGTTACGGTTTTTTCGTGAGTATTTCATACAAAAACAAGGAGTATGATCAATGATGCAATGTATGATTTATGTATATAAAATTATGACTATTTTTTATTGGATGCCTTGTTTTATAATTTATTTTTATTTAAATTCAAGTTTTTTTTTAATATGACGATCATAATATCAAGTCGTGTAAATTGACCTCTGGTAGTTTATACCTATTGTATCAAATAAAAAATCTATGTTGATCTAATCATCAAACCTAAGTCTTCATATACTCGTAAATACAGAGTGAAATACCATTGGCATTGTGGCGTTGGCTGAGGCTATCTATTTGCTATAGGTAATTAACCTGCACGTAACTTGTTACTACATCGTGCTACTGAATATCTTAAACGAAGAAGGGTATCTTGTTTATATGTACTTAACCCTTTGATATCCTTTGATACCCTTTGATTACCTATCAGACGATCGTGCCATTAAAATTACTAAGAGGTATATTTTATCTCCAGTATCAATATTAAAAGCAAATGTGTAAATTGTTTTAACACAACATAAGACAAAACTGCAGATGTTAGTCAGAGTTAGCAGTTGTTTATGCAAAAGGATATTATGTATTGGAATTAGATTTAAGAGTAAGCTGTTCAAAATATCATCGCTCCAAGAATAGGACCCCTCGTTTGTCGATATCGACAGAATTGTATAGTGTTGTGACTCAGGATGTCGGACCAATCTCGGGGTCTACCCGTAAACTTCATGGTACTAAATGGACCCAGTGCTACAAGTCGTAAGTCCGAAGTGAACCTTATTCTAGTCTCTTCAGGATTGATAGTTGAATGTCGTCAGATAGGACTTACGACTTTTAGAACTAGAGCATCAAATACCAACGTTTTGTATGCGTATGCGTATTCATGAATTTTACAATAATAATAAGCAGCATTTAATCTATTGATATATATTTCGATTGATAATGCTCACTTATTAATTCATTGCCCGTAATAATACTGTCTAAAATTGCCTTACGGTTTTTCTATGGTACTGTTAAATGTCACGGTGAGATTTGACCAAAAATAACAGACGTATACAAAATGTAGGCAAAGGCTCCGATCTACTCACAAGTAAAAATTTGAAATAAGGAACTATTGTAGAAAAGTATTTTGCAGAGATTATACTTTTACGCAATGTACCATATTTAGCCCAAGGTAAAAAAAAATCTTGTGATGTTTGGCTAAGTAATGTTGTTAATAACTGTTCAGTTCATCATTAAATTACGAGTACTGTTACACTTGTGCCATATATGGAACTTGCCATGAACGGGTCCCAGTAGTAGAAGCCTTTTGATAGCTCTTGTTCAGAAAATGTCGACGTTAGCGTAAGGTCCTCGATTATGAACCTCTAGCTTAATGATTTTTGTTATTTTGAGAGAAAATAAACTTGATTGTATATAACGAATAATCTTGGAGTTTCATTAATGAAATTCTAATGATTCATTTACTACGGGCATCTAAGGCCATATAACAAATACCCAACGCAATTGCAAATGCAATGTGCTAATCAGTAACACAGGTATTTAAAAAGACCATAAAAAAGTATTGAATGAATATATAAATAAATTCAGTTACTTTACAACATCATCATCATCACCCTGTGACCTCTTCCATGGTACGGCACTGAGCTCAGTTTTCCGCTGCCTTTCGAATGTCATCGCCCCAACTAGCAGGGGAATTTCACTCAGTACCCCTAAACTTGGCAAAAATTAAAAAAATCGTGTGTTCAAGCCTCAGCTGTGCCGAAAAATGCAAAAAAACGAAAAATATTTCCACAAAAATGTGACTAAAAATGTGTAGTGTGAACGTAGCGTAGCGACAGAAGGAGTTAATTACAGACCTGGATATACCTCATGTCATTGTACATGCAAAGTTTTGTTACAATCCAACACGTAGTTTTAAAATGAGAGCGTAACTACGTTTGTATGGAGAATCGAGCTTACCTGCGGAGCCTTAAGTGGGTCCCAAATTAAAGTGAGTGACTGTATCTTTCGACAAATTTTTCGATGTTTCGATCAGTGCTGCCATCTATTAACAATCACTGTAACTAACGTAACACACACGGACGTTCGTTCAGCGCGTCGCTCCACCTAGCTTCGAATTCACTAGTCGCCGCCCAGCTCCTCTAACAGATGGCAGCACGCGTCAAAGTGAAGGATAGAAAGATAGATGGCGTCACAGTGCGTTGAACTTGCATTGCTTTGTATTTTCATACATACGTTGGTTATGACAAGAGACTATATTGATATAAGTTTACAATGCACAGTGCAAATATGGTAGCGTCATCTAGTCGTCATTTCTGTGAAACTCTTAAAACGATGTTCTTAAGAGGCCGCAGTAAGCTCGGCCGAATTTCACCTTCCCATACAAACGTAGTTACGCTCTCATTTTAAAACTACGTGTTGGATTGTGACGAAACTTTGCATATACAATGAAATGAGGTATATCTATGTCTGTAATTCGTTTATATGGTTCCAATTTATAAAACAAACTGAATACAGCAAAAACTAGTTTTGTATGAAAAACTTAAATTCACTGTATTTTTCTTATTATGGTATCTGAAGCTACATAAACTAACTTCTGACATAGATATACCTAATTTCATTGAACATGCAAAGTTTCGTTACAATCCAACACGTAGTTTAAAAATGAGAGCGTAACTACGTTTGTATGGAGAATCGAGCTTACTGCGGACTCTTAAGAGTTTGGTATACTTTTGTTTTGGCGACAACGCAATAATTGAACAAGCGAGCGAAGCGAACGAAGGTCTCCGTTTCAGCTCGGACATAAATTCTTTCGTATTATGTCCGGTTGTCCGGCTGATCTCATTAACAGTGGATCGATTTTTGACTTTCGATCGCCCGACTCTTTCACTCGAAAACTGACAAAAAATTATGAAATGCTATTTTGAAATAGCGATAGAAAATTTAAAAACGAGTTGTATTGACCACGCGTATTCAATTCTATTGGTAGAAAGTAAGTGCCGGCCATTTTGACACTACAAACGTATTTAATTTTATTTGATTTTCAAACGCTCGAAAGTCAAAAATCGGTCCCCAGGTCGCATTTCTCAACCGATTATCGTGAGTTTTTGTAAACAGGTTTGATTACTATATGGTTTTTCGTCAAATAAGTTTATGGATAATTTCATAAAAAAATAAATACCAGAAGCCTGGTCCTTCTGACATTTATTTCTTGCGAAGTCTCTAAATAATATTATAGCTCTAAAGAGTCCATCTAAAAATGGAATCTGTAAGAAGGTGGCCATAAAAACTCACTAGACAAGGTAAGGCATTAAGTCCGCCATTTGTAATTTGGTCTGTGCAATAAAGATTAAATAATAAAGAAACTATTTATTTCAGATAAAGTACATGACTTGCAAATCTCCTTGCAAGATTATGTGCATGCGCAGTCACTCGACTCGTTTTATAAACCTTATCTTATGTTGGTATTAAAATAATATAACATACACTATTATGAGTAGTTTTTATTTTGCTAGTGTTATGTTGGTTGTTTAAATCAAACAGAGACGTGAGGGATACACGCATTTATTATATTATTACTTGTTACAATGTGGAGTTGTTCTTAAGTCTTCATGATGAGGAAAAGAGGCCCGACGCCATCTTGACTTTCCTTATATAGTCACACAGGTAGCGTTCGGAAACGTTCACTTAATTGTAATTTAATATAATACATCTATCCCTTTTTCAAAAAAATTTTTTTTAAAAAAAAAACAAGTTTAGAAAGTTTACATCCTTCTAACAAGAACAAAATAAAAGCTACATTACTTATTAAGTAGGTATTAAATTTATCTTTGAGTAGGGATAAGATGCTATACGTATGACACAATAACATATCTGCAGCAGACATTTAAACTACACACTCATCCAGTAGCAGAGATCATTGAGGAATCACCAAGTCACCAGGGTCGAATGTGATAAGAGGTCCTAGTGTACCTAACTTTATTATTATCTAATACATCATAAGATCTTAGGCCATTGTTCTAAACAACTTTACCTTGTAGCCATTGATTCACATTTACATCTTTTTTAAACCATATATGTTGGCCTATCACAAAGTCTTTTTTATATTTAGTGTTACTATTATAATTCTTAATATTTTTATTATTCAGTTTGGGCTTCAAATAGTTATAGGTTACAGGTAACTTGGTTTTTAATTTCCTATTCATTAATAATTCAGCGGGTGAGAAATTGGTCCCACAAACTGGTGAAGACCTGTATTGTAATAATGCTAATCTAAAATCTGTTTTGTCTTCGTTACATTTAATCAGAATCTTTTTAGCTATCTGCGCAGCTTTTTCTGCCATGCCATTTGACTGAGCATATCGAGGACTACTATATGTAAATTTAAAATCCCAATTGGTTGCAAATTCCTTACATTCTCTCGAGTCAAATGGTATGTGATCTCTTCACTCACCATTTTGATCATTTCTTTGGGTATGCCAAATATGCAGAAAATGTCTATAAGTTTTGGAACTTTTATTACTTATCAATTTAAAATCAAGCCATTTAGAGAAATAGTCATAACGGGTGGAAAGGCACGACGATCCTTCCCGCAAAGGGGGGTTAGTTTAAGTGATGGAAAAACGATTCATAATACGATCAATTATTTACGATCAATTATTAAAAATAATAAAATTAATTAATGTTCTTCTGTGACAACCCTACTATTACTATAGGTACTAATTATCGTTTATACGTATTGATAAAGGTCACTGACTCTTGTGTAATTGTTAAAATGTTACTGACCCTAATGAGGGTGGTCACTTGCAGTAATTTGCATTAAAAGTTAACTGCCTATAACTTCAAAACGGTTATGAATATGAGCCTAGTTTCTTTAGAGGAAATACTGTACTCAGTCTAAACAATCCCCTTTTGCGGAAGGGATCGTCGTGCCTTTCCACCCGGTATATGACAAGATAGCTTTTACTTTTGAAATCCATAATATCTATGCCCAGTTTTGAGAAAGGTAAGTCCGGAATGTTATGTGGTAATAATGGCTCCTTAGTATTGCTATTCTGATAAGTTTGACATATAATACATTGCCTTACATTTTTTTCTATATGTTCATCTATCTTAGGCCAATAATACATTTCTCTGGCACGTTGCTTCATTTTGGTCATACCTAGATGCCATTCATGTAATTTTTTTATTATGTCTAATCTTAGTGCTTTAGGTATAATGAGCCTGTGATTTAAAAACAGTAGGTTGTCATCAATTGTAATATCTGCTCTTAATTTATAGTAATACTGCACATTATCAGATATTTGTTTTGAATTTTCTGGCCAACTATTTTTGGTATAATTTATTTTTGGTATAATTTATTAGCTGGGACATTTCTTCATCTTTACATGTTTCTGATATAATTATTTGTTTTTGTTCATCAGTACATTGGATATAGTTTGCAAGGCCAACACAATGAATTACATCATACATATAAGACTCATCTACATCAGTACATTTTATATAAGCTCGAGATAATAAATCTGCAATATACATGAATTTTCCTTCAAGATATTTAAAATTAATTTCATATTTCAGTAGTTTTAATTTCAGCCTTTGAAGTCTAGGCGATGGTACCTCATGTATATGTTTTTTAAGCAATGTTTCAAGTGGCTTATGGTCATTCAATATGGTACATTTTTGGCCATAGATATAATAATGGAATTTCTTGGTGGCCCACACAACACTGAGCAATTCTTTCTCGATTTGCGAAAAGTTTTGCTCCGATGGAGTTAAGCTCCGAGAGGCAAAGCTTACAGGTTTACCATTTTGCAGTAAGCAGCAACCAAGCCCATCCTTACTTGCATCACATTGAATGACTACCGGTTCTTTTACATTGAAATTTTGTAACACAGGTGCTTTAGTTATGACCTTTTTTATGTTATTGAAGGAATTTTCATGTACAGTGGTCCATAGCCAACCAACATTTTTCTTTAACAGTAATTGTAGAGGTGATGCGATTTTAGCTAGTTCAGGAATAAATTTTCGCAAGTAGTTTACCATGCCTAAGAATATTTGTAATTCTTTTTTAGTGCTGGGGCTTTTAATATTATTAATGGCAATCACTCTTTCGGGATCAATTCTCATCCCTTCATTAGAAAAAATATGCCCAAAGTACTTTACTTCATTGAGTTTATATTGAAATTTATTTTCATTAAAGCGAACATTATGATGCTTGGCTCGTTCGAAAACTTTTGCTAAAATTGCATCATGCTCCACTTCCGTGTCAGCACATATGAGTAAGTCATCACAATATATTATCGCGCCGGGGATGTCCCCGAAGGCTCTTTCATTGTATTTTTGAAAGATCTCTGAGGCTACCGAGACTCCAAACGGGAGCCTATTAAATTTATAGCAGCCCATAGGACTATTAAATGTACATAAATCACTGGATTTGTCATCAAGGGCTATATTGTAAAAGCCTTCTGACAGATCAAGTACAGAAAAGAAATTCTTATTGGACAACTTTGGGATAATTTCCTCAAGCGTTGGTATAATGTGATATTCTCTTACTAATACATTATTAAGATCCTTAGGATCAAGGCAAATTCTTAAAGACTTGTCTTTTTTCTCTATTATCACAAGATTACTCACAAAACTCTTAGGATGATCGACCCTGGTGATTATTTGGCGTTCCTACAACGACTTCAACTTGTCAGCCAACCGTGCCTGGAGCGCGTTAGGTACTCGGCGCGGCGGCCTCACCACTGGCTCGACCCCTGGTTGAGTGTGCAGCTCCAATGGCTTTTCAAACTTGCCCACACCCTGAAAAAGTTCATGGTATTTATTAATAATGGCATTTTTACTGTTATTATTAGTCTTATTACACTCGATGTCATTAACTGTATTCAAAAGTTTTAGTTCTACTAATGAGCTTAAGCCCAGAATAGCTTTTACATTTTGTTTTATTATTATAAACTCTGTATTGTAACCAACATCATTATGAGTGAGTTTCAGGTTAATTTTTCCTTCAGGAATAATGCGTGCACCCCCAAATACTTCTTAAACTATTGTTGTCTCAGACAGTTTAAGATTTTTATCATCATCGACAACTCTTTTAAGGTCTTTTAAGGACAAGACATTCACTTGTGCCCCTGTGTCGCACTTAAAATTTATTTTACTATAATTATTCACTAGTAGTGATTCTGTCCATTCCCGGGTGCACTCATTAATGGAATGACAAACTTTTACTAGTCATATTCCTTCAGTCTCCTCGCTACTGTCAATGCATTCTACTTGGTTGATGAATTTGCAACCCACTTTATAGTGATTAAACAGTTTACAATGTTTGCCATAGGCGGGGCATTCTCGTTGCCCATGTTCGGTGTTACATTTTTTACATAAATATGTTCTGCGAGGAGGGAGAGAAAAGTTGTTGCTATTGTAATACTTATATTAGATCTTTATTGTTATTGTCTTCTTTTTTCTTACTTACGAACTTGGTTCTTCTTCGGCTGCGCCATGTAATGTTGGTTGTTTAAATCAAACAGAGACGTGAGGGATACACGCATTTATTATATTATTACTTGTTACAATGTGGAGTTGTTCTTAAGTCTTCATGATGAGGAAAAGAGGCCCGACGCCATCTTGACTTTCCTTATATAGTCACACAGGTAGCGTTCGGAAACGTTCACTTAATTGTAATTTAATATAATACAGCTAGTATTCAAGTGTATCCCCTAGCATATTTCCTTACTTAGCACTAAACAATAAAATTGCCAAATAGTTCAATCGGCCTGTAAAATGGTGACTAAATTTTCAAGGACATCATACGAGAGACGACCGCTTTAGCCTAGTTGGTAGTGACCCTGCCTACGAAGCAAGAGGTCCTGGGTTTGAATCCCGGTAAGGGCAAAAATTTGTGTGAAGAGCACGAATATTTGTTTCTGAGTCATGGATATTTTCTATGTATTTAAGTATTTAATATCTATTATATGTATCGTCGTCTAGTACCCATAACACAAGCCTTACCGAGCTTACTATGGGACTAGGTCGATTTGTGTAAGATTGTCCCCTTATATTTATTTATTTATTTAGTATAATTATCAATTATTCTTTTAAACGAAATGCTAGAATAACATTAATCTTTACAAGTTAGGTCAGAAACTCGCTTCTGAGGGAGCCAATAATGCACGGCCCAATAATGTACGGCCCGATAATCCGCGTCCACATTTTGTGGACTCGGATTATTGGATCATGCATTATCAGCCCGGACAAAAGTGGCTTCCAATTGTCCCGGACCAAGTTTGCTCAGGGTGATAATGCACAGCCCCATAATCCGCGTCCACTATTTTGGACGCGGATTATTGGGTCGTGCATTATCAGGGCGGACAAAAATCGCTTGTCATAAGTGAACTCTGTAGGTCAGTTTGTTTAAGTTAGGCACGCTGTCCGTTGCTAGAAAATAAAATGGAGCGAGTAAAGGTCATATAAATTCTCTAATCATCACACATCACATTATCAGCCTATATGCGTCCCACTGCTGGGCACAGGCCTCCTCTCATGTATGAGAGGGAACGGGCAGTAGTCCCCACGCTGGCCCAGTGCGGATTGGGGACTGTTCTCTAATCGCTTAATATTTGTTCTATTATGTTATTTCACTTATAATTTATAGCAACTGACACTATTGTGTATAAAAAGTTTCATGTTATTCTAGTATGTGTGTTGTTATAAATTTATCTACTGCTAACTATGTTTGTATGGAGAATTGAGTCGACCGTAGAGGACTCTAAATGCTGGTGTACAGTACATTGTTGAATGCTAACGTAAAACTGACTGTACTGTCTCCCGGATACAGCAAACTTAGCACTAAACAATAAAATTATAATTGATTCTTCTAGAACAAGGACAGTACATTTAGTACATTATACAGTATATTATCTAACTACCTACGATTACAATGGGATTGGAGGCGACAGTTTTACTATACATAAACGTATGGTCGTTACGTCTATAATATGAATAGTGTAGACTCAAAAATTATTGTAACTTTAAAAGAAAGAAGGCAAAAAAATATGCCTAGTGACGAAAATTCCATTCAAATAACTCAAAATATTACGAAGTTAACTAGGAATATTAAAACGGTTGTAGCTTCGTAATTCTTCGAGATATCTTAATGGGATCTTCGTCACTAGGCATATTTTTTTGCCTTCTTTATTTTGGCGACAACAAGGTTTACTGTACTAAAATGTTATTAATTTTGAATTTAGTCTTAATTTGACATTTAAGTAAAACATAAAACAAACGAACATCGTGAATCGATCTTCCTATTTTCAATTGTGAAGGCATACAATTATATACAAGGAGTCTCCGTTCATGGATAACAAATGTACAATAACCGAATTTAAAATTGGTGAGAATGATTAAAGCGACACCGCCCCGAGAACACTCACCAAACATGGCGCCCGTATATACGTGAGTATGTGAAGGAACCGTGTAATCATAAGCATTATAAAAAAAATGTACAACCAAAAATTTGACTTTAACTTCGATATTGTTTACGGAGAAAAAGCGAATCTAAGTCCTTCACTGTTACGATCAGGCTGTAAAATTCATTTCGTTGCATGCTACATATTATTGTATAGCTCCCAATTCGAAATAATACCCTGACAATACTGATATACTTCGAAATAATACTGTAATTTTTGTATCTGCATGGTAAATAAACTTATTTTGATTTGATTTGATTCTGATTTTTGATTTGAGGGCTACATGTTTGCGCCGTTTGGAGTGGGAACGTGGGGACCGGGCGCGAAAGCCCTATTGTATAAGAAACTTTCGGAGCGGCTCATACAAACATCCGGCGACCAGAGGGCTGGCAGCTATTTAGCTAAAGGATTAGCCTAGCAATCCGAAGAGGCAACGCTGCCAGCGTTCTGGGCACTAGAACTAATGACGGGGGGGGGGGGGGCACTTACTTTTTATAGGTTTAGTTTAGTTACATTCGGTTATAAATATTTTTATGTTACTTAAGTTTATACCTTAGTTGTTTATATCTATTGTTGTATATTCTAAAAAAGGAATTAAAAAATCATTTTCAGTGTTTCTATGCCGGAACGAAGAAAATATTACAGCATTTAAATTCGCATCGTTACTGCACTCTACGTTAGGGCGAGTATCCACTATCTTACATGACTAAGAGATTGCGCGCTCGCCGATTTGACATTAATCACAATCATCTCAATGCGTGAGTTAAAGACATAAGATTCTACGTTAAGTTAACGAACTGCACATTTGCTTAACTGTGATAGGATGGAAAAGAAATGGCCCACAATGCATATTAACTGACTGATTTTCCAGTCCGCCGCCGCCGGCGACTTGCGGCCAAAATAGGAAATAACAAGCTGGAATTATCAAGTGTTCACCGATAAAGTGATAATTATCTATGTAAATAAATAAACAAATACATATTTAGGAGGACAATGTTACACAAGTCGAATTAGCTTCATAGTAAGCTCAAGGCTTGTGATAAGTGTACTTGACGATATATTCAAAAGATAAATAATAACGTACGCAGTTTTTGCTCGCTGTGTAAAATTAAAATGTAGGTAAGTAGTTTTTCTCAAACATGCAATGAAATATTGATTGTGTTCTTCATTCAGTCCCAGGGATTCTGGCTCAGACACTGATTCTGCTATCCCCGTGGTTAAATCTAGCAAGGTGACACTCGGAATTAACAGAACACTCATTAGTCTCATTATATGGAGATTGAAATTAACAATAGAATCGTAAATGGGGTCAAAACATTACACAAAATATTATCCATTTGTCGCAGGGAGCAATGGATGCATCACTCACATCACTGCTAAGAGCCTATGTTGTAATTTTCTTCTAAAACAAACATTGAAAGTAACAAAGTTTAGTCGGACTAAAAGTAACTCTCAATTAATTCAAACGGTATCCAAAATCTACTTAAGACTTGAACCTCTTAAAAGAGTAATTTCTTTAAGAAACAGTTAACCCGGTAAAGCACACATGTACACAGACGTACGCATATGTGTGTACACATACATAATTGTGGAGAGAATAAAAAAATGCGCTAAGTGTGGCTTACTTGCGCGAGCCGAGGCGGGTACAGTCGGACAGGGTAGTGGTTATAAGCGCACTTTATGTCCATACTTGGAAGAGAACCATCTTCTACTTCACATTACGCTCTTTACATGAGTGAAAGTAGTCGTTTCGCCATGGGTTGCAAGCTTCAGAATCCGTCGTCATTCTTTCCGTACTGTTCTTCTATTCTATAGCAATCGTGGAGTGGACCAATGAGTATAGTTTCGACTTGATCAGTCCAACGCACTGGCTCCTAATTGTCACCTGACAATGACAATTCACCGTATATTGCTGGTTCAACAACCTAGCGACCACCTTAACTTCTTTCAATGTATGGCGAATTGTCTGCGTCAGGTGACAATTGTCATTTTTTTTTAATTTATTTAGAACACAAACAGTCGCATAAACAAATATACATGGGGTACAAACTTGAGTACCAAAGAAACATAATGCTAAAGACCTGGAGGTTCATAACTATCATGATAATCAATTTGGTGAAATAGGGGCCTGGTTTCCTGCCGCGTGCTTTTTTGCCTTCAACTTTTCCCTACACTATACAAGTCGTTCAAAAGAAGTGTCTTCTCGACGTCGTGTGATAGGTATGTCCTAGGAAAGTGACAATTCGACATTAAACGATAGAATAAAGACGTTGTTCGTAACAGAGTATGGAAGATGAGATGTTGGTTTCAAACTGTCCAGGTTATGTCAAACATTTTTCTCCAGCACCACATTTCCAAAGCGTCTATCTTCTATTTCTCGCTCTCTCTAACCGGCTGCCTGGCCTGGCGACGTTTTTTTTTACCCCCTTTTCTAAGTAGTGAATTAGTACGTACCGGAAGGCGCGGCGTAGGTAGGCCCCCCACAAGGTGGACTGATGACCTGGTAAAGGATGCGGGAGTCAGCTGGATGCGGGTAGCGCATGACCGGTCACTTTGGCACTGTTTGGGGGGGGGCTATGTTCAGCAGTGGACGTCCTTCGGCTGATATGATGATGATGATTAATATGTACGTTTGTAAACCATAATAGACGAACACATCCCCGTGCCAGTGTACGTAGCGGGCACCGTTCCGACTGGCTACAGTTGGCCGCCCGAGCGCGAAGTTCAAATCTCGCGGTAATTGATAAATAAATGCGGCACGTGCGGCCGGGTCAACAACTTGTATGCACCGTGTACGGTGCTTTATGGCATATGAAAAACTAAAGCTCATAGTTTTTTTTGTCTATTGTGGCGGAAAGGAGGGGAGGCCTTTGCCCAGCAGTGGGACACAATATAGGCTATAAAAAAAATATTGTATGGTAGGGTTGAGTTGTAAGTTACGATCCCGACGCTGGGAACAGTTAGCAGAATAACCAACATATACTATGGTTAGCAGCAAATATATTAGAGTAATAAATTAATAAATAAATAAATAAGCAGTGCCCTACACACATGAGCAGACGATGGATGAAGTGGAAAGTCTTGTAGGATGGGGTTCTCTATAAAAAAACTGCACTATCTGGTGACGGTTCTGTGTCATAGCTTGTTATTCATCATCATTATCATCATATCAGCCGAAAGACGTCCACTGCTGGACACAGGCCTCCCCCAAAGAGTGCCAAAGTGACCGGTCCTGCGCCACCCGCATCCAGCGGACTCTTGCAACCTTCATCAGGTCATCAGTCCACCTTGTGGGGGCCTACCCACGCCGCGCCTTCCGGTACGTGGTCGCCACTCGAAATCCTTTCCGGCCCAACGGCCATCGATTCTACGTGCTATGTGCCCGCCCACTGCCAAGCTAGTTATTGCCGCCATTAAATAAACAAACCTCTGGTGTCAGGAATCAGTGAACAGTGAATCAGTACTGACAGGAGAACAAAGATAGAAACCTGCTAGGGCTAATGTACCGTGGCAAGCTCGATTCGTAAAATTATAAGAGTAAACTGCGGCGTTGAAGGTAAGGGCGGCTATTCTCAAATGTTGTGTCTGCGTTTGTGTCTAATTACCACGACCATTTACGAACATTTTTTATGGAGTCGTGGTAATTAGACGCAGACACAAAATTTGAGAATAGCCGAGGGGTAAACCACCACACTACACTTACCTAAATAGTAGTAATATAATACGAGTAATGTACTATACAGTAATATAAAAGAAAGGTGCTATTTAAATTGCTAAATTAATTCTCAACAACTCGAGCGTTTCTTACTGTCTTTCTCTGTTCATAAACATTTTGTTACTTTGTTTTCACTAATATATTGCATAATAGGTACTCTTTTGTTACCTAGCACTAAATACGGTAGATTAGTATCTAATCTAGTAATCTTTGGATAACTTTGTTGGTCTCACACTCATGAATTGTTTGTTGTTTGTATACACCTCCTAAGACCCCTACAACTACTAACTACGTACTTTTAGAACTAATTTCAAAATTGACTTTGTACTTTTACTGAATGTCAAAAACTTCATATTTCAAAACCACTAGCGTACCATTGGGTCTCGGGAGGTTAAGCTCAGAATCTTATGTTTTTGTCCTAAATAAATTGAAAAATAAATAAATAAAATAAGTAGGTTTTAATGATGATATGGTGTTGGTTGGGGGAGAGTGACGAATACAATGCAGCAGTCCCCATTCAGACAGGGTTATCAACAAGTGGCGGGAGAGGTATGAGGTCATTAGTCAGCTTAACCTTTAAAAATACCACCAAGAGTCCTACAACAACAATGTGATTTGGCTCAAGTAGACATTCATTTGGATCAGAGTGCAGCTGGCCTGGCCGAAGATGAAGAAATTGGATGCGCTTCTGACGGCGGGAAACCGTCCATTATTGTGGCCTAGAAGACAAATGGGGGAAACACACAGCCATATCATGACGGAGTTATATATACAGGTTTTTTAAAACCTTAGCTACGCATTCACACTCCAGTACGATTTATAGCATCGCTTTTTCTACCATCTAACATCAAGCACTACTTTTTATTGCAGTATATAAAATACAATTTATAGTCTCTTCATTTATTGAGCACACTCCATAATTTTCTAGCTACATCATAAACTGTGTGTGTGTGTGCTTTATGGCAGCTCACATAATATTTCCGTTAGATCTTAATGTGAACTGAACTGGAACTGATGCGTTAAGGACGTGTGTTGTCAAACTAGCACTAAACCTGTACGTCTATCATGGGACGGCAGCGACATACTCTCGATTTTTCTCGCACTATACCTCTTGTTCTAAGTGTTCCTATAAGAGAGAGACGGATAGTGCGCCGTCTCGTAATAGCCGTGCTGCTCGAGAAAAATACGCGGTCAGTCGCTCTAACCAACTGAGCTATCGGACCCGTCCTCGGTTCAACACATGTTCAAACAGTTACGTTACTTTGGTTCGAATCCGGCCTGGTTCCATATTTTTCTAACCCGTTTGAAGTGTGGATACTGCAATAGTAAATGGAGTTTTCCTTAGTTGAGTGAAGACACTTCCCCAATTCTCTCTTCAGTCCTCATTCCTGAGGATCGTATTGGATTCCGCAGCCCTGATGATTTGTCTCCATCGGTTTCGATCCATGGTCAGTGCTTGTTGGAACTAGCTTGAGGATGTGACTTCCTTGACCATACTACAATAATTATGGTTGATAATAAATGATGAAGCTAGGGCAGCCTAGTGGTTCAGGCATGCGGCTGTCAAGCGGCAATGAGATAGCAATGAGTTTTTCGGAACTGATGTGCCTACGAATATTTACCGTTATTCTATCGGTGAAGGAAAACATCGTGAGGAAACCGGTTTAATCCCAATAAGGTCTAGTTTTCCCTCTGGATTGGAAGGTCTTTGTAAACCTAGTGACATTGGCAAATCTTGGGAATAGGTGTCAAAGCGGACCCCGGGCTCGTTTAGGGCTCAACTGGGAATAACGCTAGGAGGATGAATAATTAAATGAAATTGACCTGGTCTGACCATCTATTTGGCAAGCATTCTGCCCCAACTGGTCTGCTCCTAATTCATGAGTGGAATGACATGTCTGTGTCCGACATCTCTAGACCCTTTCAGTGCTACTAGTACTAGGCACCAGCTAGGTGGGCGCTTTGCTCGTAGGCGCTTTTCTCTAAATATGTTTTTTTCCATGTTATCGGCTACGAACGAGGCGCTACGAATTTCTTGTCAATGTGCTAACCTGAGGGGTAAACAAATAACTTTGCGAAGAAGCGTTAGAACAATGCAACTGTTTCTGCTGGTTTTGCTATGCAATTTTTCCGTAAAAAAATGACATTTAAGTCTACCTGACGCACGTACAAACTTAATCGACTACCTGGTCTCGCTCGTCTGTGGGTAAGCCATGCTTGCCCCTAGCGGGTCGTATGCTTATTAGCCACTATCGTGATAAAAAGTAAAGCGCTACAAGTGTGCTACTTGTTGCTCAAGCGATTCTGATTGAGCACGATGATGCAAGTCAGTTAAAAATGGCGTCATATGCTAGCTGACTAATGCATTGTACATAATGAGTACCCCGCGTACCGGTAAATAGCCGAAAAGTCTAAATGAATTCTGTGAATGAAGTTTTCGGTACAAACTTATTTATACACAGTTATCGTGGCACACTTGTACCGATAGATACTTTGGTAACTTGTATTTCGCCTGGGATTGTTATGTTGGGAAAAAACAATGCAGAGACAATTGGCTGGATCAGTTTAGTGATAATGCTTATTGAATAGGTAAAATGCTTATATTTTGTGTGTGCCTCCTGTAGAGAGGTGCGTTATTTCAGTCAAGTAATACTTACATAGAATAAAGTGTAAAATATGTTGTACTTTAAGTAGGTAATTGCGATTATATACGAAGTAAGATGTATCTATAGCTCGAGTGAAGAAAAATACTAACACCATCTTGATAATGATGGCTGGTAGGTTTGACTGTCTAATACTTCAGTAGTGGACTTGGCAGGTCAAATCTACCTAGCTATATATTATATAAGTGTATTTCCTCTGTATGTCAGTTTCTGTTGTGTGTTCAATGGTATGTATTGAGCTCTGTATTGTGTAATCTAACCTAGTAAATAAAATTATTTAGATTTTATGAATAATTTATATCTGACTAGCTGCCGCCTGCGACTTCGTCTGCGTGGACCGTATTTTAATACAGGCTAAAAACTATCTTCGTGCAAAATTTCATCCAAATCGGTTAAGCATGATCGAGTAACATCCAAACATCTAAACATCTAAAATATCGCATTTACAATAGTACTATGATAATAGTTATACGAAAATTGTACCTACGAAGTTTGATAGGAAATAGTTATATGTACAAAATTTAATAAAAGTTAAATACGAAGTTTGATACGAAGCATGGTTAGCACAAGCCGGCGCCGGGTAGAATACATAGAAAGATACGGATTGTCTATTTCGCCACGAGACAGCTCGCGCGCCTTCTTATGCTTTCCATGCTGTCCGGTACAAAAAATAGTATAGATTACCAATTAGATACTTTTATGTTTATTAGGCTGACTAAAGAGGATTTTTCATCATTCGAATTTAAACCATGTCACGTTGATATAAGGGCTCATGTCATACACTAGTGCAACGTCCAGGACTAGGACATTTACCTTCCAACAATATTTGAATGTGTCAAGACTGGTCACGACCTATTAATTAGTCATTTATTACCTTGAAATTGTAAACCATCATCACTGCATTGAATAATTAACGTACATGTGCTACAATCTACTTTAAGAACTTGGTTAATAATTAAAATGCCTCACAGTCAATTAAAAAGAAAATACAAACGATTACAAAAATCCAAGTCGGTACCAAACGGAAGGCGGATAGCGCGCGGACAATGGGTTATATTGCACGCTCTGTAAGTGCAAGCGAGACGGTCATACCCCGGTCGGTGCGCGTTGGAACAAGACAGCACTACTCATATGTTACATGCGCGTGAGTTTTTACTGCACGCACACGTGCGCGTGCGCGTGTGTGGGTGTTTTGTTTGTGTGCGTTATGTTTTAACGGAAATTTCTACTAGTTGTGATTGGAGGCTTGACATTATGAAGTGATGGTTATCAGGAAATTGTCTTAGAGATACAAGAAGGATGTCGCATTGTTTTAGATCTTTTTGGTGAATTGAAATCACGACTCCTCATGGAACATAATTATAATTTTGACATGTTCAAAAATGATTTTTGAGCCTCTATTCTGAAACGCGTCACTGCATATTGGGATTAGATTGGAATGGCATTAATTAGGGCGCGTTCAGACACGTTAACGTGCTCAATTTATGATGTTGGTCTGTGATAAAGGTTGTATGAAAAAAGATTACCTACAAAGACACTCACTTCCCTCATACACTCGTGTGAGGGAAGGGTACCTACCATAGCGAACATATTCCGACAAAATCGGAGCAATCCTAAAGTAAGGTCAAGAGAATGAAGCAAATAAGTTTCTGTCATAAATTTCATCTTTGATACAAGCTTTTATTGCCGACTGTACTTTCCTCAACCCCAAAACGGCCCAAACTCAACGGGGTTACGTCGTTTACGTACTCAATTTCCATGGCCACCTTCTGTCTCCATCCTCAGATCAGGTCGATGATGGAACCTACCTACAATAATATTGAATTGTCATCCAAACCATACTCATCCTCGCAGCGTCATTCCCGGTAATGCCCCTAAAGGAGCCCGGGGTCCACTTTGACACCTAATCCCAAGATTTGACATATACCTATACCCAAAAATTCAGCTCAATCGATCGAAGATATCTGCTTCAAAATTCAGTTGCAAGATTCCACCCGAACAAATATACATCATCATCATCATATCAGCGACGTCCACTGATAGACATAGGCCTCCCCCAAATAAGTTGCAAGTTAATTAAAAGCTTGTAGATAAGGATTTCTAAGATCTAAGCAAGTACAAAATCGTCATCTCTGCCTATATGCATCTAGAAAACAGGCGTGATTAAGGATTACATGTAATGTACTTATGTTGCCATAGCTTTGTCTAGATTTGTCTCTAGCTATAAAGACAACTTCTTCAAACGAATAAAGGGCTGGCAACGCGCCTGTGATTCCTTAGGCACCAAAAGGGGCACCGCGGACCAAATGCTCGTTTGTCTCGGCTTAAAATATGCCTGATTGCGATCGGAAGCGGATGATAAAAACAGACCACCAGCCTAAGTACATAAATTAAACCAGTTAATTACTGTTATTCCATTATCCAATTTTAATCATAGTTTTCTGCTTATGTAAGTCAGATAGTTTCCGATATACGAATACCTACAGACAATTAGTTACCGTCCGTAATAAACCCGTTACGTTATATAATCATACTAATAGCTGCCTGCGGCGTCTCTCTCGTATTGCAAAGAGCGCAGGCAAATACGCAGGAAAAAATATAGCATAGCTCCACCCGGAAAGTCCATTCTATACGCAGGTGAAAGAAGTTTTTAAATTAGTAGTTCCGTATATAACCCATTACATACAAAGCTCCAATTTCACAGACTTTACCACTAATTTAACGAAAGCGACTGCTATGCCACCTGATTTACCAATCCAGAGTGAAACCTAGACCTTGTTGGGACTAGACTGGTTTCTTCACGATGTTTTCCTTCACCTAAAAGCTATACTGCTATACTATCATCATCATTCATCATCATCATCATTTTCTTGCCCTTTTCCCATTTAAGTACTTGGGGTCGGCGAAGCATGTCTCTTTCTAGAAGACCTCTCTGGCACTCATCACTAACTTCCTTCCTCTGGTGGATGTCGCTAGACGCCTCCCTAAGGCGTTGTAAGAAGGAACTGATTGAAAGATTTAGTGGCCGAGTAAGATTGTTCCGATAGCTCAGTTAGTTCTAGTAGCGACGGGCCATGAATGTCGGTTCAAATCCGGCTCGGAGAATATATTTTTTTATTTTTCCTGTAATTCAAATGTATAAGTTCCATCCTCCTTCATATCGTCTCTCACACAGATACCTATACTGATATACTTAATTATACCTCCAAAACTTACTAACTATTCTCAATCAGATTCGTTATTCGTGATATAGCATCGGTGACTTTCGCATTCATAATGTTAAGTAATAGATTGCTGAGTTAAAGAAACCCTTTGCGATGCGCTACTTTAATTAAAATTTTGTGAAACTTATGTTGGTGTTAGGTACATGATTTTCAATGTGGAAACACTATTTAGAAGATTAAACATCAAGCAAATGTAACGTGGGTAATCTATGTTGATTACGAAAGACTTTACCAAGCTTTTTTTCCTATACTAGATAGTATATTGTAAGCAATATCTATATAACCCTTTTTTGTAAACGACTGTTTCTTAAATAAATAAATATCCTAGACGTGCGGTGTCCTTTATATTTAGGAGTTTCATTTAAAAATTTAATGAAGTTTCATTTGTTTTGTTTTGACGCTTAGAGACAGTATACATCTCTACGAACATTTGTATTCTTATTAATTGTATTTGGACGCTCAGAGACCTTATACATCTCTGGAATACAGAATTACCTAATATCATTAACTTTCTGTTAATGCACAGACCTTATACTTATCAAATGTAATGTTTTGTTTTCATTAACTTTGTGACATTTAGTGTGTTGTTATATCAGTCCTTAATGTGCAAATTTAAATTATTATTGTGCTAGATTATTATTCTTTTAATGTAAGATTATTATTTTTATTGAATATTACCGTTTGACATGTAGAAGGGCCCTTGTGGCTTATTTGCAGAATAAATAATTTGTATTTTGTATTTGTAGGAACATTTTGTACGGATAGTAATCTAAACTTATACTGAGAACTTTTGACATAAAAAGTAATCATGAACAGGTAAACTTGTCCTTAGCTTAGCTAACCTTTGAGCAATTGAGTGAAAGGTTTGTAGAACAAGATAGAAACACGACACTAAATATGACAATTATACCCAAGACATTGGTCTAAGTACACTTAAGTCGTGTACATATAGTAAAGTTTTGCATCTTTGGGAATTTCTTGTTGTCACGTCAAAGATATGTATACATTTCTCGCCTTATTGATCAACTGTAGGTACTAATAATGGTAAAGGAGAGTAAAGTTTTGTATCTTCCGGAATTTCTCGTCGATACTATGGTAACTATACAGGACACTGGCCTGTCGTGTCCAGGATTTGATATTATTACGCCGAGAACGTCCTGACATTTGCGGGGTGCGCGGGAGTGGCCGTTAAGGCGGTTGTAGTACTTTCTTCGTCTCGCTCCGCCGCCCGGGGTGGCGCTAGGGACGGAACGAAGTTCATATATCGATTGTCTTCATTAGTTTGATCAGTTAGTTGGGCTTAAACCACCGACGGGAGTGGACGCAGTGCCGGTATTTTCGAAGGAGGAAACAGGATTTTTTGATACGATGTATTTTGATACGGCTATCACAACATTTGTATGCGCGTTAATTTATTAATATACGATTGAAATAAAAATGTGTCTTTCATAACAAAGGTTAGCAATATGGGGTGAGAGTTTCGTGTTTAACTAATTAGTGAATTCAATTAATAGTGTACGAAGGATCGCCAAAAAACATTCATGTTGACATTTGTATGGCGACATTTGTACGGCTTTTTTGGTAATACAAATGTCGAACGTGGCACACATGTCGATTCAAAACAAAACCTAATAAGTGATTTTTAATATTTTGGAATATAATCACAGAATAAGTAATACAATATAACGACCATCATAAACCATAAATCTGAGATACTATATCGAAATAATGAGTTTTTTTATTGTACAGATATTTTAAGCTGTTTCAACAATTGTATGGCAAAATCGACATTTTGATGGCACTCGTCGAAATTTTTATGCCGCTATCGACATTTATATGGCAGAATCGACATTTGTATGGCATTATATCGACTTCTGTATAGCGCTGTCGACATTTATATGGCGCTGACGACATTGGTATGGCACGGTGATTTTAAAGCATCAATCATCAATATCTAGCTAACCATTAGAAGCACAGTGGTGCCTCATGCACCATATTTTTTCTTTTTAAAAACCCTACCTCTCGCTGTCGGTACGAATCTAATATTCCAAAAAATAAAAATACCATACTAATGTCGAAAAAACGTCTTGTCCAAAAATTTACTCCACTATCAAACACGTTTTTTTTTCAAGAAAGATAATTTCGTGACCTGAGTATATATAAAAAAAAAATTATAAACTCAGCCTCACGAAAACTGAATTGACAATATATAATTATCGAACCTGCTGACAAAATTTCACGTGAATCGGTTGAGAAATGCGACCTGTAGAGAAGAATGGACATCCGGACATAGGAACGCATTTTCAAGCAGAGAACTTCGTTTGCTTCGCTCACTCGATTGAAAACTGCAATAAATGCAGTACTCATGATAAATATCGTCAATTTCATCGATACTATCCCCTCCCTCGTCACAGCAGGAACGGAAGTACAAATAATTGTGGCTCTTCCCCCAGCCGTCCCGCAAATGACCGCTTTTTGTGCCGACTGTACGCTGGCTGTACTTTTTGTACACTTGCCCCGAGTATGAGAGTTAGAAAGCAAGTTTATAATGACAGAGAAATGCCAGTGTGTTTAAAATTGTTATTTGACTAGACTTGACTTGTAGCAGATGAATCGCATTTTAATGTTGAACTAAAGGTTTTTTCTAGGAACCAAAACATAGGACCAGAAAGTAGTGTATAGATTCTGACAGGTTTGTCAACGCGCATTGACTCTGAGGCACGCGTCCATAGGCTGTGGCTATTATCAGGTGGACTGTCCATTTGTTGACCAATGACGTCTAATGCGGTGTCAAAAAGGAACCAATGTGTTGAACGATTGAGTATCGTAACATAACCTTTTTATTACGGCTGTGGCAAACAAGCATACAGCCTGCCTGATGGTAAAGATATAATGTCGCCAATGGACGCTTGCGATTCCAGAAGAATCACGAACGCGGGTCCTTCACCCTCAATCAATGATATATTTGTTTGCATAAATAAGGGTATCATTAAATTTACAATTTTTATAATGTCCTTCCTTATTTCACCATAAACAGCACGACTATCATGCGACAGTCGCGACATACTCTCGATTTTTCTCGCACTATACTTTCTAAGTGTTCTAATAAGAGAGAGACGAGAATAGTGCGAGAAAAATCGAGAGAGCTCGAACGCCGTCCCGTGATAGCCGTGCTGGTGTACAAATATTTAAGAGTGAAATGCGCCTTTATTACAATTACCTCAACACGACACATCCTTGGAAGCTCTGGCGACCTGACCTGACCAGGAACACAACACCACATATCTACAGAGCAAGTAGTGGCGTCATTATGGCTGTAGTCTTCTGTCAGGTGGATAGGTACTACCCCAGTTGCTCTAAATTTTAACAAGGTGACGTTCCGCTTTTTTCTACGTTAGGGGAATGCTTTGACGCACCGTCCACCCGGTCAGGACAGGACGGGTGTGTGGGACTGTCTCTATAGTTGCCATGGTTATGTCTCCTGAGTCACCTTTTAAACGTGCGATTTTATGGGTGTGAATGTCGGGGTCGCTTGTCATGTTCAACCCCATATTGTAGGAAACATCTGCTAAGCATGTTTAAAGTTCATATTGTAACAATTTATGGAAGGAATTTTGTCATTATGATGCCTCCTGACAAATTCAAAATTTCTTTATATGCCAGAAACAGAAAAATGGCAATTTTTTGGCCCGTAATTTCAGCGCAGACAGAAGTAAAGAAAAATCTCAGTGTGCAACCTATTAGTAATTAAGCTAACAATCTGCGCCCGCGCAGCACGTGCGCGCTCTTGTTACAAACGGACAGCGGCGCCCAAACTTGGTACGAATTGGTTAGTATCAACTTTTAGAATGAACGTCGCACGTTTCGATTGTGGAATAAGCTCCCTGCCTAGGTTTTCCCAAAGGTGACACCCTATGGGTATAGGTCCTTCAATTAAGAAAGAAGTGTACGCGTGTTTAAGGCGGCAACGCGCATATGGCACCCCTGGATTTGCTATCGTCCATAGGCTATGGTGACCGCTTGCCATCAGGCAGGTAATGTCCGTGTTTGCCACCGTCTTTGTATTTGAAAAAAAATTGTTATTTCAAATATAATTTCTTTAAACCATCGACTTGTAAACAAAAAACTAGGTTGCCAATTTTTATAACCCATTTTTTCAGCGCTGCTAGAATTAAAGATACATCCCACTGTATAGTAATCAAGCTAAAATTCAACGCGTGCGCACTCTTTTTACAAGCAGACAGCGGCGCCAAAACTTGTCGGTGGGCTACAAAGTTCTATCAACAACCAGCGAGCTGGCAACAGATTTTCGTGACCAATTGAACCCTGTGCTATAAATTGTGAGAAGCTTAAGAATGTTGCATCATGAAGCCCTGTACACGTCAGCTGCGGCTCCGTCGGTGGGTTGACCAGCAGCAGCCTTCCAAACCCGTAAAAGTTTTTTTTTACGATAACTCATAATAAAGTGTTGACAATAATGTACGATTCTCACCAAACGGGCCGGGCCAGAGCGCATTCGATTACATGCAAAGGAATTTGAACCGTCATCATCTTCCTAGCGTTATTCCCGGTAATGCCCCTAAAGGAGCCCGGGGTCCGCTTTGACACCTAATCCCAAGATTTGGCATAAGCATTAGTTTTACGATAGCGACTGCAATCTGACCTTCCAACCCAGAGGGAAAACTAGACCTTATTCGGATTAGACCGGTTTCCTCACGATGTTTTCCTTCACCAAGCTTCAAAAAGTTAACGGTAAATATTCAGTACATAAGTTCCGAAAAACTCATTGGTACTAACTGGGATTCGAACCCACGACCAACGATTGACAACCGCATGCCTGAACCACAAGGCTACCGTAGCGTAGCTCTATATATATATATAAACAGTAATTACATTTCATATTTGAATGCATCGTGCATCCACTGCGAGGCGGCAGCTACCGACGCGGTCGGTGGAGATTGTCCTCAAATATGAATTGCATCTACTGTATAGTAGGGAATGCAATTACCGGGCAAATTTCATTACCGGTAAATTACCGATTTGAGTGAGGCAAAACCGGTTAACCGGTAAATTACCGGTAAATTGAATTTGGTTAATAAGTAGCGTTATTTGAGGATTATTTATGGTAAATATAAGCTACGTTTTAGTATAAAGAGTTATGTGCTGTAAATGCCGTAATAATCAGCTTCATTCATATTTAAAACTTGCTCAGAGGTAGGAAGGCCAGAAACTCAACTAATTGCTCTTAGTCCTACATATTTCCATTACAATATCAGTACAATACAAAACAGTTTTTCGGCGTTGGCGGTTCACACAGTGCCTGCGGTCATTGTCTTGACTCCCAGATCCACAGATACGTACTCCTACGGATTTCCAATTCTATAAAAAAAAAACATTTACTGAATAGAAGAACATATTATCAAAATAATACAACACAAACTGTATCGCATCGAAAGATTTCTCTTAGTCCAAGAAAAAGGGGGCAAGTTACTGTATAACCTGACGGAGCGTATGGATCTGGTCTACGGTGCTAAAGAACCTTCGGAAACCGGCTTGTTCGAGAGGCTGGAAGTCATCTAGCCTGCCGTACGAGACGGTTCGTAATGACTCTCGAAAACAGCTTATAGACGTGGCTCAGAAGTGACATGGGTCGGTGGTTCTTCAGCAGGGTGTTATGACCCTTTTTGAATAAAAGAACCACCATACCTCTGTTCCTTGCCTTTGGCGTTCTCCCTCCCAGTAAGACGAAGAGAGGTATTTCTTTGGATTGTGATGATGAGTATACCTTTGAAGTTTGTTATGGCGTCTCTATTGTACTTATTCAAAAAGATCATTATTCATATTTCATAGAACAGAACCGAAAACGTGTTTGCATTTTAAGAAGCTTCTACAAACGATCGTATTATTTAGATCCTATAGGCACATAAGGTAAGATAACGCTAAGAAGTTTATTCAGTTGTCATTTTTAAATGATAAAAGGAGGGTTATTGAGATATAATCATGACGATAAATTATAAATAATCGATAAAATGTATTAATTTATCGATAATTAGTGTTTCGGTAAATTACCGGTAGTTGTTTTAATTTACCGGTAATTTACCGTCCTCATATTCGGCCAATTTACCGGTTAACCGGTAAACCGGTTTACCGGTATGAATTCCCTACTGTATAGACGGTTCTAACTCCTTTGCATGTAATAGAATGCGCTCCGGCCCGGCCCGTTCGGTGAGAATCCGTACATAAAGTATCAAGATTTTCGTAAGTGCATTTAATGCATGATTCAAAGCAAACTTTGAGAACCGCTCCCGCAAAAGGCAGTTGCAACAGTCCGTTACAGTTTATCCGTCGGCATCCGGCAGAGAGAGAGGGCGTTATACGCGCCTCGCGCGTCAGAGCGAGACGCACGCGTGTTCTTGTTCTATTTGTCTAGATTAATTACGTGATGGTGAAATATTGAGTTTTGTAAGTTTGTTGTAAAATTTTGGTGAATTACTTCTGGTTGTATTTAATTCTTAGAGTTTTTATCGACAAGAAAGTCATGATTAGAACAATTTACAGGGTTTTTCATTGCCCCTAGTATTTTCTTCAATAGTTGTACCCTAAAGGACCTAATACACTAGAATTAATTGGGGTTTACCACTGACAGATAGTTTGCCTACATTTAATTTTCAACTTTAACCTCATGCAAATTAAGTAGTTATTTCTAAATCGGTAGACGTGGGTATACGTATTCTGTAAATTGCTTTATTTGTATTACACTAAACTTGAAATTTAAATGAAACCAAACTATCTGTCAGTGGTTAACTAACAGTAATAGTACTGTACCAAGAATTGTCGTACGCACTAGTTTTACAAAACCGACTGCCATCTGATCTTCCGACTTAAAGAAAACCAGATGTACCTAGTTGGGATTAAGTAGACGTGTACGTAATGTGATAAACAAGTGAATTCAAAAGACTATTCGAAAACCCCAACTGCTTTTCAAATATTATATTATGGTCACTCCCACAAATATGAGGAATCTAACAACACCTCATAAGCCAAATACCATCTAACCAGTGAAATAGTATACTTGTCGACATACATACTCTGGAAAAACATAACCCTCCTTCTGAGGCAGCCAGCAATAAAAGGGCGAATTAATAGCATGATATTCATCTTGATATTTGTCAGAAGTCCCGACATTTTCGAAAATTAAGTTTTAGACAAGCGCTTCGCTCAACAGGGCGCTTAAAAACTGTCCCCCGTCGCATGGCACTTGCAGAAAAAACCCGCGAGTCATCGGACTGACATATAATGAGCGAATACCCCTAGAACTAAAAAACTAAACTTCTGACATAAAATTTACAAGTCGACTGAGTAACTTTTAATTGGAAAATCCGCTATATTCCATAGTATTATGACACTACCAGTTAGATTTATGTATTAACCTGTATTTTCTATGGACATCGTATTGGACCTAATATTTTTAAATTGTTTGGATTATGATGTTCCCAGATTATTTACGACTATCTGATTGAAATTAATAGTTCATTTAGTAACTTGTTGACATAAAATATAACAAATATTTCCAAAAAGTCTGCAGTAAGCTCGGCCGAATTTGACGTTCCAATACAAACGTAGTTACGCTCTCATTTAAAAACTACGTGTTGGATAGTGACGAAACATGACATATACAGACATGGATATACCTCGTTTCATTGTATATGCAAAGTTTCTTTACAATCCAAAACGTTGTTTCAAAATGAGAGCATAACTACGTTTGTATGGAGAATCGAGCTTACTGCCGACTCTTAATCGTATGATAATTTTTTTTTTTTTTTAATGGAGATATTTTTTTTTACTTGATTTTGCTAAGAAACCGACGATCATAAAATAGACCTAATAATTGACTTTTCGTAATTTTATGTAACAACAGAAACAAACCGCTTGGCTGCATATGAAGAAAGTCGCCCGTTGAAGTCTTTTGCGAGGAAAGTTTGTCGACGTGCCTAGACGAGTAATTATTAGAAATAAGTGTTTTGTAGTCAACTTAGTTGAAAATCGTAGAACAATCCTCTCATTCATAGACATTGCCAAGCCTCTGGTAACTAAACTATGAGTCACAAAACATTTGTCATTTTAACATGTATATAAAATTTTATGAAAAAGTAACAGGGAAACAAAAAATGGCGTTTTAACTTAAGTTAGGTTGGTTATGAATTCTTATTCATGACTTTTTATTCATTCTTATTTTAAAAAAAGCCATTTGAAAACATCATTAGATACAAAATACCAAAGAATGCAGAGTAATTATTCCATTTGAAGTTAAATACGATGTCTATTGAGTTTATGTCCATAACTAGCTTTCTTTAACCCTTTGGGTGTCTTTTGGCTGAGAAGACGATGATGATGATTAGTGAGCTTTAGCTCAGAAGGTGGCCACGGGACTTCAGTACTTAACCTTAACGTAACCCCTTGAGAATCGTCTCAATTAGTAAATGATAAATAAAATAATTGGGTACAAGTTCACACGTAGGTATCTACCTAGTCCCAAACTAAGCAAAGCTTGTACTATATACGAGTAGATACTAGGCGATAAACATACTTATATAGATAAATTAATGCTTAAATACATTAAAAAATCCATGACTCATGAAGAACCATTTTTCCACATCACGCAAATAAATGCCCTTACCAGGATTCGAATCCAGGACCTCCAGCTTCTTGGCAGGGTCACTACCAACTAAGCTAAGCATTTCTCATAATAACATTAACGTTAACATTTGTAATGTCCACTGGCACACACAAGACAAGTGAACGGTTATGGCTCAGTGGTTTACTCCCCTCGTCTTGGGTTCAACGCTGGACGTAAACATTGCGTTCTTTATTTAAATTACCGACTTTCTTACGGAGGGTAAGCAGGGTGAGTGGCAGGGCAGGTGCATGAAATATTGTTGGTTGTAGAAGTTTTAATTATATGGCTTGTTTTCTAGTAAAAATACAGTGTACGGTTCTGGGTGAAAAAAACATGATGTGTCCATCAATTCAATAAAAATATGATTTACTAGATTCTGTCCACGAATCCGTCCGCGTGTAACTCGTTTGTATCGTAGCTCCATACAAACTTTCACTCCCCATTTCCACGATTTCCGACACAAAAAGTATTCTACCGTTGCTTCAGGACTCGGATCTATCACTGTACGAAATTTCATCCAAATCGGTTCAGCGGTTTAAGCGTGAAAAGGTAACTGACAGACACACTTTCGCATTTATAATATAAGAAAAAAAAACTGCTTTAAAAATTAAACAAACAAAAGACGATCACTTCCAGACAACGATTTGGTGGAGATGATGCTTAACAATTTAACATTAAAAGTAATCTCCGCCTTGCCGACTGTCTGTCTTGTGGCAAATAAACTCTATACCCACAGGATCCTCTGTGCCTATTAGTCTTAATACAGGCATAAGAGGTAGTCCCTGGGCGACCGAGCCCTGCTCGCGTGAAAATATAGAAGGTACGGAGAAAACCAATTTTCCTAGCTAAATCAATTTCTCGTACCCGCAAATCTTTACGCTCCAAATTTAATTGAAATCGTTATAGTCGTTTTGGAGAATTGCAAATATATACATAAAGTTTTGGTAATAATCTGTGTAAATCAAACCTACATTTAGTATTCCTATATAGGTATATGTCACAAAAGTGCCAGGCAGATCTTTTGGCTTCATCATCCTCTTAGCGTTATTCCCGGTTGTGCCCCTAAAGGAGCCCGGGGTTTTGCCACCTAATCCCAAGATTCGGCATAGGCACTAGTTTTACGAAAGCGACTGCCATCTCACCTTCCAACCCAGAGGGAAAACTAGACCTTATCAGAGTAAGACTGTTCCTTACGATGTTTTCCTTCACCGAAAAGCTAACGGAAGATATTCCGTACATGAGTTCTGAATAATTTATTGGTACGAGCCGGGATTCGAACCCATGGCCGCCGCTTGACAGCTGCATGTCTGATCCACTAGGCTACCGTAGCTTCGTGGTCTTTTGGTGGCCAATTATAGGTGAAAGGACCATCGGTCGTGTAGCAGCCCAATGGGTTGACGTTATCAGGAAGAACGCGGATCACTGGATGGTGAGGTAGGGCACAGGAAAATGTCATCCCTCTCGAATTTGGAGCAGCCCAACTGGAGAAGTACCTCTGCCTTGCAGGAGACCACAGCCATAATAACACTACTACTTGCTCTGTAGTAGTGTTGTGTTCCTGGTGGTGAGCAAGGTCGCCAGAGCTCCCGAGGATGCGTTGTGTTGAGAGCGAGGGAATTTCTTCCTTCAGCTGTCAACACTGCGAATCCTCAAACATATCAAGGGTCGGCAACGGCCATGTTACTCCTTTGGAGTTGCATTCGTCTATAGGCTGCGGTGTTCCCTAACCATCAGGCGGGCCGTACGCTTGTTTGCCACCGATGTTGTATAAAAAAACACTTCTGGATGATACTGGTAAGATCTAGATCGGCGGCGCACTCATAGAGAGGCCTATTGCTCAGCAGTGAGCGATTACTGGCTGAAAATGATGACTTTGATGTGAAGCTACCAATGGGTATATATTTTTATAAGCCTAGGCATAGGCCTCTAACTAGGGGGTAAGTAATACGAAGTATAACAACTAATCATATAACGGTCATAATATATACGCTCACTGTGTATAAGTTTGTTTAGTATAACGTTCATTGCACATAACGAACGAAAGGTATAATGTCAAAATATATAATTTCGTAAAGTTTTACGTACTTTAGACATAATATCAATTGATATATCGATTAAAGCGTATAATATTCATAACACCTAAGGTTTATAACATATATTATTCAATTTATCTAACATCAAAAAGTATATTGCTCGTATATTATAATCGTCTTCAGTTATTTTAATAGCAATGCCGTATGAAGGAATATGTATGAATTTGAATAGAAAAACATTAAACGTTTTTAAGTTTGAAATTAAATTTATTTTTATATCAAACAGGCCAATTATTTTAACCTAACCTTACCTAAACACCAGCGTGTCGACGCCACCGTGTCTATTTCCGCTCTAAGGGACGCAAGGCAACCCTAACCTAACCTACAAGTAATACGATTGGTAAGAGTACTTGTTGTTTTTCACTGCGGGGGGCTTTGCCCCCCGAGCCCCCCTTTTACTTACAGCCCTAACCTAATTTTCTGTATTGTAATCCTCATACGAAAATATACTATGCGTTATGATCGTTATACGTTATAAGTCATAAGTCATAGGTATTTTATTCGTAAAGCCAATTTACACGTTATAATTGTTGAACATATTTACGTATGTCGTAAAAATAATAATAATAACAATATACACATCAATATGACAAAACACAGGTCGTGACATTAATAATAGTAATTAATAATAAGTTCATAATTCATAATTCATTTATTATTTGCAAACCATGGTATTACAAGATATTACAAGGGTATAGAGTACAGCATGGACCCTGTTAGGGCAAAGCAAAAACTTATAGTTAACTTAATCTATAGAATAAAAATATCAAGTACTAACAATTCTAAGTTCTAAAATATAGATTATATTATGACTTCCTTTTTGTGGAAATCTAAGAATTCGTTATAATCATAGAAAGGGTGCTCAACAAGCCAGCGTTTGAGGCGACATTTAAAAATGGCCAAGTTTTGGGCGCTGGTGATGCTGTCAGGTAGGTTGTTGTAGACGGCAGGCCCCATGACATGGGTGAGCTTGGCCGACTTGGTCAACTTGCGGCTAACGCCAACGAGCTTATGGGCGTTACGCGTATTGTAGTTGTGTACCATACTATATGTTTTGTACGCTGTTAGATTTAGCCGCACATATAAAGCCACCTGTAGAATGACTATAGCAGGTAAGGTCAGTATTCCCAGTTTTTTAAAGTGGGGTCTAGCAGGAGTATTGTGCGGTACTTGGGCGATTATTCTTACCGTTATGTATGTTATACGAAAATATATTATAAGCTATAATCGTTACACTAAATGAAATTATTCAATTTGAGTGTTATAGAAAAAAACGTTATATAATATGATTATTATGGCTATTGACCGTTATTCCTTATAAAAGTATTGGTATTGTTGTTATAGCTAACGTTCATTATATCTTGTGAACGTTATTAATATGAAATTATATATACTGTTGTTATACCTCGTGGGACGCACCCCTAACTAGGTACTAGTAACTTTAAGGTTAAAGTTACTAGTACCTAGTTACAGGCCTATGCTCAGCAGAGTGCGATTACTGGCTGAAAATGATGATGATGATCCACTTTGGGTTGATGTAATTTACTATGTATCCTTAATCACTCTTACCGCAGATAGCGCTCTCTTGTAAGTATCCACGAAAGATCAGAGTGAAGTTATTTTTTTACATGGTAACTTGTCAATCTTGTCATTAAGCTGAGTTGAAAGTTTTCTCTGACGCTTTTGTTAGATTGACACTTCGTGATAGTTTTAATCGTACATAAAATGTTTATTTTCCATTTCTCAGTATAAGCAAATCTTGAATAAATAATATTGTTTGTTACTTTCTTTTTTTAAACTTAGTAGTTAGTAGTCTCAACTGCTCAAAGGTTACCTGGAAGAGATCCTAAGAGAAGAGAAATAATAAGTCCCGTGGCAATAATTGTACTACCAAAATACACATCAACACATCGAAAGCCCGCTCAAATTCACAACTCCACCTTCCGTTTTACATAAGCCTCCACATAACTGCGCGGGAGTCGGTGTTCCACTCAACCGCATTTGAGCGTCGGAGAGCGCCGCGCGCGCACGTCGCCATCTTGGAAAAGGCTCAGACTGTGACAGTGTTGTGTGTGTGTGTTCTATTGTGTGTTTTGTTTTGGTAAGTGTTTTTGTATATATAATTGCGATTGATTTTGGGTGTGTATTAATTTTCAGTGTTGAAAAGGTCGGTGTGAATGTAATTTTATTCAGTGTTGATGGTTTTGGCTAGACATATTTTGACAACGTACTGTTTAGGGCAGTACCTATACATAGATTGATTTTTTGAAGCATTGGAATTGATTTAAAAGTAATATAGGTACGTACAAAATTGACCGACGACCACAGTTGAATGACTTGCTTTCTGAAATGATAAATAAATAATAAACAGCTCTTAAATTCAGACAGGCGGAAAGAACATACAGCCTCTTTTCAGCGCTCAAATTTTGGGTGATGAATAAAAAATTAATTAGATTCTTATAAGAAATCGTCAGGACACATTAAAAATATGATATGTTTGGCGATGTTCCTGTAAATAGAAGTTTCTGAATGTATTCAAAAAATAGGTTAACACAAACCTGCATGATTATGTTACTAGTAAGTAATATTACTTAAGTCATTTTCCAGCTAGCGTTTTTCCTGGTAGTTTCTAGATAAAAAAATAGGTATACGGAAATGCCAAATAATCTATCACAACATATTGTTAAAACTTAAACTTATATTCTTACTGTTACATCTCTCTTAGTTAAACAACAAAGAAGGTATATTATATGTATGTGTGTACATAGTATTTAGTTTAATTAATTCAATTAAACTTAACAGTGCTTCAGTATTAAAAGCGAAACATTTCCAATATTTAAGCTACTGTCGATTATCATGAAGCAGTATTTTACGTAAGCCGACGGAAAGTGGAGCGACTTAAGTTACGCCAGTTGAATTTATAAAAAAATATTACAATTACTTGCCTAACTTGCTACAAAACAACTTTAGAATAGACAGGGACTATATAACAACAAATTACCTTTCTAAGTCAAAGTATGTTTGTATTTAAACAATATAAGTTTTTCAAAGCCACGTTTTTTTCACGATTTCCATAGGAACCGACGGATTATTTCCTACTAGCTACACACAGGTGAGAATTCTATGAACAAACTTCTCCCTGCAATCCTGAAAAGATTGAATATTATGAACTCTAGTTCACTTTTAAAGGTGTTGTTAGAATAGGCTAATAAAAGGCTTCCCTACCCCAAAGGGCTAGCAACCTGCCAGTGTACTATCGCATTTTCTCCATATACTCCACAACTGCTACAAGTGGCACTGAAAATTAAATTTCATGGGCGCAGACTACACTTTTACGGAAATGCAAGTGTATAGTACAGTCACCAGCAATAAGATCTTCCACAACATAGCACACATAAACATCTGACACGACTCTATGTCTAATGCCATAAGGACGTGTCAGATATTTTTGCCGGCTTTGTTTCGGCAGATATTGATGCCGGTGACTGTACCTATCCTACTATATATATTATTATAAATGCGAAAGTTTGGATGTTTAGATGTTTGTATGTTTGTTACTCAATCACGCTTAGACGGCTCAACCGATTTGGATGAAATTTTGCACGAAGATAGTTTGTAGCCTGGATTAAAATATAGAATAAGTAGTTTTCATCCCGGGTCCACGCAGCCGAAGTCGCGGGCGAAAGCTAGTCATGTATATATCATGCTTTTCTTTATTAAAATTTCGACTAGATTTCAATCCAATTCAAGATAAATTCAGCGCACATCATGACATCTATGCATGCTTTATAACTTTGTAAGGTAAAATGCTGCCGACTTTATATTATATTTGAAACGTTTTCAAAATGATACACTACTCTTTCAAAATATACACACTATCGATATGATAAGAATTATGCACATTTAGTAGTCTCTAAGAAGGACTTTTAGTTGTAACGTATATTACGTTACAACTGAACGACCTGACTGAGTGTGTTGTGGGCGATAGGCTAGCAACCTATCACTGCAATATCACATTTTGTCGATATTTTATACCCACATTTATGCTAAAAGTGGCGCTGGAACATACGTTTCATGGTGCTCTGCCTACCCCTTTTGGGAATAAAGGCGTGAATGTCTGTCTGTCTGAACGACCAGTCCAGTTCCATTCCATGGTTAAAATTTACCTAAGTATTTTTAATAAGAAATTGGCATGAGCACATGCCACAAATACTAATTCAATTCAATTTCAAATGATTACTTCCAAACATTTATTGGTAATATACGAAATGAAATAATAATCAAATGCAATATATTTTGAACAAATTGGCGTATCTCTTTAACCATTTGCTGTTATTATTATTCCCTAATCACGGAATGTTATCACGGAGTTATCTTAAGATATATATTAAATAGGTACTTATTATAAGTATACTGTTTTATTTTCAACCCCCGACGCAAAGAGAGGGGTGTTATAAGTTAAACGTGTCTGTCTGTGAATCTGTGTATCTGTCTGTGGTATCGTAGCTCCCGGATGGACCGATTTGAATGCGGTTTTTTTTTGTGCCATAGATAGTTTTATCCCGAGTGTTCTTAGCCATGTTTTATGAGAATCTCTAAAGCCGTTTTCTAGATATTGGACTTTGAAATGAATATAACGAGGGTTTTTCAACTTTTCTAAGGTTTTTAGTTCCTAGCGTGACATTGACTATATAAATCACCGTGTATCGTATGATCATTACTTATTCGTTTATAATTTTCATAAAAATAAGAACAGAACTCTAAATTATACTTTCCATCAAAGGCCATATAAAGACGATATAAAGCGATAACGAGTTCCTGCTTGGTAAAAGTCAAAGAAGGTATCAATAATTTTTCACCTTTCTGTTTACGAGTCGTTCCGTTTTCACCCGCCCAAAAGGTTAAACAAGTACCATCTTATTTAACACTCCACCACACAATACTAGTAGTTAAAATGACATAAAACTCATCATAGCCGTGGGAACACACGTAACCTAGACCCGGTACAATGGGTCCCACACTTGGCTTTGCTTAGATAAAGTTTTTGTAGAGGTTACGCCTTGTCTTTGGGTGTTAGGAATCGTTGAGTCTTTGAATTGATTAGAGGGAGTTACAAGGATATTTACTACGATAGTGGTGAACGAACATCTTCATTATATCAGCCGTAAGACGTCCACTGCTGGACATAGGCCTCCCCCAAAGAGTGCCAAATTGATTCATCCTGCGCCACCCGCATCCAGCGGACTCCCGAGACCATTACCAGGTCATCAGCCCACCTTGTGGAATCTACTCATGCCGCGCCTACCGTAAAACTAGTTAGTGTAGAACCTAAATCAATAAAAGGTCAGAAGCGCGCTTCTTCTAGCGATAGCGTCCATAAGCTACAGTGTCTACTCACCATACAGGCGGTATGATTATTTGCCACCGACATAATAGAAAAAGTTGTAGACTATGAACGCAGCGGTGTGGCACGGGCGTGCCAACTCTTCGTCAACATATGGTATAGAAAAACTTTATTTACGGCACACCTGCTCATAAAGGGGCAATATTACCCGCTTCGCGTGCGAAAAATCCCATTTTGTGGCAATGGGAGACGTATTGAACCGTGTACTCACCACCTATATATAGAAATTTCCTGGCGAGGATGCCGTATTATTGTTTAGGCAACAAAATTAAGTAAAGCCCTTCTTGTATATAGTGGTGACTTATTCAAATACAGATTAGGTACATATTTTAATCGTCTAACACTTGGTTGCACCAAACCGTCTGTAATCGTCAGCGGTTTTCGTTAAAATCTGATTGTATAGAAAGTTTGACAAGTTTCTATGAGATGACAGCTGTCGGCGCCATATTTGATATTGATCGGTCTGTAATCGTAAGTTGGTGCAATCCTAATAAGAAATGGAGTAGATTTTGTTTTGTTTTAAAATACGATATATATAAAACAGTTGACCATCTGTTCTAATGCAGTAATTATATTCATTAGGAGGATGCCTCTTGATAGATCTTTTAGCCATTACAAAAATATATAGAGTTTTGTAACATCTTAATATCACTAAGCATAGGTATCCTAAGTAGCCCGAAAACATAAGAAGTCCAAGTAAATATACTTATAAGTAAAATTCGCTAAACTCCCTAGATCCCAGCGCGCGCGCCGGTCATTTTAGAAAGTGCCGCAGCCATTCAGGTTTTTTGTCCCGTTTTTTCGTTCGACAAAAAGCAATCGAAAGGTGTCGCCGCGGCGTTTGAAGAGTTAAGTGGTGAATACAGTAGAAAGAGCAGTAGTGCACGGGTTAACTATTGATCAAACTATTGATAGTAAACCAAAGGGTAGTTTTAAAACAATTAGCGTGAGTTTTCACCAGAGATAGTGCCATGGTGATATCATGTTTGAGGCCTCGCATGCTTGACATTTAGTGTCAAATATATGCAAACACTGCTTCACACGTCTCTGGTGGATATTTACCCTAAAAGACTTGCTGTATTAATAATCATTTCAAAATCTTTGACGTCTTTATTCGCCGCCAGGATGTAACTAAAAACTTCTTGCTAACTAACCGATGAATTTATTGTTAATTGATAAACGATATCATTAAATGTACTACTTAATATCGTATGAAAACAAGTGGTAGTTCCTAACAGACATATTTGTTATATAAAACTTACTATTAATCATGATTAGCCGCGACATTATATATTCCAACATTCATGTCTCGGTCCTTCATAATCAATATGACGGAGGTAGAGTGTGATGTTTTCTTCTGCAGAATATCGCGAATGCAACACACGGGGTGTTTGAGTTAAAGTCTGAACTAAAGACTTCAATACGTCAAAATTACAATTGCAGACAAGATTTAATGTGCATGTTTACCCGATTACGGCTGAGCCGAAAGCCATCCGTTGATGTGATTTTAGCAGGCTGTATTGACGTGTGTTTCACAGTAGCGTTTAAGATAAAGAACCGATTTTGATGAATAAGGCTGCGTTTTGTATGAAATTAAGTTAGGTATTTTTCAGTTTTCCGTAGCCGCGATACAGTTTTTTTGAACTTAGAATGCTTATTTGTCAACGGTTTTTTGAATATTATGTAGTCAAATTTGCAAATTTCAATGACACGTCAAATGCGACTCTGTAGAGAAATAATAACCAGTAATGTCACAGTTTTCTATAATCAAGTTTTTTGTATAAAATAAAATATTATTGCAAAATTAAGCTTAAATGTTTTTAAACATAATTATTTCCGAGTAAACACTCGGAAAACACCGTATTTTTTCCTAAACTCGTAAGTTCTGTTTGTAGGTAACGGCAAAATAGTTTATTTTTACTATTGTTAAATACCATGAATATGTAGTATTCTAGTAGTTACTTCAAAGTCGGATTTTATAGTTGAACTATAAAAATATGTGAACTTTCTGGTGCCCCTTCTACGCTGTCTTTTATCGCTCGAAGAGAAATTCGCGGTACCACGTGTCAGCATTATATAAGTTGTTTTTTGTCGCGTCGATTTCAAGTGAAGTTAAACTTTATATAAAAACTTGTCAACTAGACTTAAATATAAAAACTTCAAAAGTGAACACGAAACTTGTTAAAGTGTGTGCAAAAGTGTCGTTTTTACTCGCAAACTTTAACAAAAAGTACTTTTAGGACTGATTTAGGCTGCTCATGTTTCTATTTGCGAATAAGAATATATTTTTTTGTTGTACCTAATTTGCTCGGGAGACGTCCAAATATTTGCTAAATATCTATCTAGTTTACAACATAACTTTTTAGGTAGGTATCTAAATAGTCTTACTGAGAAAACCGATATAATAATGCAAATCAGCTCAGCAAATACTCGCTCATTTTAGTTAAATTCCCTAATACTAATGAGTGCATACCAAAACAAAGTTTTTCACTATAATTCCCGAATATAGGCATCGGATGTGACAGGAAAGACTATATCTGTAATAAAAGCATTCTATTTTACAATTTATTTTCAGCCAGATGCAGGTTTTTCAAGATAATAACTGCGGTTCTTTCGACAAACCATATAGGAGATTGTATGACAAGGGTCTAAAGTAAGCCATATTACCATGAGATGGATATTTACCCGAACGAAGTGAGGGGAAATAGTTCGAGGGGTAATATGGCTTTTAGACCAGAGTTATACACTACGTTTCACTTCGACTGCGAGAAAATAGTAAAAACAAAGCTTATCCATCTACAATCAATAATTATACCAGGCGAAAAGTTTGTTCAATTTGGCGCCATTCTTTTTAATAAACTGCTTTGACACAGATACAAAATATTCACACCACGAATAAACACCTCTGACCGTCTAAGAGCGGCGTCTAAACGGCCGAGCGCGGCGACCATACGCGGGGCATACGATAAGGCGAGATAGACATCAGTCTATCCCGCTCAATCTTCATCGCGTACGTCATGTAAGTTAACGCTTGAACGTTTGGACGGAACTATAGTCGGTCAGAGGCGTTTATTTTTTTACATACATACATACATACATACATTCACGCCTTTATTCCCAAAAGGGGTAGGCAGAGCACATAAAACGTATGTTCCAGCGCCACTTTTAGCATAAATGTGGGTATAAAATATCAACAAAATGTGATATTGCAGTGATAGGTTGCTAGCCCATCGCCCACAACACACTTCAACCCTGGTCCCTTAGTCGACTTTTACGACACCCACGGGAAGAAAGGGGGTGGTGAAATTCTAACCCGACACCACACTGGTAATTTTTTAATTATTATGAATTAGGGAATAAAGAACACCTAAAGTTTTAATTGAAATCTGTTTCCTGATTGGTCAATTTTAATGTTTAGCTGTATTCTGTTTAGTAGATACTAGCAAATATTTATGTTTTTTTAAAGAGTTGTGATTGGTGGATGTAAATATTGAACTGTTGTGATTGGTCAAATTAAAATGTTTTATAAATCATAAATGTGTATACATATTTTCCCTAGGGGCTAAATATACTACTTAAGCCCCGCTTGCTAAGTCTAATATGACGCACTTTTTGAACAAGAGAAGTGAAAACTAAATTAATGTTCCCCTTGATAACCGTTTGAAAAATTCTATAAGTATAGTCTCTTCCTCTTGAACCCTTAATGTAACAAAAAATTGCAAGACTAAAAATCTGGTCTGGGGCTGGTGGAAATATACTAATGTTGCGTTCTAATTAGAAAGAGACAGATAGTGCAGGAAAAACAATGCAAAAAGATAATCAAATAAATTGTCCAGCCAGCTGGACGCTGTCAAATTAGGGTTAAATTTTGCCAACCCCTGATGCAGAACAAACACTTGTTATTACACTAGGTCACAAAATCAATGCTGACCACGTGGATCATGCTCCAGTAGTTGGATTCGCACGTTGACTGCGCGCGGCTTGGGAACTTGGTTCTGCAGCGTAGGCGCTACTCGGGCGTTGCACACGCGCAAGCTTGGGCGCGGTAGGGCATCGTTATGTGGGGGACTGGAGAGTCAAAGGGATTATAGAATGAATTATCATGGGAAAACGTTTTATAGTGATTATTAATGTTCAATTATCTTATAGGTGATTATAGAATTTCGATTAAACTTGAAAGTATAACCTTTATTGGGATAATAGTAGGACTTTGAACAAGCAAAATAAATTTTTTGTATGTAGGATAGTCTACAGTGGTAGATTCATGTTGAAATAACTTGTTTATGTCCTAGGTATTCTAGCCAGTTTTCTTGATTCGAGTAGCAAGCATCACAAATTTAAGAGTTATCCTAAGAGTATTTACCATTTTTATTTGTCGTACACCAGCTTGGACCGCAAAAGTTTGCAGGTTGAGTTCCATTTAGAGCACATACGATATTTGAGTAGTTCAATGTCTTAAAAGCAACAACAACCACCATGTTACTTGTGAAACAGATTGAAACAGCCAAGAGTTTCAAACCGCCCATCCAAAACCCGTCCCAAACAGATCGACCATCTTCGATGCACAAAATCACTACCCAGAACCCATGACGTCAGTTCGCAGTCCACCGCGTGCCGGTCAATGAATACACACGAAACCGCCAGAACGAAACCATCAATGCATTGTGCATGACCTATAGCACGCTTGACAGAGAAGCAAAAACATCTTCGTGCGTCAGCTGATTCCAGCAGTGCATAACTGGAACTGGAGAGCATATAGCAGAACCCCTTGCGTTCTGCTATATGCTCGGTTTGGTTTGTTGTGGATGGTTCATTCACTAGCAAGAGTTCGAATTAGTTTGGATGATCTAGCGCTAAGGCAGCTTCCTCATTTGTCGGTGCGGAATTGATATCAAAAATTATAAATATCTGCCACCCAAGATTTAGTTGCAAAGCGTTAGCTATGCAGCAAGGTTCAAAATTGGTTTTACAAAAGGAGACTTTCTGACTTGGAGGTTCAGATCGGTATACGTTGTTTTATACTTTATCGTGAACGTACTAATATCGCACAGCACTCTTAGCACTAGATGGCGCGAGGGCTATCCGTCTCTTTTTAATTAGAACACTAAGAAAGAGACGGAGTCTATCTAGCCGCGACACAGGTCGTGTGCCGTCTTTTGATAATCGTGCATCTCCAATTGTCTGTATTACATTTGCGCAGAAGTTCAGTATGCAGGGAAGTGAGGCTGCACTGCACCACTTGCAGTCCACCCCCTTCTGCGCAGTAAAGAATCGGTATTAATTCGATCGACTAGCAGTTGACCCTTGACAGCCTCTGCCTGGAAAACGGTTAAGCATGATTCATGCTTGCATGTTTGCCTGACAACAGGAGCCATCAGGTCAGAGCGCATCATATGAGTTTGAATCCAACCGTTCCAAATATACGCACCCGATACCGTACTGTTGCGTCATAATACGTGAGATGAGTAAGAATCCGGCTTTAGTTATACTACGAATGCTTCTCGTTCCGTTTGAAGCAAGCACGTGGGGCATGGTCCAGTGGAGGTTTGTTTGATTCGCACGATGACCGCACATGCATCCGAAAATTGACGCTCAGTTGAACCTGGCGTGACGGAATCGACGGATGCACTTGGTTCAAAAGGTATTATGTCTCTGTAGCATCACAGACCATTGTTGATAGGTTGTCCTTGTCAAATACATTTCTTGTCGATATACCGATAGCTGGCGGTGCGGCAATCAGATATAGCTTACACTATGTTGTTGTAGATATCTTGCCTTTTGTATCACTCCTCGTCTATACAAGAATACCAGAAAAGGAGTGAACCGTTGTCCTAAACTTAACCAAAATTCAGAAAGAGAGTGAAATGTTACTGTCGCGCTTTCATGGTATTTGGGTCAAAAGATCGAAAGAAGAGAAGGGGGATTTTTATATAGCATAAAAATCCGTATCTATCCGTATCTATATAGCATAAAAATCAAAGTTATTTAATCTTCAATTTAGGCATATTACATGACCAATGGTCCGGAAAAAAAACGTCTGCCACGAGAAGCATCGGCATCATATACCATCCGATCCATTGTCTAAGTCCTTACAAAATGATCAAAGATGGAGAGGAAATGGTTTGTAACTCGGCGCGTTTGCCGCTCACCTAAAAGAAGGCCTTAAGGGGCTACCCGAGATTTCCATCGATTTTTGACAAGTTTTGAATCGTATCTCCTACTTTTGCACTACAGATAGAAGTATAAATCAAACGGTTATCGTTTCTTCAATCTTTTATCTCCATTTTGGTCTACCGGATTTTGAAACAAACGAATACTTAATTTTGTATGATCTTTTTAAACATTGTCTAAAATAACACTTATTTTGTATCTCTATTGACGTGAAAGATCTAACACATACGAAATCTACATATTTGGGTTCGTCTGTGACGTCCCTAAAAACTGGTCCAGGGTTTTCATTTTAAACCAATTAACACAAAAGTTATGGCCAGAAACCGGTTTTTTTGCCTAAAATTGTTCAACTTTGATGCCAAATATCTCGAAAACAATGAACTTTGAAGTAAATATGGGATACTTTATTGCTTAAAGCCGTTGTTGTTAACATAGTAAGCTACAAAAAATTTAAGAAAAGTAAGAGATTCAGATCGAAGGTACGATTATGGGAGCCCCTTAAGATTAAAACGCTTAAAACAAGGTTCAAACGTAAAGCCAAGCCTTGCTAACCAATCACTGAGCGGATGACACATATTGAAATGCGATAGTGTTGTTAGGTAGACGAACCGAACTGACAGCTTGACAGTGACGCAGGACCGGCGCCGGCGTGTGATGCGCTCGGCGACGCACGCTTGGAAACATCCATGAGTGCGCAGGCGACTATTATTAGTTGGCTTAGTTAGGCTGTTGCTCTCGCTATTATATCAGTGATGTGTACAATGTATTCATGTTATTAACCCTAATCTAGAGACATTAGTTATTAGTTAAGTTCCAAAGAAATGTGTTTTCCTCAGATCCGAAGCAACAATAAAAAGTATAATAAGGTATTAGTAAGCCAAAAATAACTGCATATTAATTTGAATATTTTGAGTGAGTACACCGAAGTCGATTGTCATTTTGCAATTGCCGGCCTGATAAACAGTCAAAATTTGGTGTAAAATATGTTGACACGTTGACAGTGTCGCACTCCTTTTATATTACCCAATTTAACCCAATATAATACAGTACCTACTGAAGAAAATTCAAATTGACCGCAATAGTCCTTCGTTATGAACTAAAGTCGTTAGCACTTGTTATGTTAAGTTACTTTCAGTTATTTTTTGGATGAAATATCCATGATTTTAGTGACTTTAAAACTGCACAGTTAGACCATTAACTCTATATAAAAAAACACACATTACCTTTGCGGTATATCTAGGGGGTTAAAAGAACCTTTAGCAGTCTATTTCTGTCAAGTATTTATAAAGAAAATAGTTCCGATAGTGTGTAATGATAAAAATAATGACAACTATTAGATAACAATGATCATCCGTGACAACCTTTGGAAGCATTCCTAATCGCCAGCAGGGCTAGTAAACAAATGATGAAACCTTTCTACAAATCAAATGACATAATTTGTATTAAAAACTATGCCGCTTAAGACATTTTGCTGTTAAACGATTTTGAAGAACCACTTTACTATTATTTCGGTCAATGCAATCGGTCGTGATGGCTAGATGAAGTAACAATTAAATGGTAGATTAGTTTAAATCTACTTGCATTTGTTTTTAATAAGTGCAGTAAAAAATCTTCACACAAGCCAGGCGGCATTTGGATTTATTTTGACGTCGTGTGGATCATTTTTAGAATATTTTTTAAATCGGATGAGTTTTATTTTTTAAATACATTTACATTTAAAAACGTATAGTGATTACCTGATTACGTATGTTACTTTGTGTAAATTTGTCATCCTGTTTGCCATACGAGTAAATAAAAAGTACATTTAATTTTATTTTTTTAACTTTCACTGATACGTAACAAATTTGACTTCTGATGCATACTTATCTGACGTGATGCTTTCTAAAGCGTTCTAGCATGACCGTCATGAACATGAAAACTGTATGTAACTGTATGTAAAACGCAAAAAAAAAAACGATTCAAATTTAATCATGAAGTTGAATTGAGCCCCCACTCACATTTCAAGTAGATCCTACTATGGACAAACACAATCTGCTGTGCCTTAAGGTTGTCTGGTAGAGAATGCCTTATAGCACTTAGTTCGCCTTTTGTACCATTAAATTATTCTATAACGCAATAAAGATTGAATAAATAAATGATAACTGAGGTACTTTCACGTGGATTGATGTATCTATAAGTAGCTATCCATATTATCTTCTTTTTTTCTATATTTTTATTCCCGGTGTACAGAAAAAAATACTACAGTCAAGAAATTAATAAGCAAGACCGCTATTAAATGAAACAGGAATCATCATGAATTATTGGCTCATGATAATTTCGTTTGTTTTTTGTTGTCTTGTTGACGGTCCGTCCTCTCTTTCTGTCGCACGAAATGACACAATGCAGCATGATGCTGGCTTTGTCTTCCGTAGATGTCGCAATTGAACAAGATATTAAATAAATCTACCGTTTCTACGCTCTACAAATACTATAGTTTACTCTACAAGCATAATTCAGGGCATTTAAAAAAACGCGACCTCGCCGCAACAAAAACCCCTCTTTGCTAACCGACCTTTACTTTTTGTCTCTAGCTGGGATGTTCTCCGATGGTCGTTATTTGGGGTCAAGCGAGTAGGGCAAGACCGTGACTTAGATTAATATTTAGTCTGGATTACGCAATGGTCACCCAATTTTTAATGTATTTTTTATACTATGACGCTGGTAAATAGGCTCATGACCTCAGAGGCGTCTCTAGCCCATGTAGTGCCCGTGTGCAAACATTACTCTAGCGCCCCCTAGTAAGCGCGCGGTCAAAATGGAATGGTAGCGGGCAGCGCTCGGCGCCCCCTAGCACCGCTGCGCTCGTGTGCAAACATTACTCTAGCGCCCCCTAGTAAGCGCGCGGTCTTAATGGAATGGTAGCGGGCAGCGCTCGGCGCCCCCTAGCACCGCTGCGCTCGTGTGCAAACATTACTCTAGCGCCCCCTAGTAAGCGCGCGGTCTTAATGGAATGGTAGCGGGCAGCGCTCGGCGCCCCCTAGCACCGCTGCGCTCGTGTGCAACGCGCACCCTGTACCATAGGTAACGCCTCTGCATGGCCTGGCTGAAGAGCCACTAGTCGACTTCATTGATTCGTTGAGCTCACTCTCAAAATGCCGCACCCTCGGGTGCTCTGAGGCCCTACCGCGAAACGAAAACGAATTTCGTTCGTGTATCTCCCTCTCTTTAGCACTTGCTAGTTCGAGCGACAGAGAGAGATAATCGAACGAAGTTTGTTTTACTTCACAGTAGCCCCTCTGGTGGTGAGAACGGTCGTAATAATCACGTAACGTTTAGAACGCGCGTGAGGGCAGTTTAACTGACATTTTTACATATAAAATTTGACATTTAGATCTACCTAACGTACGTACAATGCGTTACGTGATCGACCTGCAGGAATACAACACCACATGTGAACGTACAGAGCAAGTAGTATTTTATAATGGCATTCGAAAACCGGACCAAACGACATTTTCAAAAGAAAGTAAAGATAGCCATTCAAAATCTTTGACCCTGTGAGCAATAGAACTCGCCCTCGTCGAACTCGTCTTTCTTTAAAAAAAAATCTATGAACTGTTTTACCAAAAAAATCTTTATTATAATTTCAAAAAATATCCACATACCTGCTCACAAAATTTCACAAAAATCGGTTGAGAAATGCGTCCTGTAGAGCAGAACAGATTTTTTCCCGCTGTTCCAGCTGAAACGTAGAACTATGTGCGTTTCGCTCGCTTGTTTTAATATCATTTAAGTACCTACTTTGAGTTAGTAAGTAACATTGAAACTTAAACTAACTATAATTGCTTCTAAATCTCCACTAAATGAACTAAAACTTAATTAAATATCCAAATGACTTCAGCTCATCTCGAACCAATGATTTAACTATTAGCGCTGATTACTGATTGCCAATCATAGGCCAAGTTCGTAGCCAAGGTTACGAATTGTCAACGGTTTTTAGGAATCTGTAATTTGTTATAGTAACTTTGGAGGCTGTTTTATAATGATTTTATTGCATCAGCTTCAGTTATTGTGTTTTTAAGCCAAATGAGATTACAAAAAAGTTATAGTGATAAAGACATTTTAAATTGTAGGTAAAACTAACTGCCCGCGCGTTGTCGATCGCCCTTGTATTGCAAAGAATCGAGGTAGACTCACGATATCAAATATACTATAACTAGCTTGTGCCCGCGACTCCGTCCGCGTGAAGCTCGTTTATATCGTACTTCTTACAAACTTTCACCCCCTTAGGGGATGATTTCCAGGATAAAAACTATCCTATGTCCTTCCCTGGAACTCAAATAGCGGTTTACGTGTGGCGAGGTAACAGACAGACAGACGGACATCACATTTATGATGATGATGATGATGATGCTGTCATGACCGATTTCGGCCACAGCGACTGTGTGCTCTGGACTTGATATTATCGATTAGCAAAATGACTGAAGTGTTGTTGTTCTACTCTCTTGTGCGCTCTTATGCGGCTTGCATATCCTATATTTTCAAGGGCTCGTTTCCATTTCTCCCAATGTGAGCCTAAAGCGGTTACATCTCCATCAGTATCAAAGTATCCGAGCCCCGTCAGTTGCGTCACATTTAAAATATTAGTATGGATGTCCACCCTGCTGATAGATTTCGTGACACCTCGTATCTAAATTCAGTTTTTGTATAGGAAAACGAAGAACGAAGTTGTGATGCCATGTTAAACTTATGCCACCCTTCTATAAGTATGAGTATGAGTATCGGCAACTGACATCACAAAACAACTGTTAATCTTCATATGCGATCGAATGTCAATGGATGTAACTAACGATTCACGCACACATAAACAAATTAACTTGCACGAAACTCGAAGGAGGTTATCTTCACAGCATTGCTGCATTGCAATGCTGTCAAGATCCACCTTTTTAACACGCTTTTATTAGGTCGACCTGTATGTAACAATGTCATTTTAAATATGTTTTTGCTAACTGAGGTTAGTTAAGTTTTGTGAATAAGGGGGTTAATACACTGTAGGTAGGGTCAGTTCGGGTAAGTGCGCCACCGGGTAAGTGCGCCCCCGGGGTAAGTGCTGATATTGATTTATATGACTGAATGATGGATGAGGCGCACTTCACCCGGTGTCGCCCTTACCCGAACTGACCCTACCTACAGTGTATTAACCCCCTAACGAGTTTTGTGCAATTTAGTTTGCATAGCGTGTGTATGCATGTGGCTGTTCATAAAGTTCTGTCTATCTTTTTTCTTGGTCTGAGACCGTATCCTATTGGACCTTGAATTGATTTGAGGATTCGCTTTGTCGACAGCTTTTTACTAATTTATGTTCATTAAATAAATGGGCAGTTTAAAATGTGCATTCCCCGTCAGATCCGCCTGGATAAAAAGAAACAAACACTGCCCTTATTAGCGAAACCAAACTAAATTCCCAAAGAACAAAGAAAAACATTAAAACAATGCATTTACCCACTTCTCGTTAAACTGGCTCATAAAATACATTCCTGCGGGAAACCTCCCTGTTTCCCATACAACAATGAGCAGGATTCAAAATGGCTGCCGCTGACGTCACGCCGGAAACGGCTCCGTTTTGAATTTGGAACGGTCGAGCGAGCATGGCGGAACATCCGGCGAAGACGTTACAATGAATGCGCGGGAGTCGATCGGTGACTATTGATTGGATATTGTTTTGAAACGGATGCTACAGTTAGGGAAAGGCTTTCTAAAGGTAAATAAGACGGTTGTGCAAAGGGAACGGTTTTCAATTTAATTTCAATGTTTATTTTACGGATAGGTCTGTAGGGCGCTTTCAAAACTCCCTCTATCAATGGTTGTGACAAGTACACAAAAAAAAACTTTCACTACGTTTAAATGAGGGATTCATACAGAGTATTTATAAAGAAAACAATAATTCGCAATATTTTCTCATAATGTAAATGTGCCTTTAAATTACAGATGTGAAAATAGCGGAACGTTTCCAAAAAAATTAAAGTTTTAAAGTTTTTTGACAAGAATTAAGATTTGTAATTGTCTATATTTATTGGAGAATTGCCCAAGATTTTAGAGAATGTTTCTCAATTTTCAAAACTGTCCGTTGGAACATCAGTACAGTTACTACAGTATTTTTATCTCTTGATTTATGTTCATCATCATATCAGCCGAAAGACGTCCACTGCTGGACATAGGCCTCCCCGAAGGAGTGCCACAATGACCGGTCCAGCGCCACCCGCATCCAGCGGACTCCCGCGACCTTTACCAGGTCATCAGTCCACCTTGTGGGGGGCCTACCCACGCTGCGCCTTCCGGTACGTGGTCGCAACTCGAGAACCTTTCCGCCATAACGGCCGTCGGTACGGGGCCGTTGGTTGCAATGTGGTTCTGCTGCGTATAGCCTCATTTCTGATGCGCACAGATTCTCCCAACATAGCCCTCTCCATTGCCAGTCGCGAGGGTCAATGCAGAATGCGTCAAGCGAACCTTTGGCCGTTTGGGTGACTTTGAGCCTTCTTATGAGACCCATAGTAAGCGACCACGTTTCCGTGCCATACCTACGTCATCGCTGGCAACACACTAAACTAAACTTATAGACTCTTAAAACGGGCCGCAAGTCGTCAGAACACATTTATAGTAGGCACAGCCTGTCGATGGCGAGCGGTGAATGTGCTACTGAACGTTTGGAAGTGCGACCGCAGGCGGGATTGTAAATAGGCCGCTAATTGTGCGGTTACCGTAGGGCGGGGAAACGAATGTCGATAATTAATTACTTGCTTTACTTGTTTAATGTTTTTCAATATTTTAAAGACTATGTGACTGTTTGTTGTCTAAATAAATTAAAAAAAAACCATGTTAGTCAACACGTGGCCGTGTGTTTAAATCTGAACGTTTGTACTAGTCACCGTTTTGCATTTATTCTTTATGGAAATTGCCGGAGTCCCCACCAGCGGGCATAGCATGGTTGACATTTTATCACTTATCGCTGTCGACAAGACATCCGTCTCGTTCTGAAAAGTATGTGACGGACGTCTTATTCACAACGATGAGCGATAAAATGTCATGCTACTCCCGCAGTTTTACATCACCCCTGGGGGCCATTTCACGCGTTACAAGTTGCAAGTTTACATAGTCTTACTAAACACGCAACACTGTTCAAATGGCTAAGAGCCTCAGTATTGGGTAAAAGCAATATAAGTTGCAATATTTTAAGATGCAAAGATGCATTCTAAGATCAACAGCAAAAGTAGATGATCACTTTAGTACCTTGTCACTTTTACTACTTAGAAGCATCTTAACTGTCGCAGTATTGTACGTTAAGTGGTATTTAAGGCACTAAAATAAACATCAAAATTTATTTGCTGTTAACTGAAGGTAAACTAAAATTTTGTTCTCAATAAATCGCTGAGGTACAAAAATTCAATCCGTTTTCACTCAATGGAATACAATTAAAGTTTTACACTGTACTGTAGGAAATTATGTGAATACTAGCTTCTGCCCGCGACTCCGTCCGCGTGGAACTCGTTTATATCGCAGCTCCATACAAACTTTTAATCCCCATTTCACCCCCCTAGGGGATGATTTCGGGGATAAAAACTATCCTATGTCACTCTCCATCCCTTCAACTATCTCCACATAAAAAGTTCACTTCAATTCGTCGCTCCGTTTTGCCGTGAAAGACGTACAAACAAACGTTATACACTTTCCTATTTATAATATTAGACAAAGTTATCAGTGTTCAAGTTTTAGGAGGGGGGGGGGGGGGGGTATGATCTGTCCCTTTTCCGCAAAACGCACCTTCAAATGTAACGATTGTCATTTATTATGACGCTCGCTGATTGTGACGTCACTTTCTGCCAGTGTTTTCTCTCTCTAACAAGCAATATCAAAACGGTTGTTTCTTTGAGATATCTGAATAGGATTTTCGTTACTAGGCATATTTTTTGCCATCACTTGTATTATGACTAAATCTGTTATCGATAGCTCAATACTCCCATCCCTACAGGGCAACAAATAACAGCAATCGGTGGCTTCCAGCTAGATTCAATATTGAATTTGTATCCAACGAAATTGAAAAAATAGGAGCTTACGATTGGTAATAAAGAAATTAATGTTTTGAGAATAACGTTTGTATCAGTCCTCTATTTAAATTTGACGTTCATGATAGGTTGAAGGCATATTTTGATGAAGTTACTGGATCGTTGTTGAGTTTTATAAATCTATTTTTTTAATTATTGATAACGGTTGGGCTTCTCTATAAATTGGGCCGCCGTAATTGTCCATTATTAATAATGTAAAATTTTAAATAAATTTTTTAGCTAAAATTCCGTTAGAATTTATTCGTGTTTATCCGTCACTTTGACTGTATTTGTAAGAAATTTTTTTGCAAACTTAGGTTAGTTAAATTTTGTGTAGGTATAAGGGGGTTAGTACACTGTAGGTATACCTTAGTAGTATTTTTTTGACATGCTGAGCGATGATATTGATTGTTCTCTGTTTTTTTGGGTTTCCTGAAATTACTTTAATTTTCGTACTGAAATAGAGCATAACCATAACTGAAGAAATTATTATTAGATGTCAATGCTTGCTGAAGTCCATATTTTTTCTCATTATCTGATTATATTGTAAGTATAGTAATTTTGGTATAATTTTAGCGAAACCTACTCAAGTCATCCCAAAGACTATCAACACTTAAATTACCACCATGCAAAATAAGGTTTTTACCAGCGTCTTAAGAACTTTAATAATTCCATACTATCCCGGTTCTTCGTTTTCAAAAACCACTTCTAAAATGCTATCAAATCAATCAATTGTAAACCTTTTTGCTATTACCATGAAGACTGAGATAGCAGCTTCCTGGTCCTGGTTGCAGTAGCAACAATACCGCATTAAAAATTTAAACCTTATTGCTAAAACGTTAAAGGCTTCGATGACAGGTTCCTCACCTTGGTTGGGGATGCAACAAAACCAAGTTAAGAATTCTATGATGCCAAGCTATTTTAAACTTTATTTCCGAAGACGTAGGGACTCAGGTGAAGGTTTGTTTAGCTAGGTTACGGAAGCGGTTGCGGTCTCACCTGCCTTTATAGTGACGAAGCGACCGCATTCGGACAAGCTTCCTGTTTGAATCTGCTGTGATTTATTCAGATCAGGTCAAAATCTTACTGTATATTTTAATTTGACAAGTCCTCATATAGATTAGGCCTAGGTATAACGTAATGAGCTAATATTACACCTATTGTAACTAAAGATTCAAAAAAAAATCTAAACGAAACTTGATTTTTAATCTCATGAAAATTTCTGGAAGCAGGGACTTTTGAGAATGTCGTACAACTTGCACATTGCTACATGAAACATTAGTAGGAATGTTACATAAATCAGATTCGTGAGTCGGAAGCATCAGCCAAATCTGCGTATACAGGGTGTGGCCTGGAATAGAAGCAGAAAATTAAACGGTAGATTGTTGAGCTTGTGAGCAATTAGGTCCAGGTGGTTCCAATTTTTTTCTATAAAGTAAGTTTACACGTATTTTTTACTCTTCAGAGGTGACAAGTGATTCTTTTTATTTTTAAAACACTAATATACGACAAAACATAAAAAAATCATAGAAATATCTTTTAAACACAAAAATGCAAAAACTATTATGACTCATAAGTACATGACGTTGCCTCAAAATCTGCATTGACCGCTGTGCTATTATTTCGTGGTGGTAAGATACATTACTTGGAGGTCATAACTTTAGAACAACATTTCTACGAATTAAAAAAAAATTATTCAAAAAATTTAACACGTGTTACTGCAGATGCTCTGAGGAAGCGTCCTTTTAAATATTTGCTCCTGTTACAGGCCACACTGCTGTTTAATTTTTCCTCTGCTTCCGCAGAACACTAAGGTGCGCGGTTATTTTATGCGATAAACGCTGCGATTACCGCATAGATAGAAGGTATCTATAAAACCGCCTGGCCGTTGCATGGCAGGTCTTCCCCACACCCTAAAACCTCAATCGCGTACGGAAAGGTAGCGGAGAAATTCCCTGTCGCTAACGCTCCAGTATTAGTGGAATGCCCTGTTGATGTTTTACTGGAAGACTATAGTATGGGGTTCTTCAAGAGGAGTGTGTACATTTAAAGGATCAGCAACGTCCATGCGACACACTTGGAGTTGCATGACATCTGAGATCATTCACTCAGGGTCATTAAAACAAAGTATGTACAATGAATGTCTTGTCGTGTGTAACTCCCATAAAAAATTCCGCATCTCTCAAATTCCTTCATTCCAAATAATTCCGTAGAAATCAGTTTTGTACCGGTCTCATCAAAGTGGGTCGCTTATCATCTATTCTGACTATCCATTTAGCAAAACATCATCAAATACGGTTAGCCATCCTTCCGTTATAACAAGTAGGATGGTCTTGGGATAAAGGCTTATCCACAATGTAACAAGTAACTCAACAAACGCAATATAATAACATTATTGCCCATGTACTTAATAACCATTTTTTTACGAAATGTGGTCTTCAGAACATGGAATCACTTGCAAAATTAAAGTTAAAAACCTTCATATAAATTTCATAAAACCAACATTTCAAAATTAACCAACCGACTTAGGCCCCATCCAATTGCCCCATACCTATACATTTCTGAAACGTACCTATACATATGTATAGAGGTGATTGTACATGGTGACATACATAGAAGACCACATACCAATAAACTACGAGATTGCAGATTACTTGTCATGTAATGTAAATGACACAATATTTATATTTATTTATTTCCAAACATATGCAAGTTTACAGTGCAAGACCAAAACACTTCCATATTATTACTATTTGTCATACTTTCATTACAGCCATATATTACATTACACCATAAAACGGAAATTCATAACATTCATTAGGTACATTATAAATAATTTAACACTCATTACATTACACAGAAATTCAAAAATAAAATAATTAAAAATAAAACATTAATGTCAAATACTAAATAACGTCAAATAACAACTTTAATACTTAAAGCTTATTAATAAGTCAAAAAAAACAAATTTATTTATATTGCATTGCAACTGTCAAGATACAGCCTAGATAACAGATCAGATTGTCACTTTTATTTAATATACTTACTGTGTTTCTACTTTCTAGTGGTGATTTAAGTCACTACTAGATGAATCTAAGAGCTGCATCAACCACACATTACTGGCCGGTTAAAGTTAAATATGGCGTCAGCAACTGTCATTCCATAGAAAACTGTCAAACTTCCCATAAAAAAGTTTTAATCGTAACAACTGTTTGTTAACAAACAGTTTAAACAACTGAGCCTTTAATAAAAAAATCGCATCATTATTTTGTTTTAATGTGATCACGCGTTAATTTTGATTCATCAAATTAAATGTAACTAGGATTGCAATCAACAAAAGTAATATAGATAATTTTGTCACCCCAAAAAAATTTGATACACTTTCACTAGATTCTCTAAAACTTATAAAGATCGCCTGCGCAGACGCCTTACAAAAGAAAGCTCGCCCGCAGGCTCCGTATTTATTTAAGCTTAACCCGTAATTCAACAAAGCTCAGCCGAAGCTCCAGTTAGGTCTGGCCTTAGGCTATTGTCTAAACAAGTTGGTAGAGATGCTGGGTGTTCCTTTTACGTTGACAGTGACATAATTTTTACAATTGTAATTGGCGTGCAACAACAACAAATTTTTTCAATTTTTCGCTAGTTGTCAAAACGTCTTTTAGGTCACTTTTTAAACTGACTTTAAAGGCGAATATTTAATACAGGTGTTCTATGGGCAATCTCCAGAGCATGTTAGAAGTCCACGGTTTATTACATCTATGAAATTTTAACATTTTGTCTTCTAACTGGACAAAAACGGTAAATATCAAATAGTCCATTGAATAAAAAGTTCTAGAGTGCGTGAGTTAGTAAAGTAAGATGTTTCTTCGGAAACATGTCAAGAGTCCCTAGGTAATAAACATACTAAAACCCCGGGACACTAGGAGGAGCCCCGGAGTGGGGGGAGGGGGGGAAAGGGTCAATTTTTTCATTTTTCGCTTAAATCTCAAAAACGGTACATGTTAGAGAAAAACTTTCAAGGAAAAGTTGAGAGGCCATAAAATTATCTACAAGTTGTACCTAAATATTTTTTTCCTTTATCCTACCGTTTCTGAGTTACACGCAGTAAAAAATGATTTTGGCTCAAACAATTTCCCCATACTACATACCCATGTTTATCACATCAATCGATCAAAAAATATTTCTTTCTTCCAAAAAACTCAAATGTGCAACTTGTGACCGGTACTGATAGATTGCTCTTAATTAGGTCTATAATTGGTAAAGTAAACACATTCCTCCATGGAAGCCTTTAGGAGGAATCGATTGTCAAAATATTATATTAGGGTAGTTTGAGTTACTGAACTTGATCTTTTTATTTTTTCTTCCAAAAAAACTCAAAAGTGCAACTTGTGACCGGTACAGATAGATTGCTCATAATTAGGTCTATCATTGATAAAAATACCAGATTCCACCACGGAGGCGTTTACGGGGAATTGAATTTTATTAGGGTAGTTACGATACTTGAACTTTTTATTTTTTTTCTTCCAAAAAGCTCAAAAGTGCAATTTGTGACCGGTACTGATAGATTGCTCTTAATTAGGTCTATCATTGGTAAAAAAAACACATTCCTCCATGGAAGTCTTTAGGAGGAATTGATTGTCAAAATATTATATTAGGGTTGTTACGCAACTCGACCTTTTTATTTATTTTTTTCCAAAAAGCTCAAAAGTGCAATTTGTGACCAGTACTGATAGATTGCTCTTAATTAGGGTTATCATTGGTAAAAAAAACACATTCCTCCATGGAAGCCTTTAGGAGGAATTGATTGTCAAAATATTATATTAGGGTTGTTACGCAACTCGACCTTTTTATTTTTTTTCTTCCAAAAAGCTCAAAAGTGCAACTTGTGACCGGTACTGATAGATTGCTCTTAATTAGGTCTATAATTGGTAAAAGAAACACATTCCTCCATGGAAGCCTTTAGGAGGAATCGATTGTCAAAATATCATATAAGGGTAGTTTGAGTTACTGAACTTGATCTTTTTATTTTTTTCTTCCAAAAAACTCAAAAGTGCAACTTGTGACCGGTACTGATAGATTGCTCTTAATTAGGTCTATCATTGGTAAAAAAACACATTCCTCCATGGAAGCCTTTAGGAGGAATTGATTGTCAAAATATTATATTAGGGTAGTTACGCAACTTGACCTTTTTTTTCACCTTTCATGGGATGTAGCTCGAAAACGGCTGCGAATAGAAAAAAATATTTAGGTACAACTTGTAGATAATTTTATGGCCTTTCAACTTTTCCTTGAAAGTTTTTCTCTAACATGTACCGTTTTTGAGATTTAAGCGAAAAATGAAAAAATGGACCCTTTCCCCCCCTCCCCCCACTCCGGGGCTCCTCCTAGTGTCCCGGGGTTTTAGTATGTTTATTACCTAGGGACTCTTGACATGTTTCCGAAGAAACATCTTACGTTACTAACTCACGCACTCTAGACCCCCCTTGGAGGGACTCATTCAATGGACTAAAAATGACATTCCGAACTTAAGTTTCGAAAAACTCATTGGTATGAGCCGGGATTCAAACCCACAACCGCCGCTTGACAGCCGTATGCCTGAACCACTAGGCTATCTACCTAAAAAAACAATATTTGATTAAATCTTAATATAAAAATCGTCTTAGTCATAGTCATATCATTTATTGCATCCATAGATGTACAGATCTTATAATAGGTACATAAGTTTCATATGGGCCCGGATAGGGCGTAGCAATTCATATTTATTATTAATCTTATTATTTAATTGTATTAGATCCCTAAAATTAATCATAATTCATTAAAATACCAATGTTTATCATGCATAAAAAAATGTCCTTAAACCTACGTTATAAAATGATTATATTTGACATTTCAATGGTATAAATAACTATAAAATAAACATTCAATATCCTGTTTCTATAATTTAGGCTTAAAATCGTTATCATTTAAAAATTCGTCAATGGTATAATATACTTTTTTACTAATAGGCTTTTTAATTTCTGCTTAAAGGTATGGTTCTTGTTTTCATCTTTTATGTAATAACGCGTGTTTAAGATAAATCTTAGACCAGGATTCAAATCCCGCAAATTCACTCAACTGTCATTTCGTGGTCTTCTTGCTGCTATAACTTCCAACCCACTCTGTGCTCGTTATTTTACCACTACTAATAAGTATGTTATTCGTAAAATGTATAGTAAGCATATAAACCACATGTCTATTATCAAAAGCAATTTCCATTTCTAACCCAGGTCGATCAACCCTAACTGACCTAAGACAGGTGTAGTTTGGCCGTTACAGACATGCAGACAGACCGTTGCTCGCTTCCTTGAGGAACTACCTTTATATTACTGGTAAAAGGGCCTAAACGCTCCCTAACCACTTCTACAGTAAGCCAATAAAGTAGTCGATCTCTTATGGACCTTAACATGCAAGTAATAGAGTCGAAAAGAGGTAGAATAGTTCTCGGTTGACTGTACACTCGAAAATAAAAATATATGTCCTATAAGTTTTACCCACTGAAGACTTCGGGCTCCATTACCAGATCAACCGAATGTGTAAAAATTGATATCAACTGTACGATGTATCGTTTAGTTCCCAAGTTTAAAAGAAAAATAATTCTATAAAGACTTAAGTGCCTCAGAAAGCTTATAAACATATGATTTTTGTTATTTAAGGTGCAACGTCACTGACGAATTCCATACAATTTTCGTTCGGACTAATCTATCGATGTCAGGAACTTGAAATTGTGATATTTAGATAATATATGACCCTCTTCTCCCGCAGTTTGAATAAATACACGCAAAAACCAGTAATATTCAAACAATAGGCATTTGAAATTCATAAAATTTTACTCCGAGCCTTGTATGTGTGCGTGAGTTAGACACTGTCCGTGTAAATGACATGGCCGCGTCACAATGACAGCACGTTGCCTAAAACCTTCACTAGATGTCTTTAATATCAAACAAGATTAGTTAGATAGCGGAGTGAATAGTAGTAATTATAATCACCAGACGGTGACACCATCGTACAAACACTTTTAGTTTGTGGTGAAAGAGATAGCATTATTTTTTATCTTGCTAAGCTGCTCATTCTGGTAATGACGTAAGAGCAATGTCATTTGTTTTTGATAGACTGAATTTCAAGCAACAATGAATGAATTTCAATGCTTTGCTCTTTTGTCCACGGAACGATAACTATGCATAGGTACATTTTGCGTCTTATTAGAAAGAAGTAAGATCCAATATTGAAACGTAATCTGTGCTACCGAACGTATACATATATAGGTTTTGATCAAATGACATACATACATACATACATACATTCACGCCTTTATTCCTAAAAGGGGTAGGCAGAACACCTGAAACGTATGTTTCAGCGCCTTAATGTTGGTATAAAATATCGACAAAATGTGATATTGCAGTGATAGGTTGCTAGCCCATCGCCCACATCTAACTTCAACATTGGTCCTTTAGTCGACTTTTACGACACCCACGGGAAGAAAGGGGTGCTGTTGATCAAATGAACCGTTTGAATTTCCAACTTGCAGATTATAAGCAAGTTTCGATTGAGTGAATGTTACGTTATGTAGCATTAAATATAACAGACAATTATTGGGAGTGTAAGTACCTGATAAATTTAAACATTCGCTTTAGTCGACTGCACATCGATTGACAGTAAATTACCTACTGCAACCTATTTAGGAATCGACTGTTCAACTAGAATATTAGATTACCCCCAAAATGTAAATTAACTAAGTCACAATTTTTCTTCTTTACGAGTACAATGTTGTGAGGGTAGAATTATACACTCGTAGGCATTCTTCGGTGCAGGGACTAATGCCAGTTACGACCGGTGGTTAGGCAAAGTGGTTAGGGGACAGCATAACAGTGCCGCAACCAGTTAGAAATGTCCATTACCGGTATTTTTTTAAAGCCTTGTGATATCTTTTTAATACCGGTTTCAAACCGGTATTATTTCGATACTTACTTAGATATTTTTTTGTTCTTAAGCGGGTCGACCTTGCCCTCCACGCCGAAGCTGAAATATCGGTTACCTTTGTAACTTTTATGAAACCGTATTTACGGTGCCGAAAAAAATGACATAAAATATAAAGCTGCAGCCAGCTATGTCCCGGAGAAACCCAATATATTTAATTAATTATGCTATTATTAACATACTAGGTACAGATAGGGAATGCAAACCACCATCATGGAATCCCGAAATCCCGGAATCTCCTACCGATTTTTCCAATATTCTAATACCAGAATTTAAAAGGACCAATGTCGAAATAAGTGTATTATTATTATTTTTATCCTGCTAGTATTGTAAATGCGAAAGTTTAGATGTTTATATGTATAAATATTTGAATGTTTAGATGTTTGGATGTTCGTAACTCAATCACGCTTAAACTGCGCAACCTTATTGCCTGCCTAACCTCTTAAAGCCCATGGGCCTACTCATGGGACTTATTCTGTCGAAGGCATTTAAATTATATTCAACTGGAATAGAGCTGAATTTGTTTTGTTTCGGGCACTTTTCAAAACAAACGAAAGTCAACTCTATTTCCAACACAATGCGATTCCAATTCCAGTGCCAATTTGTAATATTTGCTGAGCCTTAGGAGGAGCCTAGATTAAAATATAGGACATTTTTTTTATCCCAGGTTCATGCAGACGAAACCGTGAGTGGAATCTAGTTTTTAATAAAAAAAAAATTGACATGCATTTGTAAAAAAAAGGAACGCATAATCTAATGTAGTTAAATTTATTTGTTAGTTGTTATTGTCTGTCCTACGTAATTTTTCTACTGAAGAATAATCGCTTTTCCACTATTGTTGCTGGTGGTAGGAGCACTATTTGAACTGTTAGAAGGTAAAATGGGCTTCCGCTAGAATGGGTAACTTCTATGAATGAACGTAGAACACCGTAAATGGGGAATGTAGGAAAAAAATGATTTATTGATTTTTTTTTCTACTAAGTTTTTTCTTTTTTCTCAAAAAAACGTAGTTTTTAGGGTTGTTACCTGATTACACAAACGTTACCTGAAATAAAACTTTAAGTACTAAACCTTTGGTTCTAAACATGAATGTTAAAAAAATTAATATGCGTCTAAAAAAATATACTGTTACTACTATCGGTTCAGGGAGGGCACTAATTCTATTGTATAGACAGTTTCCAAATTTACAATGACTCCCTGAACAGATAAAAGCAGTGGTCGAAAACAGCCCCATAGGTATTTTTAAGTAAATAGGTTGGTTTTGCTGTGAGAGATGAGTGTTTAATTTTATATTAGGTAATATACCACAAGTAATGTTTGGACAAAAAAATAAGGTGTAAAACTTCCAATAATGTAAATCCAAAACACAAAAACACAAATGTATTGTTTACACTTTTAATTTCAGACTTATTTTACAAGAAAAAGTGAACTTTATAGTGCTTTATTTTAGCATTAGAAAGAAGGATAAAGCACAAAGCACGAGGTATTTTATATAAGACACTTTATGCCACACAGCTGTGTTGTTCCACATAAAAGTGTTTTTATTATTTATATCTAAATAGTACTTACAACAATCAATATATTTATTTTGAATGTATTTATTATTTAACTCTATAATTTTACATTTCGTTATTCAGTTCTCGAAAAGTTGCTTAAATAAAAAACCTAAAGAAGAAGAGGTTTGAAACGATCGGTTCGTATTTTTCGCTATCGAAATTGTCAAAATTGAAAATCGAATCACGTTCTTTTTCCTGTTTTCTTGCTAATCAACAAATTATTGAATTCAGATCACGAGATTATTAAACGAGTATCTATTTGTTAATTAATATTAAGATTTTATTTTTCGCTGTGTGTGGTGGTGTGCAGACTGCGATGGAGCTACCAGAGGCAGGCCTAAGTGGCTTGCAAAAAAGACCGACTCGTTCTCTCCCGAACGTTTTGCCTTCAACAAAAGCAAAGAGGCAGAAACAAAGTCCATTAACAACAAATGAGAAACGTTGGTGTTCAACATTTACAAGTTGGTGTGTGAACTTTGCAGCAATAATGAATTTCCGTGTAACAAACCGTGTCTGTTCAATATTTATCCCAAGCAGAAAAGGTTGACGACAACTTCTTCTTTGTTTAGCGCATTTCTAATCCTAAAAAAATGCACTATAATTTGTAACCAAATCTTGATAGGTATTATTATCGAAGCCCCGGTAATGGCGGCGCGGCTAACCTTTACAATATAACGCTATTGTAATGGAATACCGATTCCATACCGGTATAACGTAACCGAAATCAGTCCATGCTCGTAAGTCAGCCTTTGAAAACAAAAGTGTTCGCCAATTATTAAAAACTGAATCGATAACAATATCCATATACTTAATTGAACGAGCGAGCGAGACGAACGAAGATTTTCATTTCAGCTAGGCAATTAATCCAGATTTCCAGATTCGCGTTTAAAAGATCTTTACTTTACGCAAGTTGTTTGCTAGCAGAGCCGTAAATTTTTAGTGTTTCTGTTCTCGATGTTCGTCTGTTTATATATATACATATATATTGTATGAAGGTATTTATATGTATTTTATTTATTTGTCTATTGTCGTTATTTATTATGTATGTATAACCACTGTGTGTTTATATCTGTAGTTGCACCGACCAAAATTTGTCTGCTTTGCCCAAATGTTGACTGGTAAATGCTTACGGCTTTAAGTCCGCCTTTTGTACGATAAGTTGTTCTTTTGTTCAAATCAAAGATTAAATAAATAAATATTCTTTCGTATGTCCGGCTGTCTAGACTTCTCCTCTATATGTCGTAGGTAGCTATTTCTCAACCGATTCTCGGGAAATTTTGTGAGCTGATTTGAAGATTATACAGAGTGACATTCAATCCGAAACTATAAGGGACACGGAAATTTGCTCTAAGGAGTCACCCAGACCGATTTTAGAAAGAATAAAAACTGCATTTAACTTAGTACGCAGTCAAATCTGTCTAAAAATCCGAGTTTGTTTTTTGCGTATAAAGTCAGCTTAGGCATAGTAAGTGTACCTAAGTATACTTACTATGCCTAAGCACGGCTATGTCCCCCCAGTAAGCATCACCAGTGAAAGATTTTTTATAATCGGATAAGTGGTTTCGGAGGTTATACCGTACATACAAAGATACAAATAAATAACAGTTTACAATAATCGTTCCGGTAGCATAGTGGTTCAGGCATGCGACTGTCAAACGGCGGTCGTGGGTTCGACAGATAAGTTTCATCTCATATTTACCTAAACAAGACATTCAATAATTTTGTAAGCAAATGCCCATAACCCAGCCATTGAAGATTAGTAATGAATGAGTGAAAGCATCATAAACGTATAGAAACGTAAACGCGTGAAAAAGGCGAATTCGAATTTTGAATTTTGACGTTCATCGAAAACAGTACCATATTGTCAAATGATATATTTCTCTCTTTCTGATGCGGTCTAGGTCCAGATTCGAGAGACTGGCCACTAAGAGTTTTGATATACAAACTCGCCAATTATTCACAAAGCTTACTAAATTCGTCCGTCCGGTAACGCAAAATTGTTACCAACTTTGAGGTCATTATTTTAGACGCGAGTCACGGGCGAATACAAAACATTTTGTGAATAATACGTAGCCTCTCTGATTGTAATTATGTAGCAACTGCGGGTGAATATGGATATAACAAATCAAAGTACCAATATACTTCCTAAGTATAGATACCTTATTCCTTATAACGTTAGATTTTTGTAAGGAAAAATACCTCTTTTATCTTCCTTTATAAATATTGTACTTACTAGTGTTATTTCGATTATTTAATGTGTTTCAAATGGAACAATGTAAATGTTTTTGTTTATCAAAATAGTTTTCATGACGCGAATGACTTGAAGATTTACGCACGATTTGTCTAATATCATGTGGAATAGGGTATAGAATAGATAAAGGTAGTATTTTGATTTTTCAACAGTAAACCTACGGATACTCATGAATCATGATTTTCCAATTAAATGAAGGCGTAACATCTTTTGAAATGAAATACCTATGCATCATAATATTTACGTAGTATGTAACATGACAGAATAGGTCCACCAAAAATATAGGGGGTTTTGTGGATAATCTAGATACAAATCATGCTTATCAAGAAAACTTAAACAAGTTAAATATGAAAAAAATTTTTTTTGCACATTACAAGTAAATCTAAGTTAGTTAAGACGGTCATATTGGTTTAGAAATCCAAAATTGAAAAACAAAAAAGATGTACGTTCATCGGGATTTGAACCCGGTTCAACGATGGCATTACAGACAGATTTAAGCAAAAGTGTATATCACTGCGCTACCGCATGACATTAGGTAATGAGTGAAAAAGTCAGATGCATTCGTCGTACATTCTAGTGTGCCAGACACAAGTACTTTTAGTTTCGCTATTTCCTAATAGAGGCGCTACTGTAGATTTAGTTTTGCGCCCTCTAGTTTGATTTATGCAAAATGTTTGACAATGACAAACTTCGAAGTGACATTTAGCTACGTTAGTCTGCGTAAATTCACGAAAAAGCACTTTTATGCATATTTTCGGACTACATTTTAAAAAGAAACATTGTTTAGTGCAGATTGATTGCGATTCATACGTAGCAAGCTCTTCGGTTTCCGCAGTTTGAAACACATGTTGGTACTCGTCACGGTTTTGCGTAAAACGATGAGCAACCATCGAACTTATATATCGCGACATCTGTTAGCAACAGCTCGACAGGAACCAGTGACGTTGAACCTTAAGTGGAAAATCAGCTTTTCATTGGTTCTTTTATTAGAAGAGGATAGGAAGGTTATCGCTATTTTGATGAATTACTTACTCCGTTGGCTCAGCGACCCAAAATGAATCTTGGCCTCCGACACGAGAGTGCGCCATTTTTCTCGGTTCTGCGCCAACTCTTGCCAATTGCAGTCATTCCATAGAAACTTTTAAAACTTTCCATATATTCAGATTTTAACGAACATTGCTTACGATTACAGACGGTTTGGTGCCACCCTAAAAGGTGATTTTTAAGGTAAATTTTTATTTAACACAGTTGATAGTGATCTATAAAGATGACGATAAATATGTTTCTGGGTCTTCGATGTTTTCTAAATATTTATGACCTACTATTTATATGTAACAGACTAGCTTTTGCCCGCGACTCTGTCCGCGTGTAACTCGGTTATATCGCAGCTCCATACAAACTTTCATATATATAATATAAAAACTGGGTGTATATGGGGCACTTTGCAGTAGGACCAGCTGAAACACTGATCGGTCTGTTGACATTGTTGTTTTTGGCTAAGCTGCAAATACTCCATAAATCTCTTCACTGGTGGCTCCACGTAGCTGTGGTGCACGCAGCGGCCACACCCTGGTAACCGCGTCGATCCGCGGGCTAAACCCAGTGAAGGGGCCGCGTCTCCTTTAAGACGTGGTGCTGTGGGACAATCCCCCTACGATGTGCACGGAGCCTGTAACGGCTCGGAAGGCGGGCACCGCCAGTACGGCAAACGACCCGGCGACCGAGGCGCTGCAGCAAGGCATCCGTAACATGTCAGATAGGGCGCATGTCGGGATTCAAAGAGACATGCGGCCAGTTACTGCATTCCCTAGAACTAACTAGTCGTAGCGGCCCCCGCTCCACTGGTAAGTAGTACTAGGGGACGAGAGAGTGGGTCTGTGTCGGTGCAAACGCTCGCCCACTTTAATATACTCACGCGCTGATGACTCCTGGCAAGAATCTGGACAAGGTGTGCATGTCCTGCGGCGATGGAGACTGGTGGTGGGGGTTGGACTGGTGGGTTTGGCCCTTAGCTGGTTCTCTGCACGTAGGCGGTCGAGCGGTGATGGTCGCTTCAGGGCTCAGAGAGACGAGAGTACTGATTCGGCAGCTCGCTTGATGTTGCAAGTCACACTCGTGCCCATGCAAAAGTTTCCCAACCTTAGTACCTATATAACTTTGTCAGGATGTCGCCGTCGACGGATACGTCTGGGAGGACATCATCATCATCATCATCATAAAAACTATCCTATGTCCTTCCCCAGGATTCAAATTTCATCCAAATCGGTTCAGCGGATTAAGCATGAAGAGGTAACAGATAGCCAGACAAACAGACATTTGACACTTTGGCATTTATAATATTAGTATGCATAGATCACCGTAACCTTTTTCAAGCCGTTAACGTAAAACAGCATTAGAACATATTGCGTATACTTTTTCGCAACTCGTGTCGATTTAAAACACTCCCTTCGGTCGTGTTTTAATTTATCAGCACTCGTTGCGAATTTCCTATTTTCGGCACTTGTATCGTAAATAACTATAATATACAATAGACGTAGGTAAACTTATAATCAAAATTAAAATGTCAAGTGAGTTGTCAAAACCATTAAAATCCATTCGCTACGTTTCCCGCCAAAACCGAAATTCCGTTACAACCGCCATTATTAGACAGGAGGTATATTTTCCGAAACACTTTCCGTATCTTTGTCATCGCAGGAAATGACTTCACCCTCTATAATCGAACGCGAACCTCCCGAAAATCAAAAAAGCGTAACAACCAATGGTTTTCCCACGTCCAACTCCGTTTTTATTTTAAATATCAAAATAGTACGCGCGCGTCAAGAAATTTGAATAAAAAAGAACCTAATAGCTGGTAACATGTGGCCTATTATTAGAAATTCGAAGTTTAAAAATAGTTACGTTCATTGTTATCTATCGAATTGACGATTTGTATTTTATTGGAAGCGTGTCATTAGTTTTAACAATCAATTTGTTATCAGTCTTCACGTTTAATGAATAGAGTACAGTTTTGTGTGTGCAGTCTAAATTACTACCAGAAATATAGATAAAAGCACCGTTGATTTACAAATTTAAGCTCTAATGTTTTGTGATAAGGTTTTAATAGGAATAAAAATATTTTTGCTACTGTCACAGTAAGCGCTTAAAATTGATAATTGTTGCAATTTCGTATCATTTGGAGTTTGATAACTTCCTTTGACGACAGAAGGTCTATTTTTATTTGGTGCATTATGTTTTTATGCACGATTTCGTTGTTGCTATTATTTAGACATTATAATGCAGAATATCTGAATTATATAGATCGTCCGTCATCTAGACTGGTAGATATAAATAAAGGCGCTTCCTCTTTCTGAATCTTACTTAAAAATAGGACCTAGTAACTAGTTTCAACTATTGGATTTCTTGCCACATAAAGACAATCAAACAATTTTAAACTTTATTCCTCATAGCTATAAGGCACAAAACTCAACATGAAATAAACTCACTAAAGCCCTAATGGGAAGACGTGGTCAGCCAACTAAACCCTTTATGAATGAACCTATAGTTGAACAAACTTGCCGACCCCTGGCTCATGTTGCCAGCGCAAAAAAACACATGACAACACACCTGTGCGCACGCGGCGATAAAGCTAGGTATAGACGGGCGCTCGCAAATTTATAATTTACGTTATTACTAATAAGGACTACATATAATATGCATTTAAACAGAAAACTATTATGTTACAGTAATCTATGATCATTCAAAACACTACAAATTCGCGATGCCTCAAATGTCAATTTCTCTCAAATTACCTAAATACTTTTAAGGAGTTATGTCGTCACTTCATCTCCCCAAAGATATATAAAAACATATGCACAGTTGTACCACAAAAATAAGCTACACTGACGTCCCTGCGCAGAAAGCATTTCTTTAAAACATTTTAACCAATCATAAGGCAGCGTGTTTGCGCGGGTAAAATCTTCAACCCCCATTGGCCAAATTTTGCGCGCGACGCCGGCAGCTCCGGCGCCCGACATTTTGTATGGCGCCATGAGCGGGAAAGGATCAGTTCACCTGTCATTGCATATTGTACCTTACGTATGTCTTTATTGAAATGGTCATACGTTCGATTTCATTCGGAGACTGGGTACAGTTGTGACAATTTTGGTTTGATCGCCACTAATTTTGTTAATTTACTAGTTAGCTGGGAGAAAAGTAACTTGACTCTTAATTTGTACATTTTTCTACGTAAATATACTTAAATAGTTTCTCTAAATACGCTGTATTAGTCATAGCGATCAAATGAAAAAAAAAAGGAAAGTGTCACAACCGGCCACACCCCAAGGACGGTTGTGACAGTGGTTGAGGTCGGTAGTGACAGGAACAAAAATACAACAAAATGGTTTATAATGACTTTTATTTTTAGAAATATGACCATAACGCAACATTATCTTCATTAAACTTCGTATAGAAAGTTCATTAAATTATTTATTATTTAATTAATTTTTAATAAAAAAATAAATTACGAAAATTTAAAGAAGTCTCGCTTTCACGTCTTCATAAGCATCTTCACATTTACCAGATCAGACATTTATTAGACCGCGCTCTTTCGGTATTCCGCAGGCGTTTTCTGGGTATCTAAAAGCAAAACAACAAGAAAATATGTTACAACCGTACCCACAAAATTTGTCACAACCGTACCTGACGCATACTTTCGAAAATAAAAATTCGCCATGACTTTGCCTAATAATCTACGTAAAAAGTAACCACCCGTAATTAACTACTAATATTCAACTTACAAAAAAAAACCGAGGTAATCTATCTGTATACAAATAACAGTGATTATTAAAATTAAACGAACAAAACAACTTACTTTTGACTGTTGAAAAGCAATGTGGGCCCCTGCTTACGTTAACACTGCGCGCTGGGTGACGCAATACCGGGGAACGCGTTCAGACTTGCATGCCGCTTCTCTCTCCCTTAGAACCCTTGCCCGCATTCCGTATAGTTTCGCTAGTACGAAGACTGTCACTACCGTAACCTGGCACAACCGTACCCAGTCTACCCTACTTGTCAGCACTCGTTCACCTGTCATTGCATATTGTACCTTATGTATAGTGCAACAAGGTCTTTATTGAAATGGTCATACGTTCGATTTCGTTCGGTACTTGTCAGCACTCGTCGGCGTTGACGAAGATTGCCGATGTAACTTATATTTATGGTACTACCGTATTTTTGTGATTATTTCAGTTGGCCGAATTGCTTCAAAGTAGTCTATTCTAAAAGCACCTTTAACGTCTAAGGTAGAAGATCCCAATTCCAATGGCAGTTTTATTTTAAAGTCGGGCACAAATAGTCTCAATTATAAACTCTCTACCCAAATATAACGTATGAGACTCTCTTCTGAAGCAGTTAAGTAAATATTTTACTGCTGGAGAATCTTTATGGTTCATGCACTCTTGCGTTCGCGTATAGCCAAGTCTCCGACGCATTGATGAACACATGGTTTTGAAATAAAATTTAAAAATAGAACAAGTTCAGATATAATGATTAATTGTAATGACAATAATTGAATTAAAAAAAGTTTTATCCGACTTCGATTCAGTACTTCGCCTCATTTTAAGAGTCATAACATCCTGGAGCTACAAAATAGAGTGTAGCCTCAGACTTAAAAGAATGAGTAGATGCTCTCGCTGGAGAGCACACTCGAATCGCCAGGCCGTATTAATCCACGCATCGACTTATAGTCTTGGGACTGATTGCCGATAAGCAGAGAACAGAAAAAAAAAAAAATTTAAGAGTTCCCTCGATTCCAGGATCTAATGATGTAATGATCCTGATCTGATGAGCACATGACCACCCTTTCAAACAAAAAAAAGTAATTTCCAAAGCAGTTCTGGTGTCTTAGAGTTATTGGGGAACATACATGAAAAAACAAAACACTCCGACGAATTGAGTACCTCCGCCTTTTTTGAAATCAGTTAAAAAACAATTTCACCTTTTTCCAAGACTCCTCGCATGTTCCGACTGTCCTTTAAAGCCTTATCAATGAAGTAATAGGTTAACAAACCTGCCCGACCTCCGACTCTACTACTGCAAAAAATCTCTTTACACACCTGTTCTGCCAATATCTATCACCTCGTCTGCCGGTTTCATCGTCCCCGCAAAATAAAACCTATCCCATCATCCATAGGTTTGGTATTTCAAAAAGAGAATACAGCAAGATAAGACGTTGCCACGGTTAACCTGCCGCTCCTTGCTTTCACACTTTATTTCAATTTGAATCTTTCAAGCTTTATAATAAGGTTGATATTGCAGTAACGGAGTTGGTGGATGTGGCGTTTTGATGTGTAGGATGCGCGGGCGTCGTTTGTTTTTGAGTTTAGCGCCCTTTAGTGGCGTAATGCGGGAGTTAAACGTTTTAATTAAGGGTTTTTAGATATTTAAGTTATGATTATGTCAAGTGCGAATTTAAGTCGCGTTGTGGTGGTTCCGTGGTTTTTGATGTCTTCATAATTATTCATGGTCTTTACATATTTTTTACTGTTTTCATCTAAATATTGGATTGTATTTATCAATATTTTTATACAGTTCTTCTAAAGTCGGTACCGTAGAATCAAAGTAACTAATCCGGTTCCGGTAAGCAGGTAGGTACCAGAACACAGCTAGCTAGACAAAAAAATGCTTTTTTTTAATCTTAGCTAATTCTTTACGCATCTGTTTAATCAATGAAAATTATTTCATTTAGTTCATCATTGAACTTAGTGCATTCAAAAATAATTCGCCAATAGATTGGCTAAAATATTCCTGGATAGTAAAAAAATAACGTTTTTTGTTTCAAACAGTACACTTAACTGTCAAAAGCGCAAATGTTATTTTGTAGTATTTTTTAAACTTAAGGCCTATCAACGGTTCACCGATACCTAGTGAAAGTGATACAAAAGCTTATATGCCGCCGATCGCAACCTGTCACTACACCATCCACCGTCAGCAAATCGCTCCCAAATCTATTTTTTCTCACCCTCACTAGGGTTGCCACATTAGCATTTTAAATTTAGAACAACAGGTGGCGCTGTGGGAACGTTGGTATTTGCATATCGGTCATCTTTAGTTAATTCAAATGGTATTCAATTGTTTTGCACTTCCGTCATAGCGAATGTTACTTGTTTGTAAAATTAGTTTCAATGAGGTTATGACAGCTCACATATTATGTAATGCTGTGTAAAAATCCGTTATCTTATGACAATGACATAAAGACTTAGGGCTTGAATCTTATATCAATGACATACAGGGAAAAACTTATCTTACTTTATACTATATATTAGTGTTGTTTTCCTTGTGGTGGGTAACGTCGCCAGAGATCTCAGGATATATTATGCTGTGTTGCTTACTTGTGTACCTAGCTGACATATCGAATCCTCAAATCCAGTAACGGTCGGCAACGCACTTGTGACTTCAGGAGTCACAAGCCAAAGGCTAAATAAAAATAAAAATAAATAATCATAATTTATTCACATAAACAACCCTTGGTTTTACATCATTTTCTTCTGCCAAACTGCAGGGCAGTTTGTTGGCAGAGGGACTACAAAAAAAATATATTTATACATATGGTGTCTATTTGCTATCAAAAAGGCCGTATGCTCTGTGTATAACTACTTTCTATTATGGTTGGCAAGACTATGATTGTATCTCGATTATAGGGCATATTACAATAGGCAACCCCGTACCGGGCAATACCCGTGTGGTGTCGGGTTAGAATTTCACCACCCCCTTTCTTCCCGTGGGTGTCGTAAAAGTCGACTAAGGGACCAGGGTTGAAGTGTGTTGTGGGCGATAGGCTAGCAACCTATCACTGCAATATCACATTTTGTCGATATTTTATACCCACATTTATGCTAAAAGTGGCGCTGGAACATACGTTTCATGTGCTCTGCCTACCCCTTTTGGGATTAAGGCGTGAATGTATGTATGTATGTATGTATGTATGTACAATAGGCAAACTACCTCTGTCTATCCTAGCGACAACCCTACATACAGCGCGTGCGCCGTTGCATCAGGTGCCACCCCCTCCCCCCTGCGCCCGCGCAGGTGGGTATAATGACCTTAGGGTAGTCACCCTAGCAGGTTGGATTTGGAACGTTACGTTTTTTTAAACGGCTGTCTTGAGTCGTTGGCATCTAATCCATGGATTGTTTTAATTTTTTATGCCAACGGTCTATGGTGATTATTTTTAATCGCGCTTGGCACGTGGCACATAGGGTCTAGGAATACAACTATTTATATTTTCTTATAATATTTAGGTGCATATATTCACATTAACTTGTATGATGAAGAAGAAGAAAATTCTGAGGTTTTGTGACATGAAAATTACTTACTTGAAAATGTTATATCACACATACCTACTGATAGAAAAACTTTTGTTGGCCTTATTCACATATGACATCAAAATCTCATATAAAAGGCATATTAATGTCAAAGCAACAAATTACTGACCACAACTTCACCATGATATAACATCAGGTCACTCGCAGCCTACTTGTTAGTCAGTCAGTTTCGCAATGATTACAAATCTTTCATCATCATCATCATCATCATCATCATCATTATCATCATCATATCAGCTAAAAGACATTCACTGCTGGCATCCCATAAATAGTGCCACTAATGACCGGGTTTGCGCCACCCGCATCCAGCGGACTCCCGCGACCTTTACCAGGTCATCTGACCACCTTGTTGGGGGTCTACACACGCTGCGTCTTCCGGCACGTGGTCGCCACTAGCGAACCTTTACCATCTATTAATATACAGAAATACCTAATAATAATGTCAAAAAGTCTCACAAAAATCCTCTAAAACATGTAGGAAGACACACGAAGATATCTTTATCGCTATCAGTAATGAGGAAGGTTCATTAACCTCCGTGTAATTGCCTGATTGTAATACAATGGCGCAAAAACGGGTGCCGACGGAACAACTAAACTACCAATGACAATATAGACACGTCTTCCTTGCCGTTGTTTGATCTTACAAGCTTTGACTACGTACTCATATGTATGTGTACCTACTTATATGAGTTATACGTACGATTCCCACCGAACGGACCGGCCCGGGGCGCGTGGCGCCGCATCGCGACGGATGCGCCAGGACCCGGTGGTAGCCGACCGCGTTTTAATAGTGCAGCAGGCAAAACGCGGATGGAGCCGGTCAGATGCGTCGACAGCCGAGCACAGCCGTCCACACGTCCGAGAGGAGCAGGCCGGCCGCAAATAAAATAAAATATGAAATGTAACGTCTGTATTAAAGATTCAAATTCCTTTGACAACTTTTAAAATGCGCACAGGCGCGCTCGGGCCCGACCCGTTCGGTGGGAAGCATATATTAAGGAACTCTGACACACTGTTTAACCGTCCCAAATACAGGTTTCGACAGGAGTAAAGACGTCGAATACCTGAACCGAACGGAATCGAATTTGAACTTGAACTCTACGCACAGCTTTACAAGCCTTAAGCGCCAAATTACGCAACCAGTGCACTACCATCTTGCACTAGTTTACACGCAGCCACTGATAATGAAAACTAACCTACAAATCCATTGGCAGAGGCGCACACGCGTGGGAACCGACAACAATGGTGTTATGTCACGGGCGGTCGCGAAAGGAAAAATGCTTTTACTTGCTACATAGATGACCCGTGCGAGAGCGGGTGAGAAAAGTGGTATATTAACCTCCCTATTTGTCAAGGTAAAGTTATACCGCGATCGCGGCCTAGGGGGTAAACAATTCTCGATTAGCTGGCTCTGTTAACCGGTATTTCTATACTACCATACTGGCAAAGCATACGGCTTGCCTGGTGGTAAACAGTCGCTTATAGACGCTTTTGAGATGGAAGAATGGCAATGGCGTTGCCGACCCTTTATTGAATTGAGGATTCGCCGTGTTGACAGCTAGAGACCAATGCACGTCCCCCCACTCTCAATACAGCGCTTCCTTTGGAGCAAATACCCACAAAAGTAGTCTTCTGTAAGGTGAAGATACTAATCCAATATGGCTGCTCCAAATATGGGCGACATGACACTTCGTTATAAATAAATATACCATTTATTTCAGGCATCTAAGGCCCCTAACAACAAATACCTTGAATACTAACGTACATACAATAAATATAAAAACCGAAACATGACACCCTTTACCTCTTAAACCTATGCCTTAACTCTCAAACGTTCCGATGTGCCCTACCTCTCTTAATATGCCTTTATTACTCCCCATATACTCGTATTGAAAATGAAAAATGAAAATGATAATGGAAAAGTTTATTTAGGTTATTATTATTAGGAAGGAAAACTGTTCAAAAATATTCAACAGTCTTCCTTACCAATTTCCTTAATACACACTAAAAACAGTTAAACGCGCTCAATAAACAAACCTGTACAAAAATGGTCATTAACTCGATTAATTCAACAGTCATCAATTATTTCTAACTGACGTAGTCACGCAATCGGACTGACTGAAGGAATGCAGGGGTGCAACAGGGTCAGAATTACCAATTACCATATTTAAGGGTTACCATTTGTTGGGGGTAAAGTGAGAATGGATTGAGCATAGAGTGAGTTTGAAGTGAGAACTAATCTCGCGTATTACAAACACAATTTGTAAACCCATATTAATGGGTTTACGAATTGTGCCAACACAACCCTGTGAGGGCAATGCAATATCATAACGTAAATTATTACGTTATACCAGTCCCATTAGGGACTAGTATAAGTATAATATTTCAGTACATTACAAGCAATAAATTATGAGAAAATATGATTTAACAGTAAAAAACAAAATTCATAAAATATATAAAAACAAAAAAATTATCATGATGTTATCATAATTAATTAATAATAATAACAATTCATTTTTAGAAATTATTTGGTTCTGAAATATGACTGTACGAGTATAATTGTGTAAGTTCGTAACCAGTTACGATCGAATACCTTTCGAACTCTATACTAAACAAGTTTTATTCGTAATTCAGCAGATTTTATGTAGCGCCGCTGCACGGGGCTCCTCTTTTCTGGTGGATCGGCCATGGGACATCTGAAGCTAACTAACAAGCCTAAACCTACCTGAAGTTTCGTGCACGGGTTTTCCTTAAGATTTTTTTTCCGTGAAATGCATTACAGCAACCTGAATACTTACCAGGTTGTTAAGTAACTTGTCTTGCAACATTTCGTGAGTGTCCGTTGAAATTTTTGTTACGTCAGCCGAAAGTAACTATTTAATAAATCAGCCTATATACGTCCCACTGCTATGGATGAGAGGGAACGTAACTATTTACCGGGTAGGAAAATCCTTTCCAAGCAAAGTTTTTAAGTTCACCATAGATACAAAAAAACTAAATTGAAACATGTTCGAGAATACCGGCACTTACGAATATAAAATAGTAATCTTATACGAGTACATGGTTTAGATGTGGTTTACAAATTTTTGGCATTACATTATTTTACAAAAAAAAATCGCCTTTTTTTTAGTTCTACGCCTCATGTTTTTATACATAGTGAAATACGTGCATAATGCTTTATATATTGTACTCGCTATTCTTGTGGAACATCTTCTAAGACGAAGTTTATGTAGCTCTTGTCTGCATTGCATTTATCATTAGAGCGAACGAGTTACTTAATATTCGAAGTAACGCCTTTGAAGTGAAACATTGTACGGAACACACGTAAATAAATGGTAATTCGTAATAAACGTTCGAGAACCAATAGTAGCACTACAGGGGTTAAAACAAAAGGGTACCCCCAATTAACCCTGCGCAGACGCAGCCAAATGTACCGGAAAATTGGTGTTGTTTACAAAATAAGTCATTTCCAGCGACACGCCTGACTGCCTGCGAACTATGACTATTTCTGTTATTGGAAATCTGAAGTGTTAATTGGTTAGGTCAATACCGCATTCGGCTATTTGTGGGACTGATAGACAAAACAGCAACTTTTCTTGAAAAGGATTGCAAAGTTTCTATTTATTTATGATTAAGATAACAACTATAATGCTGTAATAATAGCAAGTTTATAGGGGTATGCTGCTTAGTGACGTCACCGTTTCTTATGGCCAAACATCATCCTTTTCAGCAGAATCGAAAGGCGGGGATATAATTTCAGCAGTCGATGTTTGTAATGCATTTGTACCGTAGCGTTTAATATACTGAACTGATTTTGATGAATGAGGTATCAATCGATTCGAAATTATGCTAAGTTGATATAGACCTCTAGTAAAAAAAAAACATTTGGTTTTCCGTAGGGACACCATTTATTGAACCTTTTATGCTTGTTATGTATTTAATTTCTTTTCAACACAATTGCTCGTAACGTACCTCTTATTGTGTCGCTTTTAGGCTCATAATCCTGGATATTAAACACGCGTGTTTTTGTAACATTACAACACTTGTGTGTTATGGTTATATACCGATTAAGTCACGTTGGCACCTTGCAGCAAGATATATGCATGAACACGGTGCATTCTTAAATTAACCGGGTTGTACAGAATGTACAGCTTTTTTTTAAGTCTCGGCATTTGGATTCTTACTCGACTAAACAAATTAAACCCTTTTTGTTAATTAATTTACTATTTCTTTTTGTATATGATATAGAAACGTATAATTTAGTAAAACTATTCACTTTTGATAACATTTTACATAAATTAAATACAGATAACATTTTAAAACGAAAATATTATTTTATTTTGTATTGGCTGTTTAGAGATTTCTGTGCCCGCACTGCGCAAACTTCACGAAAAAAAAGCTGTTGGGCGCCATTATTTTAGGTTATTTCGCAATTATTTGTAAAATTTGTTTATGCGTATTTGGTTATTATCAAAAATGTTGACTCGTGGTGACTAGAAAAGTGATAAATAGAATGGACGCCACTGGAAATTCTTGGCGATGTGCAATTGTGAGTAAAAACCTGTTGTCATCTTAATGATTTACTTTATGTAAAGAAAATAATTTGTCAGGCCTATAACATTTTCATTCTATGAAAATGTTTTTTTCCTCGCAAAATGTGTTGAAAAACGTCGTATGATACGCGTGACCTTTGATAATTACATCCTCGGCTTCCTTATCACGCTCACCTGCGGTTCGCGTGAACAATTTCGCCTCTGATGTAATTATCAACATACCTCACTTGTATCACAATGTACTATTACAATATTCTATATGCATTTAAAAATTTCGTTGCAGTATTTTGTTACGCGGAAATTTTGCAGTATTAGGTATATTGTGTATAGCGGTGCAGTAAAGAATCGTTCAGATTTGACTGATAACTGACAGCTACCGATACCTCACCGATTAATTCGTATGACTAAGTGAGCTATCAAAAATCAACTATGAGACAGAACCTTACAATTTTAAACCCTCCAGCGCCATCAGTGTCAGAGCATCCGAAAGGTTAAAGCGAAAGCAGCCTTATGTACTCGAAAATGCTCAATAATAAACACAGAGTCGCTAAAATATTCAAACTTTATAAATCGACACCAACTCAATACAATACTTTAAAAAATATATAGAGTCCTTGGAAACGTAGCTGTGTCTAATATACCTAAGTTTACTGCGTCCGTGCTTGTAGCGACGTGTTATCGGCTCTACCTAACTGTGTAGAGTGACAATGTTGGCGCGGAGTTGCAAAACTGTCCTCTTTATTAAACTCAAGAAACCTCCGTTAACAAAATTGAGTTTTTGTCTCTTTTACGAACATAAATGTCAAAGTGACAGATAGAGACAGACGAATTTTAACGACATTATAGCTGAAAACGACTTTGAACGAACATGGACATTATAAGCGAATTACGATTTAAAAAAAAACCGTAAAATTTCAAAAACGAGAGGGAACGTTGGTGATTAAGGTTTTATAGTCAATTTTAACATACATTTGCATTTTTTTTCCTATCACTGAGGCTCAATTAGTCATGCCGTCCACAAGGTGTTTCCGCTACATGTCGGAAAAATGCTGCTACCACTAAGGTGTCGCACTTTTTGTAAGTTTAGTTAACTGTAAAACATTTTATAGTAAAGTTGTCAGTTTATTCGTCTTATTGCTACGTTTATTTGCGAGGATGCTCGGCCTACTTCATTACATGTATCTAAAGAAATTATTTTAACTATGTATCTAATATAATTTCATAATGTACGCACATAGAGTGTCGTGCTAACAGTTTTACATGGAATTTGTTTGTTGGAATTTGTCATTCAAGTGTTTGGAGTAAGTGCTTTTCAACGAGTTTTTAAATTTGTTTAATACTTTTTGCAACTTTCAAATTATTTTTTAATGTCAATATTAGACTATAGAGGCTATATGGCTAGGCTAATTATGTGTAGCTTTATCTTGTAACTTTTAACACTGTCCCAAGTTTTTCATCACACACATGTCTACCCTAACCCTAATTAACAATTCCTTTGTGAATCATTTAGTCTGGTACCGGCGCGATTGTTTTAACTCGTCCGTTTTTTTACGTTTTTTTCGCGAAATATTCCGTCACGTCCATTTTGGATTTCAATTTAAGCCGATTTGAGGTGAAGTGACTGTCAAGGTCATGTGTGTGAGAGAGAGAGAGAAACACTTTTAGGCTGAATTTGTTGATGTGCAGGAGCACTGAAACAGATATAAATTTCACTGTAATCAATGTAAACGTGTAGACCTTACCTTTGCTTGGGTCTCAACGTATCTACATAAAGCCTACAGCTCTACTCGTACATTACAATATAGTTAAAGTTCAGTGTTCGGCAGAGTCAATCAATTATTTTTACTGTATAATCCATACTTATACACACATACATACATTCACGCCTTTATTCCCAAAAGGGGTAGGCAGAGCACATGAAACGTATGTTCCAGCGCCACTTTTAGCATAAATGTGGGCATAAAACATCGACTAAATCGAATCTACACTTATAATATTATAAATGCGAAAGTGTGTCTGTCCGTCTGTTACCTCTTCACGCTTAAACCACTGAACCGATTTAGATGAAATTCGGCATAGAAATAGTTTGAGGTCCAGGAAAGGACCTAGGATAGTTCTTATCCCGGAAATCATTCCCTAAGGTGAACTTGGGGGTCAAAGTTTGTATGGAGGTAAGATATAAACGAGTTCGACGCGGACGGAGTCGCGGGCAGAAGCTAGTGCACATATATTCCTTATACATGAAACGACATACGATTACATAATAATGTGTAGACACGCTAGAACATGGCTATCACACGATGGCCCGCGAGCCAGCTGTGTTGCGGCGAGAAAGATTACCCGTCTCTTTCTATGTAGAAAGCTTAGAAAGAGACTGATAGTCTATGTCGCCGCGACACAGCTCGCGGGCCGCCCTTTGAAAGTAGTGATATTTATTCAACTAGCCGATGTAAGATCATTATTATCAAAATGTTTGTTTCCTTGTTTTGTTATTAAAACAAAATAGCAATATTCTCGTTTTTTGGTTCTGATAGTAAAAAAAAGTGGTGGCAACTTTGCTGGTCAATTTAAATCCTATCGCCGTAGCATTAAGAATCATTGTACCGTTTTTTGCCCAAATAAACATTAAAATTTATTAATTTTCAATCGATTCATAAAATCCAGTTATTTCATTATAGCCTATTGCACTGTTTCGGTTTATTTCTTGGTATTCCTTTGTCCCTAAGACTTACTTTTAAACTCAAAAAAGTTGATTCAAGTCGGTGTTTTCTTTATTAAAAAACGGGTTCTTCCCGCAGAAGCTGGTCTTTTCCGTATTCTACCTTTTTTACAACTAATCCTTAATAATATACAATCAAAGTATAGTTAACTGTGAGTGTGAAGTCCGTCTGTCGTTCACACGTTTAGTAGGTCGTTATATGGCTGTTGTTTTATAAATTATATTAGAAATCAACTGCCGTAAAATATAGTAAATAATAGGCACCTCATTTATTAAATAAACAACAAAGACGAATTACGAAAACACTGTAAAGGATCAAGATTTCAGTTATGTTGATTTATTATTAAAAAAAATGAAATGATTTATTAAAAATGTATGTGGAGATTGGGTTACAATTGCAGTTATACTTGCAGCTCTGTTAGTCTCACCAAGCCCTACCTTTACAGGCGTCCATACATTTACAAACTAGGAAACAAGCTACGTATTTAGAAATGTTTGCCTTTTAAAGAAAATTGTGACGTCACTACTTACTTAAATAAAGCGTATTATACGATTAGTGAATAATTAGAAGGCAAATATTTATAACGATGTAGGTTCTTAGTTCTTACATAAAATCTTCATAATAATACCGAAATAAACTATAATATCACCACTAACTTACACCAACAAGCATTAACTACAATTCGGTGCAAAGAGATATTTTATAGTTTTCATATCACTTAAAGCTTTGTTAGTAAGTAAGTATTTAATTTAAATACTACATTTTTGATATCCTTCCAGGGCTCATGTTTGATACGTCCATATTCTTACACTTACCACATGTAACATCATGATGCCATAAATTGCTTGAATTCTTGAATACTTACAAAACATTTTTGACGTGTCATAAAAAGTTACTGATTTAACTGTCATCCATCCATACTTCTTTACTAATATTATAAATGGGAAAGTGTATGTGCGTGTTTGTTTGTCCGTCTTTCACGGCAAAACGGAGCGACGAATTGACGTGATTTTTTAAATGGAGATAGTCAAAGGGATGGAGAGTGACATAGGATAGTTTTTATCCCCGAAATCATCCCCTAAGGGGGTGAAATGGGGCGGTATAAGTTTGTATGGAGCTGCGATACAAACGAGTTCCACGCAAACGGAGTCGCGAGCAGAAGCTAGTTTATATATGTTTTAAAACACCTGCACCTGTAGACAAACTTTCGTTATTATAATTTAAATGTTATTTGAAAATGTTAAATAAAAAAACACAAAATGAATTCTTAAAAAATACATTGTTATTTTAAATGAAAGTGCGATTAGTAAATGATATCATACTTATTCATAATATTTCGTTTACTGCGCTAAGGCCTAGCACGTTTGACGTATTATCTCTAAGTTGTCGAGACATCCGTCAAGGTCTGACAAATATGTGAGAGTGACAAATGACAACCATAAGTGATAAAATGGCGACCATCTTAGGCCCACAGATGCGTAATTTTTGCTAAGCACTTTTTGAAATAATATCAAAAACAGTGATAGCACCAGGATAGACTAACCCTATAATTCCCGGGCAGTGACCAGCGCGCATTTGCGGCACAAAACCGACTTTACAAAAAGACTGCCCAAGGCCATGGGAATAGGAAACAATGGGGGTACAGGTGAGATCACGCCACAGTGTCAGTCCGAAGATATCGATGCCTTTCGGATTTACTAAAATATCCAATGCGTACTTCATTTTATTATTAGAAAAAGAGAAGACGTTTATATTCACTATGTAGATTAGATGAAAAAAAAACCGGTCAAGTGCAAGTCGGACTCGCGCACCGAGGGTTCCGTACAAACCTGTAGGTATTAAAGGTATTATTGACCTGAGTATTTGATATGAATTTCAATTGAATACCTCTAAGGAAAGGGGTAGTAACTTTAAAATTATTAAAAATATTTTTATTAGATGGTGTAACTAAAAATTTACGGTTTTCGCAATTTCTCCTTTATCTGTGACGACGACGTTGCGACGTTGGTTTAGACGTTGCTTTGGAATTCTTACCGACTGTTTTTTTCAGTCAGTGCCCAGACACTTTTTGAGTAACTTATTACTGCTTTCATTTTTAAAAAGTAGGTACCTACTAGTAGTACCTAATAAGTTCAATGCAAGCTATATTCTAATGAAAATCTTATAGAAAGAAAAGCGTTTGGGTCTGTTCTTGTTCGGTTTCATGACAAACCGAGCTGCAGCAAGAACAGTTTGCTTAGAGCTACATTGTAGGTTTATTGCGATTCATTATTTTAACTCGTTAAGAAAACATATAACCCGTCCTGTTGTTTTTCACGGTGCCCTTAAGAGTCCGCAGTAAGCTCGATTCTCCATACAAACGTAGTTACGCTCTCATTTTAAAACTATGTGTTGGATTGTAACGAAACTTTGCATGGACAATGATATGAGGTATATCTATGTCTGTAATTAGTTTATGTAGCTTCACATACTATAGTAAAAAAAATACAGCGAATTTAAGTTTTTCATACAAAACTAGTTTTTTCGGTATTTCATTTGTTTTATAAACTGGAACCATAGAAACTAATTACAGACATAGATATACCTCATTTCATTCTATATACAAAGTTGCGTCACAATCCAACGAGTCGTTTTAAAATGAGAGCGTAACTACGTTTGTATGGGAAGGAGAAATTCGGCCCAGCTTACTGCGGCCTCTTAACAGTCCCGGGGGACCCCTTTGACACCTTACCGTAAAACGACTGCCATCTGACCTTCCCACCAAAAATATAACCTAAAATATAAAACGGCAGAAATAAAAGGCTCGTTTTAATGACGGATTGCAATAAGGATAAAAAAAGTCTCATCATCCCATTCAAGACTCTAAAACCAAATAAATCGAAAAATACGATGTATATTGATTTCAAAATATCATCACTTATCATAATACGCGGAAATAATGACTCAAAGTAAGAAACAGTCCACAAACACTACAATATTAATCACATTAACAAACATTCGACCATATCTCCGCATCTATCACCACGACCCGCGGTCGTGTGTGTCGGTTTCCCACACAGTTTTCACACGTATCCGCCGATGTCTATCTCTTGTATGCTCATTCATATTGCTTACGTATTATGCTTATGTGTTAGATTATATGTTTATGTGTTAGATTATAATTATGCTCAAGGATTAGAATGATGTATCATTGTTATGTTTATCTGAGCGGGCAAGGCGACAGTATTTATGTAATAACTAGATATTTTTTATATTTTTGCTGGATTTGAACCTCAAAAGCACTTATGTAATTCAAGGCACTCTATGAAATAAAACCGATAATTTACAGCTACGGAAATCTAGCCATCTCGCTCTACCGCATAAAGTTTTAACTTGTACAATAGGGATGATGACTAAATTTTTTTTATGATGTCATTCAAACCAGTTTTTGGACAGAAGCAAATGTTTGTATGGGAGTAACTACAATTAAATAACATAAATATCCAAAAATCTGAGACAAAAATTGACCTCGCTGGCGGCAGCGCAAAATGCTTCATACTGATAGACAGACAGGTATGACGTCACAACCGACATTTGTTAGTACAAAGTACATGTATCGTTGTATGGGAAATCAGGTAAATTGTTGTTTTGGTCGCGAAATACTGCGTTTAAGTACGTAGTCGTCATACATTTTTTTTTTATAAAAGAAGGAATAAGGATTCTAAACCAGAGCTCGAAACCTATTCCGCTGCAGCGGGGAGTGAGGCAAAAAGATGTTATTTCTCCAAAACTGTTCACCGCAGCACTGGAGGACGTTTTCAAGACTCTTGACTGGAGAAGGCTAGGCATCAACATCAACGGCGAGTACATCACTCACCTTCGGTTTGCTGACGATATAGTAGTCCTGGCTGAGACCATGGAGGACTTAAGTACGATGATCGATGACCTCAGTAAAGCTTCCGAGCGAGTTGGTCTAAGAATGAACATGGATAAGACGAAGATCATGTCAAATGCCCATGTCGTCCCAACTCTCATTACAATCGGACACTTTACGCTCGAAGTTGTAGACGATTATGTATACCTAGGACAGACTATCCAGTTAGGTAGGTCCAACTTCGAGAAAGAGGTCAATCGTCGAATCCGACTCGGCTGGGCAGCGTTCGGGAAGCTACGGCACATCTTTTCGTCCATTATTCCGCAGTGTCTCAAGACGAGAGTCTTTGACCAGTGTGTGTTGCCAGTGATGACATATGTCACTGAAACGTGGTCGCATACTATGGGCCTGATAAGAAAGCTCAAAGTCACCCAAAGGGCAATGGAGAGGGCCATGTTGGGAGTTTCTCTGCGTGATCGCATCAGAAATGAGGCTATCCGCAGCAGAACCAAGGTAACCGATATAGCCCTCCGAATCGCTAAACTTAAGTGGCAGTGGGCAGGGCACATAGCACGTCGAACCGATGGCCGTTGGGGCGGAAAGGTTCTCGAGTGGCGACCGCGTACCGGAAGGCGCGGCGTAGGTAGGCCCCACAAGGTGGACTGATGACCTGGTAAAGGTTGCGGGAGTCCACTGGATGCGGGTGGCGCAGGACCGGTCACTTTGGCACTCTTTGGGGGAGGCCTATGTCCAGCAGTGGACGTCTTTTGGCTGATATGATGAAGGATTCTAAGGACAATACAAAAAAAACTTTCAAGGTTCATATCTTTTTACGGTTTTAATTATATTTTAAAATGTATACTTTATATTACTGCGATATCAATTAGAACATGAGTCATCACGCCTATAGCATTGCTTCGTAAAAAGTATAGCCCGTATGCTTCTCGCACAATGACCAAGATCTTTTTGTCCTCATGTCGAGCTTCTATAAAAATGTAGTTTTGGTTCGTATTTTAAAATGGCATTGTGATATATAATAAAAAGCTACGGTTGCCTAGTGGTTCAGGCATGCGGCTGTCAAGCGGCGGTCGTGGGTTCGAATCCCGCTCGTACCAATGAGTTTTTTGGAACTTATGTGCGGAATATTTACCGTTAGCTTTTCGGTGAAGGAAAACATCGTGAGGAAACCGGTCTAATCCAAATAACGTCTAGTTTTCCCTCTGGGTTGGAAGGTCAGATGGCAGTCGCTTTCGTAAAACTAGTGCCTATGCCAAATCTTGGGATTAGGTGTCAAAGCGGACCCCGGGCTCCTTTAGGGGCACTACCCGGGAATAACGCTAGGAGAATGATGATCGTGATATTTAATAAAAAATATATACACATGGGATGCGCCATACCTTAATTTCTATATCTGTAAATTACAAAATTAGTATAAGTAGTAATTTCTTTTTATGATTTTAATTTCTAGCAACACAAACTAGTTTCCGATTTAAATATGGCGGATCCCACTATGTATACAAAGTTTCATGTTGTTCTAGCATGTCGTTTTAAACTAAGAACAAATTACGTTTGTATGGAGAGCCAAGCGTCCTGGCTACCCTTAAAACATGAAGATACTTCAATTCAACAACTTCCGCAATAATACTTAGTTGTTTTGAAGTACGATTATAGTTTTATGATTTGATTTTATCGTAGTTGCGAGAATGCAAATGGATGGCCACTTTATACGTTTAGAAGGCGCAGCACGGTTGCCATTTTATCACTTATCGTTGTGGATAAAACACCCGTCACTCTCGCACTCGTATGCTTATCAGAACGAGACGGACGTCTTATTCACTTGTTACCCAAAATAAACATTTTCATTTTCATTCACATCTTTTGGTGAAGAGCGACAAGTCATCCCGCTCGAATGAGGAGCAGCCCAACTGGGGAAGTACCTCCGCCTTGCAGAAGACCACAATCATAATAACACTACTACTTACTCTGTAGTAGTGTTGTGTCTGGAGGTGAGCAAGGTCGCCAGAGTTCCCGAGGATGCGTTGTGTTGAGAGCGAGGGCATTTGTTCCTTCAGTTGTCAACACGACGAAAATTAAACATATCAAGGGTCGGCAACGCCCATATTACTCCTTTGGAGTTGCATGCGTCTATAGGCTGCGGTGTCCGCTTACCATCAGGCGGGCCGTACGCTTGTTTGAAAAAACCTCAGCGATAAGTGATATATTTATTTAACGATTCTGGTTTATTTAAGTATTATCATAACCATAATCAGTCAGTCAAAGACAGAACTAAAATCCACTGCTTCAAACAAACTTCCTGGTCACTAATATTGTAATACATGCTCCAGATTTAATACCCATATATGGTCATATCTGCACATGTCGCGTAGAATGGAGGCGCATTTTGAATATGCAAACAAAAGCTCAAGGAAGCTTGGGATAGGTGAGGGTGGAGCTTCGAAAGTCTGGAGAGGGCTTCCGGCGAACACATAAAAATACTGTTGAATGCAATACCTAAATAAAATGGGCTGTGTTTTTAATGATCAATTAATTATTTAAATTATACTATATAACTACCCAGACGCAGCGCGGGGACCACTGATGACCTGGTAAAGATCGTGGGAGTCCGCTGGGCGTGGATGCAAAGGACCGGTCATTGTGGCACTCTTTGGGGGAGGCCTATGTCCAACAGTGGACGTCTTTCGGCTGATATGATGATGATGATAACCAAATAAGCACGTGAGCTACAATACTTGAAAAAAAAAAAAACTGTTTATTTCTTGATTTTGTTTTAAAATATGAACTGTGGCAACCACGCGCCTTTTAAAAGGCATGTCAGTTGATGAAAAATCAAATTAATTCCATTTAAGAGAAAGTTCAAATTTCACTGTTCGTTTTTGCGTGCTGGGCGCCACGAGGATAGGTTAGAGTTACCAATCTAACCTCCTAAGGCTCATGCGTCTACTTAAAGGTAATATTCGTCGCTTAAAGAATTTCAAACAATTTTCAATAGGGTTGTAGCTAGAGGCTAAAAATGTATTACTACGCCAAAAGAAAGAAGACAATGCCATTCATATATCTCAAAGAATTACGAAGCTACAACCGTTTTAATATTGCTTGTTAGAGTGAGAAAAAGCTTGAGGATGACGTTACGATCCCCGGGCGTTATAGTAAACGACAATCGTTTCATATGAAAGTGCGTCAGACTGCTTGGTTTGAAATGAGAACAGTACTGTACAGCCAGGCCCCTATTTAACGACATCGACAATTGTCGTCTGTAACTAACAATTCGACTTACATGGCTGAGTCGACAAGTTAAGTTGGTTGCTGAACACACTATTGACCCAGGAATGTCAGGTCATAATTTGTCAAGATGGTGAAACAGGGCCCTGGGTTCAGATATATAGTCTATACAATACCTACAATGTCATGATTCATACGCCACCTCCTCCCGCGCCTAACTTCACGTCACACCAGACAATGGGCAGCGCGGGGCACGAACCTCGGCCGGTTTAAATAATACATTTCAGAGGAAGCCTTGATTTAGTGCGCAAGAGACGCTTTGTGTGCTCGCATTTGTAATGCAACGATTTTTAGAATGGACACTGTCATGATATTTGTTGTTACAATTCCGCTAGTAGGCCGCTTTCAGAACGGTCGAACGAGGTGACTCGAGGGAAAAATTAGTTACTTATAGAGACATTATTCTTTAGCTTGCTCCTTGCCGGTAAATGCAAGTAGTATTCCGATAAATATTATATTAATGATCCAAATAAGGCTAGGTTTCAATCGATAGGGCATGTTTGGGTTTACGACAATATCTAGGACCTATATTCTGGGGCCTATACTAGGTAAATCTGGGTAATAAATTTTAAAAGTTTTTTACTCGATGGGTTTATTTTTAAAATAGCTCTAAAATGAAAACTTAAAACAATTCCTCCTGGTTCTAACGTTTTAAGACAAATGTGTGGCTGTTTAGCTTTACACACTTGCCTAAAGCATTTTGAAAAAAAACTAGGACGATACAAACGCAATAAAGCTGTCTTCGGGACCACCGGAAAAGCCCAATGGAGTACTCGTAACGCCGCTCCACAATCTGTCCTTGAATATCAAAATTGTTGGCTATACATATAAGTAGTTGGGGCGGCTCGTTGGATATCCAAATGTATGTAGAGCCAGCGTGGCGTTCCAACGCGCTATTCGAAAGGAACGATCGTGAATAGCAAATGTTAGGTTATGTTAGATTAAAACACACCACGCCACGGCAACAAGTCAATTGGAGTAGTCGCGAATGCCTCCACTAGCCGATCTGACTACGACCAAGCGAAACTACGTAGTGCAACTAGTCAAAATATTACGTGTACCCATTTCTCGCAGAGACATTCTTTATGTTTTCGCTCAAGCAGTATATCACAAAAACCGAGCTAAAAAGTGAGAGCGCTCAAAGAAAGTTAATTCTCGCAACTAATTTATTTCTTTTTGTTACAGATAAGCAAAATGCTGAAACAGAAGATCCGCAAAAAACGGTGACAAACGTTGCCATGACTATCAAAATACTCCGCAAAAGCACTTCTTAGTTAGTGCAGACATACAAACAGAGAAGTGACCAACGAAGTGGACGCAACGAAACCACTGCCGTAAAATAACAGAGAGAGAACTCTTCGCAGTAGTAAGTGTCACAGAAACTTCATGCGTGTGTAGTTAAAGTGTCACTCAAAACTTAGTGCCCGTGTTACACAAAACTGTGTGTGAACAAACGATGTGTTAGTGACTAGTGATAGTGGATTTGTACGCCATGGATCTGCACCCGCCCCCTTTATTAGTGCATGGGTACGAGCCCCATGCCCCTTTGTTGGAGGTTGAGGGGTTGGACCCCCATAGCCCTCAGCAGAAGGTGCTGATACATGCGCCGACGATGCAGGGACAGGAGTTGATGGGTGACCATAGGAATGGAGGTAAATATTTTGTATATTTTTAAAGATTATTCCCTCTTGTCCATGAGAGAAAGCCTGTGTCCAGCAGCAAGTCATATTTAGGTTGATGATTGATAAAGGACAAGCAGTATAATATAATAATTAATATCAGTATTGCATGCTTTAGGCAGTACCTATAACCATAAATTGTATAAATTACGATGCATAAATTGATAATACTGTCATACAATTTTTTTTTCCGAGTATTGGTAGATTTGATTATGCTACTGTGACTGATGTAAATTCCTTTATAAATCATTTTAACTCACTTCATAAAACAAAAAAGGTATTGCAAGTGCATGATGATTTTGATTATTCGAGGATAGGTCCAATAAAGTCTATGCACATTTTGCAAAAAGACTGAATCCACATATTTGCAGCTTAAACTATTAATTATAAAATTTGCTCTTTCATAATTGAGATTAATTAAGTTGGCCGAACTGCATCTTAGTAGTCCATTCAAAAAGCAACTCTACTGTCCATGGTAAAAGATTCAAATTCCAATGACAGTTCAATTAAAAGTCGGCCACCCTAAATAATGAACCATGCTGGAGAATCTTCCTCCAACCCCCATTAATGACCGATTCGTAAGAAATGAGGACAGATGGTCTCACCTGACAGTAGATTACGATTTTTCAGATGAGCAGTACCACGGACACAGCAGCAACCAGAGCGGAGATGGTGAGTAAAGCATGCACTTATATTAGCAGGGGAATTGCTTAACTTTTTAAACGGGCGTTAAGATAACTTAAATATCATTATCTAATAAACTTTGTCCTAATGCACGTACGAAACGTTATGCAATTGACCCTGATATCCGAATTTAAGAGCTAAATTAAAAGACGGTGAATTCGTCTACATTCGACTTTTAGGGTCAAAATAATATGCATATTTTTTAGAACAGACTAGTGCGTCTATGTCAGCGAACGAAAAAAGCATAGAAGTCTAAGTAGCGCCGCAGAATGGCCCCACATGGATGAGGGCGGGGTGTTAAAACGATGCCAGGCAGCCACTTAGTTCGAACATGCGTGAACCGGGTTTTAGACACGTGTTTGGGTTGAAATTCGTAAGGAGCTAACATTCTATGTTTTTCTACTGTTTCTTTTTGTCTGTAAACTTTTCTTTAAATACCTTTAATGCAGTATTTAATAAAAATTGCTCTATTAATTATGCATTTCACCACTATCTCACTATCTTTTTTTCATGGATTCTCTGTCTATAGTAATCAGTTGCACAATAGAGACGGTAATTACGTAATTTTATGATTTGCTCATACAGCTAGTTTCCAAGTTTTTTTATGGACCTCCGTTCGTTTTGGCTATGCCTTTACTCGCATTATTTTATTCAGTTGAACACTAAATGAAACGGAAGGCACCATAGCAAAGCGGTAAGGCACTATCGACTTTTAATGTGGAGGTCGGGGTTCGAACCTCGGCTCGCTGGGTTTAAAAAAAAATGTACTGTATGAAGTATCATTGATATTTAACAGCAAATTTTCGGTGAAAGAAACCTCGTTAGGAAACTGGTCTAATGTCGACAGGGTCTAAGTTTACTCTCTATAGTTCTCATAAAAATATGAAAAATTCCCTATATATTTTTGTTTCACTTATATAATTTGTTTGCCTACTTACAAAAAATCATTCACTAATGTTCTATACTCTTCCAATTTGTTTAATTTACCTATACAGCTCATAAAAACGAGACTCCTTGATTTCTCGGCTCATTTTAATAGATTATCTGTTTATTTTTGTTTTAATTATATGTGCACTCAATCACAGTGTACTTACATTGATTTAAACTTTCATGATTCTCACACGTTCTTTTTACTAAACGGGACTTTATCGTGTATAAATTACAGACATGGATACTATATAGATACTAGATATAGATACTATATAATTACTTATAGAGGTGTTTATATTCATTTAGAACATCTGAATGTCTGTCAACAGTTTTGCTAGACACTAGAAATCTCTCACGAACATCTCGACATGGGCACTGTCATCCAAAACCGGTAGCAACCGCCGTAATATCGAGCATTGTTGTTAGCGCGTTATTTTGTTATACAACTTTTTATTATTGAGTGTAAATGTCAGTGAAGCTGCTTCCCCACTGTCGGCGGGAACATGTTTGGGGAGCAAGTGCATAGATGGCAGCACGCGTCATGGATATTCACTATTAGTGGTCAATTAAGCGTCCGATATCTTCAGTTTATTCTATGATCGCTTATAATCTTGTGCAATGATACTTTTTTTCTGGTTGAAGGTATTCTGTGTTCTTGTTTCGAAGATATAGTATGGGTATCAAAATGAAAAATAATTATAGTTTTTACTAGCTAGAAGCACGTCTTTCGCTTCCAGCTTGGAAGGTCAGACGGCAGTCAGGTAGGCCTACTTATGTAGGCACTAGTTTATAGTTCCTAGGATGAAACTGGTATAAAGGTAAACCCGAGGAACGAGGTCTGTTTAAAGGAGCAAGGGGTGATAATGTTTGTATGTATAATCGAAATGATAACTTCAAAAGGCATGTGGGAAGAAAAAAGCAATTAATATATATGCGGTTACGAGTAATGCATTTCGGTTACGAGAAAACAATACAGTAAAGTATTATTAAAAGAAGAGGTAAACGAAATAAGATTTCATAGTCAAAGAGCGAGTCTGTGGGACTTAAGGCTGGTGGGGAAAATACAAAAAAATGAGTTGATGGCAAGATGTAGGAAATGATATCAGGTTAGATATGTAAAGCATGATGTACAGTTTTTTTAATAAAATAAGTACAATTAAGGTGTCTTATCCTTTTTTATAGGCTAAATCAGATTTAATCTTATGTCAATATCATAAAGACTGACAGAAATAACCTTGTATAACTGTATCTGTAGGAATATATCTTCTATTAATTTTACTTGACATAACAGGGCATCATTAGGATGTATTTTGTTTCATTCTGATTTTGTTTGAATGGAAAATGGATATGAACCCTAAAAATGTGTTGAGCTCCTGTGCAACCGCTTGCACTGGAAACCGACAAGACCGCCAAACTAATTTCACAGCGATTAGAGCAAGTGTACTCGCACAAAAACTGTCCATTCACTCGCCTCACTGGAAAGTGAATGAATATTTGTAAACCGGTTTTGATTCGTGGTCGTTTTTGAGCCCTTATGGAGTGTCACAGGTAAATGTTCAACATTTTGATGATTATGGAGAAAGACATAAATGTGATGACGTTATAAGTGACACTTGGAACAAATGGATCAAAAAAAATGCAGCGAAACAATCATAATGACATGAATCATACAGTTTCACACATTTTGACAGTAGTTACTTATGACTAGGGACACACCAGGGTCACAAAGCTACAAGTAACAATTTTATTTGTTTAGTTTTTATTTATTTAGAACAAACAGTCGCATAAATAAATAAAAGTCTAAAGTGGCAATAATGTGGTGCTAGACTAACAACAACTGGCTATTGGTAGTGTCGTAAAACGTCACAGCCCTTATTTAACTATCTTGATAATTGTCACCTGAACAACGACAATCGAAGTACATTGGGCAACCAAAGGTGGCGGCTGGACAGCATTGTTATTACCATATCAACGCAGCATTGTACGTCGGATTTTCATTCTCAGCTGACAAATGTACTTTACAACTTTAAAAGTGGATACTCATTTATTTTCAAACATAGGCCTGCAGTTCTTATATGGTCGGCATAATAATAAGGTTGATATGACCGCGCGTTTCATTGACAATCTCTTCTTTGATTTAATTTAGACAACATTGAACAACAGCGAAATCAGAGGGTTTATTGCATATTTTCAACGAGCATTGAACATCTGTCCTTTTCCCAAATAAAAACATAGGTACATTTAGATCTACCCGTTCCTACATAGGTAGAAACGTCATAACTTTGATCCGGAAACCATATTTTAAACATGGAAATCACATCATCTCAACACTCTCTCCTGAACCCGAGAATTTTGGCCTCGGTGGCTTTTAATAGCACAATGGCATAATAATTATTTTAACGGTCGTTTAGAATAAGGTATTTTGATTTATCATCTCGACTTAAGCGGTGAATTTTGCCTCAAAGCTCCGTAGGACTTTATATAGTACATCTATTTTTGTCAATTAAGTGGAGAGTTTTCAAGAGTCCGAAGTAAGCTCGATTCTCCATACAAACGTAGTTACGCTCTCATTTTAAAACTACGAGTTGGATTGTAACGAAACTTTGCATGTTCAATGACATGAGGTATATCTATGTCTGAAATTAGTTTACGACGCTTCAGATACCATAATAAAAAAGACACAGCGAATTTAAGTTTTTCGTACAAAACTAGTTTTTGCTGTATTTATCTTGTTTTATAAATTGGAACCATATAAACTAATTACAGACATTTTATATTTTAGGTTATATTTTTGGTGGGAAGGTCAGATGGCAGTCGTTTTACGGTAAGGTGTCAAAGGGGTCCCCCGGGACTGTTAAGAGGCCGCAGTAAGCTGGGCCGAATTTCTCCTTCCCATACAAACGTAGTTACGCTCTCATTTTAAAACGACTCGTTGGATTGTGACGCAACTTTGTATATAGAATGAAATGAGGTATATCTATGTCTGTAATTAGTTTCTATGGTTCCAGTTTATAAAACAAATGAAATACCGAAAAAACTAGTTTTGTATGAAAAACTTAAATTCGCTGTATTTTTTTTACTATAGTATGTGAAGCTACATAAACTAATTACAGACATAGATATACCTCATGTCATTATTGTATATGCAAAGTTTCGTCACAATCCAACACGTAGTTTTAAAATGAGAGCGTAACTACGTTTGTATGGGAAGGTGAAATTCGGCCGAGCTTACTGCGGCCTCCTTTATTACGTATATACACTTTATTACTTAATGGTCATTATTACAGTAACATATTCATAGAAGTCTGGTTAGTTCACCAAATACTTCTTAAAGTACGAGTAACAGAACTGACCTAAAGCTGAGTTAACTACAATCGCATCTCATCTACAATCATAAATACACCTTCCCCCAACATCATAAGGTTCATTTCAGAATATTCCTTACAACCCTCGATCGGGTCACGTCTCGTTTTTTTTTAAACAGCTGCCGGTTTCGCTTTCGATGCGCGTGACCATTTATTCACAAATCATCCGTACGATTGAAATTATTTGAGTTGGCCGAATTGCGTTAACGCAGTCGATTCAAAAAGCAACTCTATCATCCTAGATAGAAGATTCAAATTCCAATGACAGTTTTGAATAAATTCGTCCATCTTTAATAATCCCAATATTAAGTACTAGTGTATTCTGACCCCTGGACTCGTGACAGATGTAAGAGAGCGGAGATCGCAGAAGCTGGACATTTTACAACGCTGGACCATTTTGTGAATGACTTCTACGCTGCAGTATGGTTATTTTTTTGCTGACGTAACGTTTTTAAGGTTTTTATACAATGACGGTGGCAAGCAAGCGCACAGCTCATTTGGTACACGATCACTGATGAGTTCTGCTTGCTTTATTAAAGAATTCTATATATGTGGCATATTGATCGTCATCACGAACCTTGCTCGTGTCGGTGGAGTAACATACAATCTTCTCTGTCCATTTCCAGCGTCTTGAATTTCTCATACGACTCGATATCAACTTTATTGTTACTAGCGACCCGCCCCGGCGTCGCCCGTTTACTATGTTATACATAAATTATATAATACACAAACCATCATCTTGAATCATTCTATCTATTAAAAAAAACCGCATTAAAATCCGTTGCGAATTTTTAAAGATCTAAGCATACATAGGGACTGAAAGCAGGAAGCGACTTTGTATACTATGTAGTGACTTGGCTAAAATATGTTAGCATAGGCTTTCCCCTGGCATTTGCCTGCAAATTCACCTCTTAGTATTATTAAGAAGCTAGCATATACATACAAGTAGATAATACATACATACACATACATTCACGTCTTATTCTCAAAGAGGGCAGAGCACATGAGACTTGATCCAGTGCCGCATAAATCTGGAGAGGATCGACAAAATGTGATATCGCAGTGATAGGTTGCTAGCCCATCGTCCACAACACACTTCAACCCTTAGTCAAGTTTACCTTTACCCATTCCATACAAACAGACAAGCTAGAATCTCACATAAATGTCCTATTTATAACGTTAGTATATATTTACATATTTAGTGTCTAGATAAAGCTATGTGTTGTACAGAATAGGTACCTAACATCCTTACATTTTTTAATGTAGGTAAGTATTATGTAATTTCTGACATGAAAGTAATATCACGAAATGGGACATACAATAGCGAACGATCCATTGAAATAAACTGTCATTCGGTCTGGCAAAATCTTGGCATGTTCTAGATGTCTCTGCACACCCCCTTCGTTATTACGTCGTGAGGATATTAAGTTGCTCGTTGACATTGATACGCCGACCGCAGACTTCCCTGGGAACTTGGCTTTTAACTTATTGTTTATATTTTATTGGGGCACAAGAGCGTTGAGGTTGAGCGGGCTACATATTTACAGGTGAGTTGAAAGTTTATATCTGTTATCGTTTAGCTATTACCATACAAAACGACTCAGTACTTTGATCACCGGAATTACTCTTCTAATTGCATATTAATAACGCCATTATCGACCGATAAAGGAAAGGAAGAAATCCGAATCAGATTTTTTTACTTCATGTTTAAATTAGGTACAGTATGAATTTGCTTTTCTCGAACATGCAATTAAATATTGACGTTACGTTCCTTAGGCTGCGAAGTAACGTTAAAGGTCCAACGAGACGAGAGGTCCATAATGAAATTACATATAAAATTGGAGGCCAGCAGGTCGGTCGCTTAACGCAGTGTACGTTAGGTAGATCTAAATGTCAAATATATGGAAAAAGTAAGAACGTTACGTGATTACCCCTCAGGCCTGCAAAGAGATTGTCTTTTGTTTCATTTTCAATTGGTGACAGCACATCACGGCATTCGTTATTGAATAAAAATATTGAGGTATATTTTAATTTCATTGCACGTTTGAGAAAATTTGATGAGAACGATTTGAAAGTTGACTGGAGGTAGGCATTGGCTGCCTCATATTGGTATCATCACAGTCGTCAGGCAATCTCTTCCTTCGCGGCCTTTGTAGTAATGTAATATTTTAGTATAATATAATAAAGTCTTTATATCAGGCAATAAACCCATATCACATACACAATGACAATAAAATAAAATAAAATACAAATTCTTAATATGTCAAAGTAATAGGAAGTTACGTTATTGTGATCGTCTCAATCCATACTAATATTAAATGGGAAAGTGTATGTGTGTGTTTGTTTGTTTGTCCGTCTTTTACGGCAAAACGGAGCGACGAATTGACGTGTTTTTTTAAGTAGAGATACTTGAAGGGATGGAGAGTGACATAGGATAGTTTATATTTTCAATATAAAAAAAAAAAAAATGAAATGGGGGGTAAACGTTTCTATGGAGCTGCGATATAAACGAGTTCCACGCGGACGGAGTGTCAAGTGTCAAACATGTCAATCGTCCACTACCTAGTATATAATGCACCTTCTAAATGATTGTAGGTTTTGCCTGGATTGTCTGTACTTAGGTAATAATTTCGACAACCGCTTTAGGCTAGTTGGTAGTGACCCTGCCTACGAAGCTAGAGGTCCTTGGTTCGAATCCCGGTAAGGGCATTTATTTGTGTGATGAGCACGAATATTTTTTCCTGAGTCATGGATGTTTTCTATGTATTTAAGTATGTATTTATCTATACAAGTATGTTTATCGTCGTCTAGCACCCATAGTACAAGCTTTGCTTAGTTTGGCTATGTCGATTTGTGTAAGATTGTCCGCAAAAAAAAAAACGCGGGTGGGCCCAAAAACTTCTTGAAAGAATACTATCAACAACTAATTCTTTCGCGATATTTCCGGTTCCAAGAACTTTTGCGTTCCGTTCGGCGCCCGAGGTCACAAACTTGGATTATTCATTCATATAACCAGAACGGATTTGACGCAAAGTACCCCGTACATTCAGGTAACAAGGTTACTGGATTATAGTACTACGGAGTACTCCACAAACCACAAATCGAATATCGTTCCTTTTCTATACAACTTCTAACCCCCTTTTTTAAAGTAAAGACCTGTCAACATCGCTATTAATGCACGAACATTACATCCAATCCTAAACCAGCTGTTATTTACAAAGTTTCACCAAATAAAACCACAGTTGGAGCTCCGATAACACGTTGTTATAACGAATCTCTGTGTCAAGATTAAATGGTCAGCGGTGGTGAGGTAAATCAAGTTGCGCTAATTTTGTTTGCTTATCTCTGTCGCACTCGCATCTCGCGTATTGGAGCGACAAGGAGGGAGTTACAGGAACGTGTACCTCTGGACGCTTCCCGAAGGTCGCAGGTTCGTTCCCGATGCGGAACTAATTGGTGGAGGCCTGGGAACTTTTACTGTATCGTGTTCGTGTTTATTCGGCTGATAATCGGTTTCTGATTGTAACAGAAGACAGGTTATTCGTTAGGTGTGTTACAAAGAAAGCCTAACATTTTGAAAGGAGCGAGCGAGGCGAACGAAGTTTTAGCTTTGGCTAAAATTATTTGGTTTGTCCGGATGTCCGGATGTCCGGCTGTTCTCCTTTACAGGTTGAATTTCCCAACCGATTAATGTGATTTTTGTGAGCAAGTTCAATAAAGATGTTGTTTTTATTATTGTTTTCCGTTTTTTAGGGTTACGTACCTCAAAAGGAAAAAAACGGAACCCTTATAGGATCACTTTGTTGTCCGTCCGTCAGTCCATCTGTCAAGACCTTTATGTCAGGAACGCGTGGAGGTATCAGGCTAAAATTAATACCAAATACACAGGTCTACTGTCCCTTGGAGCTGGGCAAAAATCAAACATCTCAGCCAACGCAATCAAAAGATACAGCCGTTTATGCCGCAAATTTCCGCAAATTTTTGAAACTCGCAAGGAAATTAAAGCCTACAGGGTACTTCCCGTGAACTCAGAATCTTGAAATTTGGTACGCAGCAACGTCTTATAACACAGATAAAGTGAAAATTGCGAAAACTGTAATTTTGTACGGAACCCTCGGTGCGCGAGTCTGACTCGCACTTGACCGGTATTTTGTAGCTCACAGAGTCACTAGTATTTGTGTTTGATAATTAGTGGGTGCCGCACAAGTTGGACTGATGACCTGGTAAGAGTCGCGGGGCCCGCTGGATACGGGTGGCGCAGGACCGGTCGTTATGACACTCTTTGGGGGAGGCCTATAATAATAATAAATAAAGCAAAACTGACCGCTTTCACCTGTCAGACGTGTTTTAGCTAGTATTTTATTTTAGAACCCAACCTAAAAAAAAAATGACACTCTTTGGGGGAATCTTGTCAAAGTTTATAATTTACATTTTGTACACTTGTCGGATAAACTTTGGTAACACAAAGCTTGTAATGATGATGATGGAGACGTAAGTTGGCCATAGGAATTCCTCATACAAAATATCCACATAATCATACTACGTTTAAACGTCTCTATCACTGAAATGTAACAAATGAAGTGAATAGGTACATTAGCAAAACAACATTACATACATAACATAACAATATATCATCCGTTACCCTCAATATATTATATAATATAATTAATTAAAAGCATTTAGCCTAATGAAGCAGGCAAAGCATTATGTGGTGCACTCAAGCTAATGTGTATCTTAATGCATTGTAATAAGATTGAGTCTGGCCAGGCATGTGGGTTGTAACGTCAAATTCCATAATCCAATAGTGAAACCTTACCGCAATGGGCGGCCACGGTGTATTCGAACTTCAGAATAAATAACAGTAATTAAATTACGTACTAATCGCCAACACATTTAACTGACAATCATGTATTTATATTGAACCTTAGTACAATGCACATAAAGTGCACGGATAGTCAGTTTGTATAGTACAGAAGATCTTCTATCTCACATAACCGATGTTTGACAGATAGAAAATAGAAATGGCATCCCGCTCGCACGCGCTCGCATAGCACGTGTCTCTCTCTTTTGTTTTTGCGCGATCGGGTGTATTTACATCTTGGAGGTGCGTGTGGCGATGTTAGGAGCGGCAGGAGTGATAGGCCGTTACTTAGCAACAGTTTTTTTTATGCATGAGCACATTTTTTTCTATTTTTGTGCCCATTTGGATGCCGTAGACAGCTGCCCAGACATTGAAAAACAAAGTTAACAATCCTCTGTAGACTAGAACGGTTTGAAGGGCCTTTCCAACAATTTTTAAAAAATTTTTTCAACAAAAACTGGAGGTGGTTCCCTATGACATTTGGTGGAGCACCCCTGACCTAGGTCTGAACGTTTAGCCAGGCTGTACTCAAACATTTTACCCCGAGGCAAATCTTGAAATGTCAGATTTTTCTGGGGGTCACACGGAGACCCTACACTTGTTCCATACATCACCAGGTCGTAGTTGCACTCTTTCCCGGAGAAACAACTATGTCAGTCAGAAACCAGTGGTTTTGCAGCTTTATTTGTTTGTTTTGTTTAGAAATTCTCAATGTATCGACATGGGAATTGTATGTTCGATAAGCAGGTGACTGAGCTTGCTTATCCTAAACTCACAATGAAATTATGATGAACAACTACGAAAAAGGACGTGGTCTTAAATTGTTTTTTATCTCTTTGTTTACTTTAACATCCTGTAGCTCCCAAAGTATTGATCGTAAAGTAAAAATATTTCTGACCACTTTTGTAGGAAAATTTATGGAGAAACTTTTGTCTGAAGTTATCATAACGCTTTTCGTACAGATATTCGACATATGTACGAAAAGCCAACCACTTTACAAAACTACAGGAATTATTTCCCCTGATTTTATTAATTTCCTTAACCCAGTTTTTTTTAAAATCCGAAATCAAGTGAGCGGTAAGATAAACGATTAGATCATGAATATCAAGGGGTTTTAGGGAGTGATAAAGTCCTGCACTAAATATGTATCGAGAAATAAATAAATAGCCTTTCTACTGTAGCAATGTACATTTATAGTACTCTGATACTGAAATTACATATTGTATGGGTACCTACTGTTTTGAAATAATGATGCCTCGCCGAGTTTTTTACGCCTGCTCTTCTGGAGGTAGAGATTTTCTTTCCGAACTGGTGGTAGCTTATCGACATTCATAGAGGTGCATGTTATGCCTAAATTGAAGAATAATTAACTTTGACTTACACTTTGAACCTAACATAACAGATTCTATGAATAATCTGTCATTAAAATTCTGCGAGGCAATACATTTTTCGTCTATTAAACGAACGTTGTCGATGAAATAAGGGGCCATCCACATACGTAACATCACAAAATGTAGTTTCATCATCATCATCATCATCATCATATCAGTCGAAAGACGTCCACTGCTAGACATATGCCTCCCCCAAAGAGTGCCAACGTGTCTGGCGCCACCCTCATTCAGCAGACTCCCACGAACTTTAACGGGTCATTTCCTTTATAGCTTTTCGAAGCTGTTCGAAGTCCGCACTTTCAGTGGTCAATCATCTCCAATCTCAATACGCCTCCAATTTGTCAAACGGAGCACTTACAGCGCATTAGCGGTGTCTTTGTGCCAACCAGCGTATTGTGGGAGGTACACGTTGTAGGTATGTGGCGTTGCTTAACCTACACTATTAAACGAGCAACATTAGTATATAGATATATAATATATATACTAATATTGCTATAATATTAGTCCCTATATTTGCAATTGACAACAATTCATTTTTTAACCGACTTCGAAAAAAAAGGAGGAGGTTCTCAATTCGGCTGTATTTTTTTATTATTATTATTATTTTCAATGTTTGTTACCTCAGAACTCCGTCATTGATGAGCCGATTCGAAAAAATTTTTTTTTTGTTCGTATGTATATACTTCCAGGTGGGTCCCATTTTTTTCAAAATTCAGTTAGATGATGGGATCCATGAGGAATTGAGGGGACTCCTCAATTTTATTAGGCACGCGTGTAGTGATTTTGGTATTTTCTGTTATAACTCGTGTATTAACATCCGGAATCATACATTTGGTGGCGAGGAATTGATGATGAAGACCACAGATGACTTATCGAATTCCTCAATTATGTACTTAAAAGTGCAAAAGTACGTCACAGGTTCTGATAAGATTCCGTTGAAATAGGAACTAATGAAGTGCCATTGGTGATGATCTTGGGGAATCGATGGAAGTCCTAATATTATCGGCCCACATACAGCGATTCGGTTTTTTTCTATAGTAATCAACGCATTAGCTATCGGAAATTAGTTCATGTGGTTAATTGTAAAAAAAATAGGAAATGTTCTCGTGGCTTGGCGGAGTACTAAATTGAAGTCGGTTCAAACTTTATTTTTAAAGTAAATTATTTAAGTGGTCCATTTTGTAATATAGTAAAAAAAATGTTTATTTTCATTCAAAAATATCAAAATTAAAAGTAGTGAATTCCAACAGGTCGTAAGTAAAATATGACGTCATTATTACGTCTCTCTATGGCACCTGACCACATCTTTCACTCAACAGTCGTAGGAATGACGTCACGCACGGGGTATACCGCGTTTTACAGATTTTAGTGATTTTCTCCGAAACGAGTAAGAATTAAAATGGGAAAACCACTTTATACGTTCAGATAAGATAATTACTTATATTACATATTTTGAAATGTTGTCAATTACGTTCTCGAAAATGGCTCTAACGATTTCGATGAAATTTGGAAAGTAGGGTTTACGGTTTATCGATCTAGCTAGATCTCACGTCTGAGAAAATTCATTTTCTCAGTATTATCTCTATTTTCAGGTCGATCAGGGACTTGATACTTATTATAAATTTCTGATTGACTAGTAAGTTGTAAAGTGTATACTTTAGATTTTTGGAGTTGGCCGAACTGCATCATTTAAAATGCAACTCTACCATCTGAGGTACAAGATTCAAAATCTAACGACAGTTTTTATAAAAAGCCGGCTACATTAAATAATCGCAACCATAGTAGTAGTTGTTATAAAATGTGATCGAAACTCAGCTTACTTTTCTCAATACAAAATTAGTAAATATTCTTAGATCCTTGCGCCGCGAGTACCCTCAAGTACTGATCGCTTCGCTTTCAAACCGCTCGCCAATGATTAGTGTAATATCGCCCGATGACGATAATTTACACAAGGTATTTTTTTCATTTCATTTCATTAAACGTTTCACTGAGGCAAGTCTCATTTGCGAAAAAGTGTCTGTCATTTTCTCCAAGTTCACCCACGAAACCGAGCAAAGGTCGGTCTCCCAGGCACTATAATTAAATGATACCAATACAAAGTAACATAAGTCAAATATGTTAACACTTACTGCCACGAACCCGCCTAGCGGGTGCTACGCCGTAGTCGCTTTCAGCTACATACCAGAAATACCACGGGATCGGCTACGAGTGTAGCGCGTAGCGATCCTTGGCAGCGAATGTGTTTATAAAAATTCGTAGCAGCTTGACAATTTCACTGCCAGGAACCACCTAGCGGCCGCCTTCACCGTAGTCGCTCTCCGCTTCATACGGGGAAAGCCATGGAATCGGCTACGAACGTAGCGCGTAGCGATTCTTGGCAGTGAATGTGTTAATATCCATATGTAGCGAAAATCGTACGTAGCGTTAGAACGCATGTGTCATGATTAGCGCTGAACGGGTTAAGTACTAGATAACTGTTTATTCGTAATATCCTTATCTGTATAGATAATGCCGCAATTACGAGTGAGCATCGCAAGGGTTGTCTGTGATCGTGCGAGGGAGATAGGCGACAAAAGCTGGGGCGGAGCGTGACGTCACACGTTCGGATACTGCCACCGAATTTGGATATTTATTTAACCGATTTTGATAGAGGAGGATACTATTTTCGGGGTGTTTTAGATATTATGTTTTAGGACACGAGACGTAACTATTATACTGGACGGATCTAACAACTGGCAAAAGGGTGGTGTACAGTTATACAGTTTTGTATGCTTCTTGGTTCGTTATACATATATCTATTTGCCACTTTAATAAGGTTCATAATTGTTGCATAAGTACTAAGTTCTCACGCTTCGTAATCTTTGAGGTGTTATAGTTTTTTTTTTTTTTTGGTAGCCACGTCATGCAGTATTAACTAAAACACTAGTAATTCTTCGTCTTCTATTTTATTTATTTATAGTTTAGTACGAATTGAAATACTCATCATACAATGTTAGGGTTTTGCAATAGGTACCTACATTTTAAAATCAAGTAAAAACTAGTCAAATGCTTGCTAATAAAAATGACATGGTCATTGTTATCAAAACGTTTTATCATGTCGCAGATATGGAGTACTTACGGATTAATTATTCAGTCTGAGAGACCTCCTCCGTTTGGAGCTTCCTAAGCATATAGTGCATAATATATTAGGTATGTCAAGGTGAAGATTATTTAACCAAAATTATAAGTACTACTAACTGTACAATTTAGTAATTGAGAATAACTTGTTAATTCAGCAACCGCTTTTGAATTCATGAGTGGATGTGTTTGCATTGGTACCTTGTACCATTACAACATCAGTATAGTCAACCTCATAAGCAAAGGTCGGCGGGGGTGAGCCGTTTTCAGTTTTTGCATTAACATGGACATACCTTGACACTTAAGGGTAAATGCCCCATGTGTAAATTTATTTTGAATTAATGAAATTATTGTTCATCAGCTTCTGTCAGTCAGAAATTAGAAGACGTCCTCTCTAGAAACCTAGACTTAGATATTTTTAGGGAGTATGCCGAAAAACTTTCAAAAGCAACGGAAGAAGAAGATAACAGCACTTTTATGTACAATTTCACTCCATTGACTTCAGTAGATGTAGATCTTTTTCTATCTATAAATGGATATTAAACTCAAGGCGAAATTCATCGTTATTTATTACAATAACACAGAAAATGTACAACAAATAAATAAGCTTAATACTCTTTTTGTAATCCATTTTCATTTTAGTTTTGTCTTTTTTTAATATTTCTTTAAGGTACCAACAGGATACCAACCTTATCCATATTAATATCTACAAGACACAACTAAATGACAGGTGGTGCCCCAACCCACCTGATTGTGAGCTGTCCATTGGCACCTGTCTAGGTTTTTTTCGTTCGGCAACGCGTTTTTAAAACACTTACAGCTTCTGGAATAATACACGTCCATCACTCTCTCGGGAAATTATCACATAAAATGGGATCAAAGTCATAACCTCCCTCATTTTAAGAGAGCTCACCCTCTCACCCTCCTTAGTATCCGAACGCAGCCCCCGCTCACGTGCTAACATAGAGAGTATTTTGGCGCCGCCGCGCGCGGTCGACCGAAACGGTGCCAGTGACAGTGCCAAATGCCAAGTGCCAATATTCTTGTCAAATATCATGTAGTCTCAAGTGATTTGGTAAAAACAGTGTTTGATAATTAGGTGTACGAATTTAGATGTTGCCAATTTCGCGAATGTCTGAGATTTTTTTTTATTAGTATGCCAATATTTTTGGGAATAAATCAGGAGTGCAAAAAATAGTAATTTTGCGTAATTTTAATCGAAGGTTTATCATTATACACCTTGTAGGATTTATAATTACAATTATCCAAAATAATTTTTTTTGTATATTTAACATAACAAAATACCTATCAATTTAGTTTTCAATTAGAATGCTTACGGTTTTGCGAGTTTAGATGAGGAATCATTTTTCAACAATGTTCTTGTATTTATTTTATAAAATGAGCGGTGAAAGGTATTGCAATTATTAAATTACTTAGGCACCAATGCGATTTATTCAATATCTGATTCAATAATGAAAGCAAAAAAGAAAATTATTAGTTACGCTATATCGAAATAACGAATCAAACAGAGTGCCAGTACCTACCTAATTGTCAGTCAATTATTATCAAAGGAGTATCATAATATGTACCAAAATGTATCATTAAACAAAGAAAACAGAGTTGCTTGATAAACCGTCTCTGGCGACAAACACAGTAATCGTGATTTCATATATCGTGTTCAAAATATGCGGTTATTTCTGACAACTGTGGGTCCATAGAATATCAATACAAACACTCTTTATTTCACGCCTCAATTTATGACAGTATTCCTGTACGTTAGTAACTCATCATCATCATTTATTTAAGAGCTTGGCTCTTGTCGGTGGAGTAATCCATTACTCCTTTTTTGAGGAAGCATAGTGTGGTGGTTTCCCCCTTGCCTTCCACACCGCAGTACACGAACCGAGGTTCACCCGCTCCGTGATGTCCAAACAAGAGCCCTTCCAGATTCCTATCTTCGTTCTCCAGTCGGTACTAGTGCTACTGCCTGACACTAGAGGATTGCTTATTTAATGGCGGCAACTACTCGCCATGTCACAGAATCGTCGTCGGATATTGTAGCTTTTTATAGAGTAGCCCCTCCTAGCCACTACATCCTGCTAACCCTGCCGCTGCGTGGTCGGGGACTGCTTATTCAGTATATTCGCAGCTAACCATCATATCTGATGGCCATTCCACTATCCGCCGACTGTGGACCCCGGTAGTAGCCTACAGCTCAGCCCTATAATAATATGTCTAGACTTTACTCAGTAGGTATTTTGTGATAAATATATAACGCCTTGTGTCAGTGTCATGTAAATCTATCCGGCATGTAATTCTGATACCCACGTTTAAATCGAAACCCGAGTGTCAAGTTACCACGAGAAACTTGCCGTGCTAACATGTACCCAATAAATATGAATACCTTCACTATACTAGTTATTACGATTGGAACTTTTTGAAAAAATAAAACGATTAAAAATGTGGTGATTCTTGAGTTGCAAAAAACAATGCATTTTTATTTTAAGTTTAATGATTGATAAGTGAACACGCGTATTTATTATTATTATTGTGAAATAACATTTAAGTAAAGTTTTCTGATAGAAAACGAAAAACAAAGTACCGATTTGAAAAATTGCCACGTAAAGTGGACGCTTAACATTTCAATTTCTTTTAAAATTATTTCCTAAGTATAAGATTATCGCAAGCTTAGAAATAAGTGGGTTACCAACGCCTTTTGCCAAAAACTCTCATAGATTAAACGATTTCGAAAAAGACTATTGCATTGAAAAATCTTTTAAGGTCACCCATAGTCTGACAAAAAAGGTACAAATATATTTTTACTAATTATCACACCTCAGTGTTTAATAACAATGTTTATTATAAATAGGTACCTAACAAACAGCGCGACTATAAAATACGAACGCACATTACATGTTTATTTTACATTACGTAAAACCAAAACAAAAGAATGTTATATAGAAAAAACAAATGACAAATCAAACTCCCACGGCCAACAGTCTAAGATGTCTGAAAACTGATCCCCTTGTCACAATCCATCGATTCTAGCGAACCGACCGTAAAATATACCTCAAAATCAGACCAAGCCATCTGTAGCCAAGTGTCGAGCACTCGATTAAGACGTATTCTTAACGACAATTAAAGTGAAGTTTTAACAGTGATCCGTTTAATGAGCTGACGACTAAGCTGTCAAAAACAAAGAGAATTGTTGTGAAGTGCTTTAACGTTAATAGCGGTAAATTTGTTATCAGTTTGTTTCATACAGTTTTTTTTTTAATTAATAAGGTTTGGGTCAGATCTTCATCTAACAGTCGCATCTTAAAAATAATATTGCAGCAAAAAGCATATGGAAATTAAAATAGGACATCCAATCCGGGTTGCTATCTTGCGTGCTTTGAAAGCAATTACTTAAATAATAGAAGCCCTACAAGGGGTGATAGATTTTCTTTATCAGCTTCCAAATCATTTAGGCAAAGTCGTGAGCTGTGCTAATTTAAATAAATGATAAAAACCATGCAACTAATTGCCACGTCCACCGGGCCCGTTACCGTTACCCAATCAACCAGCATTTATGAAACGAGCAAAACTAAACGTCATAAGCCGACTTCCTGATCAAATCCACCTAACCATAGCTTCTCGTGAGAAAAGGACGTACACCTGTCTCTATCGAACCGTAAAAGCGGTGTCCAAACACCGGAAAATCGTCCAAAAACCGGCGAAATTACTCTCAACGAATCGGTATTGTAACGAGCAATCGGAGCTAAGATTACCATGGCTTTCACGGTGTAGTTTTTAGAAATCATTAGTGCATTGAAACTAACCGATCGAATCGTCAACAGTCATTTTGATTTTTTACGGATTTTTTTGGTCGCGGAATCTTGGGATTGTCTTCAGTGTTTCGTTGGTCGTGAAACTTATATAATCTCTCTTTAGATCACAGGCGCGAAACATTTTTATCGCACTTAAAACATTTTACTTTTTCTAAAAAAAAAAGAATTTGATTAAAATTATTTTATTTCTAGTGCTATTGTTTCGTGTCATAAAAAATAAAACAATGTACATACAAAATATGAAATAAAAATGAAAAAAATACCAAGTAGAATAAATTGGACGTGAGTGCAGTGATTCAGTGTGGTTAAAGAGTTGAGTGCAAAATAAAAGTATAAAGTGAATGCGGACCTGGAAATATAGAGTGCTGTATACAGTTAAATGGTTGAGTGTTAAGGGGTAGGTAGAAAGGGGTATTCAGTGCAATAAGGGATATTGAGTGTAAAGAGGTATTGAGTGCAGTACAGTTAAATGGTTGAGTGTAGAAAAGGGGTTATTGAGTGTTAAGGGACATTGAGTGCGGGAGGGTTCACGTACAGTGCTACAAATAAGTCAAGCTGGAGGGACAGAGCAAGGCGACATTCGCGGCCCTCTTCGGGCTCAGGGCCGGCGGAGGTGTGGACCTCTCCGCCGCCTACAGATACAACCAGAATATGATGGAATATTACACATGTAAGTTTATTTAACCCGTTCCATGCCTATTTCGGATACACAAGATGAATTTTGTGAGAGAGGTAGGGCATAGCGTAATGTCATCACGCTTGAATCTGGAGCAGCCCGACTGGGGGAGTACCTCCGCCTTACAGAAGACCACAGCCATAATAGCACTGCTGCCTATTCCGTAGCTATTGCAGTGTTGTGTTCCTGATGGTGAGTTAAGGTTCCCAGAGCTCCATCCTTAAAGGCCGGCAACGCACTCACAACACCTCTGGTGTTGCAGGTGTCCATGGGCGGCGGTAATCGCTTACCATCAGGTGATCCGTCTGCTCGTTTTCCTCCTATAACATAAAAAAAAAATACTTGATTTTGCCTGCGATTGTTTTTCCGTGTGATTTTTCATACGAAATTTCATCATAAATAAATATAATTTCCATAGGGTTTAATCCCCGGGATAAAAATAGGTATCCTATGTTTTAGTTCATGTGAAAAACCTGCGTAGGTACCTATAGAGTCCTCAAAGCAATAACGCGATACACTTCGACCCATTAGGATCTTTTAACTTTGTTTAGTCGTACGGGGTGATACTTTTTGAATTTGTAGGTACTTTTGAAGAGACAAAGAACTAGAGCGTGTTTGACTGTCTAGCGGGTCCTTTAGTTAAAGTACCTATATATTAAGAGAATACCTACTTACAACTGGGAAACTCGGTAGCAGCATGATGAGACAGAAATTGTAGGAAAACATCTTTTCTAAGCAGTGAACTTACCTACTACACCTTAGTTAAGAATACAGATGAAATAACCCAAAAACGAGGACCAAAGATGCCGTGTTTTGGACCGAAACCAAATGTCAAAAAAAAACTAGCCAAAATGTATACCTACCTAGTCATATTGCCAGGAGAATTTCCTAATCTACCATTTGTGAACCGAGTATTTTACTACTTTGTATTATGTAGGTTCCTATGCGAGCGAGCTTAGCTAGGGTGAAAATACGGAGAAAACTAATTTTAGACCCAGCTAGATAATCGATCTAGCTAAATCTAATGTCTCTGGCCCCCGGAAACCCCTATATTCCAAAATTCATCGAATTCGTTAGAGCCGTTTCCGAGAACGTGATTGCAAATATATATATAGGTAGGTATACATATAGGTATACCTACATACAGATATTGCTCGTTTAATAGTGTAGGATTCTGCATAGCTCTGCCTCATCCCATATCCTCCCCTCTAACCAATACATATCATGCACGGAAGTCATCCTCCAACCCCGCCATATATTTAACCGAATAAATCCCAAAAATATCATTGTGCAAAAACAAACGAGCTCTTCATAACGAGATTATCATAACCGGGCGACAAAAACATAAAAACCACAATGTCTCCATAAAATACCTCGTGACCGCCGCATCTGCGATACCCCGAGATTTCGTAGTATAAAACACCCAAAAAATTCCCTCCAAATTCGAAATCGTTATTCCATAGCCAATGGGGAAGCTCGGATCGCGCGGGAGGGCTAGCGGCGCGCGCTGATTGGCCGACCGGTGAAAGGGCGGGGCACGGTTGCTTGTGTGAGTGGGTGCGTTCCAATTTGCGGGTGCGTTTTTAATTGGGAGGCTGTTGGCTGTTTGAGCGCAACCGTGCTCTGACATGTGTCTATGCATGGAGGGAATTTGTCGTATGCGAGGGCAAGGATTATTGGAGTTTAAGTTTATTGTTATGCCTAGGTTACTGAATTTAAAGCCCTTTATGTAAGTAACTAAAAGTATGTACGTATTACCGTTTTTTTTTTATGATCCAAATAAATTTTACCCTTGAATGTATTCTAGTAGGTAGGTACAGGGTTAGGTACGTACTACGTACCCACCTAGTTCTGAATTATTCTTTGGAAATCATTGTAGCTAATTCGGCAACAAGCATTCGACATTCATTTGAAAACGCTGCGTTTCCATTTTGAGAATATGTAGATTACAATTCTTCAAATATTTTATAAAATCAAAACGACTACATATAATGGAGGCAGCTTTATACGAAATCTATAGCGATTTGATGTAAGTACCTAGTCCTTATCCCATTTCAAGTTACCTATTTTAATTCAATAAAATGGCCGCCCAATTTGCTTTAAAAACAATTCGAACTACCTATATACAGCGTGGCATGGTATGGCACGGCAGGTTGTGCTGCGGCATGCCGTGGCATGCCAGTGCGTCTTCTCCCTCCCTAGCCCGGTGTACCTAGTTGCCACAATCGATTTGGGGGTGTGCGAAGCTTGCAAATTTGGTTGTCAGAAGCAAGTGAGTGGTTACAGACAGGGAGATAGATCAATACAGAATGACAAGGAAAAATCTTTAGTATAATTTTATGGTGACGAGGAAAAAGTCATCATAATTACCTACGCAATAAATCGGAAAGCCAGAGACACCGAGTCTATTGAACTTCCTTTGTGTTTTGATCCTTGTATTACTTGCCTAGTAATAAAACTATAAATATACTTAATTGAGATTGTTAGTTAGTAGTATATTACCTAAACGTTGAACACAAAACGGTCCCGTTTCCACTCATAATCACTTTAGGAGTGAGAATCAAATTATCGTCTTCGGTGGAGTTTCTTATCCTCTCCTACGCTAGACTCTTGATTTCACTGTTTGCTATTGCTTTTATTCCGTAAGCTCACTCCCATTACACCTAAGTCTCACGATAACACGATAAAATGCATGGCAGGTCGAGAAAGTCGTGCTGAGCAAGAATCAAGATTTTTAGAAACGTATGTAACAATTTCTTAAAATGGCTTTCCATTCGTACCTAATCGTTTTCCCAAAAAGTCACGTGACAAACTAATTTCTCAAATTATTGTAGTTTATACAAGTTTAATCTAGGAAAAGGTAGCATTTCGCGCAAATAGAAAGCCAATTTACGAAAGTGTGTTACATAAGTTTCTTAAAATATATAGTGGTTAGTTTTGTATAGTCGTCGAACCGCCGTAAGTAGTGACAAGTATTTTTACCCGCTGAGGTAGCATAGGTATACACCGTGGGCTTGACTAACCCGAAACATTTTATTCACGCATAGGTCATTAGGAGCAGAAAATGTGATGTGAAACCCAGTCAATTCCGGCTTAGTTTTGAAGATATTATAAATGTTCATATAAACTGTTTATTGTGATCACTAAAGTGCATTTAGCTCTTTTGATTGCGACGTTGCTACCGATGTTGGCCAGTTTCGCGTCGTTATGGACAGATATCAAAGTGCCAGCTACCACTCACTAAATTGATTGTTTTTTGAAAAAATAATCGTTACCGTTTAATTAAAGAGGATAATTTTCATAGAGAAGCGATGGTTATCCAAGTTTTATCCACAAAAACCGACAAAACAAGAAAAAAAAATATTTTTTTCTGAATTTGTGTTGCTTTAATTCATATAATATTTTATTACTCCTAATGAACTAAGAAAGGCGAGGTTAAAATCTTTCGGGTTACTCGGGCCCACGGTGTATATCTATAGGTACATATACACGATGATTTAATTCGTGATCAGGAGTAAATTTTTCTACTTCTGTAATTGATACCAAACACGATTAACTCGAAGTTACCTAAAACAGATGTTGTTTTTTTCTGAATAAAATTGAATAAGGAATGACTTTATAATTCAAAATCTGTCACCTGACGGTAGTTTGCGAAAATTTGACGCATGTGTGTTTGACGTATCTACTTAACTTCAAGAAATGTAGGGTGACCAAACATTCAGTGGATATTAGTGTTAACATTATCATTAAATTTAATGATCCAAACAGTGATTAAATTGCATGAGACCTCATCCATTGAAATCCGTTTTGGCTGTTTATCAATATTTTTCGACTCCTGATCACGGATTAAAAATCATCGTGTATATGTACCTATAGATATACACCGTGGGCCCGAGTAACCCGAAAGATTTTAACCTGGCGTTTCTTAGTTCATTAGGAGTAAAAAAATATTATATGAAAGCAACACAAATTCAGCAAAATATTTTTTTTTTGTCTTGTTTTGTTGTTTGTGAATAAAACTTGGATAACTATCGCTTCTCTATGAAAGTTATCCTCTTTAATAAAACGGTAATGAATATTTTTTCAAAAAACAATCGATTTAGTGAGTGGTAGCTGGCACTTTGATATCTGTCCATAACGACGCGAAACTGGCCAACATCGGTAGCAACGTCGCAATCAAAAGAGCTAAATGCACTTTAGTAATGATAATAAATAGTTTACATGATGGTACATATGCTGGTGACTATTACTCTTAATATAAACGGCCACATAGGTACTCTTAGGTACAATGATTGCGTATGAGGTCATGTTTTACAGTTTTTGTAGTCTATTGTCGTGCAATATTGTTTAATAATGACTGTAGGTACAATGTCGTTAAAAGTTAAGTGAGCTGTCATCTTTGTGTAGACTTTACAGCGTAGGTAAGTGGCGTTTGGTCATTCCCATTTTTAGGGTTCCGGATCTCAAAGAGAAAAGGAACCCTTATAGGATCACTTTCGTGTGTCTGTCAAAACTCTTTTTTTCGTGTGGAGTGGAGGCATAACATTGTAATGAATATCGAATGATTAGCTCTGGGACTGCTGTACACTTGATTTTTGATGACAGGACCTGTAAAAAATACTTTAGTTGTATCGTAAGACCCTTCTTGGTAAATTCATTGATTCTGAGTCAACGATTTTGGAAGGAAAACCTATAGGTAGGTACAGAACTTCTCGTTCAACATTCTTGAAGTTTGGTAAAAAACAATTATTGGCCTATTTCTAGCATACCGGGGAGTCATTACCCACAGTCACAAATCATGACTTTTTGTGCTTCGTAGTAATCATAGTGACAGAATTCGTTATAAGTAAGTATGTCGCGTTAAAAACGAACACCACTTAAATTCTGATTAAGGAAACCAACAAAATGGTTCGCCGCGACGCAAGCATGACTCAACATCCATAGATCACAAATTATACCTACAGCGAACAAAGGCTTACCTAAGCACACATACAACACATACATACAAATGACACAAGACGCCTCGCCTACAATAGAAGTGAATGACATCAACACTACAAACTTAACCTTACAACTACCAAAACAACAGCATCCATAACCCAACCGAACAGAACCGAGATTCGTTTAAACTTTGAATTCCAACCGCAATTGGAACGCGGCTGTAACACGACACACATGTAAGCTAATCGTCTCATATATCACCACGCACACATAGACACAAGTCGGCGGTGTATACGCGGACGTTCCACGCACACATGCATCGGTGTGCTCTGATTGGTTGGTGAGTGTGCGCGTGAGTATCTTGATCTGCGTTTTGAAACAAGTTCGGGAGCTAATTGTAAGATTTTAGAAAGGAGGTTTTGTTTTGTAACTAACCAGTTGGTTGCATTCGATTCTGAGCTATTTTGCATGTTATGTAAGATTTCAGTATAAGTTTTTGTAATAGGAATCTTTCAGTTTTTGCTAGCGGTGCTAAGTAATTAGATTTCGTTGCAAAAATGATTTATGACTTACATTTACTAAACGTTTTACTTACCTTATATCTATATTGCCCGTTAGTCGTTATATTTCGATATGTAAAATTACGTAGGTATTATGTCATTTATTAGGTAGTTAGATTATTTATCAGATTGACTTGGTGCAATAGAATGCAACTTTTCGATTACAGAACCCTTATTTTTGGATGTTCGCATTCGGAAACTACAAAAAGAGAGCAATGTACCTAATGTGTTCTTTTGTAGAACGTTTTCGATGAGTTTTAATCCCTAGAAAGTTCTATTATATAAGATCATGAAATCTATATGGATATTGAAGGTAAGTACAGCTACAATTTAAATCCTAGTTCAAATGTACTCACTAAACAGCAACTGCAAAATGAAGACGCTTGCGTATTACTTCATCATACCTCATAAGGCCAAATAAGGAAGGATAGGAGGCAAACGAGCAGTCGGATCACCTGATTGTAAGCAATTACCGCCACCCATGGACACCTGCAACACCATAGGTGTTGTGAGTGCGTTGCCGGCCTTTAAGATGGGAGTAGGTACGCTCTTTTCTTGAAGGTTTGAAGTTTGAAGGTCGTATCGGTCCGGAAATACCGCAGGCTACAATCCATTCCACAGATTAGCTGTGCGAGGCAGGATGTTTCTGGAGAAGCGCACAGTTGAGGACTGCCAACCATCTAAGTGGTGAGGATGGTAATGTTGTCGCGTTGGACTATGGCGAGAAGAGGCGGTAGGGATTAATCCGAACAATTCCTCGGAGCACTCCCCGTTATACATGCGATAGAGAATGCAGAGCGAGGCCACATCTCTACGCAGCGCATGTGCATATTTAATATAAGTATATATGCCGATTTGTTTAAAAAACTTGTCCATCAACTACCGAAAACCTGCTTACTTCGAAGACACGAAACATTTCCTCACAAACCTTAACCAAATCACCCACAAGTTGAAACATGCTTATGCGATAAACTCCAACCTAAAAAAAAAAACAAAACCTCGGAAGCTTTATTCGTAATCCAAGATGGCGGACAATGGCGGCGGGCGCGCATCCGGTCGCGTATGGTAATGCCATCCTCCATCCTCCATACCTATCTTTATGATGCTACAATATGTAAAAGAGAGTTTTGTTTTCCTGTTATTTTGTTTCAAATGTTTACTCGGGTTATGTCAAGGGTTTTGTAAACGTGTAAATAAAGAACAGATCGTACTACGAGTTTTGATAATGAATAATATATATAACATATTGTACCACGACATAAGAGAAACATCTCACAAAAAATTTGCATAGAGAATTTTGTAAAATTTTCAGGCAATACCTACAAGCATAATCTAAACGAACTAGTTTTGTTGATATTTGAAATCTGGCTGAAGTTCCTATTCACAATGATTGTGACGTTGTTATTAAAACTTCCAAATACCGCCGGGGATTAAAACCTTGTAAGTCAAACTGAATGTTCACCCAATTTTTCACTCAAAAACCTAGATATAAAGTTTGTAAAATCATGAAATTTGGCAAGATGCAAGTGAATTATGTAAGGGTTAATTCCGATAATTGTAATTATATCGCATTGAATGATATCAAAATATAGGGCATTAAAGGCTCATAAATTTTATTGATTGCATTAAGTAACTTAGAAATTCGGTTCTTTGTATCTCCTAATGACTACAGACCAGCAGTTTGACCACGTAACATATTGTATAAGTATGTATATGTACCTACGCAAAGAAGATCTAATAGTCAATTTGTATATGGAAAAAATACACTTGAATTATTCTCCCGCGCGTTCAAAAAGTTACGTGATTACCCCTCTGAATTAGATGTTATGTTAATATTAACTTAATACCTCTCAATCTCAATACCTCTTAATACGCGTTCTCGTAAAAACGATCTTGATAAACATATAGACAACAAAGTGATCCTAGCTATAAGGAATTTTTGTTCTTCTTGAGATATATGGGACAATTATTCAGTAGTAGTATTTAACTGTGTAACAGTATTAGCATGTACTGTGGCTATACAGAGTGTACCATTGGCGTAAACAAGAAAAAACTAAGAGAAAAAAAAATGCGTTTTTTATATTTGTATGGTGCGTTGGCCGACTGGGGTTACCTGCTCCATACAAATGAAAAAAAAATCGCCTCATTTTTTTTGACGCGATACCTGTTATGCGCTTGATCGTTTCACACACCATTTTTGGAACACCCTGTATATTACAATTAAACACGCCGGCAATACCTCCTGCACAATTCTCCTGCCACCTTTGCGGAAGACAATGCCATACATAATACATAGACATTTAAAAACATGCTCTTCCTACTATATGTATTCATAAAGCGCTCCTTGAATCTTCTGATAAAGACGTAGAAGCCAATGATGATGTAGCTTTAACAAGAGGTTTTTGCGTTAGCGTCGAAATGCCCCAGAAAAACGAATCAGCAAAAGCTTTAAACAATGATCCATATAATGATCTATAGATTTTCCCAGGGACCAAGGCCGCGTGCGCAGACAGCGAGACGGTTTTTATACCCGCTAATTAATCACAGGATATGGTATATGGTCTTTTTACATACGAGTACTCGTATTTATAATAGGCATAATTATCAGGGTTATGGAAATGAGAGAATTGATTATGAGTGGTATTATGTAAAAAAATGTTGTGTTCATTCAAATTCTGAAAGGCATTTCCAAGTACGAAGTGGCTTATTAGTTTTTCGAAAAAAAAATACTTGCGCTGGTGGATAAAATAAAACTAAATTCAGTGGCATACATCTTGAATGTTATTATAATTATGGTTCGTATAATATATGCTCCACTGGTGATGCTGAAGTGAATATTTAGATTTTGGGCGGGTTGCACCGACTTACGATTACAGACCGATCAACGTTAAATATGGCGCTGACAGCTGTCAGTCCATAGAAACTTGTCAAACGTTCCATACATTCAGATTTTAACGAACACCGCTTACGATTACAGACGGTTTGGTGCAACTCACCCTTAAAGGACCCGATAATGACCCAGGCACAATAGATCACAATCTAAATTGGTGTGTCTCCGTCCGGTTCAGATTTACTGGACTTCTTTTGTCTTAGAAACAACTAGGTACTAAAATTGGATGATGTTCGTATTTCCATAGTAATCCGCCTACCGTTTTCCTGTACCTATATCTCCTAAAGGAGCCTGGGGTCCACTTTGGCACCAAATCCTACGATTAAGCGTCAGGCACTACTTTTTAGCGACTGCCACCGGACTTTCCAGCCCAGAGGGAAAACTAGACCTTTGGAGGGAGTTGGTTTCCTCGCGATCTTTTTCTTCGCCTAAAATGTTAAATAAACCGAAGAGCTAGCGGCTTTTTTGGCGCAACGTACCTATCAGCCTCAGACCAATAAAATATACCGACGGAGCGTTACGAACAGTCTAGTGAAGCCAACCGGTTTTCAACCAAGCCCCGTAAGTTTAGCACACGCTAATCAAATTAAATCGCACAAAACTCGAAATAAATGATCTTGACAGCATTGCGACACGCGCTGAAGAGTTTTGTGCAATTTTGTTTGTATATGTGTGCGTGAGCGTGTGCTAAACTTGAAGTAGCTTGGTTTTGTTTGTATGTGGTTTGGCTTCACTTGACTGTTCGTAATAACGCTCCGTTGGTCTTTTTTTCTTGGTCTGAGCTGTCAGCATTCTCAGCATACAGCATACAGCGAGGAAATGCCACCAGCATCCTCGTTACAATGCCTTTCTTAGGTTAACTTGATCATGTAACTATTTACTGGCTGATATATCAAATAATGTTTCGTACACAAGAGTTTTTTTGAAAAACCCAGTGTTATTATTTCCGTGATTCACGGTGACCCCCATAAAAATACCGACAATACCTCGCAGTCGGGATGTGTCGGCATGTCTGGTTCGTTAATTATTAATGTTTAGCGAGGGTGTGCGCCCGCGCATGACGCCTTGATTCCACTCCGATTGACTCTAGTGACCTGGGAATACAGGTTTGCATGGCTTTTTTATACTATGTGGTGGCAAAAAGACAGGTCTGATAGCAGACACCGTAGCATATGGTCGCTTGCAACACCAGAATTGTATTGATTTGAAGATTCGTTGTCCGGCTCAGAGGAAAGGAATATCGACGTTAAAAAAGAAGCCAGCTATTTCTTACACTTTGCTCATAACAGTGTCCCAGAATTATGGATAGATTCACATTTTGCTATTTTTTATCATGAATAAATTTCCATACTGTATATGAGTAGCGTGGCCCAGAGGCCAAAGCTTTGAAGGATGTGTTCAAATCTTCTTGTATTTAAACACTTCCAGACAGTTTGATTTGAAATGAGAATGATACTGTATAACCATGGATAATGAATGCACACAAGTCAACCTGCACTGCAGTGGATTAATATTGAACCAACATGTTAATCATATGAGCCAATTAAATTAAGTTTGTGCAACAAAACAATTGAACCAAATCAGCACCCTTGTTGTTGAGTACACCGCACACCAAAATAGTTATATTATCATTTAAATCACGTACTACTACTATTTATAACGTTGTCTAACGAGATATTTCCCCAAATCTGTGACATCCTGTAGGTACTATAACGAGTGGAAATTAAAAGCGGCCAGGAAACATGACTTCCGCTCCCTGCTCCATCGGTATTTACGAGTATATCCTGTGTATACCCTGTATAACTAACAACCTTTACAGAGGGACTGGCTATCGTTCACTCGTTCAGGCATGTTGGACTAGGCGTGAGTGGGAGAGAGCGGCAATTGTAAATTTAATTTCAATCCGATACGTTGAGTCATGTGTCCCCCTAGGTAATACTAGATTTTTTTTCTCTACAGATTGCTATACGGACTTTTGTTTGTTTAGAACGGTTGTTTTGAATCTATAGTAATTGAAGCTCATAGAGAAAAAAAGATTTTTAGGGAATTGGTGAGCTAGACTACATGGAGCCTTTAATTATCTTTTTTTTTTTTCTGTTATGTAAAATGTTTACCTTGCCTGTTTTATAAGATGTATATACCATTATATATTAAAAAAGAGTTGCATTTGTATTGCCTGGTTCCGATTTTAAAAAGAGAACAAAGTCTACTTACTCTAATACGGTATTCGACAAAAGTCAAATCAGCTTCTTTGTATGAAACGTCAAAAACGCTCCGTTAGTATGAAATTTTTAGGGATTACTTGCTTGTGACGTATATCAATCAACGTCGTTGTTGTTAGTTTTTATGAATTTAAAAAACATTAAAATAGCAAACATAAATGTAAGATGGATAGTTTCCGAGTATTTTCGTAGTTTTTATCTCTCGCTAAAAAAAATTTCACTGTTGTGAAATATTCGTATTTTGAGTTAATTCAAATTTTATTGGCAACTGTCCTGGTAAACAGGACACTTCAGGTTATCAATCTTGGTCGTAATATCCACTTCAATGATAATTTTCTTTCAATCGTTATCGTACAATTACTTGCACGATTAAACGAAACATGGAAATAACTTCAAACACCGCTAAAAGGATTTGTACCTTTTTTGCTATTTTTCTGGATATATTTAGCAACCAATCTCGATATACGTATACCTACCTATAAACCCACATCTCTTTTAGAGAACAACCATAACTCCACAAATTACAAAAAAAAACAAGGAAAAGCGGGAACTAGCGGACACCTGCTGGGCCGGAAGTTAAGAGGGTTTCCCGCGTATTTCGGTAGTTCCGGCGCGCCATCTTGTCCCCCATTACCGTTAATTACTGCCCGAGGAGCCTGTAGATGACTGGGGGATGTTTGGAAGTATTTCAGGCAGGTGAAACAAGGCAATTTGTAGAAAGTCAAGTTTGAGTTATTTTAGAAGAAAGAAAGAAACACATTTATTCGTGACACACACTAAACTACAAACATTGAATAAAAATACATACAGGGTGTACCAAAAATGGGGTGTAAACAGATCAAGGGCATAACAGGCATCAGATTCAGATTCATTGGCCGAATCATTATCATCATCATATCAGCCGAAAGACGTCCACTTCTGGACATAGGCCTCCCCCAAAGAGTGCCAAAGTGACCGGTCCTGCGCCTCCCGCATCCAGCGGACTCCCGCAACCTTTACCAGGTCATCAGTCCACCTTGTCGGGGACCTACCCACGCCGCGCCTTCCGGGACGGGGTTGCCACTCGAGAACCTTTCCGCCCCAAAGGCCATCGGTTCTACCTGCTATATGCCCCGCCCACTGCCACTTAAGTTTAGCGATCCGGAGGGCTATATCGGTTACCTTGGTTCTGCTGCGGATAGCCTCATTTCTGATGCGATCACGCAGAGAAACTCCCAACATGGCCCTCTCCATTGCCCTTTAGGTGACTTTGGGCATTGGCCGAATGGGGTGACCTAATTGTTGACAAATGTAAAACAAAATCACAGAACACGATAACTGTTATGCCCTTGATCGGTACACACCCAATTTTTGGTACACTCTGTATAACCCCGTCACGAAATGGTCCCCAAATTCTGATGAAATTCTAGGATGTTCGAGATTTTGGAACTGTGCCCTTAAATAACATATTTGTTATCCCATTTGAAAGTTACACGCTGAATTTAAAGTGATGGCCCAAAGGCTTGACTTCAATGCGATTTTGTTGTGATTCCTATGTATTTAAGTATGTATTTATCTATATAAGTATATTTGTCGTCGTCTTGTAGGTACTTAAAGTACCTACAAGCTTTGTTTACTCAGGATTTGTGTAAGTTTGTCCGCAAAAATAATTTTTAATCACTTATTTATTATAACATTTTCTTCAAATACCTACGCTATTTTGAGACATTGAGAGTCAGGGAACTTTATATGTATGTACACAGAATTCTCAAAGCTTGACTCATCTGAACTGTATGCCTATTGGTAACCATCGATATAAAAACATCCAATACCTATAATTGAAACCATAATTAGATTCTACAATAATAACCTCAAAATTACCATTAAAATTAAAATAAAACCAACTCTGGCAAACTTACACTCTTCCAATTGATAGACGTGGCTAAAAACTGGCTACACATGGCATTTGGAAAAGTGTAAGTTAGTCAGTGTCGGTTTTTTTTTCATTTTAATGGCAATTTTGAGGTTATTTTTGTGGATTCTAACTATTCTTTCAAGTATAAGTAGGCATAAACGAACAAACTTGCACACAAAATGATATGCATGTTTGATTAAATATTATGTCAAAAATATAGTCAATCATTCAATGCAAAGTATAATGTACTTGACATACGTGGCCAATGGGCTTGGTCTTATTTGCCCTAATCTTCTCCATGACATCGGACCGCTTCGTGAATCTACAATTTACAATTTCACAAGTCTGGACTGGCACTGGTCTTTCTAATGTCACGTACCTAATTACTTAATTAAATGTGCTGTATATGTATATAATAAGACATTGTATACATCATCATCATCATCAGCCTATATACGTCCCACTGCTGGGCACAGGCCTCCTCTCATGTATGAGAGGGAACGGGCAGTAGTCCCCACGCTGGCCCAGTGCGGATTGGGGACTTCACATACACCTTTGAATTTCTTCGCAGACGTATGCAGGTTTCCTCACGATGTTTTTCCTTCACCGAAAAGCTAACGGTAAATATGAAATCATATTCCGAACATAAGTTCCGAAAAACTCATTGTATACATGGAGTCATATAATTGACATGTTATTTAATTTACATGGTCAACCAGTTTTCTTTCTTTCTTTCAATCAATGTCGAGCGCTTAAGTGTTACCAGTGCAGTGTACTTACAGTCAAGAGTAAAAATATGGGTGCATACAACTTACTCATAAATATGTTCCATCGATCTTATGTCAGTGGATTAAGGTATTGATACATATTTAAGAGAGGGTTAAATCGATACTTATTTTTGCACTTGACTGTACCTACTCTTGACGACCGGTTAGCCTAGTGGGTAGTGACGCTGCCTACGAAGCTGAAGGTCCTGGGTTCGAATCCCGGTAAGGGCAAATATTTGTGTGATGAGCATGAATATTTGTTTCTGAGTCATGGATGTTTTCTATGTATTCAAGTATTTATATCTATTATATATATGATCGTCTAGTACCCATAACACAAGCCTTATTGAGCTTACTATGGGACTAGCTCGATTTGTGTCAGATTGTCCCTTAATATTTTTTTTTTTATTATTTAAATTACATGGTCTACCAATTTTCTTTCTTTCTTTCAATCAATGTCGAGCGCTTAAGTGTAACCAGTGCAGTGTACCTACAGTTAAGTGTAAAAATATGGGTGCATACAACTTACTCATAAATATGTCCCATCGCTCTTATGTCAGCGGATTAAGGTATCGGTACATATTTAAGAGAGGATTAAATAGATACTTATTTTTGCACTTGACTGTACCTACTCAAAAAATTGCATGTAGCTTCGTAACGGGCCACGGAGTCAGCCGAAGCGCCCAAAAGATTAGCTTAATCTCACGCCGTACACCATCGGTCATCTTATCGACCCGGTCATGCTCTGGCTGCCCGGTTCACGGCCACAACACGCTTTTAACCGGTCAATTACCTTAAATCCGGATAAGCTGGTTGGGAACGATTGAGTGTGGAACGATTCTTATGTTCAGCGAATAATTGGCTTTTTAACCGGGTTTATTGTTACCGGGCAAAAACATTTACAGTATTATTTATTTATTTATTTATTTAAACTTTTTTGCACAAATATAAAAATAAAGGTACAATTGGCGGACTTAATGCCTTAAGGCTTTCTCTACCAGTCAATCATTGGGCTAAACAGAAACTTTAGTGGTGCAGGATGCTAAATACTGAGAACAGTATGAGTTAGTGTTCAGTCTTTCGTTAAGACAAATCTTAAGTTTTAGGCCTTTAACTTTGGCGTTGGACTCTAATAGTTGAGTGAAGCGTCTTTCCCACTGATGACTTGTGTGACAGTTATATACTCGTAATTTATAAGGTAACTATACCTTTTCTCTACCTAATTTTGACCCGGGTGTAGTTAGAAACGTTTCAAAAAGTAGTATTTTGATTAATTGAGAGATTTTTTTTCTATGTGCTGCCATGCAAGAAACAGCTTCTCAATATTTTATTTAGAAATACGTCAGTAGGTAATAGTGTTATTTAATACCCGTTTTACCGGTGCTTTGTCATTTAATCTCGTAGACGATTCTTTAGGAATATCTAAATACAAATAAAACTTATTTAGTTACATAAATACGTAGTAAGCATAAATAATTAATAAATATAAGGGGACAACCTTACACAAATCGAGCTAGTCCCATAGTAAGCTCAATAAGGCTTTGTGTTATGGGTACTAGACGACGATATATATAATAGATAAATATACTTAAATACTTACGTAGAAAACATCCAGGACTCAGAAACAAATATTCATGCTCATCACACAAATATTTGCTCTTACCGGGATTCGAACCCAGGACCTTCAGCTCCATAGGCAGCGTCACTACCCACGAGGCTAACCGTTCGTAAGTATTGCTAATTAGTTTTTTTTTTCCGTGCCCAAAGTGAAGACACATTGTCCAAAATATTTCCAAGATATTTAATGCAATTAAAACCTCGCAAACCAAAACGATAAGCCGGTTATACACGGGTACGATGTCTACATTTTTACCCGGCTTTTTAAACGCTGACCTTGTTATGTCAACAAGTATAATTACCATAATATGTACCTATTCTTACTAATATTTCATCAATCTTAAACCGTGTTTGGTCATGACTTCCAATCGAATTATAAGAAACGTGATCTTAAATTCCTTTTTTTTCTCAAACTTTTTTTAAGATGGCTACGGTCTTTTATTTCAAATAACTTGTTTAACATGATTTCTGTATTTGATGAAAACCGCCTATACTTTACCTACCGCTCTTGCTGCCAGAAGCAAGTGAGTGGATAAAATGAAGCCTTGCTTATCCGTATGATACCCTCCAAATCCGCAATTACCCGGCAACATTCCAAGACCCGGGCGCGCACCGGGCGTGACCGCATCGATCCGGCCCCGCCCGCCAATCGATACCTGGTGTTTGTTTTGATTTTTAGATATTCGTATCGCGAATCGTTTCTGCATGCTCTGTCAATAAATTCGTAGCCCATACCGTTTTCCCGCTAAGGAGAGGGAAGCGCCTATGGATAAAGCGCCCGCTAGGGTTTCAGGCAGTGAATGGTTTTAGCTTCACTGCCAGACTGCGGTTTCAGAATCATGAATTGCGTGTTTTAACATTTGATATTTAAAAAAAATAAACGCAATTCATATTTTAGTAAGTATAAGAACAGTTATCAGGCTTTACATTCGACACTTGTATCTTTTTCTTGGTAACACGAGTATAATATGTTCTCTCGATAGAAGATACAATTGAAAATACTAACACTTTATATAAGCCTGGGCCAATTAAACCGTCATTTATTCGTAGAATCTGACATGTATAATTTACTTTAAAAACAAAGTTTTAACCGACTTCAATTTAGAACTCCGCCAAGCCACGAGAACATGTCCTATTTTTTTTACAATTTACCACATGAACTGACTTCCGATAGCAAATGCGTTGATTATTAAAGCAAAAAACCGAATCGCTGTATGTGGGCTGATAATATTTGAGGACTTCCGTCGATTCGCCAAGATTATCACCTTTATTTCAATGGAATATTATCAAGATCTGTGACGTACTTTTGTACTTTTAAGTACATAATTGAGGAATTCCATAAGTCATCTGTGGTCTTCATCATCAATTCCACTTCACCAAATTTATGATTTCCGGGTGTAAATACACGAGTTAGAATAGAAAATACTAAAATCACTACACGCGCGCCTAATAAAATTGAGGAGTTCCCTAAATTCCTCATGGATCCCATCATCCAACTGAATTTTTGAAAAAATGGGACCCACCTGGAAGCATATACTTACAAACAAAAAAAAATTTTCCGAATCGGTTCATCAATGACGGAGTTCTGAGGTAACAAACATTGAAAAAAAAAAAAATACAACCGAATTGAGAACCTCCTTTTTTTTGAAGTCGGTTAAAAAGAATCCTCGATGCCTACTTGCAGAATAAATCAGGGAATTTTATAATTTCGGAATGTACCTATAGGTAGCGAATCTTTTTGTGGTAATTCAGAACCAACGGTAAATATAGGTCTAGTTAAGTCTCTAGTCTAGTCTTATTTTAGTTAAATATTTGTAAAGACTTTGATAGGGAAAACTTTTGTCTTGTTATCTGTTGTTTTAAATTTCAAATGTACATCGATCACGAATCGTTTCTTAGAGTTTGCCTTCGATGTAATAACATGGTAAACTAAGTATGAATTTTTCAAAACCGGTTTTTATCCGGATACAGTCAGCTTCCAAAGTAGCTACGCAAATGAAGACGTCAAAAGTCTTTATTAAAAGGGACTAAGAGCTTTTGAGGTCTTCGATTACGTAGTTATTTTTGTTGCTGACTGTAGGTAGTAACGACTGAGTCGGTCAATCGAGTCTATCAACTGCGTGAATCGTTACCTCAATCCCAAATTAATTATTATCTTTGTACATAGGTCACGGAGGCGTGAACCAGCTGGGTGGCGTGTTTGTCAACGGCCGACCACTCCCCGATGTCGTGCGACAACGAATAGTCGAGCTAGCACACAGCGGCGTCCGACCCTGCGACATCAGTCGACAACTCAGGGTGTCGCATGGATGCGTCTCCAAGATACTATCTAGGTGAGTCTGACAATGATCATAAACTGACACTACAATATAAGTCGGCAGCTTAGGGTGCGCATCGATGTCTGTCCAAAAGATGCTGTCTTGGTGTGTCTGGCAATGAACGTTAATATTTGCCTGACAAAATCGTCTGACCCTGTGACATAAGGCGACGACTTAGTCTCGCATGGTTGCGTGTCTAAGATACTGTCTAGGTGAGTCTGACAATGATCATACACCGCTTTTGTACCGCCCGACAACTAGGGCTGTCGCGTATGGATGTGTGTCCGACTGTCTTTGCCTGACCCTGTGACATAAGTCGATAACTCAGGGTGTCGCATGGTTGATTGTCTAAGATACTGTCTAGGTTAGTCTGACAATGATCATAAACTGCTGTTGTCACGGCACTGTCTGCTAACAACTCAGATTATCGCGTATGGATGCGTGCCCATCGGTACTCTATGAAGATCTACTGTCTCGGTGAGTCTGAGAATCAACGTCTAAGTTTGCCTGACAACAGCGTCCGACCCTACGACTTCAGTCGACCACTCAGGGTGTCGCATCGATGCTTCTCCAAGCAATAGGAAACAAGATAGACTTTACAGAGAGATAGTAGACATGACACATTACCAGATAGTTAATGCTTATTTCCTCTTGTTGACCAAGATTAAGATAGGTATCTACATCTAAAACTATGATTTATGACCGCCCTTCCTACTGCTTTCGTGGTGAGGTGATTATAAAAAATTAGAGGGTCAATTTTTGAACAAGACGTTTTTTCGACATTTGTATGGTTTTTTTTATTTTTTGGAATATTAGATTCGTACCGACAGTGAGAGGTAGGGTTTTTAAAAAGAAAAAATATGGTGCATGAGGCACCACTGTGCTTCTAATGGTTAGCTAGATATTGATGCTTTAAAATCACCGTGCCATACCAATGTCGTCAGCGCCATACAAATGTCGAAAGCGTTATACAAAAGTCGATATAATGCCATACAAATGTCGATTCTGCCATATAAATGTCGATAGCGACATAAAAATGTCAACGAGTGCCATCAAAATGTCGATCTTGCCATACAATTGTTGAAACAGCTTAAAATATTTGTACAATAAAAAAACTCACTATTTCGATATAGTATCTCCGGTTCATGGTTTATGATGGTCGTTATATTGTACTATTACTCATTCTGTGATTATATTCCAAAATATTAAAAATCACTTAGATTTTGTTTTGAATCGACATGTGTATGCCACGTTCGACATTTGTATGGCCAAAAAAGCCGTACAAATGTCGCCATACAAATGTCAACATGAATGTTTTTTGGCAATCCTTCGTACATTATTAATTGAATTCACTAATTAGTTAAACACGAAACTCTTACCCCATATTGCTAACCTTTTTTATGAAAGACACATTTTTATTTCAATCGTATATTAATAAATTAACGCCCATACAAATGTCGTGATAGCCGTACCAAAATACATAGTATCAAGAAAACCTGTTTCCTCCTTCGAAAATACCGGCTCTGCGTCCACTCCCGTTGCTGGTTTAAGCCCAACTAACCTGTCTATCGTATCGTAAAGTAAATGTAACGGTGGGATAATAAAAAAACAGATTTTAAGGGTTTTGAGCTTGAGTCCTAATAAATGGGTCGCGCGTGGGACAACTACAAAAATACTTCACAGGTTTTAATTATTCACGCATTAAATTTGCAAGATATATTAATGAATACGCTAATAAATCTTCTTTATAACAGTACAAGTTGTTTATATATACGTTGCCGTAGTCCATAGTTATGAATTTTGGTTTGAGCAAAAACGCAAGTAGGACACGCAAAAAAGCGGTAGATTTCGCTGTTTTACGATTCCAAATACATTTTTTTTCAGAATCAATGAATATTTAAGGTATTGTTATATATATTTTAAATACTTTATAACACACGGAATACAAATATATATGAATCAATACTCCATGTTAATCTGACTTGAAATTATGGCCGTGGGACAGCAAAAACAGCTCGTTTGAAAATTGACCCTAGAATAAAATTCAGTTTCAATGAATCTTTTTGAACACACGGTATTACAGAGTTTTTTTTGGATCCTTGCGACAATGCTTGCAGAATGGACAAATAAAACATCCACAATTACGCAAAACAGCCATAGTCATAACCTCCAAAACAAAAGCAAAGCGTAACTCAAAGAAATTATTATAATCACTAGAAATAGTCATCGCAATTGCTAGAATCATCTAAAAGTAAACCAAAATTCTCCATTAAACTCGTATGTTGTTCACATAAAGTTCAATATCGTTTGATACGTCGACCATACCTTTTTATTTTGTCCATTAATGTACATGAAAAAAAAAAATAGAAGTGCAGCTTTGTAAAGCTTAACGTGTTTTAAATAAGGTTGTGTTTTGCTTGAAATTGCGGTATAACTATACTGGTTAGTGTATAAAGTGAGGCTTGTATAGAACAAAGGTAAATGACATAAGTACGGAACCGCACGCGCCGTTTCGGTCTGTGCGCATGCGTTTAAACTAGGAACAAAAACGTCTTAAGTACAAGAGAAATGCATACATTTTATGGCGTTTTGGTTTCAGAGAGTTGTAACTAGGCTAGGATGAGAAAGAATTGAGAAAAACTGTGTGCGGCTGCTATTGTGTAGTTTAGAACAATTGGTGCTATACCGGCTTCTGAAGACGAGGTTTTGTGGGGTATAAAATGACAAAAAAAGTCAAAAATATACGTAATAAAGATAGATGACACGTATAGCCTAGTTTGGCACACGCGCACGCACATATATACAAAAAAATGCACATATTATCCCGAGTGTTCTTAGCTATGTTTCATGAAAAACTGTTCAGCCGTTTTTGAGATATTGACTTTGAAATGAAAATGTAGGGGGTTTTTCAACTTTTCTAAGTTGTAGTTATTATTTCTCTAGAGATAAAATGTATGCACTTATTGTATCTTCTTTACGGGGGCGGGTTGCATCAATTTACGATCATATGCAGTCTGTAATCGAAAATTGTTGCAACTCTCCATAAATGCGACAAACAATAAGACATACAAAGATTATGAGTACGTATTCTTACCACTCTAAGTTAACTTCGCGCCGTATCTAATTTCTCCTTCGTTTACCACAGTTTAAAGCGGGCTACAAATCTCTGCTGCGGTCAGCCGCCGCTTAACTCGCGCTCAAACCGACCGCAGTAACACCGGGCCTTAATGAGAAGAAATTTATCGACTAATGAGCATTGTGGAGTAGTTAATCGCTGTTCTTGTTATAAGACAACAATACATTCATCATCATCATCATCAGGCTATATACGTCTTACGCTGAGCCTAGGCTTCCTCTCATGGACATGAAAAAAACACTTCCAGTTTTTCAATATCTTTTAGGTGTTTGCAATGGTATATGACTTATATGGTTTACAACGTATAGAAGAAAATACTTGAATATTTCAAAAATAAATTATAATGGGTGTACATTAAGTACCTACCTGTTTTGTTTTTCAGTATACAGCTAAGTTTTATTTTATTTTATTTATTTATTATACGGTACACCAACAGAGTACATATACATAAGACATGATTACAGTATGTAGGTAGGTACATTTTCTATACCATTTTCTATTTGAGTAAGGAGTGGAGTTTAGTAAATTTATCATTGATTAAGTTCTGTACAATTCAACTGTTCAATTATACATGTAAATAGTAATTTATTTATGTGAGTAAAAGTATAGATTACCCTCATATAAAACTTAACAATAACAATTATTTATTACTAATACATTATTTATAAATTATTCATTTTACTATTTTAATAAGTTACAGAAGATATAGGAATTACAAAACAAGTCGGAATACAATGGTGTAGAAAATAATTAAATTTCAAATGGGTACGTAAAAAAAAAGTAAAACTATGAGTACATCCCGCTATGCGTCAAGCCCGAACCATAAGTTAAAATTATAAACATAGATTACGTATCGATCGATTTAATTATAGTAGTAGTAAATTATAAATTAAATAAGGTTCGGTTAAGTTTAACTGAATTTACGGGTTTAGTTCTGAAGGAAATAACAAAAAGAATACGATTCGCTGGAGACTCTCGATGAAAAGGGCGAAACCGACTCGGGGCTTGCTTGCATGCATGCTGCTTATTTGCATTATAAATTATAATACATTGTTACCTAAGTACCTATAGTACAAAAGAACATATAAACTTACCTGTAAATTATTTACTTTAGTTTTTTACAAACTACCCGCTTAGCAAAATATGTAATCTCACTCAAATAGATTTCGTATGCACTACACAATTAGGATCTAAATCGTATGCCATGCAATAATTTGGAAAACGAATGTTATGCCAAATAATACGTTTGACCCAAAGAAACTTCACTATGTAAAACTTTGCCAAACAATAATTTGCGAAGTAATATTTTGCCATAGGAGATATTGCCAAGTGATAAAATGCGAAACAATAATTTGACTAGTGAATTTTGGCCAAATGATCATTTGGGAAAATTTTTTTGGGAAGTGACACTTTGGGAAATGATTTTTGCCCATACAATAGAGAAACCTCTTAAAGAGATAACCTTGTCATTATGTCTTTTATCAATTGTTTATTAAACCAGTCAATGTGACCCATCGATATGACATCCAAGTCATGACAATATAACTGTTAAATCTCGCAAAGTACCCCAATATATTGTGAAAAACCATGGACAATGTCCAGGGATCCTACAAAATTATCTCTAAACCACACAAACCCCACAAACAAATGAACCGTAATCGCTCACAGCAGATCGAATGATAATTTGAATAACTGACCGAATGATATGAATGGGTGAATGGAAACGAGGGTCAGTAGAACTGACTATTGTTTGATTTAAATTGAAAACTGACCGGTAGGGGTGGGCGAGTCGATGAGATATTTTGTTTGAGATATTTTTTAAATAATTAATTAAATATGGATAGATAAACATAATTTCGATAAGTGCACTAACGCGGGTTCTCGATATACCTATCGTCTTGATCCTGACAGAATGCTGAATCCTGATATATCGTCTATAAATGAAATACCTTAAAACATATTGAGTATACTCTATGGATCTAGTGCAAATTCTCCAAGATTGTCTGTTAATATTTATTTATTATTATTTAAAACAATATCAGCAACGACGTACATACCTAACAACATGTAATAGTCGACTTGGTCTTCTCGCATAAGGAAATTCATTTAGTTTCACAGCGTTCATTTGTTGATTGTTGTGTATATACTAATCTTTATAAAGCAAAAATGTGTTGAAGCGTGATAATGTCCTAGCATTTTCGTGGGTTTCATTTACTGGTAACTACCTAACAACGTAGTAGACAACCGTCAAAGTCAAATGATTTAATGCGATAAAAATTGTACAATTCAAACGAGATCAAAAAATAAGAACAAATACTTTAATTACAACTCAAAATTAAACTGACTACAATATAAATATAAACCATAAAGAAAAAAAAACTCTACACCAATTGCCTATACTTAAACCATTCATCCACACTGTAAAAAACACTCTCATTTAAGTGTGTTAACCAAAATACAGCTCATAAGATGATAAAAATAATAATCTAGCATTGCTAGACCTCTGTCATGCATGTTCAATCCTATAATAAAATTGCGTAGAGTTAGTTAACGTGTAAAAACTAACTCCACATAATATTCCTCTTCTAAATGCCCAATGCCCCCATCCCTACGCCCTCGGGACTGAATGGACATTCAATTTATTCCCAGCCAGCCACTCGTTTGTTTTGAGTATTGCCCATCGCTGTCTTCATTATGCTAGTGTTGGCGGCCATTTTGAATTCAGTAGCCTTTTTTTGTTTTTATGTCACAAGGTAAAATATGATATTTCATCCTCCTCCTAAGCGTTTTTCGCTGTAGCGTCTTAAACGACCCCGGTACTGCTTTGGTGCCTAATCACAAGATTTACGAAACCTATAGGGAAAACTAGACTTTATGGGGTTAAGACGGTTTCCTCACGATGTTTTTCTTCACCGAAAAGCCGGTGTTAAATATCAAATTATATTTCGTACAAAAGTTTTTGATTAAGCCCAGTGTGTAGGTAAGCCCACTAAAATGAAAGACGAGGAAAATATTATATTTAAAAGAGAAAACTTGTTAGTAATTCAGTGCAGCATCCGAATTCAAATCAAGTACAAATTACAAAACAGTCAATTTTTCAAAGAACCTGGGCGACCGATCTTTGCATGCGTGAATATACAGAGAACGACTTTTCTCCTCGCTTGATCGATGTTTCGCCGCTGCCTCCAGAATCCAAATTTCATCGGAATCGTAAGAGCCGTTTTACAAATATTGCTCGTTTAATAGTACCTATAGGATAAGTACAATCTTAAAAGAAACGATGATAGCATCCTACAGCCTGTTGGATGGAAAGAACAGCAGAACCGTGATAAGCGAGATGCCCCGTTCAACCATCGTAAAGGGCAAACAGACAGTCACACAATATTTATATAATAATAATGAAACGATCTGAGTTCATACGGATACAATACACTCTATATGTTGAGCGGAAGTGTGTAAGCGACACGCTTTCTGCGCCCGCGCCGGTCTTCACTCCAAACGAAAAACAACCTTAACACAAGCCTTTAAGTGTCATATTCGTACGCTTCACGTTACAGTTCTGTATAACCAGAAAAACTGGCAATTATACGGACAGGAGGTGAACTACTTTCATTTATGTGTTGGTTTGAATTTGATTTCGTTGTATGTGATCTAGAAATGATTTTCTTGTTGCTTAGTGCGGCCATGCCTGGAGCACTTGGTATTAGGTAGGTACTCGTATTTTGTAGGTAGGTAAGTATATTTTTATTTTCATAGGGTTGCCGCAAGGATGTTGATGTTGTGAAAAAGAGACTCCTTTTTATATTACGTAATTGGAATCGCCTCGCCCATGTTGAACGTTTCCTCATATACAAGGGGAATAAATAAAATTAAATATAAATAATAAATACTACAATAAATATTTAGGGACACAATCTTGCACAAATCGACCTAGTCCCAAACTAAGCAAAGCTTGTACTATGGTACTAGACGACGATATACATACTTATATAGATAAATAAATGCTTAAATACATAGAAAACATCCATGACTCAGGAACAATTATTCATGCTCATCACACAAATAAATGCCCTTACCGGGATTCGAACCCGGAACCTCCGGCTTCGTAGGCAGGGTCACTACCAACTAGGCTACAGAGGTCGTCAAGTTTAAAATTAATTTTGATTGAGCGAGACATTTTTAATACCTTATTCTTCTTAAATAGTTTGATTTGTTTTAAATAAAATAAAATAAACTTATTAAAAAATATAAAACCAAAAATTTGAAAAAATAAAAAAAATTATATACTTTGGGGCAGGCCTATGTCCAGCAGTGGACGTCTTTCGGCTGATATGATCACAGATTGGACTAATACAGTAAAGTACATACTCTTTCTAATTGTCAAGACTTAAGTTCCTACATCGTTAATTAATATTTTATAAATAACAGAAACGGTTTTCTATACCTGATGGTGAACAAGGTCGCAAACATGCACCATGTTGAGAGTGAGTTATCTGCAATTGTCTAGGTGTTGACACAACGAACCCTCAAATAAATACAGAGTCGGCAATGCGTCCGTGAGTCCAATGTAGTTGCAGGCATCCATAGGCTACAGTATCCACTTACTTAGACAGACCGTACCTACGCTTGTTTGCCACCAACATTGTATATGAAACCTATCATAACCTTTGGCATTATTAAAAACGATGGAACCAAAATCAAAATTGACCTAAACCTTGACAAATTGCCTACCAACACCAATCTATCGAATCGGATAGCAATTTGTCGGCCGTGTTCAACATATTGACAATCTAGATAACGTAACGAGCTTACCCGGAGCTTACAAGCTTACGGGATTATTGAGCTTATGCGTCACGTGTCGGTTGGCGTACGACTTTGCGGTGCTGAATATTGATGTTGTAGAGTTAACAGTTGTAATTACGCTTTTTAGTCTGTTTTGTTTTTATATTGTTTTAATTTACACCCTAACTTTTCATTATACTGTATTGATGAATATATCTCTATAATTCAATGGAAAAGTGGCCCTGAATTTGTTTTCAGAACGATGTCTTCATAATTGTATTTGTTGAAGTAAATATAGTCAAAGTATAATGCACAAAAAACAAACAATGTACAATTATTAGGTGGCAGTCTCTGCTAGTCAACTATAAAGCGAAACATAGACACTTAAAGGTGCAGAGCAGATATCTATATGTACGTGTATATACATACATTCACGCCTTTATCCCTAAAAGGGGTAGGCAGAGCACATGAAACTTATGTTCCAGCGCCACTTTTAGCATAAATGTGGGTATAAAAAAGATTGACAAAATGTGATCGTATGTGATGTGTGTCGAATGTATGTGTCGTATAATGTCACTCGTTGAATAGTCATAATAACACTACCATTTAAACTTGCTCTGTAGTAACTTAGTGTTGTTCCTGGAGGTGAGCAAGGTCGCCAGAGCTCCCGAGGATGCGTTGGGTTGAGAGCGAGGGAACTTGTTCCTTCAGCTGTCAACACGGCGAATTCTCAAACATATCAAGAGTCGGCAATCCTTCGGAGTTGCATGCGTCTGTAGTCCGTGTCCGCTTAGCATCAGGCGGGCCGTACGCTTGTTTGCCACTTTCGTTGTATAAAAAAAGCTTATAGAGTCTCAATCTTGTGTACAAAAAGACCAAACGCCCTATTATTGTCCATCAAAGTTACACCTCTCTATTTGATTGTCGGTAGAGCTCCCGTGGGCGGGCGCGCCTGCGCGCTGCCGGGCGCTGTAGCTAGGTACGTGGGCATTTTGTATCACTACGAGGCAATGCACTACATATAATACATAGCACCTTAAACAGGGCTGAGGCACTGTAGCCAAAAGGTACCTAAGGCACACTTTCAATCCGGAGGTCGTGACCTCGAACTAGGTCTCGTTTTAAATGAAATTGAAATTAAAATAATGTATTCCAGAAATAAAAGTAGATACATCATACAAGAATGGAGTTTGTTTAACAAGATTGATTCGATACAGACAGTTTTGATTTTTTACTAGTTGGTACAATTTTCCCTTAGTCCGTAGCAGCTTCACCTATTCTTTTAGCTTTTAAACCGCTTTCATTACGGTTAAGCGCTTTAACACTTTAAAACGCGCTTAAAAAACCTTTCGAAAGGGTTTTTCTATCAGTAGCGGTAGCGCTCCTTAAGGGAAACCCCTTCATACGGCTTAGTTAAATGAATGAGTTTTCAATCAATATAAAGGACAGCAAGTGATTTGGGCTATTAAACGAACGACTAACCCGTTCAAAGGCTTTTTTCTGGGAAGGGGTGGGCGGGTCCCTGAGCAGCTTAGTTTCCATTTGTAGCGAAAAGAGCCCGTAGCGTAGATTTCAATATGTGTCGCGCTCAATATTTAAATGATATTTACGTCACACCTGGCCATAATGCAAGTTTTACTGCACGCTGTGCGTACGGGAAAACTCGCATAGTGGCCAGGTGAAGACGTAAAATTTTGTACCCAACACGGGCGGTAATTCGTAAAGCCCCAGAGCGCATATTTATGCCCCTCACCTTCGGTTCGGGCCACAAACACCTGCGATCTGGAGCATTCACGAATTCACCGCCCTCGTTACGTAATGTACTATTGTTGTGATATTTGTTTAACAATAATTTATTTCAGTGTCAAGTAGATGGCGTTTGATGATGAAATCAAATAATAAAAAAAAACTTAAACCAGTGACTCTAAGCTATCGGAATCATTGCAGCACGTAGCCGTGCCGTCTCTCTAATTAGAAAGCTTAGAAAGAGAGGTATAGTGCGAGAAAACTCGAGATAGCTATAGCTCGCGCGCCGTCTTGTGATAGCCGGGCTGGGTTCCAAGTGGACAAAATGCTTCTCCAGCATTTGACAAAAAAAGCTTTACCATTGTTCTTTTACCGTATTTATGCCGACAACCTAAGCGTACTTTACATCGCCCTTTGTGACTTTAAAACAGGGATCCCTAGCGCGGGACCCTTCACATTATAGTCCCGGGAGACCGTAAACTCGTACTATCGAGTACTCACCCCGGACACTCGCGCACGCAAGTGTTTATCATTTTGAAAAAGATAATCTAGATCTCATCGTCCATTTGTTGCCACAGAAACATGCACGAATTTCAGCGTGTGAGAGCGGCTGATATTGTGTGTATGTAAATTTAAGCACATATATTAGAGAAGATTATATTGAAATATATTTTATACATACAAAAGTACAATTCTAACTTTTTTTTAGGCATCTCCTCCAGTTGAGCGTCGAATTCTCTTGTAGCAATAAAAACATAGAAATCGAAATGCTAAGGTAGATTTTCTTGTCTCGCGAGGCACGAAATACGCTAGTCCCACAGAAAAGCATTATCGCAAATTACTAAAACGTCGACGTAATTACTTGTGTTACGGTTTGTTAAATAATAAATACCTAAGTACTTAGGTGACCCGTGTGGTGTCGGATTAGAATTTCACCACCCCCTTTCTTCCCGTGGGTGTCGTAAAAGTCGACTAAGGGACCAGGGTTGAAGGGTGCTGTAGGCGATGGGCTAGCAACCTATCACTGCAATATCAAATTTTGTTGATATTTTATACCCACATTTATGCTAAAAGTGGCGCTGGAACATACGTTTCATGTGCTCTGCCTACCCCTTTTGTATGTATGTATAAACTTAAGTAATTTATTCATATACCAATAGCGACTATATTATTCAGACTATTCAGCAAGCCTCATGAATATCTCCAAAAACACTAATTCACTTCCGCACGCCCCTGTACTTAGGGTGCGATCACACTTGTAACGCGCTTATCTCGGCGTTAGTGCCCACTAAACACCAGTGTGCACGCCTGTACGCCAAATTGGTTAAGTGCACATTTTAATCTTATTTAGTTGGTTTTTGATGGTTTAATTGGATTTGAGGTTTTCGGGCTTATAATGTACTTATGACTTTTATTAGGAATGGAAGCTATGGTTTCATAATCTGATCTTTTTTACAAACTATATTAACTTCCACGGTTCGTATCGTATCGTATCTAAGTTCTTTTTCTTCTCAGTCGTACACTCTTGTCAGTGGCCGTGGTCACTTTTTTTTTTAGAAGCCACTTGCTCTGAAAGTGCGCCTTTGTATGGGTCAACGTAAACACGGGAAACCCTCCATGTCCGCACGGTGGTGCGGGCAGGGGGGCCGTCGTGCGGGAATGATTATTTTTGGCCCAAGCTGAAGCATAAAACTTCGTTCGCTTCGCTCTCTTGTTCTAATAGAGACATCAAAACTCTTCAGGAAGGCAGCGGGATACCGTGAAAAAGAGAAAACTAATCCTAACTATTATATAATAACATATATATTTTTTGACATATTTTTTTTTTCTAGAAACATTCTGGACGAGTGTTTTTTATGTAATTTTTATTGCATATAATTTTATTTTTTTATATTTATCGAATCACTCTAAAAAGCTTAAGATTATGTTTCTAACTGACGATTTGAAAGTGCTTGTTACTAGGCCTACTTAAATCCTACTACCTTATATTGTAAATGCGAAAGTTTGTATGTTTAGATGTCTGTTACTCAATCATGATGGCTTAACGGGCCAACCGATTTGAATGAAATTTTGCAAGAAGATAGTTTATAGCCTGTATTAAAATATAGGATAGTTTTTATTCCGGGTCCACGCTGACGAAGTCGCGGGCGGAAGCTAGCAAAGCTTACTTTGACTTTGAGTATAACTATTGCTATTTCTATAGATTCGTTTTTTTCCACCTAAACACACCCCTGATCATCAGTTATGTGTGATACAAACAAGTACAGATCGATCTTATCCCCATAGGACCAGGGGGTATTATACCCTGTCACCTATCACTTGTATTGTGAACCGAAATGTTATTAGATTAAGACTGGTTTTCGGAAAGCCGTTGTTAAGTGAATGAAACTTGGAATAATGTGATGAAATAGATCTAATGTTGTCAAATTGAATGCACTTTAAAGCTTTAGTCGATGGAAAATCTATCGAACGTATTGATTCAGTACAGTTAGCGCTATATTAAACTATACTGACGGTAATTGTACAAATACATACGAACTTTTTCATCAATCAGGTGCACATTAGGAATGTACTTAATATAATAATAATAAATCAGCCTATATACGTCCCACAGCTGGGCACAGGCCTCCTCTCAGGACTGTACTTAAGAGACCGCAGTAAGCTCGATTCTCCATACAAACGTAGTTACGCTCTCATTTTAAAACTACGTGTCGCATTGTAACGAAACTTTGCATGTTCAATGAAATGAGGTATATCTATGTCTGTAATTAGTTTATGTAGCTTCAGATACCATAATAAGAAAAATACAGCGAATTTAAGTTTTTCATACAAAACTAGTTTTAGCTGTATTTCGTTAGTTTTATAAATTGGAACCATACAAACTAATTAGAGACATAGATATACCTCATCTCATTGTATATAAAAAGTTTCGTCACTATCAAACACGTAGTTTTAAAATGAGAGCGTAACTACGTTTGTATGGGAAGGTGAAATTCGGCCGAGCTTACTGCGGCCTCTTAAGCTCTGGTTTCCTAGGATAGCGGTGCCGTCATATGGCGTCGAGATAGACTATCCGTCTCTTTCTAATTAGACCACTTAGAAAGAGACGGATAGTCTATCTCACAGCCACATGACGGCACCGCTATCCTAGGAAACCAGAGCTTTAGGAACAATATATTATGTTTTGGCAAGAGCGGTGGACGGATTCCAGAAGTCGCGGGTTCAAATCTCGCACGTGGCGATTTTTTTTTAATTTTCACTTTGATCGAAATTTAATATATTATATGATATGTCAATGTTTTGCAGGAGTTAGTACAGTCAGCCTCAAAAGTAACTGCGCAATTGACGTCTTCAAAAGCTCTTATTACCTTTTTATAAAGACTTTTGACGTCTTCGTTTGCCCAGTTACTTTTGATGCGGACTGTACATCCTAATACTTGCCACTTAATATCAAAATATTTAAGTGAAATTCAAGCACAGGGACTCAATTATTGGACGAATTAAATATTTGGATGTTTACCTTAGTTGAAATGAAAATGAAAATTATTTATTCGTAACAAACAAATACAAAAACTAGTTGGTTTTAGTTGGCTGGTGAAATGTGTAGAAAACGGGTATCTATCGAAATGCATAACGTCAATTTACATGTCGCCGAAAACTATTCCACGAATTGCATTACGTCGTTTTTCCTAATCACATAATCACCAATTCATTATTTTTTATTTCATCGAACAGTTTTTCATCGTTAATCATTTCGAATTTGTCTCAACTCGTAGCGTAACGATTCATAGAATTTACTTTATCGAAACACGGTTCACTGTTGGTACGTTACATATATTTTGCCTTAGTAAATAATATTAAAAAAGGGTAGTGTTTAAGTGTCAAAAATAATTAATTTACCTTATACTATTACTAAGTGAGCGACTGACTGCGAGTGTCGAGAAAACAACAGAACAGCAACTTGCAAATATTTATTTGAGTTACTAAAATAATGTTTCAGCGACCTTACATTTGTTTGAGTGTCAACGTTCCGTCCTGTATTTTTTAATCCAATATTTCCTCCTTTCCGTCCAATATTTGGCAAATGTTTTTTTTTATACTGAGCGGCATTTTGTCTTAAATGAATTGTTTTGAATACAAAAACCCACTTTTAAAAATACTATTTTGAGCAGAGGTTTTTCAGCATTTATAAAAAAAATAACCTCGAAGACGAAAGCGGGAGCTAAGCTCCCGCTTTCGTCTTCTAACCTACCCGCGATCCGAGTCTTTTGCCACTAAGTCCCTGTTCCCACTTCTTTGTATTTCTAGTCCTCACTTAGTAATGTAGTCGCACGGATAGAATTTTAATATCTGAAATGGATTAATCACAACCCACTTTTTGTAAGCTCGTTCTGGATTTTGTTATTATTATTATTAATAAATAATCGTCATTATTTTAGTTTATTTTACGCTCAAATTCATACCGCTGGCATAAGACTCGATGAAATCATGAAATGTACTCAGTTCGTTGAAACGTATTATCAAGTGACAACCACTGGTTAAACATTTTCTGTGTAATAAGAAATTTGGGAACTTAAACTTATGTAAACCAAAACCATAGTAAAGGCGATTCGATGAACGACTTATGTCGATGGACAAATAAAATAGTGAAGTGAAATTCGATGAGTTAATTTTTGTGTAAATGGTAATTCGAGCAAATGTATGAGCGATTTAACGAAGTTCGATGAATTATTTCTGTGTGATGATGAAATTCGGCGAATAGTGTTATGGGAAACGATAATCGATGAAACTATTTTCTGTAAAATGATGGATTCCCGTGGAAAACATTTATGATAAAGTTGAAAAACAAATCCCAAGGCACATATCTTCCAAAATTCAAATCGCCAATAAATCACAAAATAACACGTCAAATAAATCATCGAACAACCGAAAGGGTAGGGTGTCCAACTAATTAAATTGTCATAATACAGTCCCATTATTTTATTGAGCACAGAATTTAATTTTCGGCAGTCGTAATGCCACGTCTCTGGGGAGTGGAGTGAGCATTGTATCAGCGCGAGAATGTCCCGAGTTTCCGTGAAGAGGGGTCACTTTATGGTTGATTTGGGATTTGACTAGGGTGTGCAATATGGTGTGATTTTGTGTGCGAGTGATTTTGTGAAGCGTGTTTAGTGATTGTTCTTTAGAAATAACGCATTAAGTGAGAGTTTAAATGAAAACGGAGAGGTTTACGCAGACACACTAATGAACGATAATCATCATCATCATATCAGCCGAACGTCCACTACTGCACATACGAGTAGGCCTCCCCCAAACAGTGCCACAACGAGCGGTCCTGCGCCACCCGCATCCATCGATAAACAATAAAAAAAAGCTAATTCTTTCTTTATCTTGAAAGAATTTGTGGAGTCTCAGGTCCCTTTAAGCAAGTTGGATTAACAGTACAGCTTGTAAGCTTCAATCCGTACAGTACAGGCGTATAAACAAGCTGTTCAGAAGACACATGTTTTTCCGTATTTTCTGACAAGTGTTGTCGAAATCAGAAAAAGCCCTTGTCAAGCTTACCAATAGTATTTTTCAGAGGGCATCCATTTTTCCAGTAGCGACTTATATAGAACTGTATATGCTCATTAAATGGTTTAAAAACTGCACTAGGTAGTCTACCTAAGCACAGTCCGTCTAATCTGCGTGCATCTGGGACCGTTTACCGGTATTGTTGTAAAACCAATATACCGGTAAGGTACAGTCGAGTGCAAAAATGTGTATCCATAACATTATCTCATAAATAAGTACCGAAACCTTAATCCGCTGACATAATAGTTATGGGACATATTTATGAGTAAGTTGTATGCACCTATATTTTTATTCTTGACTTGACTGTATCTGTACCTATTCAATTTCGATATCACATTTATTACTTTTTTGTATTAAAACCGGCTCGTGTCATATTTTCCGTAAAAATATCGAAAATTGAGGAAGATATTTCATTGTTTGTTAATACCGGTATAAGTGTAAATCCCAAATCGTGCTAAAACTGTTGTTACAGATATCTTCAAAAATCGGAATTCAATACCTTCTCGTTTCCAGGTACTACGAAACCGGGAGCTTCAAGGCCGGCGTGATCGGCGGCTCCAAGCCCAAGGTGGCCACGCCGCCAGTGGTCGACGCCATCGCGGCCTACAAGCGAGAAAACCCGACGATGTTCGCGTGGGAGATCCGCGACCGGCTGCTAAGTGAGGGGATCTGCAGTCAGGACAATGTGCCGTCTGTGTCTAGTATTAACAGGTAATCTAGATGTTTTATCACTCACAGTACTAAATCTGTCACGTATTTGGTTTTGTCTAAGTGTTGGCGGTTTGAAAAAACGTTGGTTTTTTTTAATGCAACGACCTGATAGTAAGCGGACACCGCAGCCTAATAGACGCATGCCACTCCGAAGGCGTTGCCCTTGATATGTTTGAGGATTCGCCACGTTGACAGCTGAAGGGAAAAAATCCCTCGCTCTCAACACAACGCATCCTCGGGGGCTCTGGCGACCTTGCCGCCAGGAACACAACACTACTACAGAGCAAGCAGTAGTGTTATTATGGCTGTGGTATTCTGAAAGGTACCTGCTTCCCCAGTTGCGCTGCTCCAAAGTCGAGCGGGATATCGTTGGATCCCTTTGGCGAAGTATAGACACCGTCAGTTGTTAATGTTTAGTATCTACAGGTAGCGTATCATCTTTTTTTAACAACGGGGATGTTTGCCATGGTCATTTAGGTTTAGGAGGTCCAAATTTTGACTGTTTTATCAGAACAATCCAGATATCGTTGGAAAATCATCAACCCTTTCTTCGTACGACCATCAAACTGGTGTTGAAATCAGTGGGCAAAATTACCAATGATGGAAGCTGAACACTTGGCAGCTTCATTGAAGTCTAAAGTTACATCGTTTAAGGATAAGTCTGGCACAAGCTCGGTCAGCGGGGTTTCGATTCATTCTGCTCGCGGAATATGCTCGTATCGTTTACACAACACACAAGCAACCGCGGCTTAAAATAAAGCTTAGTTTCATCCCGAACGTCATGAATGGTAATACCGGTCAATACTTCACCTCTATTTTAGAGTTATTAAGTACTTAGTAAGGATAAGAATACCTATCAATATATATTTAATGTAGGTACCTCTAATCATAAAGCATAAACTACATAAACTTAGAATTCGTCTTCTACTATTAAGGTTATCCAGTAACAGCTTTTAGGTATATCTTCAACATTGATTGAAAGAAACATACCTCTCTGCTAAACTTTCAATACTATCCTACACAAAAACTCATCCCTCGCAAAGACAAAACAGACATCTTAAGCAAAATACCTACGGAGTGGATAAAGCAAAACATTTCTGGGACCACTCCCTTTCCAAGAAAGTATTGGGACATAGTTATTGTAATTCCAACTCTTTTGTGGTCGAATAAGGTGTAGTTTTGTACGAGTGAATGGAGCTTGGAAGAGTTATCGAGTGTGGCCACGAAATTACTTTGAAACGGGATGCTTAGATGAATGGGCAGAAAACGACATGACTTTAAACATATCATATAGCAATTTCATTATCTTGAATAAATATTTCGAACGTGAATATTAAAAATCATATTCACATGAAATTCTTTGAGTATAACAAGTTTGTACTGTTTGTAGAAGACTTATCAAAAATAATGCAATGTCAAGTGTACAAATATACTGACTAAATATTTTCCATAGGCAATGACATTCACTCTTATGTCAAGACTGACAGGGAAAAATGATTCTCACTTTTTCCTTAGTGAGCGATCAAATGTCTTATAAAGAAAAATTTTATTCATGGGTGCATCGTGCATGTAAGAATTGAAGACTAGATAACTTAGTATTGTTACCTACCCCAAAAAAAAAACACTTTTCCGACAACAGAAACGCAAAACCAAATTGACTATTGTTTAATTTAACTGTCCAATCTTACCGTGTTTCCTCATACGAAAAGAAACATACTCTCATTCTCATTAAAATAATAACTTACGCCGAAAGACAAAACTTGAAGGACTTTATTTAAACGATGACAGCTGTATTGCCCTCATGTTTGGACAAACTAATTTATACTTTAATTTATATTTTATCCTAAGATTTCCTTTAAAGAAAACTAACCAAATCATCATTCTCCTAGCGTTATTCCCGGTTGTGCCCCTAAAGGAGCCCGGGGTCCGCTTTGACACCTAATCCTAAGATTAGGCATAGGCACTAGTTTTACGAAAGCGACTGCCATCTGACCTTCCAACCCAGAGGGAGAACTAGACATTATTGGGATTAGACCGGTTTCCTCACGATGTTTTTCTTCACCGAAAAGCTAACGGTAAATATTCCGAAAAACTCATTGGTACGAGCCGGGATTCGAACCCACGACCGCCGCTTGACAGCCGCATGCCTGAACCACTAGGCTGCCGTAGCTTGAAAGAAAACTAACCAAATATAATATTCAAAACATTTTGTCCGCTCATTTCCTGGCCCGCCAAGGGGTTGCGTGACGGAACGAAGTGCGTACCGGAAACGGAGGGGGAAGCAAAGATGGCGTCGCCGGAAGTAGGGACACGTGCTCCGCGCGCACCGGACATCCCCCGCATCCATTGAATTATTGCGAATACCCATAATAATCATATAAAGTTTTTTGCCTATGATTTTATGATATAGGGTAAAGTACAGGGGTTTTCGATTAGTGTATCAATCAAGATATTGTCCGGTTAAGTAATACTTACGTTTGCTATGATACCTACTTATTTCATATTGATATTAAAAAAAGGCTATTTCATGGATACATATTATTCCTTGTACGAAAAAAGGTTCCGACGGAAGACCAGCGCTGGCCTTCTAGATTAGCACCATGCTGAGTCGGGGCCTTTTCGTGGACTGGCCTTTTAGGTTTACTGTGTTTTGTTTTTATACCCAGTTTTGTCCACGAATAAATGTTTTCTTTCTTTCTTTCCTTCTTTCAAGAATAGGCATTATCTGCTGTGTCTGAAAACTGTGTTGTAACTAAAGTACCAACTAATAGCCTCTCAACGTATAAATAATTGGTGAATAAAGTCATTATACCATTAAATTTTGTAAGCCGGGTGTAATTATACGACTTATAACCAAATCAAATCTTGAGCTACTTATGTTATGCACATTTTTATAGTCAGCTTGAGAAGTAGCTAAGCTGAATAACCATGCTCAAAATCTACACGGATTCTTATTCTCTTAATAGCATTAGAGTTTGTATGTAGATAATTTTGAGCACTCAGCCCGCGTAGTTTTATTTGCTACTGTATCTTCAATCACCAATAGATTCAGCTATAATATTTACCATTATTTTGTGACCAAAAATTTTAAAAAAATATTATAATCGCTACTGAAACATTTTTACTTTAGTTTAAATTGTTGAAGGGATATCCTGACTTGTGGATGCTGAATATGAACTCCAATTACTTAGTTAAGGATTTAATAAAATATTATACAAAAATGTAATGCGGAGCAGAGTCGCGGCCGCGGTGGTAGATAGGTAAGTCACGTGATCACTTGACTGCCGCCCCCCAGTGCCACCTCACCCCGGGGTCGCCCTGCTGGAGTGGTTCGCGACATAAATACTAATTTCAAAATTACGATTTGAAGTAATGTGAAACAATCAGCGAAACAAAAACTGAGAGAACTCTATGACATCTAGGGACGTACCACGGACAAAGAAATATAGCGAGTGACACACATAAGTGATGTCATGGGAACTGTAGATCCGTTAAGCACGAAAGTTTAAGCTGGCAGTTTGTAAAAGGAATTTTTGACTATAAATTGTATTTTTTTTTAATACTTTCGTGGTCTTGTTACATGCGATTCTTTGAAATGTAAGCAAAAATGAAAATATTGCATCTTCCCTATTGACTATTCCTGTCATAAACCGGTATTGCCACAACAAATCCCATGTAATCCGTAACCGATTAGATAAACTAGTTGTTATTACCGATATTACTGTTTACGTGATTACACGCTACCGTTTATTAATCGCGGTATCTCGATGGGTGACAGTTTCGAGTGGGTTTGTCAGTTGCACGGTGGCAAACAAACGTACGGCTCAAGCAATGTAGGTCATAGACGCATGCAATTTACTACACTATATTTCTCCCCATGCGTAAGGTATATAATGGAGCTGGAATCCAAACAAATCCTATGTAGTAACATTATTATAAAATAACGATTAAAAAAGTAGGTATTTTTCTGTTTAGTAAAACAGAAAAAAAACCTTCTTTTTTATACTACGACGGTGGCAATCTGGCATACGTACTGCCTGTTGGTAAGTAGACATGTCTTCTAATTCAATACCTACTAATATTATATGGCGCGCAAGTTTGTAGCTTTGTGTGTGGGTAGATATATCCGGAGTAACATCGGATGTCGAAAACTCTTACACCAGTATACAAGAGAATGGACTTTTGGGGTGAACACAGGCTACATTTTAACAATATATTTCTGGCATAACAAAAAAGAGAAACACAGATCCAATCTATTCCTAGCCAATGTGAAAGTTTGTTGATACTGAATCACACATACTTATTCCTGTAAACAACATTTTTGGTAAAAGTTTACGAGTTGCAATAGCTGCGTTCTGTCTCTATCATGAGATCAGGATCAGAGTGAAATCGGGAATGAGCATTAATTTACGTAACGTATGAAAATACGTGGTACCTACTATTTTATTTGTAAATTAGATTGCATTTCAGCACTCTTAAAAACATGTTTATCTACCCACTTTCAACACTAACACTTAAAGGCCCCCTACACTATCATACTGTCATTACAATTGTCTCAAATCAGCCAATACCGACCCCTATTCAAAAAGCTAGGGTCGCCACTTTCGAGTTATTCAGGGGTGCCACTCGGGTCCATTACCGAACAATATAGCAGGATTACCGGTATCAATAAACAGGGGTACAAATCTAGTTATTTTAAATTTATTCTCTCAGGATAATGGATATTGTTTTTAAGTAGTTTTGTATTAGCACTTTTATTGGGTATAGTATTGGTTAACACTGTTATGAATACGCTCAATATTATTTATTTGATGCACACGTGGTCTCTTTTATTTTTGACTTAATATCAGTTTTTACGAGTAGTTTGTTTATGCATAAGACTGCACGGCTATGGAAGGGACGTATTACACTCTTAGACAATTTTTACCCGTTTTTTTGCTCTTGAGTTGGATAACCCAAAAAGTAGGTGTCCATACGACCAACTAAGAATGGTGCGTGTATGCGTTTACTCCAAGATTAGCAGTAGTACTTTAGCTGGTAGCTATATTCTGGTTCATTATCACCAGATCTAATCTACAACCAAAACAATCAAAATCGAATTAAATACGCAAGAATTCAAAAGTCAAGAGTCAATTTTAAGCCCATCACATTGCCCAATACGAGGGCGATCGAGTCCACCCGGCCACGTGCTCGCCACGCGCCGGCAACGGACTCGCCGCGGACTCGCCACGCGTCGGTAATGCGCGGTCGAGTGAGGAGTGAGAAATCGGGAATGCTTTTAGATTTTGGTTGTCTATTGCTTTGAGCTGTCGTTGGGTTTCAAGCGTATTGACAGTTAGATCAGTGAGCGATGACAAGAGAAAAGGAAATATTTGTGTCTAAGTCAGTCAAAAATGTAAGTTATTCTTCGAACCTCGGTCGGCCTTGTATTTTTATTTTAATTATTTTATGTAAATATAGTTTGTAGCGCGTTCCATTTTTGTATTTTGATAGTCAACTACAAAAGTATCGAAAGTAACTGCGCAAACAAAGACGTCAAAAGTCTTTATTAAAATGGAATAAGACCTGAGAGCTAAGAGCATTATTTTTAACTTTATGCGCACTCGTAGGAAAAAGTGTTGATACATTCAATAAATGTTATCGTGTAGATCATAAATTCAAAATAGTTTGAGCTTCTTTATTTTTCATAACATTTCTAACCTACATTTAACACCGTCATCAAAAATACCGTACTAAAAAACGCCCCACACAAAATCATAACCATAAAAAAAACTGCCAGCCAGCGCTACATCAAGACATTTTTTAATCGAGTCCCTCCCGTCGGGTAATTGAAGCCATAATTTCTGGCAACCCCGGTTTGACATTTGAATTTTTGGCGCGCAAACGAAATAATTTGTCGTGCCGTTCGGGTTAGCTTTTTATGTTGGGGACGTTTTAGGGTGTGAATAGATTATAGAAATCATATTAGATTTATTGTATAGCAGTAATTGACCTTTGCAGAGTAAAAAATGGGTCTCATTATACAGTCGACATTGGAGATGATAAATATGTTTACACTTTTTCATCTTACTCTATTAGAATGAGAAGTAAAATGTATTCATCTTTCGTGGACGGTAAATAATCTCAGTTAATTAATCAGTCCATTTTCTCAGTTACTTCGCCATAGCTTTACATGTTTTTTTTATGATTTATATACGATTTATATTACCTATAACCAAAGATTAATACTTTTTCCTTTTCTTTAGAAGTATTAACCTTAACTTATAAAAAATGACGTCTATAATAAAATTGTTTGTCATATTTAAACTAAAAGTTTGACTAAAAACTGATTCTATTCACCTTGGAGCCAAAAAAGGTTTAAGGTTAGTGTCCGATAGGTACCTGATTATAGTGAAGTAAAAATGAGGACCATGATTCTAATGCGACTTAAAAAGGTCTGATCTGTGGTTAGCCAATTATACTTTAAAAAATAAACTCTCATCAAGTAGAACTACATATATCCATATTTCTTTTAACTAATAGCCTCATCATGTCAATATTTTATTATTACTTAGCTGGAAAAGACCTCTGATAAAGATAACTTAGCCTACTTTAACTCTCAGCTTTAACTATATGAATATGCCATATATGTCACTACAGTATATGTGTTTTAACCTGACACCTATGATAATTGTCATTAAAATCCCCATCTAACCTTGTATACAAGATTCTTAGATATGTATACATATCTAAAAAACCACTTAACAAACTTGTCATACAAATAAATCATACCCGTTTCCTATACAATGAAGCACTTGTATGGCAACATGGAACAGAGAATAGAGTTATAAAATATTTGGGTAACCGCGCTGGCAACCCTTCCGCCGGAAGCGGATGTAACCCTGGCTTTTTGAAAATTTATTACTATTTTTACATTTGCAAAAAGGACCGAAGTTCTTGTTCTTTGTAAATTGCTTTAAAAATTATGCCAATTATGCAATCTAAAACCAGATGAAAGTACACACACACAACACAATCATTATTTTTAACACCCGTAAAAACGAGGGGTTGTTATAAGTTTAATATGTCCATGTGTGTGTTTCTGTCTGTGCCATCGTAGCTCCCGAATATAGATTTGAGTGGTGTGTTGTCAATCGAAAGTCTTGTCCGTCAAGAACACGGAATTATGTTCCGTCATCAAGGTTCTTAGCGATGTTTCTGTGTCGAGGATGTTTAAAATGTTTCACACTTTCAAGCGCTTTCCGCTACATACGGGGAAACCCACGGGATCGACTACGAACAGCGCGTAGCGATTCTTGGGAGTTAATGTGTATAATTATGTAGTATTAAATAAGGAATAATGCAGAAATTATATATCAGACTCCTGATCGATTAAAAACTTAAGCTTCGCTATCTAATTCGATATCAATATGTTTCGCACGCTCACTTTCTCATGCGCTGATGTAATGTAGGTGTCGAAACGAATATATCTGATTGACCGCCGGGCCCTATTTCACCAACTTGACAATGTAACCTGACAACGACAACTCTCCGTACATTGCTGGTTCCACAAGTAACCTAGCAACCACCTTAACTTCTTGAACAAGCAATGTATGGCAAATTTTAGGTGACAATTGTCAAGGTGGTGAAATGGGGGCTTGGTTGCATTTAGATTTCATTCCAAAACTTACCTGTAGCTTGCGGAGTGAACATTCACACAAAAAACACACAAACACACAACAAGAATGTATAAATCCACGATGAACTTCTTAAAGATTTTTTCAACCAATCAATCAATATCATTTATTTGCCATAATACAGTAGGTATATAATACAGATGTCAATAAGATTTCACAGCACAGGTATTCAGCCCACATGCAGTTCATGCACATTGACGGCCAATAATCACAACTGTAATCAAATCATCGTTTTTGGTTGCTAGGACCTGTTATTGGAACCACCTTGTCACTTGACAGACAATATTTTCATCGTGATTTTCACTAATCATAAAAGTCCACAATAAAATCGGTTTAAGCCCGCATCACACTGGCGCAGACTGTGGCGGTCAATAGCAAACTTGTCATAAGCTCTCAAATTCGTCAGTCTGTAAGAGGCTTTATCCGTTTGGGAGCTTTGATAAGCTTTGATCCGACGGACAGACATATGTCCAAGTTGCGGCGAGTTTAAGTAAAATATCCGAAACTTATCGGAAATTTCAGGAAACTATCCAAAGAATTTTAAAATCTAAGTTGTAGAATCCAGAATCTTAGGAAATTAAGCTAGTTTGTTAGTGAGCCAAGAACACACAAACCGACGTTATGACACTAATGCACCATTACCGCAATGAATCAAGCGCCACGCGCGCCAACATCCATCTTCCATATAGCGGCGTACGCCACAAATGCGCCAATTCGCCACACATCCGTACTGCGGCCGAGCCACGTGTCTATTTTTTGGCAAATTGCTTGGGGTTTTGAATTTTTGAGGGGTCATTTGAATTGTTTTTTATAAGTACAAGGAAGGAGACATTCGATTTGCATTATCGTTAGTTAATCATCAGTGGCGGAAATATTTCTGAATAACGGTGGTATTACCAGTATATAAGTCTGAATTAGCCATAGAAAGTTTACATTTAAAAGTAACCTTAATTTATTTCAATTGATATTATACCATAAAATGGTATAATATGAGACCGGAACAGTTGATACCAAGAGAAAATTATATTGGGGAAACATACCAGTGGTAAAATGTGAGAACGGAACAATTGATACCGAGAAAAACTTATATTGGCGAAACATAACATTGGTAAAATATGGGAATGAAAATTTTGCCATGACGAAAAAATGATTTTCGGAAATTATGGGCCACACTCCCCCCCGGCTCGATTTGGGTACAGGCGGGAAACACGCAGCAAGATGACGAGACAAGGAACTTTTACTTTCGAAAACTGTGTTTATTTAAATATGTTGCTTATTACAACACAAAACACCCCCATTTAATCACAATCCCCAGACAATCGCGTCGTAATAAGATTTCCAGCGATGCAACGATGACACCATTTTGTTTCGCGGCCATTTTGCCGAGTTGACAGTTCATTTCCCGCCATGATGGATAATGGCGGGCTGGTGAATTATTGCCAGCATCGCGCGGGTTGACATATGCAAAAATTGTTTTGGGAACTTATTAAAAAGGTCGAAGGGTCGTGTAGTTTGATCGATGATGCTTTGGTTTGGTTTTACAACAGGTGTGCATCAAAGTCTTTACTAGTTTATTGTGTGTTCGTAAAACTTTTAATGAAGCATTCACTGCACGCTTATGAAAAATGCAAAAGGAGAAAAGTGAATATAAGTCAAAGTCTGATTTCAGGTTATTTTGTAGAGCGAATTATTATTTAACACCTCTTTGATGTTTATGTGTGGAAAACTCAATGGAATACTTGAAAATCTCTTTTGATTGTGTCAGATGTCAGGCAGCATGTTATTTAAAAAAGTTGTTAGTTGTAAACGACATTGACAATTGCGGAATACGTTCAAATTAAATGAATTTTATAGTTACATTGTTCTTGTGGTAATGCCCGGTCAAATATTTATTATAATACGTGCCTTTTCTAACCTTCACGTTGGCAGAATCATCGAGAATATCGATGTAGCCATAAATCCAAAGATTGATTGATTGTGGTAATGCCAAAAATTCAAGGACTGCCATTAGTTGAGTCGCGAAGCTTCACAAAAACATGAGTTTTCAATTCGGATCTTTGTTCCCAGGATTGTCCGGAACAAGGCAGCGGAGAAGGCGAAGCATGCGCACAATCAGCAGCAACAACAGGAGCAGGAGATCTCCTCAGCGCAGGGCAGCGTAGTATCTGTAAGCATTCACTGATGTACGATACCCGATAGTTCCACGTTCCGGCTCGGCCCAGTAGGTGGCCTGCCGATGCATCACAGCGGGGGCACGAGCCACAACAGCTGATCACGTCTTAAGAGTGCTGCAGCAATAGCCGATTGTTGCCGGTCAAATGCGACAACAGCCGAGCGCAGCTGTCCACGTCCCACAGCGGGGGCATGAGCAGCACAACGATAGCTGATCACGTCTTAAGAGTGCCGCGGCAACAGCCGAATGGTGCCGGTCAGATGCGACAACAGCCGAGCACAGCTGTCCACGTTCCACAGAGGGGGCATGAGCAGCACAACGATAGCTGCTCATGTCTTAAGAGTGCAGTAGGTAGACAATAGCCGAACGGTGCCGGTCAGATGCAACAACAGCCGAGCACAACTGTCCACGTCTGCAAGGAGCCAACTGGGTCGCAAGTCCATTCAACTATGAAATGTAACTGCTTGGCATTTTATGTAACGCGCTCAGGCACGCCCTGCTATATTCTATATTACTTTCACAAGCAGAATCTTGACACGTATCAAACCAATCTGACCTTTATTCACCAGGTAATAACGCATTCCGGCAACGCGGGTACTACGGCAGTCCTCTCCCCCACGACGGAGCAGCATGTGCCCAACACGGGCAGCTACAGCATCAATGGAATCCTGGGCATCGAGCAAGTCGACGGTTTGCACAACGGGAATGGACTCAAGAGGAAACGACATGAGGACCACCAGGGTAAGGACCACATCTCCTCGTTGCATCGGTTTCATCATTAGGGTCGCGGTCACTTCTGGAACATTTTTTCTGGGCCGTTTCTCGGGTAAGAAAGTAGCCCTGGCCCCGTATCATGCTCGATAAGTGACAAGATAGATCGTCCGTCACTGACTGACACCGTTCGATAGAATCTTGTCACTTATCGCGTAATAAGACCGACCATGATACGGGGCCTACTCATAGTCTTTCCAACTATCTTCGTTAAGAGTCAAAATCTTGAAAGAGACCTGTACCCGAATCATGAGACTGAAAAAGTCTCAGCTATTTATCAATATCTTGTCCAACAAAACACGAGGCGTGGACGCACGTTAGACATGTTTGCTTAGTAGAGAAGATAGATAGAATACTGCGTTGGCTAGTATATTTACTGCGGCGTCTCAACGGCTAATATGTGAATTTGGTTTGTCTAGCGTATCGACCAAGATAGATAGATATCTTGACCAAAACATTCGAGTGCCACATTATATTCGCAATCCATGGTTACGCCAGCCGATAGAGTAGATCACGAATCGAAGCAATACCTACTCGTTAATAAAAAATTAAACTGCCTTAATTGACACCTCATCATGATCCAGACACGTTCTTCCACCTCATTTACTTAAAAACTGCAAGAATTTGAGACAACTTTTATTCCAAACTCAGTTTTCGCAGAAACGACTCGCTCGGGTATACTTTACCATAATTAAACTCTTTCTAAGGTAGGACTAGTTTTCAGTATCCTAAAACGTCTTACGTTATTAGGAAATGATTGGCGCTTACGTCTGTTTGAATTGGAAAATGGTATGGGGAAACTTGTGAGCAACGAGAAGTATAACGAATAAAATACTTGGCCCTGCGGAGTTTGCACCCCTGTTGGGTAGGGATGGGGAGAAGATGAGTTTCGATTATCGATAATGGGACTTCGATGATCGCGAGTTTAGCAAAATTGTGTAAAGACGTTAGTAAACTTTATCAAAACAATTTGATTTCTACTGAGATTTTATAATTTCAATTAGCCTCTAAATCAAAGTAGTTAGGTACTTTAATAAATATGAGCATGTAAACATTTGCTAAGACAAGAGACTTATTTGATGTTATATTTTACCGAAATCCTGTTTTCTAATCAAATCAAAATCAAATCAAAATGATTTAATTTGCTAGAAGTATATAGTACAGTAATAATACATGCAAATAATATTAAATTAACACATTATTGGTAGTTATTACTATTATTTTTACGGATACATTTTTGTCTTAATGTAATGCATTTGTGAAATATTCCTTATTGGAATAGAATGGTCTGGTTATGAAAAATTCTTCTAATTTTCTGTCAAATATTTGGATGTCATTACAATCTTTAATGTCATATGTGTTTATTCATCCTTTCGTAGGTATTCCTAAAATGTCGTATCAAAGACCTTTGAATGATATTCCATTCACCTAAACTAAATGAAAGTTATTAAGTCATGACCTTCTTCATAGTTTTCCAGTATATACCTACGTTTAAACGCTACTTGATGAAACTTACCAAAACTCAATTTGACAACCTATGATATGATATGATATTGCCTCAAACTATCGATATGGAACACTCAAATCCGAAAGCGTCCCCCCTTCCCTACATCCATAGAGCGGCCTATAGAGCGTAGCGCGAGATTTACTGAGCTATTAAAACCTACTGCACAAATTGCTTCCATATTATAAAACTCTATAACTTTTCAAAGTCTCCCGCTTAAGGTATTTTATAGGGCTTTCAGTTTCGAACCCTAAAATTTAAGAGTTAGAATTAGAGTTTTTATCGAGTTTAAACTTTGTGACCTTAATTGTACTGGAAAAAGTTTAAAATTACTGTGGTGCTAAAAATACAATTTAATGTGATCTGCCTGCCTCTGCGGGAAACACCTGCGTTTATGCCTCTATCGTAATAAGTTATTCTCAGCAAGACGAGGCTCAATCTGCCACTGTAATTTGCTGGGCCGTACAATTTTAGAAACGTTTGAGTTCTTGGAGATTAATTTATTTTTCTTTTACAGACGAAAACCGGGATTTCAACAGCCATTCGGAAGACGACGTGAAACGGCAAAGGAGTCATTATAACGGCGATCAAATATATTCTAACGTGAGTATTACACAATAGTGTCGAGAAGAAATTACTTACAAAGCCTATACTTACTTACTAACGAACTTAGAAAAAAAACACCGTAAGATATTTCTTCTTCAAGTAGGTGTGTTTGATAATTCTTGAGATATTTTTATCGGTTCTGCCAAAAGACACAATATTGAACTTTTTGTCTATCTGTAGGTCCATCACAACATAGATGCTATGAGTTCAGTTAGTAGGTACAGTCACCGGCATCAATATCTACCGAAACAAAGCCTGCAAAAATATCTGACACGTCCTTATGGCATTAGACATAGAGTCGTGTCAGATATTTATGCGTCCTATGTTGTGGCAGATCTTATTGCTGGTGAATGTACATTCTATAAAAAACATCTGCAACACTTAAACAGCAATACGAAGTAGATACTTGAGTAATTTTCGAAATACAATTTGTTGAAAGACAATCGTAGACAACTTAGATCCGACTGCTAAAGGAGAAAGTTCATAACTTTCGCACCGTATTCACACTTTAACCCATCGTATGTGGAATCGAGTACAATAGCATAGTTTTATATGCCAGAATACTTGAAATTATGAGGTAAAGGGTGTTAAGGCAGCATATTCAATCATTAAACGACTAGCAAAAATGTATTAAACCTAATTAAGGATGCGGATGTGAATTAGCTAATCAAAAGATGAGATTGAGATGTAAAACTAGGTATACTTATACTCAAGGGCTTTAGCTTTTATTATTTATTATTATTAGCGCTGATCCGTGCCGATGGGCCGATATGTTTATGCGCTCTTGTTTTGAGTATCACCTGTACGCGTAGTAACGCGTAAAACCCACCTATGAGATGATGCAGAGTGGCAATCAATATACTTTGTGAAGTCGGTACTTTTCTAGCAATTATTTAAATACCTACCTATGCAATGTCGACGTACTAATCGGAGTGCAGCTTGATTTTGAAAAGTGCCCATAAACAATCAAACCTAACCTTTCCATTTTACTGCCAAACGCCATTTCGCACGGCGGCCATCTTGTGACGGATGGCGTCGGTCGCGGCCCCGCCGCCGTGACGATCGGAAAAAACGCCGAATTTATCTCCCGTGTGGATTTCCGGTTTAACGGTTTGTTAACGTGTTTAAAGATTGGTTGGTATGGCTTTTAGACATGAGGTACTGTGGCTGTTTGGCTGATTGACGTGAAAAGTGAGGTCTATCAACAATATAATGGCTGCTTCACTGTCTTTTTGAGGTTAGGTATCCAAATGTAAGTAGAGTGCTAGTATTCTTACAAAGTTAATTAAAACTTTATTAAGCATAGGTAGTATAACTATTAGGAAATTTAATGCGAAAGAAGGAAGACTCTAAAAAGCTATTTATCCTTAGAGAAACTCCAAAGAGTCTCATAAATCAAATAAATAGAATAGTTAGTTACCTGTAGTAGAAATCCTCATCAGACGGGTTATTTTAACCTTAGATTTCAAAATCTTTGTTTCAAGTAGGTAAAGAAGGTGCGTTTTTAATGTTATAGTACCTACAGATATCTACCCGACTTTACGAACTGTTGAAGGGACACGTTACGACGTCGGACCCAAATCATAAATAGTACCTACCGACTTTTACTCATATGATGATCCGATCCCATGATTAGGATATTTTGAAACACACAATTTCCTCTAGAGAACTGGTTCAACCGACCACCTAATCCTAATGTTGTTTCAGCTCTGGTCATCATCGAAATGGAGTCTAAAAGACGAGTACAAGCTCCTGGCGGACCTGGGCGGCGCCGCGGGCGGCGCGACGGGCTACTACGGAGAGTTGTTCGACGCACCGTACGAACACGCTGCCCACCCACACTATACCCCTCATTCTGGTAAGATATCTGAAAGGAAATCTCCTTATGCAGCGGGGACTACGGTACTCGCCTAAAAACCCAGAGAAGGCGACGACTATCTTTTTTGCCCTGGGACTTGCCACATGTGGCGAGGCGAGAGAGGCTCCAGTGCGGTCTTTATGAGATCCTGGAGTCGTTCGCATGAGAGCGCAGATCTGACCACCGTGGTTTAGGACACTTTAGGTATAGGGGAGGTACCTACCCCAATTTTTTTGTCGGCGTGATGATTGATTTATATACCCATGCCAAATTACAGTTTTCTAGTAGTAATGTTACTGAGCTAAGCCGTAGACGGATGGACGGATGGACGGACTGACGGACGGACGGGCGGTCAGGCAGACATGGCGACATTCCTTGTTGACTACGGAACCCTAAGATACAAGGATATGCTACATGAAGAACTGTTAAATTAACCCTCTACAGTAGATGAAGCAGGCAGCTATAACTATTATATGATCTGTGGCTATAGCGCCAAGAATGGAGAGGTTTAGTAAAAAAGAAAACTTCAATCTTCGAATCTCTAATTCTACGGAATTTGAATTTGCTGTCAAATGGGAAAGCCCGACTACCTGCCGGTGGTCAGCTTAAATTTTGAAAATGGTGTGCTCGCATGCGCTTTGTGTACTCGGGTTTGCATACGTTCAATACGTGAGACACGCTGAGCACATGGACGGCATCAACGCCAGAGTTGAATCAGTCGCCGTGGCCAAAAATGGCCAAGGGAGAATACATCCTTATCGCTAATAATCACGATTTTTATCGTCGTTTTAATCGATCATCATCATCGTCGGAGAGACTATATCTCCGGCCATTACATAGAAATTACACGAGTTACTCATATAGTCCGTAAGCTCACTCCTAATATACCCCTTTACGTCTCATGACAACACGACAACATGCATGGCAGCAGGTCGAGAAATTTGTGCTGAGCAAGAATCTGAAGATTATCGCATCTAAAATTGGCCGAAAGTTTGAAAATCCTTCTCTTCCGGTCAAAATTTGTATGGGTAGGTAAATTTACGGGGGCATTATAATACGGGAGTCATGGGGCATCATTTAAAGGTAAAATCCACAACCTTCGCTATCGACTAGGTATCCGTCAACTATCGAAAAACATTGCTCAATGAAATCCTTTACATCATTAAATAGACAATAACCCTGACCTTAAAAGGCTTCCGTTTATATCCATAATCAAATCGTGACGCGACGGATGCGTCCTCTGTCATTTGGGATAACCACCAATTTCTGCCGAGTAAGTATTGTCGTTTAGTTAGCTGCTGTCACGCCCTAAAACAGGCTGCGGCTAGTGAAGCCGGATTCTGAGTTAGACATCTTCAGCACAGCATTCTGGGTATCCGAATAATCTTTACTTCATATATGCATCCATATAATCACTCCTCTATCCTAGAGGGGTTCATAGAGATCACGGGTTTCCGCTTGAGTCACTTTCACGGCATTCTTTTTACATGCTCGTCGGTTTAGGCTACTTTTGTCCTGATCTTCCTTTAGTATTTCTCCGATTTGATCATCATCATCATCATATCAGCCGAAAGACGTCCACTGCTGGACATAGGCCTTCCCCCAAAGAGTGCCAAAGTGAGTCGGTCCTGCGCCACCCGCATCCAGCGGACTCCCGCAACCTTTACCAGGTCATCAGTCCACCTTGTCGGGGGCCTACCCACGCCGTGCCTTCCGGTACGTGGTCGCCACTCGAGAACCTTTCCGCCCCAACGGCCATTGGTTCTACGTGCTATGTGCCTCGCCCACTCCAATATTCCTCAAGACGAGAGTCTTTGACCAGTGTGTGTTGCCAGTGATGAAATATGGCACTGAAACGTGGTCGCTTACTATGGGCCTCATAAGAAGGCTCAAAGTCACCCAAAGGGCAATGGAGAGGGCCATGTTGGGAGTTTCTCTGCGTGATCGCATCGGAAATGAGGCTATCCCCAGCAGAACCAAGGTAACCGATATAGCCCCCCGGATCGCTAAACTCCGATTTGATACTAGATACTTATTATCTGGAGTAATTTGTAGAAGATATGTGCTGTTGTACTGCTATCGGCAAGTAAGGTCGCCGAAGCTCCTGAGGTTGCGTTGTTGTGACTGAGGAACCTGAATTTGTATCTAGTTGTCAAAAATTAAATGACCAGAGATGCACAACTAGTGAGCCTTTTGAAGTCGCAAGGCTACGGTGTTTGCTTACCATCGGGCATGCTGTATGCTTATTTGCTACTGTCGTAGTATCAAAATACAAATAATCTCTAATAATTTCGTGAGTTTTGCCGCGTTTTCATCGGAATCCTCCTCCGTACAGTCTCAACCGGATGAAGCTAACTGTTTCTCTATTATCACTCTCCCATAACTTTACCCTGCGGTGACACTGTCAACATTTCTGTGGTTTTGACGCTGAAAATAAAATGTCCCGTAATACGGAATCCAAGTTTCCACTACACTTAAATGTTAGATAGCGGTAAAAATCTGTGCAGTTTCATTTTATTTTAATGGACTTTCAAAAAAGGGTATTTTTAAGAAAAATGACCTATCTAGTATAGTAGTTTTAAAATAGATTACTTACTCGAAACAAGGTTAGAGTTTCAAGAAATTGTCATAGTTAAACATTCAGTAATTGCAGCAAAAAAAATCATGCTCGAATGACTTGACTTTCGTTAGTTACATGTTTAAACTTATACTAATACAGTTTACTCTCGTATTAAAATGTCACTACGGGCGACATGTTTTAAACTCTTTCAGGTTCATATTCCGAAGAGTTCCAAACTTGTCCCCCGTAGTGACATGTATAATTATTATTAATCTTCAAGTTTAACCACGTCTTCATACAACGTATAAACAAACAAACACACATGTTACTGTGCCATGATCAACAATCTATTAATTACCGCTAGATAAGTTAATCCCGACTAAATGAAAAAGGACATAAAGTCCTTAGAAAGTTGCGATCTTTGAATATGAATGAACCTGGTTGTATCCTCGTAATCTCACACTGACCACATCCTGAGCTCTCAGTAACACAAGCCGCGTGCGCACCTGGCATGGCTGTGATCTAGGGCTATTGTCAAACGGTCAGTGACCTCTGATCCTATCATAGGTACGGTCAGCATCATATAGTTAGTAACCAAATATATCGTAACACATCCTTACTCCCTCTGTAATAAAGGCGTGTTGCGAAATAAATATGCTACTACTAATATGTGGATGTGAGAGGCGCAAGACCTGTCATTGTGACTCTCTTTGGGGGAGGGGCTGTCCAGCAGGGGGCCGTTATCGGCTGTTATGACGACGATGATGACTAACTACGTGCGACTGTAACTCTTGGGAAAGAATCATGAATAAAAGTCGAAATCATTCTGAATTCGTCTGTAGCTAACACAATGAATCCTCAAATGAATAAAGGTTCGGCAACGCGCTTTAGATTCATCTGGAATCCCAAGCGTCTATAGACTACGGTGTCTGTTTAAATAAATAAAAAAATATAAATAAACGAATTCTCCGTTTCACCTTGAGCCAAAATACTTTCGTTTGTCCGGATGTCTGGCTGTCCAGCTACTCTCATCAACAATTCGCATTGCACAACCGATTCTTTTGAAATTTTGCGTGCAGGTTGATTTTTTTTTGACTAATCAGATTTTCGAATTAAAAAAATCTAAAGTCAGGCTCCTGAGTTCTACAACTAACAGACCCACTAGTCTTAGTAAAACCGGTTCATGAAAAACAAAAAAACTTGAAGAGGGACCTTGAATCCTTGAAAGTTACGACATGAGAACCGCATTAAAACTTTCGTGCGTAGACTAAGGGACAATATCCACTAGAGTTGCGAAGCTGTGTTTTCATGTATTTGACACATTGCTGTCAAGCAAGCGAGGTATCAAGTATATGAAAAAACAATTTGAAGTCCCCAAACTCCACTGGGCTAGCGCGGGGACTACCTACTGGTCGTTCCGTCTTATTCATGAGAGGAGCCCTGTGCCCAGCAATGGGACGTATATATGATGCTGATGATGACGAATGGTTATGACATCTTCGCTCTGGTTGATTATTATCACCCTAAGAGTTGGTTTTCTATTCTGACTAAGTATTTTCGTACAAAATAAATGCAACACCTCATACACTCTAATTTAAAACGACCCCAAATTATAACGCCGTAACAAGTGCAAGTCTAACCACACACGTAATATCAAATTCACAGCCAAGGTCAGTGAATGAAATTGAATGAATGAGTGATATTCCCATGGAAGCGGCGCGACCGCAGCCTCTTGCGGTCGGAGATCGGATTGTTTCATTCAGCACGTGGGAAGTGATATTGAACTTGTGAATGGGATATACGGTGACATAATCTTCACTTTTTTTTATAGGTGTGTGGTTTTTCCTAGCTTTATGAGCGCCGGTGATTCACGTGCGGAAATACTTTTTAGGGTTCTGTACTCTTCAAGGAACCCATATAGTTTCGCCTTGTCCGTCTGCGGCTTAGCTCAGTAACTCTTACTTCTAGAAAACTGTAATTCGTCATCTGTAAGTCAATCGCGCCAAAAAAATATAGTAGAACTAGCTTCTGCCCGCGACTCTGTCCGCGTGGAACTCGTTTATATCGAAGCTCTATACAAACTTTTACCCCCCCATTCCACCCCTTAGGGGATGATTTTGGGGATAAAAACTATCCTAAATGTCAATCTTCATCCTTTCAACTATCTCCACTTAAAAAATCACGTCAATTCGTCTCTCCGTTTTGCCGTGAAAGACGGGCAAACAAACACACACACACACACGCACATACACTTTCCCATTTATAATATTAGTATGGATAAAATACGCAAAAAGCTTTTTGAAGGTTACCTACCCTTCTAAAGTGGGGATGTATTTTTCGAGCAATTTTTCAACTCAGTGATACGTTTGCGTGATAGGCTTTCCTAATTTTTGTTTGAGTCCGCCCCCTGGTAGCTAAATTGCTACTACTGGGGATGTGATTCTTTTTGGTGACAGTAGTAATTTCTTCTTCTGCTCATTTAAGAGCTCAGCTCTTGTCGGTGTCGCTCAAAGTAGGCCTTCCATCTACTCCGATCCCAGGTAACCTTTTTGACATCGCGATACGACCTGTGTCAACTTTTTTTCTGAACTGTTCTATGTAGTTTATTCTTAGTAATAAAATGAATTTAAAAGGTAAACTATCACGGCTAAGTAGGCATAATACGCACTTGGCCGGTTTTTCTAAACCACGACGGCGGCAAAGTGGGTGATGGTAAGACAACCTAGCCTATGGACGCTTATAACTCCAGAAGAATCCCAAGTATTGATTTGAGTATTCGTTGTGCTGACAGATGGAGACAAATGTCAGTTGTCATTTTCGCCACACCACATCCTCGGAAGCTCTGACGTTTTAAGTCATCAGACTCTCGATTTTGGCAGTACTTGCCACTTCATATTTTCATTTGACTTTAAATATTGGCGTCGTGATAACTTAAGTATCATCTAGATTTTAAGTTTATTTTACATTTAAGCGTGGTGCACACTAAACAGATACGGTAAGATTTTATCTGCGTATACTGGGGAGGGGAGTTAAACCGTCTCGCTCTATAGACTCGCTCGTCTCAGTTCCCGCGCATACGCATACGCAGATAAAATCTTGCTTAGTGTGTAAGGCTTTAATGTTATTTACTTGGTTGTTTGGCTGTTGGTCTTCTTTAGGTTTTGACTATTTATCCCATACCCCCCGTGTCATAATCGCCACGCTTGGCATGCGGGTTAGCGATCGCAGTATTTCCACCAAACTCCAGGGATGCTGCTGCCCATCCTTCTGTAGTCTTGGTGGTATTTTAAGGACATATCCGGCACCGGAAGGCGCGACGTCTAATGAAGTTTATAATTTAGTCGATTTATATCGGTGACACAAGGTGGACTGATGACCTGGTAAAGGTCGCGGGAGTCTGCTGGATGCGGGTGGCGCAGGACCGGTCACTTTGGCACTCTTTGGGGGAGGCCTGTGTCCAGCAGTGGACGCCATTCGGTTGATATGCTGATGATGATCCCAGTGTCGAACATCAGCTTTTTATCTGAAATTAAGTTTGCTATACACAATTTTACACCCAACTATACATAGGTATCAATGTTATGTGGCGATAGTGTCGAGCAAAATCGTAAAAGCCCCGTTATATTTTTTTCATTTCAGCCCCGGCAAAGCGGCCATTTTTCCGATAGGTAGGATTTTATTTTATTAGAGCTTCCGGCTGACGATTAATTTGGAAAAACGGCCGCGCTGCAAAAACTATCGCAGTTTGGTGAAACTAATTCAAATAGCGCTGTTGAAAATGCTTTTACGTTGGCAGATTTTATATTTAATTGGAATATACCATACAGTCAGCAAAAAATAGCTGCGCATAATAGATAACACGCATAAAGTATTTTGTATACTTTATTATCGATAGTATGTAATAGATGTAGTCCATTCATAAGAACTGGTCCTTGTCCAAAAAAGTCTACTGTATTGCCTTAACATTAAGGTCGTGTATACATATTTTTGTAACTTTGTCCGTAAGTATCGATATCTTTGTAGTCGACTGTAACAGCTTCCGCCCGCGACTTCGTCTGCGTGGCCTCGGGATAAAAACTATCTTTTATTTTAATCCAGGCTATAAACTATCTAAGTGCAAAATTACATCCAAATCGGTAGAGCAATTTAAGCGTGATTGAGTAACAAACATCTAAACACCTAAACATCGAAATATCTAAACATCTAAAGAAAACTTACGCATTTATAATATAAATAGGATTTGTACATGTGTATTATGTATGATAAAGTATTTACTTACATAATTCCTAATTTAATGACTTGTATAATCTTGTTGAACATTCTTACTGCTACCTGACGTATGATTCGACTGGCATGTATATAATCCATTATTCTATTTTGCCGTAACTATAAAAGATTTTTTTTTTAAGTTATGCCTCTGTGACGAGGCTACGGTAGCTGCGTAGCATTAGGCGTGTTTGCTAGGTTGCTATTAGTAACGTATAGTATTAGAATAAAAACATTGAAAATGATGGTTCCATAAAGCCAATCTGTCAAAAGTGACTATAGAACTCGATTGATCTGTGCCTACAGCGCGATATGATACGGTGAAATAGGGATATGGAAACCAAATTTGCTTGACTAAGTACTTCCGTTTTCTAAGCTGACAGTGTACAGGAAACTCCTATAGTAAAAAAACACAAAGTTAAATTTCACGATTCACTTTTAACTTGGACCGATAAAGGGTTAAACAGATATCTAATCATGCAACTGTTGCTCACAGCCACAAACGACTCGACGGGCTCGAACGGCGGCGCCGGTGGCGAGCCCCCGTCGGCGGCGGCGAGCCCCGACGCGGCGGCGTTGGTGGTGCTGCAGCCCCCCGCGCCGCCCTACCCGCCGTACGCGCATTATGACGGTAAGCTACCACTGTGCCCTGTGCTATGCGGTCCTGGGCTGTTCCCTACGCGTTAAGGGGATGCCTTGATTTGCGCCGTACACGCCCCCTAGACGTAGACACGCTGATGCCTTCCGCCCACGAGAAAAAGAGATGTAACACTCTTTGGGAATCGCTGTTTTGGACAAATTTCGATAAATACCTAGCTTAGTTTTATTAAAATTTCACAAACTGAGATTTAAGATGAGATAAAATACTATAGTATTAACTTGATTGTGTCGTAATAGTACATTACGTAACTAGGGCGGTGAATTCGTGACTGCCCCAGATCGCAGGTGTTTGTGACTTTACGAATTACCGCCCGTGTTGAGTACAAAACTTTACGTCTTCATCTGACCACAATGCGAGTTTTCCCGTACGCGCAGCGTGCAGTAAGACTCGCATTATAGCTAAGTGTGACGTAAAATAATGTATCGTTTGATTCTGATTAAAAAAAGGAAAATACAGACCCAACTTTGTAATTTTTTCTATCGACAAAATTTTAAGCAATCATGTATCGATCGAATCAGATGAACAATCATAATAATAGTCAAGAATCATATATCTGAAAATCAGATACCTACTGTTTCATCTAGTCAGAACGGCGTTTCAAAGCACGCGATAATTTCCAATGCACCGTCTTAATGCGGCTCACCCCGCCGGTCACCCGTCACGAAACTAGACCTCTAGCTACGCTTAGTTGTTACGCATCGCGGTGTCAAGATATATTTGTGGGTGAGCGTTGAGGTGAGCTTAAAACAAGTTACAGAATAGGGGGGCTGGTAATATTCACCACCTCACCGTATGGTCATTGCGACGGGAAGCCACTGAGCAATCACTCTTTGTTTACCAGTTTTTATCCGTCGCCGTGCTTGCATTATGACGGTAAGCCACCATTGTGCTATGCGCTCCTGGTATTACCATTTTCTTAATATTGAATCCGCCTGTACGCATATAAAGGTAACGTCACTACAGGCGTCCTGCTCTAGCCGGCAGATAAGAGTGAGATGCTTCTCAGTGGATCAGCACTGTTTTTAAACAATCCTATTATCAGGAAAGCAACCTTTCATCTACCATAACGATGTGACGTATTCATATACCGGGAATAAGCCGTAGCCCGTTGCAAAGAAATCTCGATTATGGGCAAAATATGCTTCAAATTAGATTCAAAGCAGTATTTGAATCTTGGTCACTTCTTAATCAGGCTTTTTATCAAACATATATAGAGCAACGCCATAAATACCGCCTTACATAACCAACCATAAGTATTGTAAGCATAAACTCCTAATAATTGAAAACGTTATAAAAAAATAAGCTATGAGTAATCAAATGGTAAATATACTGACAATGTGCTATGTTTAGTAGCAGTCATAAAAAACAAAGTATAGAGATTACCAAGTTTTATGTATAAAAAAAATTATTTGATAGCGAAAACAAATTCATTACGTTAAAGCAAAGTAAAATTGCGCAAATGGCTACCTAAAAAAGTCCCCTAAATTGCGGACATCAACTCGGAGCATCACTGCCAATAAACAAACGCAGTAACGACTCGCGGCCACGCACAGATAAAAACAATGAAACACGAATAAAACAATGAAAAGGGGATAAAGCAAAAAGTGGCCGAACAGAAAAACAGTTGAGGAATCACTGAAAAAAACGACAATGACTTTACGAAAGCTTTCGACAAAGTCGAGCGGCACTCCAGCAGAGCACTCTCCACGAAATCTAATTTTCTCCTCTGGACCCCACTCGTTGCCGTCCGTAACGTCATAAAATTTATGTCAAACCGCTCCAAACTCGCACTTATACATATAAAGGTAGGGAATAATTTGGAGTGCCGTAGGGGTGCGTTGTGAGCCCGATCTCCCTTTTGGTCTTTAATCCACCGCAATCTGCTTACCCCGGGAGCAGACATCTTTAATAGCTCATTCGGGGGTATGCAAATAATTTTAGAGGGGGGTGGCCATACAGGCTTTGTCTGGAGGGGGTAACGAAGCGTAACACGAGTCTGTGATGCGACAGAAGTGCTTCTGAGTACTTCGGTGGCTTATTTCGGTTATAAATATTAACTTCAGGGTGGCGGGGACATATTTTGAATGTGGTTACGCGTATAAAGGTCGTTATGTGCGGGGACGTGGGGGCGAGGCGTGTCTATTTAAATAAAGCCATGTAATGCTGTGATATGCGATGTCTTGAAACAGGCTCCGTGATTTTTCATGGGTTAAGAACACGCGTAACGGGAAAAAAATATAACGACAGTTCTTTATCTTTGTCTTGAAATGTACAGTTGCCATTAAATACATCGCAACATTCAAAGATGTTCAAAAAGAAATAACTTCCTGAGGTCCCGTGTGCTATTACTATTACGTACTACTTAAAAAAACAGTTGAATGTACATCTGAAAATCAAGCCCCAGGAGAATAATAAACACGCTGAATATTAACACTTTCACTGCCAGGAACCCGTCTAGTGGGCGCTACGCTTTTCACCACTTAGCAGATCCCGCGGTTTCCCCGTATGTAGCGGGAGGCGCCTATGGTGTAGGCGTCCGCTAAGCGAGTTCCTGGCAATGAAAGTTTAAATTCGTGATCAGGGGCCAGTTTCATGAATCTACAAGTTACAATTTCACAAGTGATTTGGCAAAATTGGGGCACCTGTATGGATTTAGTCGGGCTACAGATACTTGAAAGCGCCTTTTTGCTCAGATATATTTTAAGGCAAGCCAGAAACAATTAGTTGCTAACTAGGGTAAAAGGCTAGGCTAATAGGGTACCTAATCATGTAGCTAGTAACCGAAATCCTACATTCGCAATACAATAAATTGTAGCACAACAATTTGCAACGCTCGACGTAGCATTCTAAAAAGAAGCCATATTGCGCTTTTGACACAAAATCAAGTCTTATTTTTTTTTCCTTTCATCACCTCAGGGGAAAGTAAATATTGCCAAAGGTCACCGTACCCACATTTACCTTCAGATAGGGGTGCAGCTATAGAGTGTATTTGCTTAACTGTGCCAATGGGGTTATTGCAGTCCTTTGAGTTTTCTATAGAAGTTTGTTGTAGTATGTCGCCATAAATACGCTGCCATAACTAGGTTGCACCTAGGTGAAATTAATCGCCATTGCCAAAGGCAAAAGTACTCACAAACATTTGAACACGTCTCCATTGTCGAGGCATTATCGCGTTCAGATATTTGTGAGCACTTTTACCGTTCCGATATATATCATGGCGAGTGGCGACTGTACCGTATGCATGCTGCTCCCTCATTGGCTTACACAGCCATGACATACGTTGTCCCGTCAACCCTTCTTGACACTATACATATATATATATTCAGCATGGCCATCACGCGACGGCGCGCGAGCTCTCTCGATTTTTCTCGCACTAGAAAGAAAGAAAGAAAAAAATAAGTTTATTTCGCAAAAATACAGAATATGATACAGCATTCAGTAATATTTTGATATTTCGTGAGATGCGAAAAAGGAGTCCACTCAGCACAATGTCGAGCCACAGAAGATGACTCGACGCTGATATTATGTGGATCCTTAAGTTTCATGTCACAGGACTGCACAAAAGATATTTCGTAAAACCCAACTGCTTCTTTACAAATATTTTAGCCTATGTCACTCCTAGGAATAAAATGAAACCAACGACACCACATAATATGTCGAAATCCGTCAAACGATTTAGGCTGCCAGATAATAAAACATCCACACATACATGCATGCGCTCAAAAACAAAATATATATATATATATATATATATATATACAACGTGTCCCAAAACTCAACGATAAGCCGGCACCAGAGGATGGAGCTGCTTATGATTAGTCGAGAAAAAATAAGGAAAAAAATATATCTCAATTATTTTAGAAATTACAGAAAAAAATGAAATTCATCGAAAATAGACATCCCTAATGGTATTTTTAACGACCATGTCTACAAATATTCAAATATTACTGTTTTTTTTTTGTTTTTGGAATCTTAAGTATTTATCTAACACAGTTATCTAACACAGTTCTTAAAAATACCATAATACATGTAGTTTTTACACAAAAAATAATCAAAATTCATTTTGTCCCTACAATTTTGAAAGATTTTTTCTTACAGTCCGCTTTCAATCATCATGGTGTAAAAAAATAGTATTGACACCACTATGGCAATTATTTTCAAAAGATATATATATATATATTTTTTTGAGATATATTTTTTTCCTTATTTTTTCTCGACTAATCATAAGCAGCTCCATCCTCTGGTGCCGGCTTATCGTTGAGTTTTGGGACACGTTGTATATACCTAACCCTCCTATCCTTCGGCAGTTGGGTAAAAACCAGAACATATTATTATTATGTTAAATATAAAAATGTTCGCATTACAATCTATCTAGTTTTTTATTTAATTGTGTATTTATTGACACTACAAAAATAAGCCCGAAACAACCAGAAGTTACATATCTAACTAAGCCGGGACACGGAAATGCTAAGATGGATTTATCTGACGATCAACTACCTACTACTACAACGACTACACGTCTCTCTCTTACAAACAATCACCCACACTTAGATTTTAACCAACCAACCACATTGAGAAATATTCATGAGAAACCTATTTTTAATTGGTACTTTTTCACAGTTCCAGGTGCAACGACACTGGCCAGCGAGTACGCATACGCGGCGCCGTACTCGCAATACTCGCCGTACCCAGCTCCATACTCGCACACCACCGGCCTGCTCACCAAGTGGTAGGTATATTGTATCCGATACTCGCTGTTTACTAGTATTTTTAGGTACGGGTCATACATAGATTCGAGTTGCCTTTTTTTTGCTGTGCATCATAATCACCATACACCCCTGTGATTATATCCATAATTTGCATGTATAAAAGCTGTTCAATATTGACCACTTTAGTTTTGTTCACTCTGTATGATCCAAATACTCGATCCACGCAGTATCCAGCCTCGTAATATACCACCACTAATGCTCACCAGATTGTAGTGATAAGTTAAGCATAATTAATTACTGTATTCGATACTCGAAGTTTACCAATGGTGTGAAAAGTTCACAATACTAGTTAGTGATAAGTAAACTATTTATGATCTTATCCAGATCAATTCATACAAAGTATTCGTGACAAATAAGTAAAATATAAACTAATTCGTAAGGCGATGGTGCAGTGTTCGAATCCCGGCAAGGGCAAATACGAAACAGATATGTAACACAAGTCTTATTGGGCTTATAAAGGAGCTGGCTCGATTTGTGTAAGAATTTACCCTAATATTTATTTATTTATTAAAATGACATTTAGAGGGACAACTTTATTCTGACCGCGATACATATGGGTATGGAATAGCAGTCAATTTACATAAACTTTGGTGTATTTATATGGCAAACCGGTAACTTCTAAAGCTGTTCTAATTCCAGTAATTGTGGTTAGATAATACTAAGATCATCCTAGGGCCAAACTAAAGACGACCTGGGTAGTCCTAGACTTGGTCTGGCTTTAAGTGAACCAAATACTTTTCATTTAAAAGAACCCTTTAATAAAAGGTAGGAATAACTTACCTAAATAAATACCTAATTCTCAAAAATCCACGGTTTATCCACGTTAGGTGCGGACATAACTCCCAGCGGCTCGATTTCAGGATCTCGGGTTCGACTCCCGGCATCAATCACTAGTGTTAACTGGTTAATAGCCGGCTTTTAACTGCGGATAATTTGTTTAACGGAGGAGTTTACACGTTATTTGTTTGATTTTTGGTATGCCTTGTATGGTTTTAAACTTGTTTCTGTAACGCAAAACAGACAATCTGGGACCATTATGAGCAGTGCAATCCGTGTCGTAACGATTTACTGTCATTCAGCACAAATAGAAAATTGATAACTGGAAATTATTGCTCATGATCCTCCTAGTATTATTCCCCTAAAGAGGCTCCGGGGTCCGCTTTGACACCTAATCCCAAAATTTGGCATAGGATAAATGACTACTTAGTGTGCAAAATAGTCGATTTTCATATTAAATTTTAACATTCGTTTTGCAACCCCTTCGTAGGTTAAAATGATGATTTATGTTCAATTGATATTTTACGTGTCGTTTTTTACCTCAATCGCGCGATAAGTCAACCGTGAGTCGACCCGTCAAAAAGTATCAAAACTCAATAATGTGCTGCTTATAGTATCAAACGTCACAATATTATATTTTCCACCAAACTGCGTACAGTAAGTTACCTATCCTACTTTCTACTCTCCGACGATACATCACCGCGAACGGGGAAACAATGATATACGAAATTGCTTTATATTTGACCAAAACCGACCAAGTGCGAGTCGGATTCGCGCGCGAAGGCCGTACCATTATCTATAAGAACGCGCGGTAACAAAATGAAGTTTCTGGTATGGGAGTCCCCTTAAATATTTATCTTATCCTTTTTTTTGTATTTGTTGTTATATCGGCAACAGAAATACATCATCTGTGAAAATTTCAACTGTCTCACTATCACGGTTGATAAATACAGACGGACGGACGGACAGCGGAGTCTTAGTGATAGGGTTCCGTTTTACCCTTTGGGTACGGAACTCTAAAAACACCTCATTCGTCTTTGGTGAATATTCGCCCTGTAAAATGCATTTGACATGACCACACATGACTTGCACAAAATATAACCAATACATGGTAAAATATTAGGGGATAATTTTACAAAAAATCGAACTTGCCCCATAAGTTATTTTTGGATACAAGACGACGACGATATAATATAATCAATAGATATTCATATTCATTTATTCGCAATATTGATTATATCACATGTCATTATATGTAGTCCATAAGGTAATAGTAACGACGTTTGACGACTCACGCTAACTGTACTCAATAATTTGCAAATGCCCATACATGGTTTAAACATGAATATAAGAATTGACAAAAGAAACTTGTAAAGTTCCATCAAAATTCTATTTTCCTCAAAGCTTTAAAACAGAGGAATCACTTAGACGGATGCGCCCCCCGGGACGGGAGTGGCCTTTGTGGGTCCATCCCATGGGACGGGGCAAATGTGCGAACTTTATTACGTTACTGCTCTTTCTGTTTGGGATTTAATCTATAATTGCTTGTATCGAAATGTGCAATGTGGTGATTAGGTTTTCCGTAATTGTCTGTTTTGAATGTAATACAGAGGCGTAATCCTAAGTCGTGAAAAGAAATATGTTTCTTATTGTTTAACTTTAGTTTAAAAATGTGGAGGTAACAACAGGCAAACATATTGTAAACGTTGTTTGTTAATTCGTTAATAAAATAAAATAAAATTGACTGAGTCTCATCATCATGGTCGCCCTAATAAGTTAAACTGTCACTTTAAGCTACAGACCAAGTCTTGTCCCTCTCTCGCGGAACCGGTATGGACTTGCGAACAAAAATAATTTGCCCGGGAGATACTACGATAGAAACATAAAAATCTGTTTGTAACTTGGGTTTCACCCTGTATTGAATTGTGCCTTTAATATATATCAGGACGTATATCTTTGTTTATTAAATGCATCGTATTTATAATATTGTTTCACTACGAAAACTGTTTTTAATGATATTCTTTTTTTTTCCAGATATCACCGTGCGCCGAGCGAGCACTAGCGGTGGCCAACTCTTAGTGATAATAGACACTAATAACGTGTATAAAGTTACGGTTCAACATGTCAATACTTGTCTGTCTGTCAATGTGTAGCATATTGTCTTTCTGGTAACATGATGATCATTTGTAATGTATATTTCACACCAGCTTTTCAGAAAAGAGTCAATAGTGGCCCTCAAAGGGATTTAAATTATCCTCATTATAAAAAGCAGTCTGTGTCACTCTGCAGCTAAATTATTTCCGCCTTGGGCGTAAACACTGGAATCCCTCGTTACGCTTAAGATTCTACTTTAGCATCCCTCGCTGCGCGACCGCATTCTAATTGTAGAATCTTTCGCTTTGGTCAAGAATCATTAGGCAGGCATCATACTAACCCTCGGCGTAAATATTTTGCTCCATTGAGACACAATCTACTATTTTTTCTAAGGACTAAGTCTCTAGTTTTTGGTTGTTTTACAGAATTTCTAAAATCTATGTTGCTTTATTTTGGGCGTTTTAAAAACAATTTTAAATCTTTACTTTATTATTTTAACAATAAATATACCGCAAAATATTCAACAAAATGTCAGCTATTTTGTTCGTTTTATCAGACAAACGAATCTTTATTAAGTTTATGGAAGTTAGATTAACAAAATAATGGTCATGTTATCAAAAGAATATAAATTTTTATCACAATACTTCAAGCCTCCTGAAACTGACTTAAATCCCTTTAAGTGTGACTATCCGGCGAGATAGACTATATATCCGTCTCTTTCTAAGTGTTCTAATTAGGAAGAGATGGAGTCTATGTCGTCGCGAGAGAGCTGGGGCGCCGTCTTGTGCTAACCATATAGCTGTGCGAGGTAGCGCATCGGTGTGCGAGAAAAAAGCCTACCAACAGCATTTTTTTAATACAACGACGGTGGCAAATAAGCATACGGCCCGCCTGATGGTAGCATTGCTTGCTGTCAAGCATTTCTTCAGATTAGTGGATATTTTTCCTGGCATTCGTCTCCATTACCTGGTATACTCTGGTATACCCTTAACATCAAGAAACTTCTGTCAGTGCATGGTAGAAATAAAACAAGGTAAGTCATTCCTCTAACAGCTCGTGACGTCAGCGTAATTTGCCAATGTCATCAGCATCTTAAAAATGGCGGTCTGTCAGTGTGTTGCCATTGTTTGAAGGTGAAATACCCGAGTAATTAACAAATAACTTGCTAACATTTTTAAAAATATTAATAATGCATACAAAATCAATTCAATTTAAAATGAAATGAAATTTTATTGATTTCAATTGTCAATTTACAATATGCTCTCATTTTACATAACTCCTTGCATGGAAGATGTCAGGCAATGGCAACATTTGCGTGCCAACTTTGCAAAGGCAACATTTGTGTGACAGGATAGAATGAATGTCGAGTCGTATGATGAAGTCAGGAGGCTGGGAATAGACGCACTAGAGGGGCGTTTACACCACCGACAAAGTTTAGGCTCTTAGGTAATGATGATGAGGCAAGATACATCGTCTGGAATGATTTACCTTTTATTATACCTTGCGTCAGTGTAGGTGGCCCCTTACTCATAAAAATGTAAAGTGAATAAATGGGAGAGCCAAAGTGTTGATCAATCTTTAAGACTCTGTAAATAATGTATTTTAAACTTAATTATAGTTATGACGTTCTTAGTTGTAAGATTTTCTCATTTGTTTTACCTCAAAATAGTTACAAATAGAACGTAATTTGACCTTTTTTTGTAATGTCAATGAATGTCAAAAGTGAACACAATTAATCTATAAAAATATACGCTTTTGAAATTCTTTGACACAAAATATTGGCTGCTTATTTCACTGGACTGTAACTCCGTAATTATATGTTTTTTTGTAATTATATAATTTGTGTTTCGTAATATAGTGACATTCATAATTCAAAATAGTAGAGTTCTCAAAAGTGAACACACATATAATATTCAATGTTAGAGTTTTTATCTTGTATTATTTTAGTCGCTTTAAAAGTGCTTTTATAAAATTTTATCACGTCGAATTTTTAAGCAGGATTATTTTCCATATTAGTTAAAATTTTGGTTTTGTACAATAACTGCTCGAATTGTTCTCCCATCCCTCGAGTTTTCTTCTATGAATTAAGTCACTATATTACTCAAAGTACGTCTTTTTACGTTTCAGTGTGATACAAAGCCTACCTGTCGTTAGCACAACCTGAAATATACCTTATTTCTTCGAGCATAATGTTGTTATTAGCTTCCCTTGCATTAAATTATTTTTATTAACAAATTATGTGTCGACAAGAGCTACAAACGTGAAAGTCAAATATTTAATGTTATTTAGGTTATTTTGAAATTACTTTGAGATTATTTATATTTTTTTACTTCATATTTTTATAACTAGACCCTAGTAAAGTTGTGGCGTGATTTGACGAATATCTACGCTTGCGTAAATATAATTATAAATTAATGTTGACTAAAATATACCTCAATGTACTTAACTTAAATATTAAAATTGTTTATTTATTGTAAATCAAGATATTTTATGCACTTTAATATATCATATCCAAATCACTTTGGTCAACCGTGCTATATCTTGTTTGGTATGTTTATTTTTTGAATTTTATTACAATTATATAATTATTATTAAATACACAATATATTAAAAAACGATATCGTGACTCAATTGTGCTATAATTTTATATCTTACACGAAATTACAAAGTATCACAAAAGTATCACACTTATCTTATCTTATCTTATCTTATCTATATATTGCTGATTGCGATGAGGTATATTTTACAAAACTGTCACTCATGTTCAAAATTATTTAGTGAATATTCCTTTATATATATATCTATTATTAATATTATTAGTTTCTTATCGTTTCCGTCCATGTTATGTTTGTAAATAATGTTTAGAATAAGCGTTCTTACGTTCTCGGCACGGCGACAGTGAAGCAGTAACTTGACTTCGTTCAATACCGTACACACATTCAACTATTTTTTTCGTGACATTTATGGCACTAGACAAAAATAGGTGACAAAGATCAAGACGGACGACTATAATCCCTCCTGAAGGCCTTTTTCTGTTGTTTTTATAAGAGAGTTTTATTGTAAAGTTGGCTCATCGACGATTGAAATACCAAAGATATATTCCTGTCAATATATCTTGTAATTTGAAAACATCAAAGTCATACCGGTTCTTAAGTTATAAATAAACGGACGGATAGATAATCCGCAATATTGTCACTTAGTAATACAATAAAATAAATAATACAATTAAAAGGATCTCTTGCACTATCAAAACTAGTAAGAGTATCACATAAACGACATTCTCGTGTAATGTCCCCTATGTGTATAAATAGGTCAATTTAAATGCACACACACACACACACATCACACATCATCAGCCTATATACGTCCCACTGCTGGGCACAGGCCTCCTCTCATGTATTTAAATGCACATCACCACTCAATTGTTAAAAGATATTAAAAATTCCTTTTTGAGATACGCTCGCCTTCATACATGATTAATTCTTGTCTTATTGTTGTGTTTTAATTTGCGTACAGTACTTAAATCATTTACATACGCAATAGGTCCGAAGTCAAGCTACTGTGTTTATGATTCGCTGTGTCCTTAGTCCCATAGCTTGCTTTATATCAACGTACATACAGTTTAGAAGTACGCCAAAGACTTGATTATTTTAACGTCTCCGGTGAAGTATTAAGTAACAAAGCAATATGATTTCGCCAAAGAAAAAAATGGTTGCTTTTTGGCAAAATACAATAACAATTATTAATAAAAGCTGTACGTGTAAATAACTTCATAGAGCTCGGGAACCAATACTATCATTTTTTGGTGCGAAAAAATTGTTACAATAGTAAAAAAGATTTTCTTTGTGGCAAAATTAGTGATATTAAGTTGAATTGCAGATGATAGGCTAGAGCCTATGTACAATGTTTTTCACTACATCTGCAATCGTTAATTTAATATCATTTTTTTTCATTGTATTTATTTGAAAGGAATTATAAGTATCCTTATTTTACTCCAGGAAATAATTTTCAGATTAAGGTGAAGTAGACTTTAGACCATTTGTGGAATGTTTTCTTATTGGAAAATGGGCCGAAATTTCGACAATTCACTCGTAGAGGCATGACTCATATATGGGCCTTGTATGACCCTTGTATGGGTTAAGAGGGAACAATAGTTTTGCAGCAGCTAGCAGGACGCGACTGACAATAGGTACCTTTTGATGAAATTTCCATTTCGGGTGGGAACGGTTTCCACTAACTAAATCTTAACAAGTCACTTTGTTTTTGATCTCGATCGCTTCAGCATAATATAATCTAGGTTTATAGGTTTCACTTAAAAAAAAATAAGGCTTACCAATGTTAGTAGTTAGAATGTACTGCAAATTTTGATAAATGAAAAACCTAGTCTTTTATTATGTCAATAACGTACAAAAAATCCGAGTTTGAAAAATATTAAGAGATGGAAAAGCATTTTCTCTTTTCGTATGGACGAGTACGTAGTTCGTATTCTTCCCTCTTAAAATTGTGATATTTATAGACAACTGCCAAAAAGCAACTAATTTAATCCAGCCTATCACCCTACTCATACTTAAATAAAATAATTTGTGTATCCCTTATTTATTTAAACATTTATGAATAATTATGTTGAATTGCTTTATTTCTAAAAGCATATCGAGTTAAGTGATAATTCTCACGTCATTGTAAGGATAGCTGATGATTTGTTTAATTTGTACTAAGATATATGTAAGGCAAACGCACCAGTACGAAATAAAGGCATATGAGTTTATATAAATATACTTTTTTTCTAATTATACTGCCCCATTATTATCCATTCACATTGAGAAAATACTGACTATTACCAGTTTGGACTGCAGTGTAAAGGCTTAATCAGGTCATAAGTCCAACCTTGTGACACCGATATAAAACGACTAAATTTTAAACTGCATTAGACGTCAACTTTAGAGCAAGGACGTCATGCATGTCGTAGTGTTAGGTACTTCTTAAGGTGGTTCAACGATCATACAATACGTCATTTGTCGTGATATTTTAAGAAACATAGAGGTAACAAACTTTCATAAATTGGCTTTCGATTTCCCAGAAATTCCCCCTTTCTTAGAATACCTAAACTTGTATAAACTAGAATAATTTAAGAGTAATCGTTTACCTAAAAGTATCACGTGACAAACTAATTTCTCAAATTATTCTTGTTTATGTACAAGTTTATCCTAGGAAAGGGGGAATAAGTTTCATAAAATACAATAAAATATCAAGCCGTTAACCTGCGAATGTCAAATAACGTTTTCTATCGTCGTTAAACCTTCATGCAGTAAAGTGAATTTACCATCGTCCCTTTCGGATTAAAACAAATCATTTGTCTATTGATCAGCATCATAAAAAGTCATCAAATGTGTCATTTCGCATCTAAAACAAACAGAAAGCACAATGTGAACCAAAATTAAATAAAACCCAAAACATGTCTGGACACGACTTTGCGAACCATCCCGCAAGCGCGCAGTGCGCGGAGAAGGCTGAGAAAAAGAAAGACGGGTGCAGCGTTTCTTCAGCAGACCCGAAGAAGTGTAAGAAGAGATACAACCCGTACAATCCGTGTGAGAAGAGTGAGAAGTCGAAGAAGAAGTGCGTGAAGCCAGACCCTTGCCATAAATATTCGAAGAAGAAATGAAGTACTTACCTATTCAATAAAGTAACCTGATGCCTATAAGTACATATTGTACATCTTTATATTGATTACTGGCTTCTGCCCGCGACTCCGTCCGCGTGGAACTCGTTTATATCGCAGCTCCACAAACTTTTACACCCCCAATTCAACCCCTTCGGAGATGATTCCGGTGATAAAAACTATCCTATGTCACTCTCCATGCCTTCAACTATCTCCACTTGAAAAATCACGTCAATTCGCCGCTCCGTGTTGCCGTGAAAGATGGACAAACAAACAAATAAACAAACAAACAAACACACACTTATTCTTTCCCATTTATAATATTAGTATGGATTACCTCATTCAGCATAACAGTCTGAGTCTACGGCAAGGAGTGATCTCTGCTCTTGCACGCTTGCAAATTGCAACATATAGCTAATGATAGTCGTTTATAGCGTTTTTTCAAAGGCATATTTCGCATGCGTCCTCCTACCAAAATATAACACGACCTGGGAAATATCTGTAGTTCTGAACTCTCTTATAGATTGGTATCCAAATACAATTCGTTTAGAAACACACCAAGTTCAGACTCTTTCCATTGACTTTCGTGTCAATGAAACCCACCAAAATCATTACATGTAAAGTGATTGCCAAGACTCCCTAGCTCATATATAGCTTTCAGTGTCAAAAAGATATCAGATCATAAGTAGCGCCAAGCTACCTATCCTACACAGCGTAACTCTACCACTACCAGCCACGCTCTACAAATTCTACATCTTGGCTTAAAAGTATAGCTTTGTTGGGCACATCCCGGTCGCCGCATAGACTCTCACGCGTGTCTATACTTTTAGCTAATATATAGAATTTGTAGAGCGTGGCTGGTAGTGGTAGAGTTACGCTGTGTAGGATAGGAAGCTTGGCGCTACTTATGATCTGATATATTTTTAACGCTGAAAGCTATATATGAGCTAGGGAGTCTTGGCAATCACTTTACATGTTATGTTTTTAGTGGGATCTCATTCCTTTTTGTAAGGTAATTATTTGTAACAAGGAGTCCCTATATAAATTTTCAGACCCCTAGCATCAAAATTTGTGGAAGTCTCATACTAAGTTCCATCCCCTACTTTAAGGGGTTGGGAGGTAGAAGTTCCAATTTTTTGAATTATTTTGTTGATTGAAAATGAAAACTAACACTAGCTTACATACCAAATTTGAGCTTACTAGGACTTCAGGAAGTACCCTAGAGATTGTGATGATCAACATGAGTCAGTGAGTCAGTGAGTCAGTGACGAAATCGGCGTTTTTTAGATATCAATAAAATCTTAAGTATAGCTATGTTACTGATACTTTATGTGTTTAATAAGTCTACTATTGAAATCATATCCCGAGAATTTTGTTTATCTGGTATAATCCAAACCCAAGTTACGAGGGTTCAAAAAAACGGCGAACCGCTTCGAGAAAAGGTAGGTAGTGCCCTTGTGTTGCGCTTCCCGTGGCTCGTCTTGGCGCAGCTTCATAATTATGAAAGTTCCAGAGTTGATTTGAGGTAAGTAGTTACAAACGCTTCATTGCAAAGAACGCAGACAAATCCTTGGGTTAAACTACAGGCTTATGTCCGTCCGGAAAGTCCATTCTATGCACAGATTAAATATTTTTTGAAATTGGTCTAGTAGTTCCGGAGATTACCCATTGCATAAAAAACTTACAAAGCTACAATCTCCCAGACTTTTCCTTCTTATAATATTAGTGCAGATCTCTCCAGCACGGCTATCACGCGGCGGCTCGATTTTTCTCGCACCATCCGTCTCTTTCTCATTAGAACACTTAGAACAAGAGGTATAGGATCAGAGCCCTAACCGTGGACGTGACGAACGTGAACACAGCTCGAATGGTCTATTTTAGCTACTTTCACTGCTTAATGTAAATAAATGCTATGCTATGATACGATTATGATGAGATAGTGCGATAAAAATCGAGAACATGTCGCGGCTGTGCCATGATAGACTTGCTGACCTTCTCGCCCATTTGAGTAAGTAGAGAAGATGGACGAATAACGAGACAGGGGCGCGGGGAATGACGAAAAAGGGGGGCCGGGGGTTAGCGGGGGGCAGACGTATCTATCTCCTGTCCCTCCGCGCGTAAAGCCTTTTTAAGGTTCCGTACCTCAAAAGGGAAAGAAACGAAACCCTTATAGGATCACTTTGTTGTAGACCCTTTATCTCGGGAACGCATAGAACAGAGGTATCGACCTAAAAGGTCCAGTTATAATTTCAACTCTATAGTTAAAAGTAAAACTATACTCAGGTTTACAATTCCTTGAAGCTGTGAAAAATCAAACTTCTAAGTTAAATAAATATACTAAATACGAAACCCTTGGTGCGCACGTCAGACTCGCATTTGACCAGTTAAAAACCTGCATCACACTGGCGAGGCCTGGCCGCGGCGGACAATAGTAAACTTGTCGGCTGCTGTCAAATTTACTATTGTCCGCCACCGCAGGCCGCGCCAGTGTGATGCAGGCCTTATTGTTTGTCAACTGTCAAAAGTTGAACTGAAACTATAACGTTTATAGGATATGAGATGTCAAGAGAGTGTATTGGGCCTCTTACAGACTGTGGTCCGCCGCGGCCAGGCCGCGCCAGTGTGATGTGGGATTAAAGCCTGCATCACACTGGCGAGACCTGGCCGCGGCGGACAGTAGTAAACTTGTCCGCCGCTGTCAAATTTACTATACATTGTCCGCCACCGCAGGCCGCGCCAGTGTGTGGCAGGCCTTAATCTTCTGATACTTATCAACGGTAGTGGTTATATTCTCTTTGCTTATCAATTTAAGGTTGATCAAGCCAATTTACCTCCATCCTTTTTGGGTATTTACTAGGACTCGGACTTCAGTGTATTCTCTATGCTAACGGGTTACCCAAAGAGTAAAGTATGTATATGGGTTACCATGAATTAATTCAATAAATTGTTTGTCTATGAGCGTTCGTAGTGAGCAAAAGTCATCAAATGTGTCATTTTCACATCTCAAACAAACAGAAAGCACAATGTGAACCAAAATTAAAAAATAATAAATTAAATTAAATACAAAACAAAACATGTCTGGACACGACTTCGCGAACCCACATCCCCTGAGGGCGCAGTGCCCGGAGAAAGCAGCGAAGAAGAAAACAGACGGGTGCAGCGCTTCTTCAGCCGAACAGAAGAAGTGTAGGAAGACATACAACCCCTCAAATCCGTGTGAGAAGAGTCAGAAGAGTGAGAAGAGTGATAAGAGTGATAAGTCGAAGAAGAAGTGCGAGAAGCCAGACCCCTGTCATAAATATTCCAACAAGAAATGAATTATCTAATTACCTATTCAATAAAGTAACCTGATCCCCATATATTTTTGAAATTAATTAAGCTTCACTGATGGTGTCAGTGAAGCTCTACAAAATAAAAAGAAAGCACTCATAGCAGCACGAATCCACTTGGTGAATTTGTCGTCCCACGTTTCATTGACATTATTACGTAATTGTTTCGCAACACCAAGAATGACATATTTACTTAGAACTTCTCCATCGTAGTTATTTGTTGATGAAGCGAGGGACATAGATCGTGAACTGAAATTGACGGCTGAGCTGTTATTAAACACAGAAATGTCCGAGACTCAGTGGGTTCAAGCAGCTCTCCCCATCCGGTATGGCGGCCTGGGAATACGCTGTGTTGAAGATGTGGGCCTGATTGCATTTTTAGCTTCTGCTCATGGAACAGCAGATCTTGTCACTAACATCTTTTCACTCAATGGTGACAATTTCCAGGTTCCATGGCGGAGAGGGCGCTGCCTTTTATGGGATGCTACTTGCGTAAGCACTTTTGCAGCATCGCATTTGAGGCAGACTTCACGTAGTGCCGGCTCGGCAGCAGAGGCTGCTGCCAAGCTGAAGCAGACTAAATACTCTGCCTTGGAGCCGGTGTACGACTTTGTACCGGTAACCATAGAAACCGCGGGACCCTGGGGCTCGGAGGCCCGCAGACTTTTCAAAGAGTTAGGCCGGCGCTTACAGGAGAGGGGCTGTGACCCCCGCTCCGGGTCGTATTTGGTTCAACAGGTCTCCATCGCCGTTCAGCGGGGTAACGCTGCGGGCATCATGGGGACCTTTGAGCCGAGTGCGATGCGGGGTGGGGAGGATTAATATTTATCTTTATACATATTTTGTTTTTGCTTTTATATATATAATCATATTCACGCTTACTAGTTTTAACGTTATTTTTATTTAGTTTTAAGCCTTTATTATCTTTTATTATTTATTTGTCATACAATATTTCACTATAACAACTTATTAAAAGATAAAAGAAGAAACCAGCCTAGTACGAGTCGGACTCGCGCACGAAGGGTTCAGTACCATTGTCTATAATGAAAAGTGGAAAAACTCCGATATTTTCATTTCAAGTCCAATGTCTCAAAAAGGGCTGAACAGATATTCATAAAACATGACTAATACTACTACTACTACTAATACTCAGGATAAAATTATCTATTATACAAAAAGAACCGCATTCAAATCAGTCCATCCGTTAGGGAGCTACGCTAGAAAGATACACAGATACACAGACAATAGACAGACACGTTAAACTTATAATTATAACACCCCTCTTTTTGCGTCGGGGGTTAAAAACGGTAAAAATCACGTTTGTTGTATGGGAGTCCCCTTAAATATTTAGGTATTTGATTCTGTTTCGTAGTGTTTGTTGTTATAGCGGCAACAAAAATATATCATCTGTGAAAATTTCAACTGTCTAACTATCACGGTTCATCAGATACAGCCTGGTGACAGACGGACAGCTGAGCCTCAGTTACAGGGTCCCGTTTTTACCCTCTGGGTAAGGAACCCTAAAAACTGAAATAAACTAAAGTAAGAACCTATTATTTAATCCCCCAGTTGAAGCTGGCGAGTCACTCCTGTAACATTTAACTGCAATGGGTAACCTCATGCTGTCGGGTAAGGTTGACAGCTCCATCACTGAGAGAACCTTAGAGCGCTCATTAAAATTTACACCCATTCATAGCGGTCGACAACACCTACCGCCATCTAGTGGCCCAAAACCTGCAACGCAACACCCCCAGTACTGAGTCAGTACTTCCAGCCCTTGCCCTTGACTCGAAGGGAGGTTGCGAAGCAACAGCTCATTCTCTAAGAGCTTATATGAATGCCCATCCAAACGATATCTTGCTGAAGGATGTTAAGAATGCTTTTAACTCAGTAGGCACGTGCTGTTGACCCAAGTGAGGAAAGAGATCCCGACATATCTATAATTTTACGTGGAAATTTTACAGCACTAGCTCAAAACTAATTTATAAATCTGACTCTCTAAACTCTGCATCTGGCTACCAACAGGGCAATCCGCTTGGACCAGCTCTTTTCAGTTTAGTCATTCATCTTCATTCTTGTTTTTAACCTCCGTCGCAAAAAGAGGGGTTGCGGATGCAGATGCGAATGTCTATCATACGACGGCCGCGACATACTCTCGATTTTTCTCGCACTATACCTCTTGTTAAGTGTTCTAATAAGAAAGAGACGGATAGTGGACCTTCTGTACTTTTAGGTAATAATTAGGCCTTCCACAAACTGGCGCGGCCTGTGGAGTAAATTTGACAGCGGCGGACAAATTTACTATCGTCCGCCGCGCGGCCAGGCCGCGCCAGTGTGATGCAGGCTTTATGTGGCAATGCCGAATATTTTTCATTTGAACTACAATTTATCTATGGCTCACAATGTTGACAGTGCATGCGCAAATAAGTGCCATCAGCCCATCACTGTTTGACTGTTGGGCATTTGTCATCTAGAATCAACAAAAACTTTTTGAAAACATCATGATGCAAAACAAATAAATTCAAATCAGAATGTCGGGTCACGACTTCGATAACCCCAACCCTGGGCAAGGGCAATGTGACAAGAAAAATGAAACATCAGAGACGAAAGCGTGCTCTGAAGAAGAACCGAGGTTTTGCAGATCAGCGACAGAAGACAACTATAACCCGTACAATCCATGTGACAAGTCTAAGTCAGGGAAAAAGAAGTGCACGAAAGCAGACCCTTGCCATAAACATAAGCCAAAGGAATGAATAAATACATTCCTGATTACTTGTTTATTCAATCATATGCCCGAATAAATATAAACTGATGAAACCCTACCGTTAAAACATGCGAAAGGTTAATGTAGAGGACACATCCTCTACTAACCTTTCGCATGTTTTGACGCTAGGGTTTAACGCGGTTTTTGTTTAGGTAATATAAAAAAATCGTCCAAGTGTGTTTCGGGCCGCGCGCAGTGCAAGGTTCCGTACTTGCCTGTCATCGACATCACTCGCGCGCCAACTAAATGGTTGCGTCGGCAGAATTTGTACGAAAGTTGGCCGTTCTAAGTACATTTTAAATTGGCCGACATTACTCGTTAACTAGTTATGCCTTCTTAACCGTGATAATTTTCCTTTTTTAATCATTATATGGTAGTACATGACATGATTTTTTTCCCATTCCCTGTAGCAGGCGTGGAAGTGGGCAGCAATTCAAGACAGAAAGTCTATTTCGCGTTGACATAGACTATCCGCCTCTTTCTCATCATCTTCCTAGTAGCGTTTTCCCGGTGTAGTGCCATAGTAGAGCGGTTTCCTCACGATGTTTTCCTTCGCCAAAAAGACTCTGATGGTGTTTGCCCAGTGCTACGAGCCGGGATTCGAACCCGCGACCTCCAGATCGCGCGCCTTACCACTCGGCTATACAGTGGCTTTACACCATCCGTCTGTTTCTAAGAGTTCTAATTAGAAAGGAACGGGTTCACGCGGGCCGACATGTGATAGCCGTGCTGAAACAATACCCCAGGAAAATTACGTTTTTTTCAAACATTAATTTATAACAGCGTTTTCTTTTGTTTGTTTAATTTTCAAATGTTATTCTAAGATGCCTTATCCAAGAATCCACCAAAATTTCCATCGGGAAGTAAATATATAAAAATAAATGACACATCCATTATGTTTTTTGTGTGATTTATTTATTATTCTTGAAGAGCTCCTGTAAATTAACCAAAACAAAAATTAAAATATATATTAATATTTTTCTTCTTTTTTCAGGAATTGGTTAAATACCAATTTTTTTGACGACTAATATTTTGGTGGATTTTGACTCTACGTAATTACTAAAATGATAATATATCAGTTACACACAAAAAAGCTGCTGTTATGAATTATTTCCAAATTTGCATTTTTTTCCATACTAATGAAAGTAAAGTGCTTGGGCTACAAGTTCTTTACAAGAATATACCAATACTGAATAAATAAAATAATGCAAACTTCATAAGCACTTGTCTAAACGAAGGAAGATACCGAGATCAGTTGAAGCACATCACTATTTAAGAGATGTAAGAAACTGACAACAAATGGCACGTAATTTTACTCCGTTGAGTAAATGAACGGATTTTAGAAAACATTTACTGTTATGGGGCAATGATTCTCAATGTAACTTGAGACGTTGCCGTTCCAGAAGTATTTCGCATCTTCGCGGTAGATGTCGCTACGAGCCTCCCTAACGTGTGACTAGAAGAGTGGGAAGGGATTGAAAGTTTCGTGGCCACTAGCGGACCCACGGTAGCTCAGTTGACACGAGCGATGGATGGATTCCAGAGGTCTAGGGTTCAATTAATAATAATAATGATAAAATCTTTATTTCGGAGGACAAGACTCAAAGCTGTTAGTAACATAAAAATGTTGTCCTGTTGTCAAATCCCGTGACGAATATTTTTTCAATTTTCCACTTTGATCGAAATTCGGAACAAATTAATTTAGTCATGCTTAAATCTTATCAATTTCAATTTGTGTTAACAGTTCTCAATCATCACGGTACATGGATATCAATTAGCTTTTATTATATCGTCTTTTATATAAGAAAGATCAAACAAGGCACATAACTGCCTGTATCTATTCACAACAGACATGGATCCAAAACAAATTTTAGTATCGATTCTTTTACTGAATCTAGCTGGAAATGTATTCGGTATTCCGGAATATGTTTACGAATTTGGTAAGACATGTTCATAAATTAACTCGCTTCAAATAAAAATGTATTAACCGACGTTGGTGAAAAATAAGCGTATGGTCTGCCTTAAACGGTGCCGATCGCAACTTTAGCGTCACCTAAGTACCCAATTGGGTAGGTACAAAATTGTGCACTGTGAATTTTTGTTTTATGTGCACCATTTTTTTTGTTTATTTTTAAATGTGTATTATTCAATACGTTTCACTTAAGAGGCCGCACCTCCGCATTTACCAACCAACGTAGTTACGCTCTCATTTGCAAACTACGTGTTGGATTGTGACGAAACTTTGCATATACAATAATATGAGGTACATCTATGTCTGTAATTAGTTTATATGGTTCCGCTTTATAAAACAAAAAAATAAATAGAGCAAAAACAAGTTTTTCTAAAGTATCTGAAGATATATAAACTAATTACAGACATAGATATATCTCATGTCATTGCACATGCAAAGTTTCGTTACAATCCAACACGTAGTTTTAAAATGAGAGCGTAACTACGCTTTATGGAGAATCGAGCTTACTGCGGACTCTTTAATAATTTTAGGACGCATTTCTGACCAAGAGGTTTCAATTAGTTTTACCTTCTACTTGTATTTACAGGGGACAAAAATTCAGGTGTACCAATTTGGAAAAAGTCAGATTGGATTGGATGGTTTCATTATGACACTACAGTATATATTCCTGTAAGTAATTCTTAAACTTTGACTTTTGCTCTTGAGTACAGGGTCGCGAGGGCGTAGGGTACAGCCGCCATCAAAAATATCGGAGCGACCAAAGTGCTCACAAATATCTGAAAACGTCTCTAATGTCTCGAGAAAAGAGAGGTGTTAAGGTGTTTATTAGTCACACCACTCCGTTCGTTAAAATATATTAAGCCCTTTATTTCATAAATATGATTTCCCATTAATAACGGTAATTATTTCAGACTCGGACATTCGACTTCATCACTTACGTCAAAGTGGTTGTACACGCTATCAACCCTCCAAAAGTCGACTTCCATGAGAAATCGAAAACAGTTACAATAAATTACGCGTTTACAGAGTTCACTAGAAGTACATACAGTATTTACGTGGAGGGTATAAGAGGGATCCAGAGTTAGTTCAAATGTATTGTATTTACAATTCATGTAAACAATAAATCTGGTTTAGATATAAACATTGATTTGGAATAATTTATTTCAGCGAAAAATTACAATATTAAATGTGCATACACCACATAAATTATAAGAATCCTTATCTTATCAAGATTGTCCAATGTGTATTTGCGTCCCACATTTTGCTTAAAGAGTGAGTGAGACAAAATGCATATTGGACAAAGATTTTTGACAAGTGGAATACCGCCCTCAAATAGCTTGCGATTTTCCGTGATCATCATCATCAGCCTATATACGTCTCTCTGCTGGGCACAGGCCTCCTCTCATGTATGAGAGGGAACGGGCAGTAGTCCCCACGCTGGCCCAGTGCGGATTGGGGACTTCACATACACCTTTGAATTTCTTCGCAGATGTATGCAGGTTTCCTCACGATGTTTGTCCTTCACCGAAAAGCTAACGGTAAATATGAAATCATATTCCGTACATAAGTTCCGAAAACCTCATTGGTACGAGCCGGGATTCGAACACACGACCGCCGTTTGACAGCCGTATGCCTGAACCACTGGGCTACCGTAGCTTTCCGTGAACACACTTGTAAATATTCTAAAACTATTAACTCTGCTAGCAAAATAAGCGAGCCTGACTTTAAAAAACCGGTCATTTGCGAGTCTGACTCGCGCACCGAGGGTTCCGTGCAAACTAACAATTAACTCAAGGAAAAGTAAAAGTCCCAATATATTTGTTAAATTACTTATTTTAACCCAACACAATAGAATTCAATTTCAAACAACGAGTAACTTTTACACCAAGACAATTGAATCGCGATCTTTTTTTGACCTGCTATTGAAAATAAATATACGCGTCCCAATAACCTAACCCAACCCCATTAATTCTAGAAAAATCTTAACAGCCCGAATGGGGTCAGCGCCATCTATCGGCCCCATTTGGTACTAACATGCAAGGGCAATCGGCTTAGTATGTATGTAGGTCTTTTAGCGATTATTATTAATCACGTGAACTGATCTCGATTATTATTGTTTTATTTGATAGAGAGTACTTCTATTTATAGTTTTATAGGAATTTAAAAACAAAAAAAACGTATAAAGTTGTTTAAATTGCAAATCTAACTAGGAAATGATTTTTGAAAATAAAACAAAAAATATGCTAGATACAGAAAAAAAAACTTTTTCCGTAATATATATGTTTATCTTAATCGCAAGTAATTATTTCAAAATTTTCGCTTGAATAACTTCGGAGATAAGGGGGGGGAATGGTATTTTTTTTTACATTTTCCTTCATAGATCAAAATTTTCCGAGTGTAGAAAAAAAAAGAAAAACTGCTTTAAAAAGTGAAACTCAAGCCCTTTCGAATGATACCCCACTTGACCCTATAGTTGAATTTTTTTTTTGCCCCCTCCTCATATTCGTAAGCTTTTATAGAAAAATTAAATGTATATTTAAATTTTTCACTATCCATGCACGCGGATAACTCTCATTTATAACCATTCCAAGTTTCAAGTTGATAGATTGAGTAGTTCGTGAGATATTTCACTTCGTACTTCTACTTCAGACGGACGGAGTCGCACCATAAGGGTTCCCTTGTTACCATTTTTGGTACGGAACCCTAAAAACAAATAACTGAACCCACAACAAGATCTATGTAACTATTGAACTGAACTGCTCATTAAACTTCACGAGCCTCGGTTGAAACATGCGACCAGCCTAGCTGTAGAGAACAGCCGGACATCTGGAGATCAGGACAGTATACAAAAGAATTGGCCCAAGCTGAAGCGGAGAACTTCTGTAAAGGTCGTGTCTGAAATAAATAATTACATTCGTTCATTCCTTAACATTTTCACGTTTCGGGCTTGTGATTAGTACAACATGAGTAGGTACAGCTTAATACGAAATTAGTATTGTCCCCCCATTTTTGAGAAATGGATGTTGAGGATCAATGTCCGCACATCTATATTGTTTATGGTTTTGTCTTTGAGTTGTCACAAGAGAGATGTGATTTTCGGTTAGGATTATTTAAAATGGAGAAAAGTATAATGTAGTGTGTAGTGTGTGTGTGTGTGTTCGTAGCTGTGTTGATAATAAAGAAGTCAAATGATAGAAGCTGTTTTAATATGGAATGAAGATCATCAGTGGTAGTAGACCGTGGTTTCACCAAAAATTGGTATATGCAGAGCTATAAAAAAAGACCATCGATTATGGCGGAAACAATTAAAATAAAGCAATTTGCGGGAGAAGATTTTGCTATTTGGAAGTTTCGTTTAAGTAGTATATTGAAAGAAAATGAATGCTTGGGAGCGATAGAAAACAAGGACTTCGCGGCCACAGCAGCAAATAAAAAATTGGAGGCTCGAGCTCAGAGCCTGATTATAAGTGCCGTAGCTGATAGTCACATTGACTATATACAAGATGAAGACACGGCTTATAAAATGATGTCGAGAATGGAAAACCAGTTCATGAAAAAGGGAACTCGCAGTAAGCTGTTTTTACGACGCCAGCTCAATGACATGAAGTTTAAAGAAGGCAAGTCGCTGGCCGAACATTTTGTGTCACTATCAAAAATATTCGGACAATTAAGAGATGCAGGCAGTGCTTTATCAGAAGAAGAAAAGGTAAACGTACTGCTGTTGTCCATGCCAGATTCCTACGAAATGGTAGTGACAGCAATAGAATCGCTCCCAAACCTGACATTAGATACAGTCAAGGATAGACTGCTCGGTGAAGAAGAGAAGCGCATAAAAAGGGGTTGCACAACTGAGCATCACAGAAATGCGTTTCTATGTTTTGCATGCGGAAAAGAGGGACACAAAAGATACGAATGCAGAATGAGATTCCAGGAAAGAAGAGGACAAGGTTTTGTCACACCAGCTCGAGGATATGGACGAGGCATACAAGCACCTCAGCGGGCTGGCTTTAGGAGTCCAGGATTTACTAGAGGACGAGGACACAGTTTTAGAGGAAGATCTTGGAGAGGAAATCAAGACCAGAATTATTTACGAAATCAAGACCAGAATTATTCACGAAATCAAGACCAGAATTATTCACAATCGTACTCTGCAAGTACTGAAAATGAAAATGTTTTTTTGGCAGGGATTGAAAAAGGTCAAGGACCTGCAAGAGATGAATGGAACTGTATCACATGGTACATGGACTCGGGATCATCAGATCATCTGATAAATCAGAAAAATGCGTTTACAGAGTACCTTGAGTTGAAGCAGCCCAAGGTAATAGCAGCAGCCAAGAATGGAGTGAGTCTGGTTGCAGTCGGGGTCGGCAATATACATGCAAGATGTGTGATTGGTAGCAGGTATGTTGATTGTACTATTAAAAATGTATATTACGTGCCAGAACTGAGAAAAAACTTGTTATCTGTCTCTAAAATTGAAAGTCATGGGTATAGAGTTGAATTTTTAAAAGGGAAAGTCAGAGTTTATAAATATGAGCTGCTGACAATGATTGGTAATAGTGAAGGATCATTGTATACAATCCAAATGGAAATATTATATAACGAATGTAACTTAAGTACCGATCATAATAATCAAGTGAGGCAGCTGTGGCACAGACGGTTTGGTCACCTTGGAATAAAAAAATTAACTTTGCTTTCACAAGATCAAATGGTAGATGGCATTGACGACCTGACTAAATGCACATCTAAGAATCATGTATGTGAGCCGTGTTTACTAGGGAAAATGACAAGACAACCTTTTAACAAACTTGGACGTAGGGCGACTAGACCATTAGAATTAGTGCACACTGACGTTTGCGGACCAATAAACCCACCAACAGAGGAAGGATATAAATATTTTCTGACGTTCATTGACGACTACACCCATTTTGCATGGGTGTACCTTCTCTCAAATAAAAGTGAGGTGTTTGACAAATTCAAACAGTACTATTTTTATGCGACCAATTATTTTAATGCAAATCTTTTAAAGTTAAAATCTGACAACGGAGGTGAGTATGTTTCAAGGGAATTTCAGGAGTTTTGCTTTAATAGCGGAATACAAATGCACTACACAGTACCGTACAATCCTGAAATGAACGGTGTCGCAGAACGGATGAATAAAACTTTAATAGAGAAGGCAAAAACCATTCTATTAGACTCAAATCTGGGGAAGGAATTCTGGGGGCATGCGGTGTTGTTTTCAGCATATGTAACAAATAGAAGTCCAACTGTTGGAAAAGATAAGACACCATCGGAGTTATGGGAAGGCCGGAGACCTAATGTGTCAAATATGCGAGTATTTGGTTGCACAGCCTATAACCATGTACCAAAAGAGTTACGCCAAAAGCTGGACAATTCAGGTAAGAAAATGATATTTATAGGATATGTAACCTCAGGATATAAATTGTATGACACTGACACAAGGAAAGTTATAGCGGCGCGAAACGTAATATTTGACGAAACAAAACCGGAAAAGGATAACACTGTAAACTATAAACTGGATATTATAGAGAAGAACAAAGATAATATAAGAGATCGGGAACCAGAAAGTAATGAAGAAGGTAATGAAGAAAGTAATGAAGGAGGTGATGATGAAGGTGATGAACATTATGAACTAGCAGATGACAAGGAAGAATCAGTAAGGAAACAGAATCAAGAAGCTAAGAAAAATGAAACACAAGAAGAGGCCGAGAAGAAAGAAACTTCAGAAAGGGGGAGAGGAGAAAGACAAACAAAGAAACCAGTATGGCAAAAAGACTATAATATTGACTTAGACAAGAATGATGCAGCATTATATGCCTTATTAGCTAGTCACCAAGATGCTCCAACAGAGTTTGACGACATCAAAGGAAGAAAAGATGAAAAGGAATGGAACTTAGCCGTAAAAGAAGAATTTAAGGTTTTAGAAGAAAATGAGACATGGAAGTATGTACCTATGCCAAAGAATGATAAACTACTGGATACTAAATGGGTTTTTACAAAGAAAAACGTCGGAGACCAAGAAATATGTAAAGCAAGTTTGGTAGTGAGGGGCTATCAACAAAAGGACAAGTTAGACAATATATACTCGCCTGTATTGAAGTTGCAAACATTAAGAGTACTATTAGCAGTTGCAGTGCAGAAGGACTATAATATTCATCAAATGGATGTTAAAGGCGCATTCTTATACGGACGGATTGATGAGGCAGTATACTTGAAACCTCCAAAAGGACTGAGAGTCCCAGAAGGAAACGTTTTACGATTACAGAAGTCCCTGTATGGCTTAAAGAAGAGTCCAAAGTATTGGTACGAGAAATTCACAGAAGTTATTAGTGAATGTGGTTTTATGCGCTCTCAAAATGACTATTGTCTGTATAATAAAGGGGATTTATACTTGATTTTATATGTTGATGATTTATTGATAGTAGGGCCTAGCAAATCTGATATTGAAGGTGTCAAGAATTTCTTAAAAACAAAATTTAGTATGAAAGATTTGGGTGACAGAAATCTAACTTATCTTGGTATTAGCATTCAAAAACAACAAGATAGTATTTATATAAATCAATCAAAATATTTACAAAAGGTCATTGAATCTTACAATATGGAGGACTGTAGAGGGACTAATTCTCCTATGGATTTTAATTTTAAACTGGACTTTGATTCGACTGAAGTTGACATGACTTTAGAACATCAGTGTAGATCTCTCATTGGCTCTCTGATGTATGCAATGGTGAGTACTAGACCGGACTTGGCTACAGCTGTGTCATATTTGAGTAGATTCCAGTCACAGCCAACTTTGAAGTTATGGCAAGCTTTGAAGCGTGTTCTTAGATATGTCAAGCAAACGATTGATTATAATTTGAAATATTGTAAATGTAAAAATGCTAGCTTGATAGGCTTTGCAGATGCTGATTTTGCACGGGATAGTGACAGAAAGTCCACTAGCGGATATTTGTTTCAGTTGTTTGGTAATACAATAGCATGGAAGTCGAAAAAACAAAGTACAGTCGCATTGAGTACTACGGAAGCAGAACTGATTGCTTTGTGTGAGGCATCTGTTGAAGCGTGTTGGTTAATGAAACTATTAGTAGACTTCAATATTGATGTCAAAAATACCACCATTTTTGAGGATAATATTAGCACTATGAAAGTAGTACAGAATCCAGACCAAAAACGATTGAAACATATTGATGTCAAATTTAACTTTGTGAAACAAAAGGTTGAGGAAGGAGTCATTTGTGTTAAATATGTTTCCACAAGTGATCAATTAGCAGATATTTTAACAAAGCCGTTGGCTGGCGAAAAATTTGTGAGATTGTGTAATTTACTTAATTTGGTAATATGTTAGATTGATGTGCAAACATTGAGGGAGAGTGTTGAGGATCAATGTCCGCACATCTATATTGTTTATGGTTTTGTCTTTGAGTTGTCACAAGAGAGATGTGATTTTCGGTTAGGATTATTTAAAATGGAGAAAAGTATAATGTAATAGTTCGTAGCTGTGTTGATAATAAAGAAGTCAAATGATAGAAGCTGTTTTAATATGGAATGAAGATCATCAATGGACTATATTAGCATTAGCCCGACCAGGAAAATAAAAAACCTGTTCTGGGGGCGCTAAATTAGCAATAATTATGGCAACACTAAAAAAACTATACGATGTACCTACCAGTCATATTGACAACGAGGTCGGTGACGTTATTTAGAGGATATAATCTAATCCATGAGACTTTCTCTCCGACAAATACTTCGTCAGAATGTAAATCACTTTTCTTAAGTCACATGAAGTAAATAGTTTTCGGCATCTTAAAGCAATACAACACGTACCAACGACACCTTACTTTGACAGCTTTTGACAGATGGCATTAATGACGTGTTCAAATTTACTGTTGCCAGTTGAAGAAATTAGTACCAATAGTTTTCCGCAATATGGCGGAGTTTTTTATTTTCTTGGTCGTGCTTTACCTACGGCATTGATGGCTTACTTTGGAGATTATTCCTTATAAAACAAATCCTTAGCCCAAAATTACTCGTTTCCACGCCTCGAAAATAATGTTATATTAAAAAAACTATCACGTTCGACAGAATTATGACAGAATGAATTAAAGTTTGTCAATTCATCTGACAGCAATGGAAGCAACACGCTAATATAAAACACAAAACCACTACAACACCTAACTAAATTAAAAATGCCGGATCCGAACAAGAAAATATCCTCTCCAGATCTAGATGCATGCGGCAGAAACGTCAGCTGCACGGGTGAAAAAAAAGCGAAGAACTCTTCTCCAGGATCAGCTGGAAATTCTAAGAAAGAAGATAAAACAGAAAAAATCATATTAAAAGAATGTATAAATCCCTGTTCTACGAAGGGCAAGGGTGCAGAAGCAACAAAACCGGCTTTAGCAGAGGCTAAAGAAACCAAGGGATGCGAGACTACTGTTAAAGAAAAACAAGCAGTGCTGAATAAAGAGCCGTGCCCTTCTAATAGTAAGAAAATTAAGCATTAAAAATAAACTAGAGTAGATTTGTAGTGTAGTGAGGTAATAGAGAATTCAGACATAGGGTTCTAGTTGCGGATGACCATCAACAATGGTCATAACTATATCCATGCATAATTACTTTACATACTTACCCTGCTAGCTCAGTGTCTTCAATACAAGTTGGCGCCGTCTGCTTCCAGAGTAGAGTCCAAGGCATTCAGACAAAGCCGGAGTTAGGCTTTTTGAATGCGTGCCAAATTAAGCGCTGTCCGGCTTTGTAAGGGTTTTACATTTGACCAATCACGTGGTCGTTTGAGCGAGTGGCACACACACACAAATCCTTAATATTGAATTTAGGATGTCCTGCCAAACTGACTGATCTGTGCGGCTATTAGGTTTGACGATCTGGCATCCCAGAGCGATCTCCTCCCGGTTTTCCCTGCGCACAAGTCTCTCTCCACTTCACGTCTACCTTTTAATAAAACGACCTACGTAACAACGCCGTGAAGTAGCAGATATCACTTATCTTGTGAATATCACTAGTGGCACAATCGACTGTCCTGAATTGCTAAGTAAACTGTGTGTCAATACCCCCACACGTTCTGAAAGATACCAACCGCCGATAGTAATAAAAATGCATCCTCCAATATCGTAAGAATAGTTTCCTAACGCGTGCCAGTCGAAATCGAAATAAGTTATCAAATGAACTTGATATAGATGTTTTCAACTGTAGAATCCCGAGCGTGAGACGTACTGTAGTGCAGCGATACTTTGAGTCTTTTGAGTGAGCGTGTTGCCTCCGTTATGTAGGTAATTATAATTAATAGTACTGTAAATCAATTCCTCTTACCTTGTTATACTTACTTTATTTTATTAGTTAATTTGAACTTCAGCGTTAGAAGAAAAAATGTAATTAGTATTCTTCATGTGCGGTTGTGTTAGTGCGCAATTGCCTGTATATAGTTTTTGATGACCGGTTAGCCCATATATATTTGTTTCTGAGTCTTGGGTGTTTTCTATGTATCATATCTATTAAATATATCGTCTTCTAGTACCCATAACACAAGCCATATTGAGCTTACTACGGGGCTAGTTCGATTTGTGTAAGATTGTCCTCTAATATTTATTAAAGTACGTATTTATTTTATATTTATAATGACTGGATACACGATGAAAATTATCAAGTGGTTAGTTTTGCTTCTTTCTCAATCGTAAACTCTAAAGTTCAATGTCTTTCCTAGGAATTTGCGTTAATTCAACTACCGCCAAGTACAGGGGAATGTTTTTCGACTGTATTTACTAGTCTGTGTACAACGTATATGTTATTTTTTTTGTTCTTCTTTGCATATTGGACAACCTTATTGATTTAGTTACCTAGTCAATTTTATTTAGATCTACCAATATTATCAGAACATAGGATTGATTTTGTAATATTTGTTTCAAATGTTTGGCCTGTTTTTAGTTTCATCAACCTATCCGTTTTCGTAATATAGTTTTTTTTAGAGAGACGACCACTTTAGTCTAGTTGGTAGTGGCCCTGCCTACGAAGCAAGAGGCAGAATTCGAATCCCGGTAAGGGCATTTATTTGTGTGATGAGCACGAATATTTATTTTGTTCCTGAGTCATGGATGTTTTCTATGTATTTAAGTATTTTTTTATCTATATAAGTATGTTTATCGTCGTCTAGTACCCATAGCACAAGCTTTGCTTAGTTTGGGACTAGATCGATTTGTGTAAGATTGTCCCCTTATATTTATTTTTAAATATTTTTTTGTTATATCTATGTAGATGTATTTTTCATGATTTTAAAGTTTATACAAAGTTTGATTTTGTTATTCATATAAAATTAACGCTCTTTTTTTACCTATTACTATGAGTAGGAGGTAATTGTTATACGTAGTACGTACTCGCTCGCAGAAAAGTACCAACAGCAATTTTTTTTATAGTGTGTCATGAAATTGAGTCTTTGAATTTATATTAACAATGTTTATAGGTCCTTCCTGCCAGATTGCTAGACCAGAGCCCTTAGATGCCAAAGCTAGAGTAGACGAAACAAAGCCGGGCTGCGTTGATTACGAGAGTTGTGAAGACGATGAAGCAAAGAAAGGGGAAAAACAAGCTTCAGGCTGTACAAAGTTCGAAGATTGTAAGGATCTAGAGAATGAAGAAAAAAGGAAGTTAGACGAATATAAAAAAAGCCAAACGCAGAATAAGAAAAATAAAGAAGAAAAACCATGTCCTAAAAAAAACCAGTAAAACAATGATTTCGAATACAGTTAATTTAATCTTGTCTGTCTTTACTTACAGGTTAGGAAAAAAATAATGAAATCAGATGATAATAAAAACAATCTGGTTTCGGTAACGAATAATCAATTTGTTCGTAAGCCATTCATTGAACATATACCTATACCAACTTCGTTTAACACACTCAATGAATACGGTGTGCATATACAATACAATACAGAAAAGTTGAACAACCTAAGTGTTTCCAACTTTACTACTTAAACTGAAGACCAAAATGTCAAGTTTTTAGCCTTGGACTTTTAATTTCACATCATTATCATCAATATAATATAAGTCGAAAAACATCTACTGCCGAACATGGAGTTCCCCCAGAGAGTGCCACAATGTCCGATCCTGCGCCAACCGCATCCAACGGACTCCAGTGACCTGGGGCCGTAGACAGGCTTGTCGATTGTAACCTTGTCTAGGCCTCCTGGTCATAAGTCCGCCTTGTGAGGTTAGTCATTCAACAACTGATGCGAAGGTGTCATGTCAGTAGCCCTAAGATTGTTGCAATTTTTAACCCCGTACTCAAAGTGAGGGGTTTTACGTGATTGCGTATCTGTGTATCTGTCTGTGATATCGTAGCTCCCAAACGGAGGGACCTATTTGAATGCGGTTTTAGGGTTCCGTACCAAAAAAGGTAAAAAAGGAACCCTTATGGTGCAACTCCGTCCGTCCGTCTGTCTTTCACAAACTGAAATATCTCACAAACTACTTAAGCTATCAATTTGAAATTTGGAATGGTTATTAAATTAGAGTTATGCACGTGCATGGAAAATGAAAAATTTAAATATACTTACATTTTAATTTTCTATGAAAAATTACGAATATATTTAACTTTTAAGTCAAGTGAGTATCATTTCAAAGGGCTTGAGTTGTACTTTTTGAAACAGTTTTCCTTTTTTTTCTACATTGGTAAAATTTCGATCTATGAAGGAAAATGTAAAAAAAAAATCTAGAATTAATGGGGTTGGGACGGATATGTTTCAATAGCAAGTCAAAAAAAGATCGCGATTCAATTGTCTTGATAGTTCAATGCTCTTGGTGTAAAAGTTATTAGTTGTTTGAAATGGAATGAAATGTTGGGTTAAAATAAGTAATTTAACAAATATTGGGACATTTGCTTTACCTTGAGTTAATTTTAAGTTTGTACGGAATCCTCGGTGCGTGAGTCAGACTCGCACTTAACCGGTTTTTTTTCGTGGGTTAGATAATTTTATCGGGAGTGTTCTAAGTAGTAGTTATATATCACTTATTAATGTGCCATCCGTCACTTTCTGACAAGTACCTATGCGAGTAAGAGAGCGACCACATATCCACAACGATAAACGAAAGAATCGCAACCATCCTAATAGCGGATTACAAATAAACATACTAAATACATTTACCATTTTATCACGAATAAATTAAATGGCACATCAATTTGAAATCTGCTTAACCAAGAAAATTTAATGTCGAGTTCATACATCTATCTTTGTCGCTTGAGTATTGTCAATGCGAGATAGAGATATTTATCAATCATACTTTTATAATATGTATATTTATACTCTTTTTAGTCCGCTAAGCAAAGAGTACAATACATATACTGAACGAAGGTTAGTTTTATTTTCTTTGATACGTCAAAACAAAGGTAGAATCCAAAATGTAAATTTGTTGAATTTCGTAAATTAAGTCGATAAATAAAATGGTTATCCATAAACTACCACAGCAACTCTCAGACAGATTACAACAAGTTGATTGAGAAAAAATAACAACCACAACACAAAATGAATTTTATTTGAATTTCATCTACAGTAAAATTAAAAATTGCTGAAGGTATTTTACATAAATAACTTTAAAATGGTGGTCGTAGATCAGGATCATTCTGCTGATATGTATAATAATGCAGAAAATATAGAAACCGAAAGTAAAAATACCGATTCTGAAAACAGCGACAAAGCGGAATTGAAAAAGGAAATTGATACTCCACCCACCGAGATTGAGCGTTTAAAAGTCTTCACCCGGAAAGTTGCTAAATGTGCAGCTAAATCGTTTTGTGAAACCTATGTTCACCCTCTTGTGATCAAAAATCCCAACTCATTGCCAAATAAATCAAAAACAGTAGATTTAATGACTCAAAATCAAGAAGATCAAAGAGAAATATTACTTAATCCCGAACAAAGAAGCAAAGAAGACCAAGCTGCAATTATACTCAATCCAAAACCTGAGAAAGAAGATGATGATTACACGCCGCTACAAAATCAAAGGGAAGAAATACAAAAAGCGCACAACAGACAAGCAGAGGTAGTCAACCCACATAAGAAAGAGAATTTACTAGCAGCCACGGTAAATGTAATCCATGAAGAGCAAATGATCACAATAGATAAAACGAAACCGAGTCTATCATTTGATATTGCACATATTTTATCGTACCTTCCTTGCCAATCTTTGATAGCTGTTTCTGAAGAAAAAGATGAGAATATTGACGTTGTAGTGAATTTAGGAATGACTGAGCCTAGCCCTTGTAGTGCAACTTGCAGTTGTTCCCAGTCCCATATTAACGATGATGAAACAGAACAGCTTACCAAGGACACCTCTTCAACAGAAGAAATTTGATCACTTCAAGATCACTGATAAGCTAGGTATGACAGAAGATATCTGTATAGAAAAAAAACCTTTACAATAAAACTATATTATCCGAAAACATTTACATTAAAAATCTTTATTTACTACCTACGAGAAGTGGTCTTCTTCTATAGGTAGAAAGGCTGCTTTTCTACTCGCCTTCCTCGACTGTGCAGTTTCCAGTGCACGATTCTGGGTGTCCTCTTCTGTGAACTCGTTTTTACTCATGTCGGTCTTCACGACTTGCAACCATCGCTTCTTTGTGCAGCCGCGGGGTTGAGAGCCGACGTTACGTGATACGAGATAACTGAGACCACTGCCAGTGGGGCACTAGAAATTGGAAAGGACCTACCGCCTGGAAAGGACCAACCCGCATCGCAGCTTACGCAGAAGCACTGACTTTTTTAACCGCCTGTAATTTACGGAAACAAAGTATAGGTAATGTTGCAACTATAATTAGTTAATTACTAGATGTAACTACCAACCCTGAGTTAGTTAAACCACAAACGCCATGCCTATAGTTTTGCTTGGACAGTATAATTCTCAGATAAAAATGCCATTGTTCCGCCGTGAGTTGTCGCATTAGTGTTAGCGTATCGCTAATAATGGCATTAACGCCAACGACAATATGGCGCAACGATTATTACGTTTAGAACGAAGTTATACGTTTAGAACCATATGAATTTATATCGCTGTGAAATACAATTAAGAAAATAAAGGTTTTTTTAAATATAGTGATTTAAACTTTCGCTTTCTTTCTTTTCACTCATGACGGAATGGGAATGTACATGCGTTTAGGGTGAGAGTGTGAGAGGTTGTTTAGAAAGAAAGAAAGTAAAGTAAAAATGTTGGTACATATAAGCAAAAATAACTGCATACAATTTAATCATAATATTACTCTAAAACTCAGCTTGGCGTCCCGTAGCGAGCCACAAGACGCGCTCTGTGACGCTGATTTTCAGTGAGGCCACTAAGTTGTAAGATGGCATTGAAAGAATACAACATTAAAGCGACATAGACTTATTTTTTTAGGTAGTCTCTTTTAAATTCGTAATTTATTCATGGCATATAAGATTTACGCAATGTGCCAATCAAAGAGTATAATAGGTATGTTGTGCCAATTGAACACAGATCTTTATAAAATAATCGATTGTAATTTCGTCGTAATCTATTAAAAACGAACATATATCAAGTTTTAACTTTAACAACGTTATATGAAAATTTATGAATTTTTGTAATATTTAAAAAATAGTAATAAAAAGAAAGAAAATTTGTTAAAACGTTAAGTAATTTTAACAGCATCTTTTTACATATTTTCATAGTCGGTGTGAAAAATAGTATGTGTCACTCGGTAGATTTTCCCTTGTGACACAAATAACTACTTCAATCCATTTACCTAAGTTTGATTGATGAACATATCGCGAACATATCTTAAGATCCTTATCGACTTCCCTGATATGTAAGGGGTGAAAGGAGTGTGTAGTGCTCTTCGTCACATCCGAGCGGGAGGGCTATGAACGATTTCGACATTAGCGCCCAAATATGTCAAAAAGCGCTACGACTGCTTTGAGTCCCATACCCCCAAAATCTGCCCAGCTTAGCACGCTAGCACATTGACAACTTCTACGGTCATGTTGTAGGCCTCTCACAGACTGGAGCGGCCTGGTCATTAGCTGTCAAATTTACTTTCGACCGCCACCGCAGGCCACGCCAGTGTGTTGCAGGCTTTATGTGCAAGACGTTGTATCACGTTGTATCCAAAGAGAATATAACCACTACATTGTGGCGGACAAGACCCTCCAACTCCTTGCACCCCTTACGTGTCAGGGAAGTCGATAAGGATCTTAAGATATGTTAGCGATATGTTGCGGCCCTTATCCCATTACGAATAAGAAAAACAGTCAAACGTTTTCAAATAGGTTAGTTTTGGCCAAAAACTATATAACAGTGTCAAAAAATGACAGCTTAGCTTAGCATAAAAATGGGCTAACCACAGTAGTATCAAAAATTCCCTTAAAATGCAAAAAATAACACCACGCCATGTAGTATGGACACAGTTAATATCAATATTTGGACATTCAAACTAAATTCACATACAAAACGATTATGCTTCCAATAAAAATCAAAAATGAAGATTTCCTTCTAAGTGATATATCGCTGTTTTCGTTGGTTGATAAAGAAACACAGACTGAATCAAAATGTGTTTCCGAACAAGGGAGCAATGCTTTTGATATAGATCCCAACACCACTGAACAAGAGGTTGCGAACTTACTTGAGTACTATAAAAATCTAAGTGAGTCGGGTATTTTCGACACAAAAGTTCCCATAGAAAATATAAAACAACACAAACGAGGGGTTGTTAGTGCGAAATCATCACACGGTACATTTCTTCTCGGTAATATCTTTCAGCAAGAAGAGCCTGATGCGTCGCACTCAACTGCAGCACCTGCTTGGAAATTAGATGCAAGTTTTGATAGAGAATTCCCTAACAGTGGGTTAATACACATACCTAATTTAGACACAGAAGATAGTAATCGAGATAATGTTCCTAATAATGCCTGTGTATTTATTCCAAATCAGCCATGGTTGGCTGTAGAAAATAATGAGGAAGATACTACTAAATGCAACCTCATAGTCAAAGAACATTCTTCTATTCATTCAAAAACTAGTAATGAAATACTATCAACTTGTTTGATTCGTACCTCCATTGAGCAAATTAATATTGACACTAAAGGTAGTAAGGAAGAAATGTCGGATAAAAAACCCAGTAATGAAGAAGCTTGTTCGCCGTCAGAAATGAGAAGGAGACGTCTGAACTACATAGCTGAAGGAGTAAAAAGATGCCTCTCCACCACTTTATCAACGATCATGGACCCTATCTGCAATGGAGCATGTAGGTCAAATAACCCGAAAATGGGAGAAATGTGCCCAAAAGACACGGCAAAAGAAAAAAACGTACAAGAAATCAAACCACCGATCCCAGACCAAACCAAACCAGATCCTCCACAAGTCGCGCCTAAAACGGGCATTGTATCCAAAATAAAAAAGTCTTTGTCAGGGTTATTTTGTGACCCTTGCCCTGCTTGCGAAGCCAAACCCAGTCCAAAACCTGCTTCATCTGAACCTCCTCCAGAACCAAAAAAAGAAGAACCGAAAAAAGAAGAAGTAAAGTGCAGTCCAAACAAGTTCTGTGGACCAGTAATTACACATCCATGTCCGCCACCACCCAAACCCCGTAACTGCGGTTTTGACAATGAATCAACACAATCTTTAAAATGCAAGGCAATTTCACCACTTATCAACGTAATTAGCCCCAATAATGAGTTTGTAAGTGAAGAATATGTATTAAAGAACAACGACCATCCTTCTATTTTTCTTGATATGTCAGCAAATAGAAATTCTGACAGCGTTGCAATTTCCAAACGTATTGTTGATGTGGTTACTGACCTCTCTACGGCGGCATCTAGCATAAAAGAGGACGATGATATTCACTCCAATGCTGAAAATATCTTATTGATGAAAGACAACACGATTGACGAAGGAAAGATACAGACAGAAAAATATAGCGGACCTATAGCTAAAATAATGAACGCGGTTGAGTCAACTGTGGCAAGTTTAAAAGAACATGTAGACCTTGATAGAATCACTTCTATCAAGACGGATGTCACTAAAGCACAAGTCAAAACCATAGAATCAAGAAATCCCAGCAGTGAATACTTTATCAGAGCCGTTGCTCCGGAAGTAATTAGTCAAAGTCATCCGTTTGTCCCTCCGCCGAGAGGTCTGTTTACTTCTTTTAAGTCTACTATTTTCAGATTCTTTGGTGAGAGGGAGAAAATGGAGCAGCCGTCGGATATCAGTTCTAACTCAGCTTCAGAAGCATCATCGGAAATTACAGATGAGTCAGCAAATGAAGAAAGTGATCCGCAAATGTAACTGACATAATTTTACAACAATTTATTAGAAAGGTCGTGAGGCTGAACTCGTGGATTGTTCCCTAACACTCATTTTATCAATAAAATTTTATGTATTCTAAGCCGGATTCTGAGAAACCCTAATTAATATAAGTTATATTTATTTCCATTCCATTGTATTCATTTATTACCCACGACTTCACGGAGAATGTACCTAGGTCGAAACTTTGTTTGATCATTTAGGTATTTGTAGTTTGTATCTATTTCCAAAACTTTGAAGGTTTCAATAGTACGCCACTATTAGTCTTTTCTGTCTTTTCGTCTGTGTCTCTGTTAATTTGTCTGTCACAGGCATGTCTCCTCGGCAGTACCTAGTAGGCAGATTAAATTAATAAACGGAATAGAAACAACTTTTAAAGTGAAATAAAACTTGTTTATTTCCTTATTCTTTTTACTCTAATGAGGTAATTTATTTTATTTATCGTATAGCAAATCAGTATTTAGAACCGTGAGATCTTGGAAAAGACAGTACGATTGCCAGGTTGTTGCACTTTTAGCACCGACCAGGGGTCACGTGCACGTCATGAGCTAATGACATTAGGATTGGGACTTCCACTAGGAAGTCAAGTAGCCCAGAAGCCAAGTATTATATCTACATGTTTCAGGAAATCCCGTTCTACACATAGTTCATCTACAGGATTAATTAAGGTATCTTGTTACAGAACTTTTGAGTAGCATGCATTCATAAAATTAATGATGAACGTTTTGTGTGTATGTAAGAAACTAAAGTGTGATGTGAGAGAAGCGAATGGCTTAAGTATTTCATAGTTTATTTATGAATGCATTCTGCCCTAACATCATGATGCGAGTTGGCTCGCAACGTATACTAGCCACAAAATAGTTTCCAACATCACCTAATTTATTATTCAATTAAAAGGGTGTCATTTGTAAGTAAGTTACATCATATCAAATTCGTTCACCCAATAAAAAGTTTAAGTTGACAAAGTCATCCATTCGCACCCGCGTATGAGAATTCAATGTTTTTATATTCTGTTTGAATACAACTAAGTAAGAACTAAGTACACAAGAAGAGTTGATAAAATCCTTTTTGCTCACCACGTAAAACCTCTAAAGCACCAAAAAATCGTAATGTGAATAAAGTTTGAAGTGTGTGCAAAAACAACTGGCTGTAATCACTGTCAATCCCACCATTTTCTGTCCAACCATCAATCAGTTCAGTTCGTCAGACTAAAATTCGAAAATCTCCAAAAAATATTAAAAATGTCTGACAACAGATACGAAGACTGCACCGGCCAAACCCGCGATAAAATCATCTGTTTACCTTGTAATGAAACCATACAGAAATTGAAAGACAATAATAAACCTAAGCAAGAAAGTGAAGGGAATTGTGCGAACTGCGTGTGTGGAAAGAATTGTTCCAACACTGACAATCCTCAAAGAAAAGGCTAATTTACTTGGAAAGTGAGTATTTTTTCGTATCTTTACAATCAGTTCATCCCTCAATACCTACCAAAGATGGGGACATGGAAATCATTAGACTAGATTGCTTAGGAAATGACGCCGCCGGTCTTGCATGGTAAATGTCGGAATCAATGATAATCATCATAATAATAATCATTTCATCATCATCATTACAACTGTCATTATTCGCTGTCATACTGGCATTTTGTTTCAAGACTACAGTCAGCATCAAATATAAATACTTTATTACGTTAAATATTACATCATATTATATGAAATAATATCATAAAAAGAGGAGGAATTTAATGTTCTATGATGGGCAAACCACAGCCGTCTTCACATCCAAATCCAAATCTTTCTATTCTCCTTCTCGTTCCTCTAATTTTCATAGAGTTGGCATCAAATAGATTTTAGCTATCAAAGTGACTAAAAGAACGTAAACATCCTTACCCTAATAATAATAAAGATGTTACCATATAGTTATATGGCTACTTTGGCTGCTTCTATATATTTGACGCCGACTGTACTTGGAAAAAAGTAAAGAGTCTGTTTGTCTTCATGCTTTCCTACTTGCCTGGAGGGATCTAGATCCTCAATTCGTTACCGTAAGATACGCGAATTAAGCGCAAGTAATAGGATATATGATCACCTTGTAATCAAACGTGGCCTGTGCCCAGCGGACAAAAAAACAAAGAAGTCGCGAAATGGCCCTACAGAATGGGTGCCATTGCCATCATGCGGGGACGGGGCGGGGTGTCAAAACGATGCCAGGCACCCGTTTAGTTTGTAAGGAGCTCGCATTTTGTTTTTTTTTGTTCACTGCCTGTGCCTAACTATACCACTAAATTTGGCAAAAAAAGGCCTGTCTTTCATAAAATCAAGAGTAGGTAAAGGTCGTTACCTTTTAATCCTTCAAAAATATGAATGTGGTGTGGAATGAACTCCCTGCCGAGGTTTTCCCGAGGGACTACAGTCTGGGGTTCTTCAAAAAAGGAGTGTATAAAATCTTAAAGGGTCGGCAACGCGCATGTAACAACCCTGGAGTTGCAAGCGTCCATAGGCTATGGTAACCACTTACCATCACGTAAGCTTGTTTGCCACCGAGGCGCTATAAAAAAATTTTTTTTGTTCATTTTATAGGTTCATCATTCCTGATACCAGCTTGCAGAAAAATGGAATAAATAGAACAGACTGAAGCCCACAACATTATCAAAATCTGATTTATACTTATCTAATAAACTGATTTAAAGTTGTTTATTAGTTTGGTTTTGTTGACACAATAGTACATTACGTAACTAGGGTGGTGAATTAGTGAATGCCCCAGATCGTAGGTGTTTGTGGCCCGAACCGAAGGTGAGGGCCATAAATATGCGCTCTGGGGCTTTACGAATTACCGCCCGTGTTGCGTACAAAATTTTACGTCTTCACCTGGCCACAATGCGAGTTATCCCGTACGCGCGGCGTGCAGAAAAACTCGCATTATGGTCAGGTGTGACGTAAATAAGATTGTATGCCTAGTAATGACGATTTGGATAAAGACTCCTATTTACCCCCGTATGCGGATGTCAAAATTTTGCAATAAAATTATGACAGAATTAGACGTGAAACAATAGCTTCAAATCATTGGCATGAATCCGTACCCAAGCATACCGCAGGGGTTAACTGAGGTTAACCTTTTCGCCGCCACGGTGAATTCCGTAAGTTGTCTCACACGCCAGTCTTTGTAGCAAGACTGGCGCGGCCTGGCCGCGGCGGATCATAGTAGACTTGTCATTAGCTGTCAAATTTTACATCGACAGTGGCGTATGAAGTCATTGTCGTGGCAAGTGGGGGCACTAAATATACTGACTTTATATCAAACCAATGGCGGCGAAAAGGTTAAACAATCATCATTATCTTAATCCTGGGATATCAGTAGTATATCGCAGCTTTTAAATTGGACTTTACTGCAATAGGTGTTACTAATCACGTGATCATCATCATCATATCAGCCGAAAGACGTCCACTGCTGAACACAGGCCTCCCCCAAAGAGTGCCAAAATGACCGGTCCTGTGCCACCCGCATCCAGCGGAGTCCCGCAACCTTTACCAGGTCATCAGTCCACCTTATGGGGGGCCTACCCACGCCGCGCCTTCCGGTAGGTACGTGGTCGCCACTCAAGAACCTTTCCGCCTCAACGGCCATCGGTTCTAAGTGCTATATGCCCCGCCCACTGCAACTTAAGTTTAGCGATTCGGAGGGCTATATCGGTTACCTTGGTTCTGCTGCGGATAGCCTCATTTCTGATGCGATCACGCAGAGAAACTCCCAACATGGCCCTCTCCATTGCCATTTGGGTGATGTTTGTAGTCTTTGATACACAGTCTACGCCTGAGTTAGGATGGCTTCGGGAATTGCAATGAAATACTTACTTACTTACTCCGTTGGCTCAGCTACCCAAAATTGATAGTTGTAAGTGTGGAAATAAAATATAATATAAAAAAAAAGAAATAAAAAGAAATAAATAAAAAAGAATTTTGGCCTCCGACAAAAACGCTAAATCTTGCCAATTACAGATTTGGAGCACGCGCAGATCCGCCTGATCAATGAAATAGTTAAAAGTATTGTGTACCCCTATGTACCTTAAAGGCCGAGCCACGCCGACTGCGAGTGCAGCACGTCTGAGTGTGCAGCACGTACACCGCTGCGTTGTAATGTATGAATCCTCATACGACATGACACACCGGATGCGTCTGCGTGCACGTATACGCAGACTACTGTACACGCAGTCGGTGTGGCTCGGCCTTAAATAAAATTCTGTGTACCTCTCTTAAAAACCAGCTATCTTCAAAAAAGGTCCACCCGAAATACTTGTATTCACAGTGGGCTTTCCTGTGACCAAAACTTAAATAAATAAATCGTATAAACCAATATCATATTATTTATTATTATTATTTATATACATCTTGAAAATGCCTATTTATTGGGTGGATACGGGCTGAATAGAATAGATGTTTTTAATTTTTATTGGCTTTTATGGCCAATTCACACTTTGATTAGTGATTAGTGCGAGTCCATACATTTGCTGCGAGTGCGAGTTTTTGTATGCACTCGCACTAATCACTAATCAATGTGTAACCATAACCAGGCCCTTATGCTAAACACATCCTTACTGAACTTTTTAAATGAGTACGCTAGCCTACATGGCAATAAACATTACATTCAGAAAAAAAAGAACAATCCATCAAACCCTGTCAAATATGGCCGGTGGCGGCTCACGCGCAAAAACCAACCCCTGCAAAAAGGATCCACCAGTAGAAAAAGGAGACATCGTCAAAGTAAAAAAATGCCTCATCCCACCAGACCCTGAACCGATTCTGCCAACACCATGCGAAATACAAATAAGAGAAGAAAAGTTAAAAAGAGGCGTGATATTCTGCCCGAAACCGCCTCCTGAGCCCCACCCCCCGATCCCTCCCTGCTTAGCAATTTGCTTGGAAAAGGTGAAAAACGTCCCGGTCCCTATCCATCAACACGATGCACCAAGAAAATGTCCTGTTCAGAGAGTAGAAACCGGTTTTGCGAGATGCAACAGGATCAGAGACGCAAAAGCCGCTCATGAAGATTTGCCTTGGCCCGGCTGCCCCCCCGAACCGCCTCCCCCTCCCCCGTATATCGAGACCCCTTGCGATATACAGAACAAACAGCAAGCAGAGGCCAGGTGTAAAGAGAAATACAAACGCTTTTATCCGCCCGCGAAACATTGACGAAGATGATCACATCGAAGATATCACAGGTATCTCGAATCCTATCAATAGAGAAACCAATGGACTTGCAAAACTTAATGATTTAATCAAGAATAACGCACAAGCTGGTGACCTTAACATTGGATTTTAAATAGAAATAGCAAGGAATTTTGATCCAGAAAATGTCGAACCCTCCAATACGTATACATCTAGGTATGAATTCATTTGCAGCTTTTTTGCTTTCAAATAAAAAACGGGAAGAAACCACATATGACGATAATGTTGAGGGTGATATCCGTGAATTGAAAATAGATTTACTGAAAAAATTTGAAACACTGAACGAGGTAGACACTGAAAATGAGTATAGCAGTCTTCTGGATTACTTGAGACACACTGAATCTAAGAAATAAACCAGTCTTAATATATTCCCCTTCTTATTGTCAACCCTAGATCCCTAGACCCTTTAGCGGTCAATTATAGTTATGGCGCCGTAGGTTCAGCGAAGTGAAGCGAACAGAGTTTTTGAAACAATATAATGCGTCTGTTTAAAATACGAATAGTAATATTGAGGCTTTCCTACAGGGATATCAGTGAATCGAAAAATGTTTAAGGAATTTTCGCTCGGTAGAAAAAAACCACAAACATAGGTCTAAAAGGGACTAAAATACACTTAGAATATTCGTAACAAATTATGCACAAAAGCTAAGAATATTAACATGGCTTCTAAAAATCGGCAATATCATGTTTGAGAGAAATCAGTGATTACATTTTTATTTATTTGAACGGCCAGAAAATTACAATTAATTATTATTATTTAATTATTATTCCCCCGTGTGGTGTCGGGTTAGAATTTCACCATCCCCTTTCTTCCCGTGGGTGTCGTAAAAGTTGACTAAGGGACCAGGGTTGAAGTGTGTTGTGGGCGATGGGCTAGCAACCTGTCACTGCAATATCACATTTTGTCGATCTTTTATACCCACATTTATGCTAAAAGTGGCGCTGGAACATAAGTTTCATGTGCTCTGCCTACCCCTTTTAGGGATAAAGGCGTGAATGTATGTATGTATGTATGTATGTAGAAAATTACAATTAAAAACATGATATTATCCGCACTTCCGAACACGCACTTCCATCTCGCTCACGCTTATGCTCAATGAGAGGGAGAGAAGACCATGAACCTACGGCGCCTTAAAGCAATGACGCGTAATTTCAAGTCCAAGAGGCAACCGGATGGCTGCTGGAAAATTGAAAAAAAAAAATGTCGCCAGGTATTTGATTCAAACAGCAGTATTATAAACTGCGTACACCCTTTCTGGCAACCGCTGTTTCAATCGGCTATCTCGCGGAAAAAAACTCTTACATTTTTTCTATTTCCTTCCCAGTCCAAGTTGACTCAGTTCGGGTTGCACAGGGGAACCGCCCTTCAGGGAACACTTCGGAAGCTCAAATACCGCGAGCCATCCGGTTTCCTCTTCGACGTGGCATTGCTCTGAATAGTACCTAAGTAACCCTATATCATAAATGAAATAAAAAAGATTGTGTTGTGATCAATTTACGGATCAAATTAGAATTTATTGGTAGAGTTGTCAAATAGTCAAAGGGCTAAAACATACATACATACAGATCCCCGCCTTTATCTCTAAAAGGGGTAAGCAGAATACATGAAACTTACATTCCAGTGCTACTTTTAGCATTAATGTGGGTATCCAAAATGTGATATAGCAGTGGAGGTTGCTAGCCCATCGCCCACAACACACTTCAAACCTGTTCCTCTAGTACGACTCTTACGACACCCATAAGAAAAAATAAACTCTTGGGTTGGTGTTATGAATTATGATAGGAGTATGAACTAAAGTACAATGAATGTAAGAAAAACCTCATTGCAACAATTTTATTTTCACAATAACAATATTTCCATACAAAATACAACATAAATAAACATTTACGTAAAACTCTTCCAAGCAAGCAAACTGACTAGAGTTGCATCTTTAAAATTAGAAAAATACCTACAGTGGAAAAAAAAAATTTAACAATCATAAATATAGTTTATTTTTTAAATAGCAATAATATAGAATTTTACAAAATTTCACTAATATGTAGTAAAATATTTGGCACGTATGTATGTACTATTTCCTAATAATATGGGGCCACAAATTCACAGTCCAACATTTAAACACATACATATTAGGTAGGTATATCTGTAATAAATAAGTAAGGCACATACCTAGTAGGTATATAACATTAGTAATAAATATTCTGCATTATTTATAATAAAACTTCAGGCATTTGCGAAAAGCTATCCAAAAACTAGAATCTTCTAAAACCCCATTAAAATTTAGAATATTAAACTCCGAACGCTTCAAAAATATCATCCATCGCATTTAAAATATTAAAATGCTTAAGTACTTAAGATTAAAAATAACATTACAAGCTACACGGTCCTTTAAAATTTGCAAAATCTTCAAAAAACCGGCCCCAGGCTGGAGCCGGGTTTAAAAAAGGCCAAAAAGGGGTACCCCTAAAGGGTAAAGGGGTAGGGGTAACCCTTGGGTTAAGACCGAGTGCAGTTACCACACTGCACTGGTGAAGGGTAATCCAAGTATAAAAGTACAAAATATCATTTTCTCTGAGGCGGCTGCATTGGTGGCTGGTGGAAGGGGTGATACTGCCGTGACAGTATGCTCTCCTGAAAAAAAAATAATTGTCAAGTTAAGGTAATTGAAGCCCGATAATGCTCTGAAACAAAATATTAAAATATAATATGATAGTCAGGGGCACATAAATCCAAAGGAGCGCCAATGTCTTTACAAAGGTGACATGTTATTTTCAAAATGAATAAAAATAGTATGATATGCCCATCTAACTAGTGGCATAATGTTGAGAGGTCACTGTACTATACATTATGTATAACACTTAAACCCCCCTTCATACCCTTTTTAGGACATCTAAATTCTAACCGACAGACCGAAGAATTATATTTGGAAACAAAATTTTGTCTGTCAGAAATAATATAACTAACCTCTCAAGTTTTTTATATGAATATTAAAATCAAATCATAATATCATTAATTTTGATATCACAGCGGCCCACCGATAAAATATCTACTAATAAGTTATACTCACCACATTGTTTGGCAGTTGTTGCGATCTGTCCATCTGCCTCTCTTGCAAAATGATTTGATTGGCAGCGCTGTGAACAAAAGTTCAATTAAAAAGAACACTGTACCTTAAGATACTATACACCGTGGACGTGAATAACCCGAAAAATTTTAACCACGCATTCCTGAGGTCATTAGGAGTAAGAAATATTATATGAACCCCAACAAAAATTCAGCAAAAAAATATATTTTTTTTGCTTGTTTTGTCGGTTTTTGTAAATAAAACTTGGATAACTATCGCTTTTCTATGGAAATTATCCCTTTTAATACAACGGTAAGGATTATTTTTTCAAAAAAGGTTAAATTTAGTGAGTGCTGGCACTTTGATATCTGTCAATAGCGACGCAAAACTGGCCAACATCGGTAGCAACGTCACAATCAAAAGAGCTAAATTCACGTTAGTAATCAAAATAAAAAGTTTACATGAAAATTGATAATATCTTCAAAACTAAGCCGGCAGTGACTGGGGTTCACATAACATTTTTTGCTCCTAATGACCTAAGGAATGCGTGGTTAAAATCTTTCGGGTTATTCACGTCCACGGTGTATATTGACAATTTTACAATATATTCATTTTATATTTTAAATTTTAACTGTTTATAAAACTGGGCAACATTATTTACCCACGAGTCAAAATGACAATATATTATGCAGAACAACTCATTACTAGTGTTACAAGGCCCAAAACAGACGATGAAAACGCAACTGCAGCGTCTAGTTACTTTTCAGTTTCATTTGATTTTATGACATAGGCATCTTTGAGCGACCACACATGACACAACCATTTTGAAACCGGTTTACTATGTTTCAAACCGGTTGCGTCATGAGTGGTTAATCAAAGGAGTCTATGGCATAAACTCAAATGCAACTCAAGAGTAACTAGACGCAAGTTGCAGTTTCGTTACAGTTGCGTTTTACCGTCTGTTTTAGGCCTAACCGTTATGGGTAAGTAGGTATACTTGATGAGTAGGGGAATGTCAGAATTTGGGAGCTATAGCTACTCTAAGCCATTGAACAAATCAAAACCTTGGAATACTTAGGCAGTTTTATAACCTGTAACTCTAGATGAACTTCGGATATCGCCCGCATAGTCATGGCCAAAAAAGCCTTCAATGCTAAAAAGCAAATATTAAAAGCAAAAATACATCGGAATATCAGAAAGACCTACATCTGGAGCATAGCGCTGTACGGAAGCGACACGTGAACTCTAACCCAGCGTGATAGAAAGACTGAACTCATTTGAAATGTGGTCACGGAGAAAGACAGAAGAAGAGCAAACGAAGAGGTTCTAAATTTGATAGGAGAAAGATGTCTACTAAAAACGATCGAAAACAGAAGGGGAAATATGGAAAAGATAGAAGGAAGGAGAAGCAGGGGAAGACCAAGACCTGCGTTTAAGGACCAAGCTAAAGAGAAAGTTAATGTAATGTCGTATCAAGAGCTCAAAACAGTGGCAGAGAGAAGAACAGAGTGGCAATTACTCCACCGACAAGAGCCCGGCTCTTAAGTTTATGATGATGAGCTACTCTATCCGAGCAAAGTTGAAATAAGTATGTTAGTTACCCTTGACACGCAAAGTTGTAGGGTGAGAGTTGTGCTGGCGGACAAAGTTGTATTTAAGGGTTACTTACACTTGCCGAGCAAAATTGTAGTTTATGGGTACCTATGCCGGGCAAGTTGTAGTTAAGGTGTAACGTTAAGTTACCCAGGGTGTACCAAAATGAGGTGTCAACCGATCAAGGGCATAACAGGCATCGTGTTCTGATAAGGAAAAGCTAAGATATTTTTTTACGCGATTTTTCTATACATTTGTATGAAGCGTTGGCCGACTGGGGCGACCTGTTCCATATTGTAATATTTTAGTTTGGCCAAGTTCTTACGTGTCCATCGCCTCCTGGGAGAGGCCGAGGGCCTCCTGCATCTCACGTGAGGTACTCTGGAGAAAATCGCGGTCGCAGTATTTGCCGAGGCCCTGCTCTGTCAAAACCTGCAAAACGGTACAAAATAACGTTCACAACTCGTTACATTACATACATACATACATACATATAATCACGCCTCTTTCCCAGAGGGGTAGGCAGAGATCACGGATCTCCATTTGCTACGATCCTGGCAAACCACTTTCGCTTCACTCACTTTCATAATATTTTTCATACATGCTCGTCGATTTAGGGTACTTTTGACCTGGCCTTTTGTTAAGATTTCTCCAATTTGATCGGAGAAAGTTCGCCTAGGTCTTCCCCTTCCAACTTGCCCTTCCACTCTTTTTATATACACTTTCTTCGTTAATCTTATTTCATCCATCCTCTCTACATGCCCAAACCACCTTAACATACCCTTCTCAATTTTTGTAACTATATCTCCATCCATTCCACACTTATCCCTTATAATACTGTTTCTGACTCTATCACTCAATTTAACTCCACACATACTTCTCAACGCTCTCATTTCTACTGCATTCACTCGACTTTGATGTCTTTTCTGCCACACCCAACTTTCACTACCATACATAAGTGTGGGCGCCAAAACTCCCCTATGCACAGCTATCGTTACAGTAGTACCACAAATATAAGTTACAACGATGTACCTGCGCAGAAAGCATTTTTTGAAAACATTTTAGCCAATCATAAGGCAGCGCGTTTGCGTGGGTAAAATCTTGAACGCCCATTGGCCGAAATTTTGCGCGACGCCGGCTGCTTTATCTAGCGCCATGAGCGGAAAAGCACGAGTTCACCTGCCATTGCATATTGTACTTTACGTATAGTGCAACAAAATCTTTATTGGAATGGTCATACGTTCGATTTCATTAAGTACCTGTCAGCACTCGTCGGCGTGAACGAAGATTGTCGATATAGCTTATATTTGTGGTAGGTACTACTGTACCAAACAGTTTAAACTCTCAAGCTTTATACATTTTGACTATGCTCGTATGCTTACATTTTCAACTTTTTTACATTTGACACCTTTAGGCTACATTGTTATTGTACTTATAGCTTTTTTTAAGGGGTCCTAGTTCATTAAAAAAATAGTTACAAACCAACGCGTAGCAATAGCGTTTCAAAAGTTTATGCGAGTTCGAATTCCAGTAAAGGAAATTTAGTTGCGAGCATAAATGCTTCAGCAATTTTAATTATAAGGCTATTACGATCCCTGGTCACCATCACGTTACCATACTCTTTAGCTATACAGGATGACACATAAGACGTAATACAAAATAGCAAAATGTGAATCTATCCATGATTCTGAGCAACTTTTACTGATTCCCATTTTGCTATTTTGTATTACGTCTTATGTGTCATCCTGTATAGTTATGGTAAAAAAGCGCCCATTATATTATAGTGGTTTAATACATACACGAGCAATAAGGGTCTCCGCTGGATTCTCTACACAATAAGGCACGTTGTTGTTCGGATTCGACCTTTGGTCATGACCTGTAATGACAATTACTACATTAACACATGCAATGCCAAACATTTCGTAACGCTACGTAGCCGGTACCGCAGTTTTTCAGCTTCGTAGAAGAAAACGAGCACTGTGAGCAGCGTGCCCACTTATATCCTGGCAACTAATGTTGAAGGCGAATACGGTAAACATGCGCTGTACCGGCCCGGCCGCGACAATACGCGAATTGCGGCGCGGCAAGCGTTGTATCAGTTCATTGCGCGGGCGAGACGCGCATCGCACTACGGTTAGTTGGGATCACACGCAATGAATTAGTAAACCGTTCCTTGTTATTGTGTTCATACATTCGTTGACATTGTCTTAATATTATATATTATTTTTTTCTGTTTTTGACGATCGTGATATTTCTGCGACTTCCTTTGCTACTGTAGAGGTTGTCTACGTAACCTCTACGGAGCTGGACAGCACTACGCAGACGTTCGGCGTTAAAATCAAGCTTCAAACATTCAAGTCCAATCAAGTCCATTTGAATTTTTAGCTTTTTATTTTTAAATACTACGCGCATACTAGAAGATACCTAAATATTTTACAGAGGAAACACTTTATTTTTACAAATTATCAATATTTTTTTGCAGTTTTTTACATACAGCGCCACCTCTCTTTAATCTGAGGCAGTCTCTGGCATCTGCCACAGATTAACCAGTGAAAGTGTAACTTCATAAGTTCTCACTAGATGGCGCCCATAGTGCCATGGCTTTTATATTACATTTAAGACAATTACATGTAACGTTTCATATACTGTCACGTATTTTATTACAAAACCAGTTATTTACCCGAAACCAAGTGAAAAGCAGACTTACTTATTATATTTGTGGTAAAGTATAGTAGGTACTACTTAGTAACGGGAAAAAAATTACAAATTGAATTGTATTTGACAATCATTTGGAACTGTGTACCTTTTTTTACGAATCCATGTTGTTCATTTGTTATTTAGCGAACGCAAAGACATCTTTTAATATTAATTCAAATGCCACCACAGAAAGAATATAAAGCATAGCTGTTAGTAGAAATATAGATTAGTAATTATTTTAAAAAGCAAACAAACAGAAAATATATACATATAATATTTATAAGTAAATAAATATTTGTAAATCGAATGAATGTCAATTGGCATTTTAACAACCAAGATTCCCTAAAGCCCGTACTTAAAAATCGGTCTTCAACTTGAATTATGTAGCTAGATGTAAAATCATAAAGACCACAATTTGACAGGTTTACTCAAAGGTACACTGGTAGACAATGCTTATGGCATTTAGTGTGCCTCCCGTTTTCTTCTCTGCCATAAACATTTAAAATAAATTTTATGTATCAAAACTGAGAAGAGTCTACGAAAATGAGCACATATTAATATTAAACCCCTTATTCATAAAACTAATCAAACCTCTATTAACTAAAATAAGTTTCGTCCCTTTCTCTCAAAACACATGCCAAAATGAGAGATAAAGACAAGCAATTTTTACGGCATTTAAACAACAATAGGTTTGATGAACGTTCATGAATAATGAATATATATTTCCATAATAAGCTATTGACTATTTAATTGACTATTTAGGTACGAGGTTTCCAAGAATAGTAATAAATTTTAGTGAATGTTGGTATGTCAACTGACGGATTGCAATGATGCAGAATCACAACACACTAAAACGGACTTACGTTGGCCTCTCATCGTCTGCATTAAATGATTGGAGGTTTTTCTGCAACATTCAGCTTGTTTGTACTCTTTTATGTATATTTTAATGTGCCATGATTTAGATTAAAACAACAATTTTGACATAGAATACATCAAAATGACGATAACGCATTTTACAGCGGAACATAGATTTTTGCTTTATAACGAAAAAATCCATACTTGGAGATACTCAATTAGAGGTGTTCCACCAGTGAGATCATTATCGTCGGCACGGCTATCACAGGACGGCGACATAGACTATCCGTCTCTTTCTAAGTGTTCTATATAGAAAGAGACGGATAGTCTATGTCGCCGCGACACAGCTCGTGGCTTGTCCATATAGACGTACAGACATATTCATAATATATATGGGACCTAACATATAGCATCTAGAGTAACTGCTATTTTGGAAAAACGTTTTTTATTTGACATTGGCCTTTAAAAATTATTACTGAGTGTTTTCTGTTAAAAGCTTGAAATGATATGAATACTAAACAATAGATAATTATTTTAAATACAATATCTAGATTTTTATTATATCAGACGGAACAATAGCAACAAAAATAACTACAACAATTATTTTAGAAATACCTACTGATAATTTAACGTATTTGAATCCATAATATTTAATGTATAATCTTCGAAAAAACATATCTAGTCACTTTTAATACAAATTAGATCTTAATCTCAACATTAATTATTAGAGCTCGCAATGAATGAGCCCGAAATAACTTTAATTATGTTCTCATAAATTTCCTAATAAAAATACTTGACATGTGCTTTCCGTGTATACGCTTCAAATAGGTTCATTTTTTTTCTATAATGGGAATAAAAATCTCACGCATAGTACAATCAATTTATCAAACGTGGTTGTTTGACAATCATCACCACAAAATTATACAGCGCCACTTCAGCGACATCTAGTAAAATTATTACGAACTACAATGTATTTTTCCTCGACGAATTCTTCTCCAACTTTGCACGTGTATGTCTCGCATTGTGGTAAGCCCGATCGTGTCGAAAGGAATTATCAAGCGGGCAAAACAGTTCGTAAGAATGTACACAGATGGCGCTGGGATGAACATATTTCAACGATATGATTGATACGACTTTTTTTATTTATAATAATAAATAAATTACAGTTACTTATATAACAGTGACTTACTCGATAGCATGGAATATCTTTTCGGAATCCTTCCCTCCAAGTAGTGGTTCCATCGCAATCTCTTCGTCGCTCGCGTGGTGGTCGTTGTATTTTCTGTCAAAACAACAGTCCTTTTTATACTTACAAAGCGAGAACAACCGATTGTGCTCACGGCGATCAAACATTTTTCTGTCGCATATTGACACAGTTACGTCTCCTGAGTCACTTCTTAGAACTGTTAATGTATGGGATTGATAGGGTTGTAGACTCAAAATTGAAATATGCCCAGTGGCGAAAATCCCAAAGAGATATCTCAAAAAATTACCAAGCTACGACCGTTTTAATATGGTTTGTTAGAGAGAGAAAACGCTCGGGGGACGTGACGTCACGTCACGACACTCAGCGAAATAGTAACTGACAATTTATATGAAGGTGTGTTTTGTAGAAAAAGGACCGAAACCCCTCTTAAAACTTTCGATAGTTATAACTTTAGGACCTGCTTTAGTTATTTTTCCATTTGACTAGATTTTTAATCCTTTTTCGAAAATAAAAATCATTATTGGTTAAGTTATTTCTAGTCTACACCCTTATTATTGCACCAAATCTGGGGCACGCCAGTGCTCCCGCCAAGACAAGCCAATTTATTTATACTTACGATGTGTCTTCTTGCGGTATTCGCCCGTCCATTCCGAATTCTCGTCTCATCATAGTGCCTAAATCGTCTTTTTCATTAAGATCTAAAAGAAATAAAAAAACAATGATTCATAAAATACGACTTGCTTTGTGACGTGACTCTTATGAAGTCGCAAGCTATACCTAAGCTATGGTGTCAGCTTTCCATCACGCAGGAGGCATACTCGTTTGCCACCGCTGTGATGCGAAATAAATACTTTTGTGAGATTTTGAAATTTAAGGAGCCCAAGATTCAACTTGTCTTTTCCCCGTATTGACACAGTTCAGTTCTTCAATATCTACACGGACAACCTTTCAAAAATATCTACACATGCGTCTTATGTGAGTAATAGAAAAACACTGTCATCATCATCATCACCATCATCATCATCATCATCATCATCATCATCATCATCATCATCACATTATCGGCCGACAAACGTCCACCGCTGGGCATAATGGGCCCCAAAGACTGCCACACTGACCGGTCCTGCGCCACCCGCATCCAGCGGACTCCCGCGACCTTTACAAGGTCATCAGTTCACTTAGTCAGGGGTCTACCACGTTGCGCCTTCCGGGTATGTGGTCGCCACTCCAGAACCTTTCCACCCCAGCGGCCATCGGTTCTGCGCAATGTGCCCCGCCCACTGCCACTTAAGTTTAGCGATTCGGAGAACTATATCGGTTACTTTGGTTCTGCTGCAGATCAGGGTCAAGCAACGAAAGTAGTAATGAAGATATTTTTTAAAGGTGTCTGCATAGTTTTGGTGAGGTAGGGCACAGCGAAATGTCATCCCGCTCGAATGAGGAGCAGCCCAACTGGGGAAGTACCTCCGCCTTGCAGAAGACCACAGCCATAATAACACTACTACTTGATGCTCTGTAGGAGTGTTGTGTTCCTGGAGGTGACCAAGGTCGCCAGAGCTCCCGAGGATGCGTTGTGTTGAGAGCGAGGGAATTTGTTCCTTCAACTGTCAACACGGCGAATCCTCAAACATATCAAGGGCGGCAACGTATGGAACATGGGCTACTCCTTTGGAGTTGCATGCGTCTATAGGCTGCGGTGTCCGCTTACCATCAGGCGGGCCGTACCCTTGTTTGCCACAATACAAAGTAGTAAAGTAGAAATCGACCCAAATGGTGGCAAACAACTGTATGTCTAGACAGAATTACTTACTAATTTTAACAGACTTGGATGCTCTATCTGGAGGTTTGTGCATCTCAACTCGTCTGTGTTTTTGGCCCCTGAAGCTCTGCAAAACGCCGAACAGCGGGTGCGTGCGCTGAAATAGGATAGTTTTCGCTCTTTGTTACTTGTTATCATGCTGTGCATACAAGAATACCTATGAAGTATTACGTACTCGTCCATACAAAAAGAAAATGTTTTTCCACTTCTAAATATTTTCCAATATCAATGATTTTTTAGTACGTTTTTGACACAATGAAAGCCTTAGGTTTGTGGGTTTCCCTTTCTAACTACTGGCCAAGAATTTGGTACCCAGCCTAATCTCAGTTAAATTCGAACACAATTTGTTGGAGATGGAGTACTTACATATACTAATGTGCAATAAATTCAAAGTTATAGGCACCCCAAAAACTTTTTTTTTAAAGCGAAACCTATAAACTTAGACTATATTATGCCGAAGCGATCGAAATCAAAGTGATTTGTTAAGATTTAGTTAGTGGAAACCGTTTTCTTACGAAATGAAAATTTCATCAAAAAAGTGCATATTGTCGTAGTTGCTCCAAAGCTATTCTTCCATCTTAACCAAAACCGCTGATTTATTTAAGGGGCTACCCGAGGTTTCCATCGATTTTTGACAAGTTATGAATCGTATTCTCCTACTTTTGCACTACAGATATAAGTATAAATCAAACGGTTATCGGTTCTTCAATCTTTTATCTCCATTTTGGTCTGCCGGATTTTGAAACAAATGAATACATAATTTTGTATGATCTTTTTAAACATTGTCTAAAATAACACTTATTTTGTATCTCTATTGACGTGAAAGATCTAACACATACGAAATCTACATATTTGGGTTCGTCTGTGACGTCCCTGAAAACTGGTCTAGGGTTTTCATTTTAAACCAAATAACACAATAGTTATGGCCAGAAACCGGTTTTTTGGCCTAAAATTGTTCAACTTTGATGCCAAATATCTCGAAAACAATGAACTTTGAAGTAAATATGGGATACTATATTGCTTAAAGCCGTTGTTGTTAACATAATAAGGCTTTGGCTGTTGGAAATAGAATTCGTTCTGATTATCAGTGCACCATGCTCTTTCTTACTCATTGAATAAGAATAAGAATATTTTTTATATTAGGAGAACAATATTTCTTTGCTATCCCGCTAAAAAACGTGCTGGTCTATTAGTGAAGATAAGATGCAACTATTTGCGTAAAAACATGCAAAAAATTACAGCAAACCACCACCAATAATGACAAAAACCTCGACACGTGTTTCGCCTCTCTACGAGGCATCATCAGGAGATGCTGGCAGGAGATGTTGCTTGCGCCACGTCCACTGAGCAAATGACCCGCCCGGGTGTTCTTCCATCTCTTTCACGCATGAACGGTAGTATGGGGGGACAGAATATAAATATGGCGGATGGCTCCGGGCGGGTCATTTGCTCAGTGGACGTGGCGCAAGCAACATCTCCTGCCAGCATCTCCTGATGATGCCTCGTAGAGAGGCGAAACACGTGTCGAGGTTTTTGTCATTATTGGTGGTGGTTTGCTGTAATTTTTTGCATGTTTTTACGCAAATAGTTGCATCTTATCTTCACTAATAGACCAGCACGTTTTTTAGCGGGATAGCAAAGAAATATTGTTCTCCTAATATATCATGGACTTCCGCAAAGTAACGCCTGATTCAATAAATTATTTAGAATATTTTTTGTGACCATAAGTTTAAATAACAATTTTCTTTAGACACAGTGACTTTCACACTAGGCACAGCCTATATCGTGGTAGTCATATCGAACACGTGAGTTACAAAAATCATGCGGCTATTAGAATAGATTTAAAAAGGGGTTTTTTTTTTTACAAAGCGGGCAAAAACATGTAGGTGTGAATGCGTAATGTAGTGTGAGTATTGGTGAGTATTGAGTGAATGAATGTGGGAGATGTGTGGGAGTGTGTGTAGTGTTCATGTAGGAGAGGGAAGGATGCAAATAGCTCTTTACTTCAGGGCTTCTTCAGCCTGTTCGTAAGTCCAGGACAATAATAGCTCCCGTATTAATGTCTTAGCCGCTGCAAGTCGGCAGAGTTTTATATCACAGACTTTCACGATGTGATTATAAACACGAGGTAAGATAAATACTTTGAAGCGTTTTGCAAATGCAGTCTTAGTAGTAGGGTATCGGGACTTATAAACTCTTTTGTTTAGCAGGTCAGGATAAATAAATAAATAATAATAAATAAATATAAGGGGACAATGTTACACAAACCGACCTAGTCCCATAGTAAGCTCAATAAGGCTTGTGTTATGGGTACTAGACGACGATATATATAATAGATATAAATACTTAAATACATAGAAAACATCCATGACTCAGAAACAAATATTCATGCTCATCACACAAATATTTGTCCTTACCGGGATTCGAACCCAGGACCTTCAGCTTCGTAGGCAGCGTCACTACCCACTAGGCTAACCGGTCGTCAGTCATATGGCCGTCGTCCATATCGGCCGTCAGGATATGATGGTAGTTGCACAATTGTCTTATGAGTGAAGATGGTGGCTCGATACAAAACTAATTTACTAACGCTTAACACTTCAGCTTCCTTGTAAAGATCTATGGTAGGATAGCGTCGGGGTCTACGAAGGGCCACCTTCAAAACTGCTCTCTGCGCTCTTTCCAAGAATATCAGTAATGATTTTGACAGTTGATGAGTTTGACAGGCTAGAATAGCACCACCTCCTTTCACCCCACTCGTTTTATAAGAATCAACTATGGGAAAATTGTTGAAGCTGCAACCATGCAATCTAACCTCTTTATTTTTAGAAGTGCCACTGAAAGTTAATTTCAATTTCTCCTCCTGTCTCTTTTGCTTAAAAAATTGTAACTTTTATATAGAAAACTCCAATGGGTTTCAGACATACTCAAATAGTTATGAAACGTCTTCACATGCACGCATTTACGTTCTTTTTACATTTTGAACCGATACGCGTTCTTAATCATGACCACCTCACGGCATCGCTCATAATTAAGAACGTGAGACGTGAATGTACCATTTCGTAATATTTTAAAATGGCAACTATTTTTATAACACAAAAATAAGACCGGGTTGCACTCCGGGAGTGCCGGCAGAAGTGAAAACTCAGACACACCTTAAAAGCTCAATATCACTAGTTATAGGAGTCTTACATGCAATGCAATCCTTTATGTATGTATTTAACGACAAAATCAATGTTAATGTTTGCACACGAAATAGTTCAAAGGATGTTTTGACCTAGCGCACTACGATTAAGGTTCAGTTTCTTAACTCTGTTGATGTCCGTCGCAGCTCGCGTACAGTAAATGACCGTGACAAAAAGGTCCTAATCGCCATGCAGATATGCACTTACGCGTCTCTAGCAACGACTGTCTCAAATCTCACGTTCTGTGAATCTTACGGCCACGTGACCTCCTACGCTCCTATACCTGTGGCGAGTTTAACAATTTTCCCCCAACCCAAAAAGTTCACAGTGCCGCTAAAGAAGCTTTCAATTCAAAAAAAACTCACTCGGTGTGTAGGCTCCACCGCTTCAGTCACCAAGTCATCCAGGTTCCCTGATATGGCCCTCTTCAGCTCAGGTCCTGCCTCATGCAGGGTCCGCAGACCAGCCTGCAGCGTCATCTGATTGGTCTGGACGGACTCGGCCGCCGCTTGCTCCTTTCTTTTCCTAAACCTTTTATTGGAGAGCGTAGGTTAATATTGATAGAACTTGTGAAACTAAAGGTGAGAGAAATTGGTGATCAAGATCAGATGATATGAATTAAATAATTATTGAAAACACGAAGCCTATTGTCAATAATGTGCTATTAATAAAATTGAATATCGATAGAAGTACAAGTAAAGCTAAAATTGACAGTAATTTTATTGGTGATCAAGATCAGACGATAATGAATAAAGTAAAAATTGAAAATACGAAGCTTACTGATGATACCAATTGTGCTATTAATATTGATCATTGGTTTATGCGAGGATATGAAGAATTATTAATATATTAACATTTACCAGAGTATTTTTATGGAACGTAACGGTGTAAAATTACCTGTGAGATCGTTGGTGATGGACCTACAGTTAGTTATATGTATTTAACGCTAAAATATAAGAACTATAAAATCAAACAATATATTTATCACTAAAGGTTAATATTACTTAACTAAATTATTATTATTTGAAAACTATTAATACATGTCTTCTCGGTGTCGCGTATTTACAATCAAATGCAAAATGACTAAATTAACAAACGATCAAAAATAAGCAATAAATTGGCGTTGATTAAACATGCAGTAGAACGCGCAAAACTTAAACTTACGAGTAAAACACTCAAAACCAAAGAAAACATGAGTGTGTAGGTAAATAGAGAATGTGCAATTTGTAAAGCAAGTGATTGTAAACAACAAACAGAGAACACTGAGAAAATATGCAAATTGATGTGGAAGTAGCTGTTTGGGAATCATGCTATAAATTGGCTATAAAAAAGGAAAAAGGAAGTCACTGGATCAAAAATAAAAATGAACAAAAGTACAACATGTGATTGTGATGTTACAAACAATTAAAGATTACTTAATGTCATCTATAAAAAAAATACTCCAACATCACATAAAGTAGTACATGAGTACTTACTTAAATGTTGTTACAAAATAAAACACAATCAACTGATTTTAAAATGAGGTACTGAAAACTACCCGCAAAAATTGCAAAAAGGTGAGAACGAAAGGTCAAATGGCACTCACTGGCAATGGAAAAACTCAAAACGATGCGAAAAGTAAGCAAAAATTACAGCGGATCGGTCTCCGATAAGTTGCTTAATACGAAATGGACTTACGCATGGTTCCTATAAAATAAAAATTATGTATTAATCATGATGTAAGATGAAAATTAAACACATTGAATCTAAAATCTACACAACACAATAAAATAAATAGTTAACTATATACAATGCATAAAATGATTACCCTTTAGAGCGGTTACAACGGTGATTTTTAACAGCGGTTTAAACGCGATACGGTATCGATGCAAGTGACTATAGGTAATGTACGACAAGTATCGCGATACAATCGCCCGTTCGTAAAGCGCGCGTTTGTATAGCTGCAAAAAGTCGTCATGCATAACCGCTTTTAAGAGCAGAAGTGTGGAAGCGTCAAGAATACCACTACCAGGGACTTACAGTCAAAGATTTTCCACAAAAAATACATTACATACGTGATTATTTGCGAAAACATAGGATACAGTCCACTCACGAATTCAAGTGGAAAATTAAACAATGAAATGCTAACGCATTTGATAACTAACAACAAAAGAAACTGCTAGACATTGCTGCGATAAACAAATGTTTGCAACAGCACGTACGCGTTGAAATCGAAAAACGTAGAAACGTAATCAAAGTGCTGAGATTACTAAAAATATTAATCATAAAGAAGTGCTTAAACAAAATATAAATTTACCTCCTAAAATAGTCTTGTATAAGGAATGTAGCGTAGAACTTCCCGACAGTGATCTCGTTGGGATCACCAGGGGGTGGCACAACTTGGTCGAGGAGCTTGTTAGATGTGCGTTTCCAAACACGTTTGATGATGGCCCGAAGCTCAGTGTTGCAGTCGTCGATGACGCCTGTTAGAATACAGTACGGATGAACAGGGGGCTACACTTTGGTACCGTGTCGCAATAACCTCATGTTTAAAATGCCACACGGAGTTGTCAAAGGGAGAAGGCGACAAAGTATCAAGGTGTTCAACTAAACTGATGAGTTCATTTGTAGTAGTAGAGTGAAAAAACCAAATCATTTCCATGGTCAGATGAAATTCAATCTTATGTCTGCTACAGTAGTTAATGGTCACAGAGATGATATGGGTAACATACAATCAGATTCATATACCAAATTTTGATTTCGCACAAGTACAAACAAGTTTGATAGGTTTACCTTCCGTGTGAATCCCCAGCTGCGTTCTCACCACCGCAAATAGAGTGGCGTTGAAGTTCACAGTTCCATCTGAGTTCAGTGGCATATTCATCGAGACGAGACGCTTGCAGGCCGTCCGGTGGGGACAGAGCTTTCCGAAACCTAAGGAGTTCAAGGTTGAGTTGACAACGAACCAGTTATTACCCGAGGAAAGGCTGATTTGCTTCATTTATTCCCCAAATAAGGCGACAAAACACATTCCGAAATTCTTGACATTGGGTTTGGCAAGAAAACTGTTGTAACCAAGTACGATTTGGTGAGTTAATCATGGTTATAGCCCAAGAGCCCTTTACGTCAAAATTTCGAAAATCACGCTTCAGGGTTTATTTATTTTATTCAGTATAGCTAACTCAAATAACTTTAATGTTCGGATTTTGTCCATGTTTCCGTAGGTATAGCATTGTATTTCACGCTTGGATGTCAAAAGAAACACTGAAAATCAGTCCGTCTCGGCCCATGCTGTGTAATTATTTCTTTTTCAGGCAACACTATAGTCCGACCGCTTAACTCAGTCCTCACCTGCTTGCGCGCTCTCCCAATATTTATTTATTAAAAACCTAAATAGACATACATAAAAAGTTAAAATAGTTATAAAAAGACAGCCAAGCAACACATCGTTATCCACGCGATCGTAAGCCTTCCCGAAGTTGAAATAAAGGATATCAACCTGTATCAAGATGCTCAGAAATGTTGTCAACCAAGAGCAGAAGATTTGTGTTTACAGAGCGGTTAGGTCTGAAGCCGTGTTGTGCATCATTCAAGTAAGTGTGCCTGTGCTGATAAGGTCTGGTGGAGTATGGATTCAAACCGCTTAGCCAATGTGGAAAGAACAGCGACAGGTCTGTAATTGTCGACAATTGTGGCGTCGCCCACCTGGACACCTTCCAAAGATGAGGATATGATCCAGAAGTGAGAGCTTAATTATATATTGTAACGGGAGTTTCAGATGACAGTGACAACCCTTTACAACATAGGATGGCAAGTTATCTGGTCCTACAGAACAACTGGACTTGAGCCGTTATTACTTTAAGCCGGTATTCGACTAGAATACTCTTGAGAAGGTAACTAGCAAACGCACTGGCCACCTCACTTTACTCATTGTACACAGTCGAGGACTGAGTTAAGCCATCGGACTATAGATTCCTTTTTTAGTTTTAAGCCCTATGTGATAATTTGATGAATATTCTTGTTGTTGTACCGAAATAAATGTATTAATAATATAAATATTTATTTTACAAAGTACACGCTAAACATAATTCAGTATTTTTACCTAGTGGCGGGTTTATTTTCCTGAGCAACTGAACGACGTCCAAATGCTTAATTCTGCCCTTAGCGTCTGGGTCGTATTCACTCCACAATCTGCAATGATTAGAGGTAATAGGCATTTTATTTTTTAAGTTCAAATGTTATCAACATCAATGACAAGTATTTCCATTGAGCAAACATCTTTCCAAATAGTTCCATTTATTGCGAAATTATTTGGAGAGAAGTTTGCTTAGGGTGGGGTAGCACCAGTTTACGATTACAGACCGTACAACGTTAATCCATAGAAACTTGTCAAAACTTTCCATGCATTCAGATTTTAACGCTTACGATTACAGATTTGGTGCAACACTCCCTTACTCCACTTGCTCCCCTGAACTTTCTGAATCATGCTAATCCGTAGCAATCTGATAAATCCAGTTTTTTTTTATATTTGTAAATGGTTGAATTTATCAATACATCAATAGGCGTTAAAGGCCTTCTAATCGACACCCGTCGAGTAAGAAGCACATTTCGCTTGAACGTTGGCAGGTCCCCGTGCCCCATTATTCATGTAGCTTAACGTACCTTTGTTAACTAAAATGAGTTTCTCTTTCACACATACTTAAATATAAATGTAATAGATATAGTGAAAGGCACCTAAACGACTGTTCGGCTAGTTTTAATAGAGGTGTACGAACAATGGAACAACGCTGCTCTTACCGGACCGTAGTCTCTAAATTTTTAACGTCAGTAGAATAAAATATGCTTCAAATTACCTGACAAATTCGTCAAGATGGTGTGGTCCCAGGATCGACCAATCTCTGGTCAAATAGTCAAAGTTGTCCATGATGACGGCAACGAATAAATTGATGATCTGAAAAAGTAATATTCTCAAGTTAGGCTAATTGAATTGAGGTACCAGCACACTGCTCGCTCCAACAGAGTACAAATTGAAATCCTTTTTTTATACAGCGAAGGTGGCAAACAAGCGTACGGGCCGCTTGATGGTAAGCGGACAACGCAGCTTATAGACGCATGCAACTCCAAAGGCATGGGCATTGCCGACCCTTGATATGTTTGAGGATTCGCCGTGTTGACAGCTGAAATAACAAATTCCCTCGCTCTCAACACAACGCATCCTCGGGAGCTCTGGCGACCTAGCTCACCTCCAGGAACACAACACTACTACAGAGCAAATAGTAGTGTTATTATGGCTGTGGTGTGTGGTGTGTGTTATTATGGTTGTTGGTGTGGCAAGGCGGCGGTACTTCCCCAGTTGGGCTGCTCCAATTTCGAGCGGGATGACATTTCGCTGTGCCCTACCTCGCCAAAAGCAATACATTCAGTGAGACGGTTTTCTGTGAACTAATGGGATCCTATTCTTGTTACTGAGCTGGCGAAGCCATGGGGCCTTGTAAAACAGTAAATGCCGGGTTCACACGTCAAGTAATTGACTACATTTTAACGTAATTTTAAGTGAAAGTGCTCTGTGACCACGTCGAAACCAAAGTTCAGTAAAGAGTCGGCAGCTAGTGGTTCCTAATCTTATACAGCATGTGTATATGTCGTTGGTAGACTCCATACTGAGTTATGCTCTCGACAGTTATGGACTCACAACAAAGTCCAATATCGATAAATTAGAAGCCATGCAAATTCGATTCTTAAAATTACTTGTTAACGATAAAATTAAACTCAAATGTAAAGGTAACTATCATCAACTCTTTAAAATCTTTAGAATATTACCGGTAAGCATGAAACATAAATATCAACTTGCTACTAATAACCACGGCTGCCTAGAGTATAACTCTGAGTATTCATCATTAAAACCCATTGATCATACCTATAACACCAAGGCTATGGCGACTGGTAAACTATTCGTTCCTGGGATAAATAATTACTATGGAGACAGAAGTCTCAAAAAGCGTATCCCATACCTACTAAATAGTTTGCCTGAAGTCATTAGACTTGAAAAAAATAAGAGCAAATTCAAAAGACTATTAAAAACACATTACCTGGATGTACTTATGTAACTCTTGAAGGTTTAGTATGTACTCGTATAACTGATTTATGGACAGTATATTACACTGATTTTATATTAATATATGTCTAACCTAGAGACTGCCGTTCCCACAGTCAAACTGTTACTACAGTTTTGTGGGGCTATGTTTTAATCTTTTGTATCAAAAAATTGTACTTATTAAATAAATAAAATAAAATAATAAAGAGTCTGCTTGCCGTCAGGTATGTTTGCCCCACTCCCCTGGTATAAATAATCTACTTTAAATACAAAGTTGCAAACGATTTCAATTCAGTACTAAGTACGCCAAACCACATACATGAGCATTACCACTTTAAGTACCACATGAACTGCTTACCAAGAGCAAATTCGGTGATTGTTACAGAAAAAAAAACCAAATCGCTATAAGTGGGCCTATAAAATTTTAAGAGTTCTCTCTATTTCTCCTGTCTCCAACCTGGAATGGATACCCCTTCAAACAAAAACTTTCCAAATCAGTCCAGGGAGTAATCGGGGAACACTAGAACATTCCAACGAATAGGCATGATGACACATTTTGAAAAACTGTTCTACAATGTTTAGAAACATTTAGTATGTACAACGAATAAGATTTTTCAAGAGAATTTAACAGTTAAGTAGGAATAAAATGCATTTTAGTTTTTAAATTTCAAATTGGCGCTAAAACGCTTGTCAGTGTCATGGCGTCCCGAGTGACGTCACGTTTGTATAAAAAGAACGCAGACCTTTGATGTTTGCTACCTAGATCGCTCAATTGCTTATTGAATGAACATAAATTAAAAAGTTTACAAGTCTTGCGCGGCCGTGCGAGCGAGACAGCGGGACAATGACGTATGAAGATCTGACAGATAACATGGTTCTATCCCTGTCTTACTATTCGTTCAGTACGTAAGTTTTCTCTGTAATCTGTGGTAATGGCCGTTATGGGTATGTATTTCTACATACGTGACGTCATGCGCTCTGATTGGTGTTTAACATATCATGGCGGGCGTCCGTATTTTTTAGTTTAATTTTATCAAAATACATAATAATCTCTTACTTAATAAAAAAATATGAGCTATTTTCGAATACTACGATTAAAATTTCACTAAGAAAATACCATATTTTAGTGATTTTCAATTACTGTCATCATGCCTATTGAGAACATCCTAAGTTTATGAAGTCGTGAATACTCACCAAGAACGTGCAAAGCAGCGAGAATGATATGAAGTACGGGAAAGCCATCCAGTTGCCGCACCCCGTTCCGTCGACATCTATCATATTGTACTCGACCCCGTTCGGGTTGTAGCACCTGGCCGGGTCGTTAGGACGCTCAGCGTTGTTCCTAGAAAGAGCCATCATGATCTCCTGCCACGCTTCGCCTGGAAAATAATCATCACTTAATGATGGGCCATACCTTTAAGGGGCTCCTAGCTCCCAATGACTTTCGATTTAACTGTCCTTTTCATTGTGTTCTTATGGCTTATCGTTATAATAACAACGAGGTTTACCGAAATAGTATCCCATATTTACTTCAAAACCCACAGTTTCCGAGATATACGGCACCAAACTTTGGCAATTTTAGGCCAGAACATTTTTTTGGACGTAACTTTTGTGAAAATGAGTTATAAATATATCTCTCATGGGTTGTTAGAGACGTCAATAAGGCACAGTTATATAGTAAAGTAAAAAAAAGTATAAATATTTATTTACCAAATTAATATGTATATTACGATTAACAGTTTTTATCGGCGTCTCCCACACTAGGCTAAGCCTGTATCGTGGGAATCAGAGACATTCATGGTTACCGTAAAATAAACATAGCGGCTTAAGAACCAGTGTGGATGTTTTTTTTTTACTATAAAATATTATACTAACGATTAACAATTAAAAGCTGCGCAATTACATGACAGTTACAAATAAATGTAAATACAAGTGTTCATTAAAAACTATATTTCATTGCCTGTAAGTGTGTGATATTTCATATCGATAAATAATATCGAAACAGAGCTTATTGGAACATGTAGGAATAAATCATTTTTTTAAATGTCTTGTGGGAATCGTTGAGACGTATGTCGTAGAGAGTAAATAATACAACGAAACTCGGTGATATAAAGAACATTTATTTGGGTAGAACATGGGTTTATATATAGTCTGTGTGTCGTTGTGTGAGTGATGCTTACAGAGGTTTAACGATGTAGATTCTTATCTTTAATGTATTTTAATGATGATGTGTTTACTTGTGCGTAAACCATTTGCTAGTGTATTATATTACAAGGTTGTTTCTAACAATGTTGCATTTTATGTGATCATTCGATATTGCGTCATACACCACACGTTCCCCGTTTTTTTAAAAGACAAAAATGTGGATACATATTTTTGGCTTAAAACTATGTTATATAATGTTTTACATTAGTATTTTCATTTATCTTATTTCTAAAGCTGTATACAATACTATGGATGTTACAATTTGTTCCTTATACTATGTTACTGTTCTTAAACTGTTTACTGTGAACATTCTGAATGTCCTGTATAATAATGTATATATGGCTTCTGGATCGACTTACGATCTTAATGCTTGCATTACGAATACATTGTTGCGGTTATTAAAACTTTGCGGGTGGTCGTTCTGTGGAATTTTTATGTCACTGGTCGCTGTGTAGGTGTAAGTTATTTTTAGATCAGTTTGTTCTGTGGGTTAGTCGGTTTAAACTATGCTTGAGTTCCACTTAAGTTGTCATTAAGAATTTAGAGTTTTAAAATGTGTTATCAAATTTTATATGGTTAATGTGTGTTTCCGGTTTTTATGTGTTAAACTGTGTGTAAATTAAATAAAAGATTCAAGCCTTTATTCTCAGATGGGGTAGGCAGTGTAAATGAAATTATGAATGATGGACTGTAACTTTGTGTAGTTTGGTGCAGTTTGCTGCGAAACGGTAAGTTTTTAATTTGTGTTTTATGGTTAATAGCAATAGAGTTTAGCTTTGATTGTGTGAAACATTATATTTTATTGTGTTAGTTTTTAAACTTTAACTTGAAGGGTTGATCTTGAATTTGAAAAGTTTATTTCGAATTTTGGAGTATGGTTCCGTGTATACGGCGTTTGATTGCCTCTGTTTTCCCTTTTTTTATATGAAATTTCTTATCCTACTGTAAATATAGTTTTTTTTTATTAAACTTATTTATGTTTTTTTTTTGTTTTTATTATATGATTACTACTTCTACATGATTTAAATATTATATTAGTATTTTCCTTATTAAATGTAAAAAAAAATTGAATGGAAACAAGATATCTATATATAAGTTTAATGCTACTAATAATAGCAAGTTTATGTTTTTAAGTTTTTTGGTTCGTTTTTACGTTTTGACATTTTATTTATTTTTATTTTGACCTATGATATATATATATATATATATTTTAATATAAGTTTTTTTTATTTTTTATTATTAAATACTCTTGTATTGAACACAACAGTATACACTTCCACGATGTGTCACAAAACTTATTATCTACAATACTTACAATATAACAAACTCATCATAGAATTCATACTCAACTTTGGTATTTATAAGTTGCCTTTGGGTGATGATGTGGTAATTATTATTATTTTTGTTGGTGGTTAGGGATACGCATTTACTTGGTTGGCCAACCTTACATATTATCATTATTTGCTTAAAGGTACAAGATACTATTTATATTATTTAATTTATTAAGCGCGCATCACATATCAATGTATGTGTAAACAGGCAGTTCTTTTAACACTACTACGTGTCTAAGGGGCTCTCACGATTGATAACTCGATCGAATCATGATCAGCATCCAAAGATTTCCTTCCTGCCTTGTACCTGGCGCATCCCTTATAACACCTATACTATTACTATACGTTTTTAATATTTTTGTTTTTTGCATTTTTGCTTGTTTTGCTTTTCTATTCGTTAATGTTTCGTTGGTTAGTTATTTAATTTTATTTAACTAATTTTTGTATTTAAGTTTTACCTAAAGAAAAAGAATGATAGTTTATTTCCTCTTTTTTAAAAAAGCTATTTAGTGTACTGAAATAAAATGATTTTAATTGCTTTTTCTTCATTTAAAATTGTTTCTTGTTAGTTTTTTATTTTGGATATATATATATTTTTTTGTTTTAAATTAATACTAGTAAATTTAATATAATGTTAAATATTACCTTATTCTTCTATTTAAATATAATCTAATAATAAATCGAACATAATGAAAATAGTAGCTTATTTGTCTTTATAAAATATAATCTACTGAATTGAATATAATGAAAATAATAGCTTATTCGTCTATATGAAATATTATCTAGTGTCACTGTTTGTAAATATAAATATATTAATTTTTCCTTTTATTTTGATTTATTTTAATGAATTCTACATATTTCCTGGGATGTACCCTGGCTGTAGTTTGCTAATAAGATTTCGATTTATTTTTATTAATAAGTTACGCAGGTTCCTTGAAAACATCGTCATATAAGAATTTCAGCTACTTTTAGGTGATCAGTCTAATCGTACTGTGATAAACTTATATGTCTTAGCCTTCTCGGATACATACTGATTTTAAAGAAATTGAATTTATTAAATCATAGCTATCTGCTAGAATAATTATACTGCGGTATGGTTAAAATTTGGTGGTTGTAGGTATTTGGATGTATAGGTACTAATTATAACGAATATTTGTGTTCTGTGAGAACAATTTCTACTTATATGGGTCATATAATAATATTGGTTCGTTAAAATAAAAATAATGTATTTGGAAAGTTGGACTCTAAAACAATGCACGAAGCTTTATATTATGTAACTCGGCTGTTATATCAGCTGTCGCGTGCCAGAAGGGCACGTCGTACTTGTACTATTTTGAACTCAATCGAAGAAGCTATAAGACTTAAATTGCATATTGCAAAGTAATTATGATACCGTAATTTTAACCATATGAGTTCCTACTATTTATTTTTTCTAATGTAGTAGTGTGGTTTGTTAAAAAGAAAATATTATGTATATATTATATACTATTACCGTGGACTAACATATGTCGCAGTAATTCCATCTTTTACACTAGATGAGTCACGCCATTGAGTACGTGACTTTTATATATCGATTAAAAAAAATATACTTATTTGAACTTGATGGGATTATTTTACTTATTATAGTATGTTTGGAAAATGTAATGTATCTATGCTCCATGTGTTAATCTGCGTTGTTATGTTATGCACTTAGGCTGACGTTTATGTTTATAAACCATAAGTGTATAGTGCTGTTTGTATCAAATCGCACTTTATTCATATGACTATAAGTTAGAATATAGTTCTTAGTTACGAAAAGAAATGTAATGGTATTCGCTATCGCCGTTTTTACTTGATGTCGTGTCGAGGTGGTTCCGCTATTCGATTTTTTTGTACTTTAGTTAATCTGGTTTTGGTTATGAGTTTTATTAATAATTTTGAGTCTGATTTTTCATCATAGAGGTATTACTTGGCGGTGTCTATAAGTCGTGATAAAATTTACTACCTATATATATATATATTTGTCTCCCATTATTTTAAGTTGATTTTTACATTACATTATTTTTATTATTCTTTTTCTTTTCTTTCCACTGTATTACTAGTGTATGGTTTTGATATATATACATATATATATTATTATTATTTTATTTATTTCAATATAACAAATATGAATGAAGCGAAATAAGGATTAAAACATTCCATTGTTATAGATGGGATTAACTCATTGTACTTTAGAGTAGTATTTTGTGATTTTCTTACTTTGAACTATATTCTTGTATGAAGTTATCTTCTAATTTCATCGTTATTATTTTATTTTTTAATCAATTAGACTTTTGCTAAGTTATCAGATGGCCAGTCCAATAACTAGCTAATGTATAATTGTCGATAAAGGAAGGTATTTTAAATTTACTCGGGTTTATTAAATTTTAGTGACACTAGATTTACACATTATTCATCTACAATATATGAACTAATTTTCTCTTAGTTATCTACTTTTCTAAAATATGTTAAGTAAAAAAAATGGTACATAATGATAATAAAAAAAAATACGATACGCTTTTTGACGTCTTCATTGTTTGGTCTCGTCTCTTGTCTTCGAAGCTGGCTGGCTGCAGTGTGTTCCTCTGGGTCGGCTGCTGCGTCGGTCGTTGATGCGGGCCGGGAAAACCCTGGACTCCCTCGAACTTGGGCCGGGGTATCCCTGGACACCTCTTCCATCTTGTTGTATGTGGCGTGGCGTGGCTCGGTGATTGACTTTTATCGGGCCCATTCTTCGTGGAACATAAGTTTTGCTCCGTGGTGATTTCTCCATGGTTACCGTAGTGGTGTTTTTTTCTGATGAGCCCGTACCGGGTAGGTGTGGTGGTGCTGCCACCGTGATTTGGAGCTTCCGGAACAGCTTGATAGGTACAGATAGGAACAGATTGTAGGTTGGTTGGTCTGCTGATGCTGATGGCTGCCATGAAGATTCAGGTTGAAACGCTGCGGTGGGTCGTTCGGCTGGCCTAGGCTGTGGCCAGGCTATGGGCTGCCTGGTGCAGCCCTCTGGCTAGGTCGCCATGAGACGTATGTCGTAGAGAGTAAATAATACAACGAAACTCGGTGATATAAAGAACATTTATTTGGGTAGAACATGGGTTTATATATAGTCTGTGTGTCGTTGTGTGAGTGATGCTTACAGAGGTTTAACGATGTAGATTCTTATCTTTAATGTATTTTAATGGTGATGTGTTTACTTGTGCGTAAACCATTTGCTAGTGTATTATATTACAAGGTTATTTCTAACAATGTTGCATTTTATGTGATCATTCGATATTGCGTCATACACCACATCGTAAAGGATTTCGTACCGATAAGCGATTTTGCCATAAATATTTCTATAGTTACTTTTGACGAGGAATATCACCTCGAAAGAGTCAAAAACTCGTCAAAAGTCGTCAAAAAGTGCGTGGAGCCCCTTAAGTCCATTACAAACTACACAAGCAGTACAAGAAGTGACAACAGCATTCATAGCTGTATGACATTATCATCATCATCGTGGTTATCATCATCTCCGTCCGTATCAATACAAAAACTCTTTTCACGCCACTGCTCGGAAATGTGGCAAAAGATGGTCAGAATTCAGGCTTCAAAGCTGGGGTTAGTTGAACATCGCACGAGCAGGCCAACTATGTTATTGACACTTGAACAGCGATTCGAATATTTTATCAATGACAGGACTCCGCGCGGTGCAGGTCAGATACACACGCTACGGTAGCCTAGTGGTTCAGGCATGCGGCTATCAAGCGCTCGTGGGTTCTAACCCCGGCTGGTACCAATGAGTTTGTCGGAACTAATGTACGGAATATTTTCCGTAAGGTTTTCTCTAATAATCGTAGGGAAACCGGTCTAATCCCAAAAAGGTCTAGTTTGCCCTTTGGGTTGGAAGGCCAGTACGCTTACCATGAGTTTGACAATGACGGCTTACGCTAACGAGTATCGAGTTTTCTATCTGTGCATCCCGCTCGTACTGTCAAAGTGCAATAGAGATGCACAGATAGAAAACTCGATACTCGTTAGCGTAAGCCGTCATTGTCAAACTACGCGGTAAGCGTACAGGATGACAGTCGATTTCGTATAACTAATACTTATAGTGTTTATGCCAAATCTTGGGATTAGATGTCAAAGCGGACCCCGGGCTCCTTTAGGGGCACAACCGGGAATAACGCTAGGAGGAGGATGATTCATGAGTTCATAAGTAAGCAGTAAATATCCGATATCTTACCAGTGGCAGACCTGAAGAGAGCCATCAATGCAGCACCAAAGGTTTGGAAATTGTTGTGTTCGGTTATAATTTCGCCGTCTACATCTATCTTTCCAAACAACTGGAATACAAATGTAGTTATCATATATTATATTCTTAATTCATCATTATGATATTTGTGATCATTTCATTTCAATTAACAAACAAAAAAACCGTCATCGCCCGCAAAGAAACGTGATCGCCTCTGCGTTAATGTTTGTCAGTGGCTGCGTTAAAGTGATTATGATTCTAGCTGTAGGTACATCTATATTTGAGCTTATTAAATGGCCGAATTTTTATGAAACGATTATTGTAATTGGAATCTTTTATCTTGGGTCATAGAGTTACTTTTGGAATGGACTTCTTTAAAGCAAATTGGTCAACTCAAATATCTTCTTAAAAACTTGTCTTCCTTTCTTTCGAATATTAAAGTAAATAAATAAATATTACAGTCCTATATAGAGTACGAAAATAATGCAACTAAACGAAAAAATAATACATCGAAAATGAAGATCAAAGCTTTGACGTACTAGATAATCCTGAACAGCACTTTTAGAATACCACAGTTGCATGATCTTCTTTGAGTAAGTTTTGCCAGACACGATTTCGACACGCAAATGAACTTAAATAAACGTTTAGTAACCTTTTCATGTTTTGACCTCTAGAAACCATATCTTAAGAGCACAGAGTGTTAATATGGCTGCGATCAGCAGGGTGAGAAGATGAATATCCTTCCTATATCACGATTTATTTAAATTTTAGCGATAATTAATGAATCTTCACTAAATTTATTCATGAATATGTTTTACTTAACCCGTAGCGCGCAGGGGCAGCTGGTAAGCACAACCGGGAGTGCCTAGCGCTTGACGGGTTAAAATTACGAAAGGTACTAAGCCGAATAACTAAAACTACAAACTGTACCAACCTGCATCCCTACTACCGCGTAGATGAAGAATAGAAGCACAATCAGCAAGGCAACATATGGCAGGGCTTGGAAAGACTTGATGAACGTCCATAAAAGGGTGCGAATTCTCTCCCCTCTGGAGAGCAGTTTTATCAGCCTCATCGCTCGGAAAAGACGGAAAAACGCGACGTACTTGAGCACAGAACCTCCGTCTTTTGGGCGTTTCTAGAAGCATCAGTATTATGTTATCTATAAATATTCTTTTAATATAACAATATATGGGAAAGGGAAAGATTAAGACGGAGTGGTTAATTAACCCAACAAACAGTCTTTTGGCAAACAACTTTTAAACGTCAACCGACGTAAATCCGTCAATGGGGTAATTGCGTCTAATGAAGATTTTTTCGAAACGCATCATTTTGGAACTATTACAACCCTCGATGTTCAAAGTATGGTAACCAAACGTTCAATGTAGCTAATTGTGATAGTTCAATAATATTGAGTTTCGGTGATATAATCGAAAGACACATTTACCCCATAGACGTATTTGCCCCGGTTGAGAGTAAAGAGCTTGCTTTTTACCTTCTAATGAGGCATCAAAATTGTACTTTTCTTCCCTGGTCCTATTTAGAAAATAGTCATTGTTGCCCCCGAAGGATTTAAATGTTCCTCGTCCAAGGTATGGAAAGCAGTATGTCTCACATTGTAGCAAACATATTTCCGTATCTAGCTTAAAACACTTGAAGCCCTGGTTACACTCAAGGCTCTACTTCAAAATCCCTAGCTAAGCTCAGGATTTTATTGTAGAATCTTCCGCGTCATTCAGAATTCAATATACCGCTATCGCCATTAATATATAAATTTTGCAACCGAGTGACGCAATCTACTATTTATAATTATGTCAAGGTTTTGGAAGAAAGTTCAGATCAAGTCAAGCCTACTTAAAGATATATTAAAAGGTATAATTCTGTGACTTAAGAGCTCGCAATGTGGATTGAAGGGATGTCTACTTACATCCGGATTCACATCATTGACTTGCGTCACAACAATGTCGATAATGCTGCCAACAACAATGATGAAGTCGAATGTGTTCCATGCATCACCGAAGTAGTTCTGAAATCATACATAACCATAAGAAAAAAAAACACAACACACAGGTGCCCGGTTCACGTAGCAACAAGTTCCAATTATACAATTCAAAACAGGTAGGTAACAGAGGTGGTCATTGTTTCAGGTGTTGGTAGCAAGTTTCACAACCACATTCCTCTCTGACAGTCGCCTTCCTTATGTGTGCGTGTAGTGATGCATATACTGAAGATTTAATCTGGTCTATCCATCTCATTGGTAACCTGCCTTGCGCCAAGGACAAAATCATAATCATCATATCAGTCGAAAGACGCCCACTGATGCACACAAGCCTCCTCCAGAGTAAAAAAAAAAGACCATTGACCGGTCCTGCGCCGCCCACATCCAGCGGACTTTCGTGACCTTTACCAGGCGTCAAATGCTTAAGGATAGACTATGGCATATCATGAACCCTAAAATACAAAGTATTTGACAATTATTATTACTTACTTTGAATTTAAACGCAGCCAGCTTGAACACAAACTCCAGTGTGAACACCGTTGTTAAAATCATATTCAAGTGATCAAGGAACTGAAAAGGATAAAGTGTTATTTTTGCGCAAGATCTTTACATTTTAGTAGTCAAAAACTACCTTCCAATAATACATATCACTCTTGTGGTGGTTTTAAACTTTTTGTTCTCAACAACACATTTAGAAGAGAGTAAGATAGCTTTCTAGGACAGTATATTCCTTTGCTGTGCCACTAGTGAACGAGCAAATCTATAAGTATCCGGTCTGAGTGCACACTCCGCCTGTTTTGCATTTGTTTTGAAGTGGATACTTCTTTGGTCGCGTTTTTGTATAGGGGTACAGTTCAAAACGTATCACGTGACTTCCGGAATAACTTTTTGTAGAGAAGCCTAATCTGATTTCAAATAATTGTTTGTTACCAGTATTGTGCACGACGCACCTCTTTGGAAGCGTTTTACCTTTTTATAACTTTTTGTATTCGTTTTGTATTTTGTTTTAGATTCTGTCAGTAGTCTGTTCTTTAGCTTCCTGGAGTAAAGTCATCTGTACCATGAACCAGTGCCTATTCTTTACATAGTTCCACCAGTAACATTTGGTCCTCCGTGGATTAGAAATATGAATAGTATGGTACAGACCCGGTCGGCAACCAAAGCGATGAATATGGGTGATGAAAATAGTGAAGGTAAGACCGTTGCGAGTAGAAAATCGGAGCAGCCAGCAGCCACGCCCGATGTCTCACATGCCGCTTTGGCAAGCGCACTCACGGCGCCTTCCCTACCCGTAAGTACGGCATCCTCTCGCTTATCCACCACCGTGGTGGCTAAAAGGTTGGCAGCTGAGGCGCAGCACGCGCGTCGCCTCGCCGAATTGGAGGCGCAAGAGATACGCCGCCTCGCCGAGTTGGAGGCGCAAGAGATGCGCCGCCTCGCCGACATGCAAGCTCAAGATATGCGCCGCCGGCTCGCAGACCTAGAAGCTCAACAAGACAGTCGCTTCGTTGCGCTGGAGCGTGAGACCGCAGAGCTAGAGCACCGTGCAGAACTCGCCGCCATTGAGGCAGACGCGAGTCAGCACAGCTCTAGGAGCAGCCGTACCAACGTCGAAAATTGGTTCAAGAAGTCCGAGACTTTCAGGTTACCAGACCCTAAAGTGAGCGTTGTGCCCCTTGCGGAGGAGGCAGTGCCCCAGACCCGACGTGCTGCCCCGGCTGAGGCCGCGGCGCGCAGCGACGGCGCGGAGGTTCCGCACCTTATTAAAAGCCTCGAGCTTTTGATTGATAATGTTAATAAAGGCAGCCCCGCAATAAATATCTTACCTCGCTTTGACGGCAAATCACCTGTAGACTGGCTTAGCCTAAAAAGGTCTTTCGAAAATACGCAAGCCTCTTACAGTCCTGTGATCAACCTCTCAAGACTAAATGCGGCGCTGACGGGCGCGGCGCGCGAGGCGGTCGCCGCGCTGCTGGTGTCGGCACCGCGAGCCCGGCGTCGTGTTGCGCGCGCTCTGGTGGTGGCGCACGAGGTAGCCGCGGTGCGCGCGTTGCCGCGTGTCAACAGTGAAGGTAAGGATTTAGCTATATTTGCTAGTCGTGTTCGCTATTGCATAGAAATCATTCGGTTGTTGGATCATTCCGAGTATCTGACATCGCCCGAACTCTTTCAGGCAGTTATTTCAATATCATTGGCATTGACAACTGGCATCTGACTATGTCTAGGGCCACGCGTAAGGGTTCTAGGACACAGCCGGTTGCAATTCATACCGCCTTAGGGTGGGTTTTATTCGGCTTTAGCTGTAGCAAGACGGCGCCAGTTGACACTGTCAACCATTCCACGGTTAGTGAGCCCGCGGTCGTAGGTGTTAGACTCGATTGGTATCTCGAAACACGAAGCGCGCAGCACTGATGACGAACGAGCTGTTCACATTCTTGAACGCACGGCGCAACGCTTACCGAACGGTCGCTATGAAGTCGGGCTTCTCTGGAAAGCTGAAAATTTATTCGTGCCCGACAGTTATAAGCTTGCATTGTCTAGATTTCTTAGTTTAGAAAAAAAGATGTGCAGGGACTCTAACTATGCAACGCGATACCGTCAAAACATACATGACATGATTCGGAAGGGTTACGCCGAATTGTGCACGGAAGTGCATACCGCCAAGTCACCTGTCTGGGTTCTGCCACATTTCGGAGTAACCAATCTGAATAAGCCGAATAAATTAAGAGTAGTCCATGATGCTGCTGCGGAAAGTCAAGGTGTTTCACTGAATTCGCTTCTGCTAACCGGTCCTGACCTTTTGCAGCCCCTGCTTGGAATTCTTATGCGTTTTAGGGAAGGCAAAGTCGCCCTGACGGGAGACATACGCGAGATGTTTCCTCAAGTGAAAATTCGCGTGGAGGATCGTGATGCGCAAAGATTTTTCTGGCGCGACAACCCTAAAGACCAGATTAAGACAAACCGTATGTCATCAATGATTTTCGGGGCCGCTTCTAGTCCTTTCACTGCCATTTACATTAAAAATAAGAACGCGGTGGAGGGGCAAGAACGCTATCCAGCCGCGGCTCGAGCCATCATTGTCGATCACTATATGGTTGATTGTATTACTCGATCGATGAAGCTGCTAAGCTTGCCGTAGAAATTCACCATATCCATCGACATGCTGGCTTCGAAATGCGTGCGTGGGTCTCAAACGAACCCTCTGCTCTAGCACTTTTGCCAAAGGAGAGCTTGGTTGAGGTCCCTGTAGCTAGTCACGATGTAGACGTTTACCTTGGTCGCCTCGCCACGCCCGTACGCACTCTTGGGCTTATTTGGCAACCCGTCGCCGATACAATTGGTTTTAATACATGAATAAGCAAAAATTGTGCGTTGCCAAATAAGTTTACTAAGCGCGAAGTGTTGGCTCACATCATGCGGGTTTTCGACCAACTCGGAATTCTGGCGCCAGTAGTAGTGACAGGCCGTATTATGTTCCAGAACGCATGGCGTAAGGGTCTCGACTGGGACGAAGAGCTCTCGCAGAATGACAGTGCAGCGTGGAGACATTGGTTTGAAGATTTATTTGCCTCTTCCTGATTGCAGATCCCACGCTGCTACTGTCCTGGCGAGTTAAAAGTAGACAAGTGCGAGCTTCACGTTTTCTGTGACGCAAGCGAGTCTGCCTTTTCTGCAGTCGCATATTGGCGTTTTATTATGGAAAACGATGACGTGAAACTGGCGCTTATATGTAGTTAGGTTCGCGTAGCTCCTCTAAAGCCAATTTCCATAAATCGTTTGGAACTTCAAGGAGCTTTGGTTGCAGCTCGCCTCGCTGCCACCATTTGTGAAGCTCACAGACTGAAACCTGTCAAACGCATATTCTGGTGCGACTCTATGACAGTTTTGGGTTGGCTCCGAAGCGAGACCCGTCTGTTCAAGTCGTTTGTGTCACATAGAGTAGGCGAGATTGTAGAGATAACTGACGTGAAGGAATGGCGCTGGGTGCCAAGTCATTTAAACGTTGCGGACGATGCAACTCGCATCAAGCGCGTCACGTTGTCTCCAGAATCACGCTGGATATCGGGGCCTGAATTTTTGTTCTCTTCGGAATGGCCCAGTGAGCCCTGCGCACCTGAGTATTCAGGCTAAGAAGAGAGCAAACACGCAGTGCGTCCCGACTTAGTTCACCTCATTAATGACGTTGCCCGGCATGAGTCAGTTTCAGCCGATCCTGAGCGTTTCAGCTCCTGGCTCAGACTGGTGCGTGCAACTGCTACTGCGCATAAGTATCTCACATTACTGCGTATGCGTAGTCTAACTCGAAGGGGCTTATGTGTAGATAATTTAGTTCGATTAGAGGGAGGGCTTTGTACCTTTATGTTTCAGCCAAGAAGTACAGTCCACGCAGTCGCCTTTCACTGCCAGTTTTGCCGCATTCGCCGAGCCGTGAACTTCCAGCCACCTACAGGAGACTTACCCGAGGCACGTTTGGGACACCGCAAGCGTCCGTTTACGTTCACGGGACTTGACTACTACGGACCAGTTCAAGTCTCTATCGGCCGAAGACGAGAGAAAAGATATGTCGCCCTCTACACTTGCCTCGTCGTCCGTGCCGTCCATCTGGAAGTGGTTGAAAGTTTGTCGACTGACTCGGCGATGATGAGCCTCCGCCGCTAAATAGCCCGGCGTGGCACGTCAGCAGAGCTTTGGTCAGACAATGGGACCGCGTTTGTAGGCGCCAACCGAGAACTCCGTCGCCTCTACGCCGAAGCCGCAGCTTAGTATGCTGCTTCAGAGAAAATTAATTGGCGTTTTATACCACCAGCCGCTCCTTTTATGGGCGGATCTTGGGAAAGACTGGTGAAGAGCATAAAAGTGGCTCTCAAGGTGACACTCACAGAACGTGCCCCAACAGACGAGGCGCTTCGCACGCTTCTGGCAGAGGCTGAGGAGCTTGTCAACTCGCGCCCACTCACCCATGTCACCGTGGATCCCACGCACTTTCTTATGGCTGCGTCTTCAAGCCGCCCGATTCCAGCCACGTTATCCGACTCAGACTTTTCCTCAAGAAGCAGCTGGCGCAAGGCCGTTCGTTTGGCAGCGGTGGGTCAAATAATACCTGCCAACACTCATCCCAAGACGCGGGCGTGGAGTAGCTCCGGAGGTGGCCGTTGGCGACGTGGTGTTGATCGCAGATCCAAACTCGCTTAGAGGAACCTGGCCACGGGGACGAGTGACAGCAGTCTTTCCGGGCCCCGATGGCGTAATCCGGGTGGCTGATGTTCGCACCCTAATGGGCATCATGCGGCGGCCCCTGCGTAAGCTGGTGAAGCTGCCTTTATAGAAAAAGGGAGGAAAGTGCACGACGCACCTCTTTGGAATCGTTTTACCTTTTTATAACTTTTTGTATTCGTTTTGTATTTTGTTTTAGATTCTGTCAGTAGTCGGTTCTTTAGCTTCCTGGAGTAAAGTCATATGTACCATGAACCAGTGCCTATTCTTTACATAGTTCCACCAGTAACAAGTATAAATCCTTCTTTATTTGCCAATAGTTGTTAATCACAAAATGTTATTTAGTTTATGTGGCGGACATGAAAATAATGCTAAAATGACCGCTATTTTCAATGAATCGCGAGTCAAATAAGCTACGTCAGTCAATGTTACCATGTATTCCGATTTATCTGTACTTAGACCGATTTTAGTGAATGAATTCAGATATGTATTTTACGGGTGCACCATAATAGCAGATTCCTTTAAATAATAAAAACACTTTCAATTTGAAAATTCATTGAAAATGCTTATCTAAGTAAGTAGATTTTCCCTTTAGATTGGAATCAATCGCAAATCCATGGGATACAATTTAGGACAGGGACAGTTATTATTTTACCGATTACCATTAATCGCAGTATTTTTCTCAAATATGGTATAAAATAGAACATATTGTTTTTACAAATTTTAAATCAAAGGAAAAAATTGAAAAATTTAATGCTCCGAACCGGATTATTCAATTGTTTCCTTTGAATTAAAATTTGTAAGTTTCGTTAGCAGCGTTACTACTTAAAAAAACAAAATTAATATTGTTTTTATTCATGTAACTGCTTATTTAGAAATAAAGGTTGGCCGGTTTTTTTTTGTTAGAGTTCCATAGCCAACAAAGAATTATCCACTTAAACTTAATTAACGGTTGTGTCTCCGACACAACCCGCTTCTTATATATAGACGCCACATGCAGCGCTCACAGCGGGGCGGGCACTGGCCGCCGTACACTTAGTGATAATGAGAGGTAGGTACCTAACATGCGCGCCTGAGATGGTGCGTGCGTTGTAGAGAAGCGAAACACATGTCAAGATTTGTTTTGTAGATTTGTAGTGGTATGTTGTCTTTATTTGCATGTTTGCGCGTGCGCAGGGAGGGTGTGAACATTTGCTGCATGCCAAAATACACAAGTAGATATGGTTTGTTCCAGTTAAAATGACGAAAATGCACTTAACGTGCTCTTTGATGCTAAATATGAAAGGAATATATAACAAAGAGGGGTGTCATAAAACTAACCTAAGTGTGGCACGTGAACTAGAGTTGGTACTGTTTTGGAGTGGATACTTCTTTGCTCGCGTTCTTGTATAGGGGTACAGTTCAAAATGTATCACGTGACTTCCGGAATAACTTTTTGTAGAGAAGCCTAATCTGATTTCAAATAATTGTTGGTTAATTGTTTTAATCCTTCTTTATTTGCCATTAGCAGAGCTCGGACGGGTCATCGCAAAACAATCGTAACACGGTAATAGAACAAGATTAATAGAGTCGCATTATGTACAGTATTATTTAATTACATTTATAACGGTAACCCAAAATTCACCATATGTTTGTGAAGGTATTTCCATTAACATTTTTTTTAATGCTGATCGTTGCATTGAACATAATATATATGCAACCATCAACTACTGCATTTTCTGTAACAATACAATGTTTTTGTTTAATGAATTGTGTTAATTTCTATTCATTTCATTATAAAGTAAATTGATCAAATGTATCTTTGGACATATGTAAGCCTTCTTTGTCAGGGCCGCTTTATTTATTCTCCGATACATTTTAGACAGGTCTGATTAATAAAATATAGTAGTTAAAAAATACCTTAAAAACTTTTACTCGAAACTACCGAAATACTTCCATGACGTCTTCCTAGCAATCGTCAAAAATTAAGCTGTTGACATGTTTGAACATAAATCTCAGACATCTTTCCCGAAAATTGTTTAAAAAGGTCAAATATTGAATTACGATAATATCCGCTTTAGATGATCATAATCTTAAGTATCGACTCTATAAAGTCTTGTTCCAATTCCATATCTGTTTTTGCGATGACCTGTCCGAGCTGTGGCCATTAATTGTTAATCACAAAATGTTATTTAGTTTATGTGGCGGACGTGAAAATAATGCTAAAATGACCGCCATTTTCAATGTATCGCGAGTCAAATTGTCAAATGAGCTACGTCATATACAACGTGTCCCAAAACTCAACGATAAGCCGGTACCAGAGGATGGAGCTGCTTATGATTAGTCGAGAAAAAATAAGGAAAAAAATATATCTCAATTATTTTAGAAATTAAAAAAATGAAATTCATCGAAAATCGACATCCCTAATGGTATTTTTAACGACCATGTCTACAAATATTCAAATATTACTGTTTTTGTTTTTGTTTTTGGAAACTTAAGTAGCCCTGCTATCTAACACAGTTCTTATAAAAATTTTTTTTTTTTTACTTTTGAAATATTTTTTTCCTTATTTTTTCTCGACTTATCATAAGCAGCTCCATCCTCTGGTGCCGGCTTATCGTTGAGTTTTGGGACACGTTGTATACCGATTTATCTGTACTTATACAGATTTTAGTGAATTCATTCAGATATATATTTTACGGGTACACCATAATAGCAGATTCCTTTAAATAATCAAAACACTAAGAAGTAACCACTTAAACTTAATTAACAGTTGTAGCTCCGACACAACCCGCTTCCTCTTTTCAATTGTTCATGGGCAATTGTTTTACAATCCTACTACATGTCGGCAAGGGTTGGTTTAAAGTACTTTTCGTCATTTTATCTGTAACGGACTAAACATCTTAATATGACTAATAAACCTGCATGTACTGTACCGGTATAGCAAAATAATAATAATACTTATATTGTTCTAGAAACTAATGATTATGATTAGCTACCTACTTTTCTATAAAGCTCTGGTTCGTCGTAAAACTTCATCATTAGAGCCACGGTGTTGATCACGATGAACGCGAAAATGAAGTACTCGAAAGGCTCTGACGTCACAAACCACCAAGTCTTATATTGGATGCGGTGCTTTGGAATGTATCTGCACAAAAAAATAACGTGTTCAGTTAATTTACATATATTATCATCATCAGCAATCGCCTACTGCACAGCATAGGCCACCCTAAGGGCCTCCCCACATCGAACGCGGGTCGTGCACGGCGCGGGTCGGGATCTCTATCTTTTTCGCACAGTAGCGCGGGCCCGCGCCACTATACATACATACATACATATAATCACGCCTCTTTCCCAGAGGGGTAGGCAGAGATCACGGATCTCCATTTGCTACGATCCTGGCAAACCACTTTCGCTTCACTCACTTTCATAATATTTCTCATACATGCTCGTCGGTTTAGGGTACTTTTGACCTGGCCTTTTGTTAAGATTTCTCCGATTTGATCGGAGAAAGTTCGCCTAGGTCTTCCCCTTCCAACTTGCCCTTCCACTCTTTTTATATACACTTTCTTCGTTAATCTTCTTTCATCCATCCTCTCTACATGCCCAAACCACCTTAACATACCCTTCTCAATTTTTGTGACTATATCTCCATCCATTCCACACTTATCTCTTATAACACTGTTTCTGACTCTATCACTCAATTTCACTCCACACAATCGCCTACTGCACAGCATAGGCCACCCTAAGGGCCTCCACACATCGAACGCGGGTCGTGCACGGCGCGGGTCGGGATCTCTATCTTTTTCGCACAGTAGCGCGGGCCCGCGCCACTGTGTGCTAGAGATAGTGAGAGAGATAAACCGACCCGCGCCGCGCCCGACCTGTGCCGCGCCCGACCGGCGCCGCACCAGCCCCGCGCCGCGCCCGACCCGTGTTCGATGTGTGGAGGCTTTAAGAGTTCGCCACCCGTCCCGATCCTAAGCTAAACTTATCCAGAACCCGGGATCCATCGTGCTGGTGGACGGCCGACGCCTCTTTTACCCAAAAATGGCCGCCAATCTGACACAATGTTGATCCACCTGCCGTTACTGCTCGCAAGGTGACCTGCCCAATAGGCAATAGTTTACAGTAATTGAAAATCACTAAAATATGGTATTTTGTTAGTGGAATTTTAATCATAGAATTCGAAAAATGCTCATATTTTTGAATTAAGTAAGAGATTATTATTTATTTTGATAAAATAAAACTGAAAAATACGGACGCCTGCCATGATATGTTAAACACCAATCAGAGCGCATGACGTCACGTTTGTATAAAAAAGACCCATAACGGCCATTACCACAGATTACAGAGATACGTAAGTTTTCTCTTCTAACGAATAGCAAGACAGGGATAGAACCATGTTCTCTGTCAGATCTTCATACGTCATTGTCCCGCTTTCTCGCTCGCACGGCCGCGCAAGATTCGTAAACTGTGTAATTTATGTTCATTCAATGAGCAATTGAGTGATTTAGGTAGCAAACGTCAAAGGTCTGCGTTCTGTTTATACAAACGTGACGTCACTCGGGACGCCATGACTCTAACAAGCGTTATAGCGCCAATTTGAAATGTAAAAACTAAAATGCATTTTTTTCCTACTTAACTGTTATATCCTCTTGAAAAATCTTATTCGTTGTACATAATAAATGTTTCTAAACATTATAGAACAGTTTTTCAAAATGTGTCATCATGCCTATTCCACTTGAGTTGTGAATGACATCTCCAATGTCGCTCACCTTAGTGAGACGTCGGATCTCAACATTCCTCACTCGGTCTTGTAGTTTAAGGCGGTGCATTGGAAATTATCGCGTGCTTTGAAACGCTGTTCTGACTAGAGTAACAATAAGGTCTGATTTTCAGATACACGATAGCTAAAAATTTCCTCGATAAAAAAAAACCAAAGTTGGGTCTGTATTTTCCTTTTTTTACTCAGCCTACTCAAACGATACATTTCGATACATTTACAGTACATATGGTGCTACTTTCCCGCACTAGTGCGGAAAAGAGCACTTTTCATGCATATGTCGAAACTTTAAAGAGCCATATGTACAGTAAAACGTTGTACCTACGATACACGTGCGAATAGGTAATTCGCAACTCGTGTCGATTTAAAACACTCCCTTTGGTCGTGTTTTAATTTATCACCACTCGTTGCGAATTTCCTATTTTCGGCACTTGTATCGTAAATAACTATAACGTCACACCTGGCCATAATGCGAGTTTTACTGCACGCTGCGCGTACGGGAAAACTCGCATTGTGGCCAGGTGAAGAAGTAAAATTGTGTACTCAACACGGGCGGCAATTCGTAAAGCCCCAGAGCGCATATTTACGCGCACAAACACCTGCGATCTGGGACATTCACAAATTCACCGCCCTAGTTACGTAATGTACTAATTACGACACAATCAAGTTAATACTGTAGTATTTTATCTCATATAAAATCTCACTTTAGTTTTTTTTATAAAACTTTACTAAGTTATGTAGGTAGTTATTTATCCAAATTTGTCCAATTCCTCTACTTCCAAGGACGTCCGTTTAAAATTAATACTGAGCCTGCAATTGGCTACTTCCCTTGCTTCGACAATAATGTACTATTAGTGCTTAGAAGAGTACAAATCAGTACAGTGTGTCTCACCTTCGACTCGGTTTTGCTTTCAGTGCAAACTCCATGCAGTTTCTATGATTCTTCTCCAACTTACTGTCCTTAAACTCTGCTTCTCCCTCCTTTTGAAATGTTACTATGACAAAACCTACGAATATGTTTACCTGGAACACGAACAGCATATTACATTATCACCGTCTCTACGTCTTTATCAGACGATTCAAGCAGCGCTTTAAGAATAGGTACCTAATAATAGAACACTTTTTTTAATGGCTATGTAGCAGTGAACGTAAAAACCATAGCCACCATTGCCATTATGCGGGGTTGGGGGTGGGGTGTCAAAACGATGCCAGGCAGCTGTTTAGTTCGAGCATGCGCATACCGGGTTTTAGCCACGTGTTTGGGTAGATATTTTTAAGGAGCTCGCATTCAAAGGGTTTTTCGTTCGCTGCTTTCTAGCGCGGGAGCGGCATTGCCTTCCGCCAAGGTGCCAGGATAAGTGTGCATAAGATAATGGCGGGGGATTTAATTGTCTTCTCCTTCTACCTTTAAGAAGGTCACATCATGCTCCATCATGTACTTATATTGCTTCCGTCCATGAGAGCCTTTCGTCATTTAATCCCATCTTCCGCAATGTGCCCCCAACATTGGTGATGAATTGGAAATTATCGCGTGCTTTGAAACGCCGTTCTGACTAGATTACGAAAAACTAAGGTCTGATTTTCGAACATATGATTTTATCGATACATGTTTGCTTAAAATTTCCACGATAGAAAAAAAAAACAAAGTCTATATCATTGTTTATCTGATTTACTCGATCCATCCATTTTACATACCTAGAGACCATCCATTCTATTTTACATACCTAGAGCGATAGTAGCAAATTGTGTCTCATGGGAGAAAAATTCTATATTTACAGCGAGGGCTGTAATTAAACACTGAGTGAAGAAAACGTTTCTACTATAGATCCTCGAGCGTAGCGGGGGATTCTAAAGTAGAATCTTGAGCGTAACGAGGGATTCAAGTGTTTAGGCCCAAGACAGAAACGATGTTGCTGCCGAGTGGCACATACTGCTTTTCACAACATCTATGAGGAAAAGTTAAATATATTATATATATACATACATACAATCGTGGGAGGATTGGTAATTTTGAGTATCGGTACCTACCATAAAGAAAGCGATGACAATGATGTAGCTAATGTAGAAGAAGGCGACTAACGGTCTAGAGTTCTCTATGGGGCCCATATTCTCGGCGTCTGAGTCCATTGATGCCGACAATAAACTGGAAATATATAAAATTTTACCTTCCAATAAAATTACTATTATATTTTCTGAAGATGTCCGGCATCCCTTCTTGAGAGGACGTGACTGCCCACGACCGGAAGTAGCCGTTTGCGTCAAATGAGTCGCTGTGACGTCACATCCGCCGCTGCCAAGCTGCAAACCCCAGAACCACCGCCCGCGCTCGCCGCCATGTTGGCTTTCTCATTGTTGCGGAGGAAATGCCGTTGGTAGCCCCCAGGAAGCCATTACTGGGATCCCGGTCATCTTCAGGAAATATAATAATAATTTTATTGGAAGGTTAAATTTTATATTATATGTTCCATTCGATGTCCGGGATCCCTTCTTGAGATCTGTTTGTTATCTCCTGGTGGCGAGCGGGCGCACACGCGCCGGTCGAAATTAGAATTTCCCTTAAGAAGGAAACTAGATTGCTTTAGTGGAGTTAGGAGTTAAGTATTAACGTTACATTTCTAACGGGCACTAATAATTATAGGTTAAATAGATTCGATATAAACGTCTAAAAGAAGATTCAAGTTGCCAAATAAAAGCGTAGGCAAAAAGGTGCTAGAATGTCGTTAATTTTTCTTTTCAGACATGTAAGTTATTGAAGTAAATTGTTGAGTTTAGGTCTTTAATTACCTAAAGTTAACACATTCTAACCTAATCAATGTTTTGGAAGGGAGCGGTCTTCCAGGAACATTGTTTTGAAGGTATTCTTGAACGAGTCGTTCGAAGATATCTTAGTGATCAACAGTAGCTCACACAATAATGGTCATTGCAGATTTATGAACAAGAATAATAATTAGTACTGAATGCAGTACGCGAACATAAAGTGCGCATGGGAGGAGGTACCTGGCTGTTAATCATGTACCTGAAGTGACACAGTGGCAATTGGATCCATGCAGGCTGCAGGCGTATATGTACCGATAATAGGCGAGCGCCAGCGTGACGCCCGGAGGAGTATATTCCGCTCCGACTGGCGGACGTCTCAACTAGAAACTCCCGCACATTGTGAACCTTCATCGGCTACGACTTGCCTCTTCAGGTCTGGCCAGTAAAAGAGACTGCGCCACTTGGAAGTCATTATGTTAAACAGACCCAACGTAGTGCCGAGGTGATGTGGAGCGCGAGGCACAAGTTTGGAAGGTGGCTTAGGTCATGTCTTAACTCCACAAGCTGTTGAACACGTCTTGACAGTAGGCGCTCAAGACTTGCGAGTCGATCGAGATGTATCGCCACAAAAGTGGGTGCCGTCCGAGGTGAACTTTAAAGTCTATGGCCGGGATACCATATACACCGTATATACCTATAATCAGCGGACGAGATTTCTTCCCCGTTGGCTTTTGGGCGTTACCGACCATGCAGGTAATATGGGACCAGTGTTTCCCGTAGACGGTTCTTTCCGGCCAGCAGTTTGCAGCAAGAATAGGTGTACATATTGCTACCTCCCACCAGTTGTCCATTTGTAGCACAAGATTCGTTAAAATTAAGTTAAGACTTTCTCACTTACGGTTAAATGCGGGTTCGTTATGCCGGTCTACTATGGTAGACCGGCATAACCGGTCTCTTATACAGCAGACAGGACACGAGAGAGAGTGCATAGTGCTTTTCGTAGTCTCGCAGGTGTAGTCAGAGAGACGATCCACGGCGCAAAGTTTGCAAAGTTGAGACGATGCCATCCAGTATGAGACTGTTCAAGGCGACACAGGCATATAAAATCGCGCCGTAGAGTTTACCTTTTCCCTCGGCACCAGGAACTCGAGCTCCATGACAAGTGGTAAGGGCTTACGTATACAACGTTTTTATTATATAAAATTATATAACGGGAGGCGTTTATACAGATTATGAGTCCTATCAAGAAGTTGGACTTTATGGGCTTATGGGCCTTAATTTTTTGTTATGTCTACGGCAAATACATGAACTTCTACGAATGATTTCTTTGTTTCATTAGAGATCACTTCAATAGGTTTGTAATAAGGATGTCGTCCATATAGACAATTAATAGAAAGCCCTGGGATTCCAACAAGAAATGTAAATAGTGTTAATTTCTTTTGAAAGTGCCACGAATTATTAATAACTACAAGTTTTAGGCTAGTTAGTAGAAGTACTTTAGCTTTGAAAAGCTTATTTGAAGAGGATTTTCTGTGTCGAGATTGTATCGGCAGAGGACACGGATATGGTAGTGTAAAAGCTTGTGCATTTGAGAAGTCGATAGACAGCACAGTATAAAAGAGGTTTTTGAACAAAAAGAAACGTATTCTAAGATGATATTCGTAGTTTCCAAGTATATGCAACTGTTTCGGTAAGACAGTTCGCTTAGAATTCACGGAAGTCATTCTCAATAGTGGCTTTTACCTGATTCAAGAGTTCGCCTTAAGAGCAGAATCTCGGGCCCGCTTAGGAGCGGCAAGTTGTTTTGTCCCAATTTTGTTTATTAGACCTCTGCGAAAGGTTTGTCTTTATAGAGCAGAACCTGAGTGGGAGAGCGAAAGCGAGCTAAGAGACGATGTGAAATCTGTTTGCCCACCTTGTCGATGCCCTCATTCTCCGCAGGCACGAGGGCAGTTTGACGGGGTTGCGAAATATATATTCATAGGTCGGAGACTCATCTGATAGGGGTATCGGGTAGGGGGCTACCACTTACTTTTTAACGACCGTGATCGTTTCGCGTGACCCGACTGCAAGGTACGTTGTGCCGTGACGTGACGAACGTACAAAAGGAACCGTGTAATTTGATTGATCGTCAAATAGGTCAGGGAGCGAAGGGGGTTTCAGCATGCGGCGTACTGGACCAATCGGGCATTATTGAGGACTTCGGGCTTCATTCGTTAGGTTGCACTGCGGCACTCTGCGACTGCTGTAGGAGGTGGCTCAGTGCAGCACAGTGGAGGACGGCACCAGACAAGGCGCCATTGAGGCGGACGACACCAGACACGGGGGTGGCGCCATTGAGGCGGACGACACCAGACACGGGGGTGGCGCCATTGAGGCGGACGGCACCAGGGTAAGAAGTGATCGTTGTCGGCAGCGGCATCGTACCGGACTGCCGGGTAGCACCATTACATCATAACGATTGCTCCACCGCAGCGGCCGGCGGCACGTGGGGCACTTAGGATATTGTTATGTAAGTGACTCACTGAACGGTTCGAAAGATATCCAAACCTCCATTCCGGGACCGACAATGTGGCTCGAGTCCCGCGCTCGCCCACGCAGGCTCGACTCGCGGCCGCGGGGCGCCGGGACTGCCAGCGCGGGCGCGGGTTGTCTCCCCCCGCGCGGCGCCCGTCAGCTGCAGAAAAATGATCGCGAAGCGCGTACCTCCTCCTCCGACGCGGAGCGACTCTCGTTGTTCATAATGCGATCCAAAACACTCGCGAACAACGAAGTAAAAAATAAAATAAAAAATTACAAAAGAGGGTAGTCCGATAATAAAAGTTATCACTCGCGATTCCCTTTTCTTAGTTATTCAGGACTCCCTCGAGGTTAAAGTTATCTGGATATAAAGAATCGAGGCTTAAAATTCCTCGTTGCACAATTTATAAAATAGCTACGGAACGTCCGATCTCTACGGCAGACGACGCAACAATGAGAAAGCCAACGCGGGCGGTAGTTCTGGGGTTTGCAGGTAGGCAGGGGCGGATGTGACGTCACAGCGATGGAGTGGAGCGACTCATTTGACGCAAACGGCTACTTCCGGTCCTGGGCAGTGACGCCCTCTCAAGAAGGGATCCCGGACATCGAACGGAACATATAATAAATAATAAGCATTCTAACTATAAAAAAGTACAGGTCCATGGCATAAAGAGATCATTTTTTACACTACAATGGTGGCAAATAAGCGTACGGCCCGCCTGATGATAAGCGATCACCATAACCTATGGAAGCTTGCAAATCCAAAGTCGATTATTACTCGTTAACACAGTTCAGTTATGCCTTATCCGAGTTAGATTTCCTATTAAATTCATGGGTCAATCAACTATTTCTTGTTGCTCGTTGCCATGGTAACGTCTACTGGGTCACTCTTTAAAACTATGATATTATGGGATTTAAGTCTACTAAACACGTGTTTTTGTTATAATGGTTAACCTATTCCATGCTGGGGCATCTCCCTAGCATGATAGAAGTCATTTTTCCTAAGCAACTCTGTCACAGTTGTCTCTTGGCTTACTGGGACAGAATACCTAACAACAAGAAAAAAATGATTGACAATATGTAGGAACCCAGTAGTAACCATTTACCAGCAGAGGGGCTAAATTTTAGTGTCATATGTCTAGACTGTAGGGCTTTAAAGGCCCATATGAACAGGCTACCCTACGCGATAGGTTATACACGGTGGAATTTAATCGGTGATCAGGAATCCAAAAATCTTAATTATCAATCTACACAGAAACCAATACGTGAGATCTCGTGCAATATAGCTCAAAATATAATTAATCACACTTAATTAACATCGGTAAAATGTACACTGACTGAATAAATGGACACCCTACTTTTATTGAAGGGAAGTTACTCGTAAGTGTACATACGTCAAGTGCTTGCTGGCTTTGGCGGGAAACTAGACAGATCAGATGAATTTGACAATGACAAATTGACAGCTTATTGCTCATTTATGTTTTAAGTTTCTATGGCTGATAGTTTGAAAAGAGGTATTAAAGTTTTCAGACTAAACCATTAGTAGGGTGACAATAAATTTTAATTAAAATTTATTTTCAACTTAAAAATTAGTTATGATAAAAAAAAACTTGGTTCCACTTAAGTACTACATAAACGTGACCGCCATCGATTACTGAATTAGAAAAATGGGTTCCTGTTCACCGATTAAATTCAGTGGAATTTAATCGGTGAACAGGAACCCATTTTAGAGAAAAATCAATTACATCCCCAATTGATGTGTAGGGGAAGGAACCCTAAAAAAAAAAATAGCTATTTTTTGCTGCTGACTTACAGCCAGTATTAATGTCTGCCATGAAAAAACTAACAAAAATATCTGACACGGTCGAACGGCCCTAGAAATAGAGCCGCATCAGATATTCATACGCGTGGCAGATATAGATGCTAGGTCTGCCATGAAAAAACGAAATAAATATCTGACACGTTCAAAAGGCCCTAGAAATAGAGCCGCGTCAGATATTCATACGCGTGGCAGATATAGATGCTATGTCTGCCATGAAAAAACGAACAAAAATATGTGACACCTTCGAACGGCCCTTGAAATAGAGACGCGTCAAATATTCATAAGCACGCAGATATAAATGCTAGCTTGATTGCCATCAATATTTAAAAAGTATCAGGGCTTACTTAGGCCACCCCTCGAATGTGGACACAGTGAACAATGTCAGCATTCCACTCAGCACGTCATCAAAGTTCCATTTGTTTTCTTTCCATATACGCTCCATTCTTGTTGGCTCGCCGTTTTCGTATATTATATATGTGCCCCTGAAATATTGGTAAGATTTTAGAGTCGGCTCAAAGGTTTCATCGTTATAATAATCAGCCAAAGGACGTCCAGTGCTGGACATTGGCCACCCCCACAGATATAGATATACATAGATCATGCAAATGCATGTACTTCACGTGTCCGTATTCGGTCTAGGAGTTGGCACTCCGACTGACATTCCGCGCACGACTATTGTGGTAGCCAGTTGTCCGTGAATATTAAGAAAATGCCTTATTGCAGAACCGATTTTGCGCTGACAACGGGGAATTCACATCACTAATTCTCTCGTGTGACGTCACGGTAGGTAAAAAAAAGTGACACGGTCGGTTTTCATACAGATTGAGGTGTTTAAGTTATCTAGTGTATATCTATATCTGTGCCTCCCCCACAGAGTGCCAATAGGGCTCAAAGAATTAATAAAATAACATTAGCCCTAAAAGCCGTGTGACAGGAGTTCCCAGAGAGTAACAAGAGTCTGGCAAGGGAAAGATCTAGAAAAGAGCGAAAAAACTGAGAGAGAGAGATTTTTCTTCAATTAACACAAAGCATCTTAAAAAACAGAAGGAAGTAAAGTTATATGAACTAAAACTCTTTAACTTCAATCGACTCACAATAATCTAATCAAAACAACTCTATAAAATTTTGACGTGACATAATAATTGAACTTATTACGATATTCTTCGATGTGAATAATATTAGCAATTAGCATTGATTGATTGATTGATTTTCAACTGGAATGTCATACAAATAAAGCAATTTTCGGAATACTGTTACCCACGTCTACCGATTTAGAAATAACTACTTTGTATGATGTTAATGGTATACCCCAAATAATTCTACTGTAAGTAAGTTTATATTTACGAGGCTGTCTCGTACAATTTTTGTTTTGATTGATCTTTCTGTATTAAACGCGGCATGACAAAGTTTCATCTGACTTTCAAATTATTAACCTACTATTATTTGATAAAATGGAATTACTTAACCTTATGATTAAATAAAAAAAATGGCTGTTTTATGTATTTAGAAATAAATTCGATACTAGTTATTATAAAACACCGCATGCAGTTTTTATTTCAGTTTGAAAAAACCAAAGAAGTCTAAGTAGAGGCGCAAAATGGCCCCACGGAACGTGTGCCATTGCCATTAAGCGGTGTTGGGGGCGGAGTTTCAAAACGATGCCAGGCAGCTGTTTAGTTTGAAAATGCGCATACCGGGTTTTAGGGACGTGTTCGGTATTCTATAGTTTTTTCATTCGCTGGTCAATCATTACATGGAATTCATAGAATTTGCATTGTTTTCAGTGAATAACGCCCAATCTTGCGAGATCTCATAAATCTATAAATGGTATAACTATCGCGAGACAGGTGGCCTCGCGGGATCTCGTCTAGGTCTGGAATCTCGAAATTATATTTCCTAGTCAAGACGATTCTTAGCGATGTTTGTTTCTATTTTTAACCGACTTCAAAAACAAAGGAGGAGGTTCTCAATTCGTTTTTTTTTTTTTTTTTTTTTTTTTCAATGTTTGTTACCTCAGAACTCCGTCATTGATGAACCGATTCGGAATTTTTTTTTTTTGTTTGTAAGTATATGCTTCCAGGTGGGTCCCATTTTTTCAAAAATTCAGTTGGATGATGGGATCCATGAGGAATTTAGGAAACTCCTCAATTCTATTAGGCACGCGTGTAGTGATTTTGGTATTTTCTGTTATAACTCGTGTATTTACATCCGGGATCATAAATTTGGTGGCGAGGAATTGATGATGAAGACCACAGATGACTTATCGAATTCCTCAATTATGTACTTAAAAGTGCAAAAGTACGTCACAGGTTCTGATAAGATTCCGTTGAAATAGGAACTAATGAAGTGCCACTGGTGACTGATCTTGGGGAATCGATGGAAGTCCTCAAATATTATCGGCCCACATACAGCGATTCGGTTTTTTTCTATAGTAATCAACGCATTTGCTATCGGAAATCAGTTCATGTGGTAAATTGTTAAAAAAAATAGGAAATGTTCTCGTGGCTTGCGGAGTACTAAATTGAAGTCGGTTAAAACTTTGTTTTTAAAGTAAATTATTAATGTGTATAACTTACTGGCAATCCTCTTCCCTCAGTTTCGTTGTATCGGTACATAAAAAGAATTTTCCCTGAAATGATATATAAAAATAACCTGTTATAAAAATACAATTTTAGAAACATATTTATTAAATCATGCATTACGTAAAAATACAAGGAGCCAATACAACGAGCAATTTGGTGAAATGTGCATGAGTTCCATCGAGTAAAAAAACCGTTTTTAGGTCTGCGTTACATCTTCGTTTCTAAATTTAAAATTGCGTTACATTACAAGGTCACATGATCTCGTTTTTATAAGCCAAACACATCAGCCACAACACATACCTACATTCTAAGGGGAGGTACCAAAGTCCGAGGCAACGAAGCGGTGAGCGATGGAAAATCCACCAATAGAAAGAATCGCCAGAGAGGCTAGTACTATGGATGGATTTTTCCTCGCGCAACGCTTCGCTCCCGCGCACAGCTCGTGGATACTGACTTTAAAAGTCGCTAATTTCAGTGTCCTGTAAGGCCAGGGATTTATTTACTGAATCTTTGTTGTACTGAAGAATTAATTACTGTACAACAAGTGAAATATGGCAATCTTTTCAAATCAAGGAGACGTGGCTTAAAGATTGCAACCGGGCTATAAAAATCAAAACAAAACCAAATGTGTTTAAAAAGCTTCCTTTTGTCTAAGGCCTGAGTCAATCTGACAATAGCTGTCATAATTACTATTGACCACTACCGCAGGCCGCGCCAGTCTGTGGGAGGCTTAAACAGTATTTGGAAGCTTTGTTAGGAACACCAGTGTTTTTTTTAAGGGTTGGATGACTAAATACATTCTTATAGAAACATTAATAAGGGACTAAGGAAACAAAAGATATTTTAAGACCTTATTGAATTACATTTAAAAATAAATAAATGTTACCTTAAACAACTGAATCCCCACAACAGCAAACATAAATTGTAATATGTGATTTATTAGAAAAATATTGCCAATTGATCTAATAGAAGCAATAACACATTTCACGACATACTGCACAGTGATAATGCAAAATACAAGATGCATAATAAAAAAAAAACGTGCCACATTAAAAATACAAGATACAGTAACATACAACAATAACGTTACATTCGAAGACGTTCATGTAGGAGACGTTCAATAAAGTATGTAAAGTTAATATTAGTGTCACATTCAACATAAAATTTACCAAAATCACAGTGTTTAAATGACATTGTCAGCATGTGTTCCAATGTGTAGTGGTGGCGGCAATACATTATCGGGTACAAAAATCAAAAATATATTAATTTAAAGACAAAAAGGTTACATACACGGCTCACGTTAGTCCTTGGTTTTGAAAAAAAAAACATTCGTTTATTTTTTTATTTAACTTGCCAGTGTCCTTATCTGACTTGTAAGCTTAAAAAGACCAAAAAACACTCAGTTAAACCAAGTACCTTTCTCCTAGAAAATGAGCGTACTTAAATGTCAAGGTAGGGCGGTTTGGGCAAAAAAAAACACAAAAGCTCGTTTTGAGTCCAAAAAATCATTAAATCCAATCAAAACTGAACGCAACACCTTTGGGCTGGTTGAAAATAATTAAAATATAGCATGCTTTTTAGTTAGCAAATTTTTTGGACCCACACGCGAAGCGAAAAGAAATGTTAGTATTCTAATTTCCAAATGGCACAATTAAAGCCTCACACATAAAAAAAAACGAAATCAGGTGATTGTGTGTAAATAAATGAATTTTAAATAAACGGGGACATTGAATAAATTACACAAATAAATTTATTAGTGTCTGACCCAAAGGTGTCGTAAACATTTTGCAAGAAAATCTTTTCCAGAGATTTTTCCGTGATTGTTTTTGTGAATGCATTTTACCATTACCATTTACCCTACCTTGAACATTTGCACACCCATGACAGCAAACATGAACTGAAGAAGGTTTGTCACCAACAAAATGTTGCCAATCGTTTTTATGGCAACGATCACGCATTGCACTACGTGCTAGAAATTTAAACAGATTTAAATAAATGTGTAAGTGCCAAAAATTTAAGTAAGAATTTTGTAAACCTATAATGATTTAGGACCAAGGAATTACATTCAACGCATAAAATAATTACCGTTTATAGGTGTTTATGTCATAAAAAAGGTTTGCTCATACTTATTGTACTGGATACGCACTGCGTATCTGTGCGGGAAACGCTCAGTGTCACATAGAGACATTCTACCTACATGTACAGTCAAGTGCAAAAATATGGGGACATACGACTTACTCGAAAACATGTCTAATGGCTCTCATGCCACCAAATTGCGGTACCTACATGATATGAGAGGATTAATTCGTTACATATTTTTGCACTTCACTGTACAGTCATATAGTAAGTAGCAGCCAAAGTAGCCAAATAGTTTGGTACACGTTTTTGTTACTGCAAGAGTAAGGTCGTGTTAGGATTTTTTTTGGCTAGTTTAGCTGCTACCAACTATATGATGCAGACTGTACAAACGCCACCCAGTTAACTGACCATCCTGTACCTATTTATATAGAACCTTATCACAATGAACATAATGTGCATGGATGGTCAGTAAGCTGTGTTGTCGAAAGTACCTACATTTTCGGATATACACGAGATGAACTTGCTTTAAGAGCTACGAGTATTTACATGGGGCAACAACTCGCAAGCGAGTTTTATTATACACTGCAGGGTTTGATTGAATTCCTCGTATTCCGCTAGCCCGTAGTCCGCAATGTAATGCAAATCGCATACGAGTTGATGCACCATATAAATGGCCCTTTAGAGAGCTACGTTTTATCAACCACATAGAGCATCCCTTTCGTTCTAACAAGTGTTTGAGAAAGAGATGAAATGTTATAACTTGAGCGGTGCTGCAGCATCGCAGCTGAAATTAATCTGAATAGAATATTAGTATAAAAATGTTGGCATAATCCCTTCGTCCTGTTATCAGTGAAAATAGAACAAAACTTACGGATATATACAAAAAAGATTTTTCAAAAACGCAAATGTTTATTTCTAATATTATAGCCCAGTTACTGAGCTACTGGGCTCAGTGAAAATACGGAGAAAACTGATTTTCCCAGATATGAGAACTAGCTAGATCGATTTTAGCCCCCGCGTGCATCCTTAATTTCAAGTTTGATCAGTAATCAGTCATCTTTATTGTTTTCAGAGGTACATACAGGGTTGGTCCCATTAAGTTTAAGATTAAGTGTCCTAGGTCTCTTAAATTTTCATTAATGATATGCAGAATTTTCAGTTGACTGACTGCCGCTCTAAAGAAAGCTAAAGTAAAAAAATGCAGGGAGCGACTGGGTCATACTCAAATTTAGGTTCGCGTCTTTCCCGTATAAAAGTTAAGGGCTACGGAGCCTAATTTTGCTTTGGACTCTTAATCCGCATAAACAGCGTCTCCTCTTATTTATGACTATTCGATAAAAACCTTATTTATATGCACGTGAGCTCTTAATTATTGACCACAGGAGAGACGAATTTCGTTTATACACTGGCTTCACCCGAACACACTGTATAAGCAAAATTCGTCTCTCCTGTGTCATACATAAGATGAGACGCTGTTTATGCGGATTAAGAGTCCAAACCAAAATTAGGCTTCTTAGCCCTTAACTTTTATAGTGTCCACAGGAAAGACGCGAACCTAAATTTGAGTATGACCCGACTAGCAAGGCCATAATTATTAGCGCCGTAAAATTCTTATCACAAGATAGTCACGATCAACAGAATGTTCGCGTGTATTGCATTTCATTGAGGAATCTTCCTGTTGACAGATTAGATGTACTACCGTTTCCAAAGTTGCAAAACCAACGTTGTAAAAAATGTATGAATGCAGTTAAAATTGTTTTTAAATTAAAAAATATCTTATTTTAGTAAAATCTTCCATCTACACTATTCAAGGTACTTTCCCTCCATGTCGCATGGGCGTGTGACGCCTTGTATATTTTAGTCTGTCATTGTGACACTCTTTCTGCAAAAAGTTAGATGTCTTTGTTTCATTGTGACACTCTTTCTGCAAAAAGTTAGTTGTCTTTGTTTCATTGTGACGCTCTTTCTGCAAAAAGTTAGTTGTCTTTGTTTCATTGTGACACTCTTTCTGCAAAAAGTTAGTTGTCTTTGTTTCATTGTGACACTCTTTCTGCAAAAAGTTAGTTGTCTTTGTTTCATTGTGACACTCTTTCTGCAAAAAGTGAGTTGTCTTTGTTTCATTTTTACAATATGGCGTCTTGTCGCCGCCATCTTTAATTTTGATTAATGTCTTGTCTTTAGTGACACTTGCAAGAATGATTCATGAAAATCGAACCACCTGTTTCATGTCTACACTGCCGCAAAGGTACAAACAAACATACATACATTCATAAACTCATAAACCCATTACCCTACTTTAGGTCGCGCAGTAGCTAGGACTACTAAAATCATTGCCCTTTCATTTCGCGTTGCCTCAGATTTTTTGGCAACTTTTACAGTACAGTCAACGACAAAAGTACAAAACTACTGTCTTCTCTCGCAGAAGCAGGTACAATCGGCAGCCAAGCTGGCTTTATACGACGACTTTATATGACGACTATAGTGTATATTGGACTGGGTTTAAATAATTGTTTTCCATTGAATTCAATGTATACTGATTTTATAACATTAGAGCATTCAAATTCGTATATATCCGTAGAATGTCTTCTCAATTTTCTTTCGCACCACTATGCGCCGAATATTCTGTACAATTTTTTTTCATCAGCCGTTTTATAAAACTGACAAATTCAGTGCTAAAAATCATGGTCATTGTTAAAGTGAAATATAGACAATAAAGTCAAGTTAAAATCAATAAGGCAAATGCATTGCATTACATGCATGCAACTTTCTCATCATCTTAGTCAGCCTAAAGACGTCCACTGATGGACATAGGCCTCCCCCAAAGAGTGCCACAATGACCAGTCCAGCGCCAACCGCATCCAGCGGACTCCCGAAAAGAAAAATAATTACCGAATATTCGGCGCATATCTATAACTTTCCTTCTCAGTTGTAACTGACAAACAGAAATAATACCATAAACCTTTTATAGAGTAGGTAAAGTTCGTACCATTTTAGTTTTTTTTAAATCCGGAATTAAAAAAGTTTGTTTCAAATTACACGTTTACACGTTTCCAAACGTGTATAATTACGCGTTTCCCAAATTGCGTTTGTCAATTAACTGCCGAACGTCATACAAGGTTCTCACAATTTTCAACATTGTCATAGTAAATCAAGAAAAGATTTAAAGGTGAAAGTTGAAACCCAACCCCAGACAGCACCAGCTGATGGCGTGTCGCGGCGACTCTATTGGTTTTCATGTATTTCTATAAAATACCTTTAGTAGCTAGCGACACGTATGTCGCTTTCATGCCCGGGCCACACTAACGAGAAATGCCATTAATTATCGCGATAATTGATGCTAACCATACGGCCACACTACGATTATCGCGATAGTTAATGGCATTACTCGTTAGTGTAGCCGCAGCATCATACAAATTCATTCAAACCAGTCACCTCACATGTCGTCTGCTGCTGCTGACTATCTGCGGTCGAGTTCCAACTTGTAACCTTAATCGTCGCCTTGCCGGATATAATCAGACGACTTGCGGGTCATGGGTTAAAAAAGAAAAACTACTGACCTTTAAACCTTTTGCTCTGTTGATGGCGCGTAATGGCCTCAATACTCTGAACACTCTCAAGATCTTTATGAAGCCGAAAGATGATCTGTAAATTATATAAAATAAATAATTAACACATATATGGGACAATCTTACTCAAATCGACCTAGTTCCAAACTAAGCCGACCGCTGTAGCCTAGTTGGTAGTGACCCTGCCTACGAAGCAAGAGGTCCTGGGTTCGAATCCCGGTAAGGGCAAACATTTATGTGATGAGCATGAATATTTGTTTCTGAGTCATGGGTATTTTCTATGTATTTAAGTATTTATATCTATTATAAATATTGTCCTCTAGTACTCATAACACAAGCCTTACTGAGCTTACTATGGGACTAGGTCGATTTGTGTAAGATTGTCCCCTTATATTTATTTATATTTATTTATTTATTTGAGCAAAGCTTGTACTATGGGTACAGACGACGATAAACATACTTATATAGATAAATAAATTACTTAAATACATAGATCACATCCATGACTCAGGAACAAATATTCATGCTCATCACACAAATAAATACCCTTACCGGGATTCGAACCCGGGACCTCCGGCTTCATAGGCAGAGTCACTACCAACTAGGCTACGGCGGTCGTCAAAAATACATTTAAATATCATCCTTTTTATTTCATTCCAGCGTCTTCAGATAAACAATGAAAGTAGTTAATTTACTTGTCTCTTCGAAATGTTGCGTAGGTATGTAAAATTATGATGAATTAAAGAAATATATATAGTACAACATACTTTTATAGCTGCTGAACTTGCTGTTGGTAGAAAAAACGATCCTAATTTCGTATTGAATTGTGTGTGACCTAAACTCTGTTGCCAATACCTAAGTATAACCTAGGAGTATGCTACTCACCCAATCATAGACGCCAAAGACACGGCGACCACCAACAAATCGAGAAGATTGAAGGCTGATCTGCAGAATGCATCCTTGTGGAACACAACCCCGTAGGTGATCAGCTTCAAAACTAGTTCCAATGTAAATATAGCCGTGAAGAAGAAATCGATTTTCTTCAAAACCTGGAAATAAATTTATTATTACCATAATTTAAATCTGTATGTTTAGTAAAGTTGGCTCAATCAACTTTTTATTGTTGTTAATTTGTATTTATTGGCAATAAGTATTCGACAAACGTTTTCATCTTTTTGTCTTTTGTCCGAAAGCTCATTTAATTAGTAATCCCCAAATACTGTTATGTAATTACTCCGACTACCGATTCTGTTTACATCTGGGGCAGAATCTTCTGTGATGTTAAGCAATTCTGACGCGCCAGCAAGTCGACGGAGCCCCGTTTTGCGGGGCTCCTACCTACTTCCCGCTCTGAGGGACGCAAGGTAACGGACGAACCTACCTGGGACAAACAACTGTAATGTTAAGCAATTCTGACTTGCCAACGGGTCAACGGAGCCCCGCTTCGATTCACGGGGCTCCTATTTGCGTCTTTGAGGGGCTCAAAGTGACAAAGGAATCAACTACATAGGCAAAAAAATGCGTGATTGTTTGTGTAATAAAAAAGCTTTGGATGAGTTAGTTTAATATCATTATTATTATGTATAAACTGGCCTTCTTATTCGCATTATAATTACTGGGCTTATAATTACTGTACATAAGTATCAAAAAATATATTATATTGCTAATAATCGTTATGATAAAAACTATATAATCATAGATATTACTAACAGAGATAGTTACGTTGAATGACATTATGAACATGGACAATTAGGAGTAACGAAAGTTATTAACCATAAATAATTATGAATGTAATCATTATGAGAAATTGTATGAGATAAATTTCCGGAAATCCAGACCCCGTATCATGGTCGGCCTTATCACCCGATAAGTGACAAGATAGGAGCGTCGTCTCGTTCTATCGAACGGTGTCAGTCAGTGACGGACGCCCTATCCTGTCACTTATCGTGTGAAAGGCTGACCATAATACGGGGTCAGCAGTGAGCAGTGGGCGCTTTTCGGCTGATATGATGATGATGATGTGACATGTAAAAAAACTCACGTCTGCTTTTGTTTGGTTGTCTTGCTTCGGCACTGGTTCTTCCATGGCCAGCATGAGAGAGGAGATCAGGATGCAGACAAGAATGATGTTTTTGAAAAGCGAGTTGTTCTGGATGTTGAAGCACATCACACGAAACCTGTTGCATAATAGTACATTACTACAGAGGCCGCGAAGTATGGGGTTGCCGGCCGAGTACATATAGACTGCCGAGCGTAGTGAGCTCGGATAGTTATGAGGCTGGCAACCCCTTTTCACGCCAAGGTAATAGTGTTTTTATCAAACATGAAACAAAGTCCAAAGTTCTAAGAAGGGGTATGTTCTGTCCCTTTTTTCGCAAAACGTACTTCTTACGCGTATTCATATCGTATCGTGGCGTCACACAATGTTTGCGTTTTCTCTCTCTAACAAGCAATATTAAAACGGTTGTAGCTTCATACTCGTAATTCTTTGAGATATCTGAATGGGATTTTCGTCATTAGGCATATTTCTGTGCCTTCTTTCTTTTGGAGTAATAATCATTTTCAAGTCTACACCCCTATTGAGGACCAAATTAAGGTTTAAGGAGAGTCGAGCGTCCTGGGAACTAAAGGGCATGACAAAATTGACGTGTATGTTGCGGACGTCATGCGTTTCTTACGGATTGGTCTGGGAGAAGACGAAGAAACTAGTGCCTTCAGGAATAGGCTTCTCTTGATCTTTGACTTCAACCTCAGAGAGACGGCGCGGGCGCGCCGAAACCGTCGCCTGCCGTTTCAAGGGCGATGGTTCTTTCTTGATATCCCCTGAAACACATGAAGATCTCCTAAGTATTGGTGTTCTCAATTTTCATAGTAAGCTATGGAGTGTATATTCAGGTATAAATGGACCTCAGGAGTTTCATCGCATCATCTTAAGACTAAAATTTGCTGTCAAATGAAATGAAATAAAAATCGTTTCTTCCTGCGATGCCCGACTATGCGAATATGGTTGAAGAGTGTGGTTAGACGACTGGCCACAGATTTTCCGTCTTCGATTGCTTGAATTGGCACTTGAAATTAAATTTCATTTGTTACACTGCCTGCTTTTGGGAATACAGATTAACAATGGTTGTCAATGGTAAGGTTAGTTTCTCAAGTTGAAAAAAATGTTTATGGAAGGTTGCTAGAATTTTATTTTACTTACAAACACTGAAAATGTGTCAAGAGCTCCCTTGATATATACATTATGAGCTGTTATAATTACCCACCTACAGAAGAATACTTAGGTTATATAATTTATCATTTATGATATTATGATACATCCATGGAGCGTATTGTGATTTAATACATGTATCGTACAAGACGCGTTCAATAAGTTCTCGGTATCAGCATTAAAAGCAGAAGTTGAAGAATGTCATTTTTAATTGTTAAATCTAGTTTTAACTGCGTATATTATAGTTTTTTTATAATATTTTAATATAGCTTCATAAAAAAAAGCTTTTGTTCGACGAACTGAGGATTATTTTTAGGGTTCCGTAGCCAAATGGCAAAAAACGGAACCCTTATTTACATTGACGTAATTGCACAGATTTTTTTACTAAAGCTCGGGTTTCCTAAGATAGCGGTGCCGTCATATGGCGGTGAGATAGACTATCCGTGTCTTTCTAATTGGTCTAATTAGAAAGAGACGGATAGTCTCTCTCGGCGCTAAGGGATTTTTAATGCAGATGACAGGGTACGTAAACACATAACGCCAAAGAGAAACCTCATAAAATTGGCTTTTTAGGGTTTAGTACTTTTTCTTAGATTACTCACCTCCTTTTATTGCCAAAAATATTAAGTATCTCATATCACTCTCTCTTAGTATTTACACGAATATATTTTTCATCTACGTTCACCCAAAATCCATAAATAAATAAAAAAATATCTCCAATAAAATAAAACCCCTCTTGAACATTGTTAGGTGAGTTGTGCTTAAGAAATGTGATAAAAGCGTTTTTTTTTAATTTCAAGGCATCCAAATAGATAAATTTCTCTTTTTTAATGATTTAATATTCATTATATTATAATGACTTAGTCAGTAATATTGATATATTCAGGATTACCACACGAGAATTTTACCAAAGTCGCCCCTAAAATTCCAATAGAACATTCTCCTATTTTACTGACGTCAGAGTATGTGCTGTACCATCATCTTTGTTGAACTATTAAAGAAAAACATATGACAAAATCTTTCTTTACATATTTACTGTATTCATGAATAATGGCACAGTATGAAAAATAGTCTGAAGTTATGCTGTTGTCCACGTTAGTCCCCTAGCCTGATCCCCCAGGGGAAAAAACGGTAAGTGTTAGGTGGACTGCGACCATACAGCGTGCGAGCTGAGCGAGCGAAGCGAGCGTGACGCAGCAGCGCCCGGCGAAGCGCCATAACCGATAATTTTTTCCTAGTTGAATATTAAATAATTGCCGCTAATTCCCCTGGATGATCGAGGTCAGGTGATTAACGTGGATAACGTGGAAATTGTTATCATGAGACGTAATCACGCCAATACCAAGAACTTATTGAACGCCGTACGTATGTACATCATACCATTTTGATTGATAGTCTGATTCTCTGGAGGGACCAGGGCGTTGCCAGCTTCTCCTCTCTCCACTGCGTCTTGCTCGTTCACTTCTTCCTCTGACCCTGTCTCTTCGTATTCACGGTCTGACCTGAAATTGAAAAAAACTCATTGAAATTATAGCAATGACAACATTTATATCGGCAGTGGAAAGGCAAAACCAATAGAAAGATTTTTTGAAATTTACAGGAGAGCGTTTTAGTGTTTTTCTTTAAAAAAAATCGTAACTTTTTCTAGTCAACTAAGAGAGTTGGGTTCTATGCACGTGTTATTTCAATTGTTAATGTTATTCCTCAAAACACGGCGGATTCTAAAATAAATGACGCTTTAATGAAAAAGCCCCCAAAAAATCCCGGAAGAACCATTGAAGCGACACCATCATGCTGTAGATAGACCCTAAAAAATCGAATGAAGCAACTACCTACGTTTAATTTGTTCCTGGATAATAATTTAACCAACTATCTCTAGTAAAGGTCATATTTTGTAATTAGTTAAAATATAATTCGAAGGTTACACGGTAGTAATCATTGTTTAGAGTTAGTCTTGCAAGCCGTACAATTTTATTATTTGATCTTGAATTAAGTTTCTGTTAAACCTATGTAAGCCAAAATGACATGTGATCGGGATTGTCTCTTTTTCTTCCTCGCTTTGTATTTAACTTTTTTTCTAAATCTTCTTCTGGCATCAATATCTCCAACTGACCCTTATACAACAAGAAGATATGTCTTACCATCTTTATCTTACCACATTCAAGATCAAATAAAAAAGGTAACTTTTTTTCTTTATTTAAAACCTACCATTCTACGACTGTAGAATACATATTAAACATACTTATTGTACGGTTCTTAACAGTAAAATATTATTTAATTTCTCACCTTGGTATTCTCTTATACCTCTGGTAAGGCCTGAATTTCGACAATAACAAGTTTAATTAGCAATGATTTCAGTATCATACCGGTGTCTCGTTTCACAATATTTGTTTTTACGTACCCCTCATCTGAATAAATTTCTTCTTCATTCACGTATTCGTCATCTGTCTCTCCTCTCTCTGTGTCTTCGTCAAGTTGTGGGTTGCCAGCTTCAGGATTGTCACCTGCTGCCTACAATAAATTGTTGCTGTATAATTTTAGAATGTCAGTAATGTTAACCACGCTGAGTCTGCATTAAAGTATTTACACCATCTTAACGTTTAATTATAATAAAAGAGCGATGTTGCCAAACTATTTATTGCAGAGTTAAATTGAATGAACTCTAGCACTTTCTTTGCAGGGTAAAATAATTGTTTTTGTTTTATAAAAGACTGCCAAATGATTGATTGTGGTAAAGATCATTAAAATCGAAAAATTGGCTAAAATTCATAATCAAGTTTAGGTAAATGTCCCAGTACCTGACGCTGTCACAATATTTAGCACTTTAAGGCCAGTTGATATGGAAAATGTTGTTATTTCCACGCTAAGGCTCTTAAACAAGGCGGTTAATGATCAGAAAAATATTATGTATTCTTCAATATTTCATTGATGGCGTGGCGTTACTTACTAGTTATATTTTTTCAAAACTCCAATCTGCAGGAATTTTCAATGTGATGATTCAAATTGACAGACGAACAATGAAGTGATCCTACAAGAGTGAATTTCTGTTTTTTAAAGTACGGAACTCTAAAAACTTAAAAATATAATTACATCTGCGTCCTTCACAACTTCTTCTTCGTCCTCGTCATCTCCGAGGTTGTCGACGGCGATAGCCAAGAACACGTTTAACAGAATATCTGGTATTTGTTAAGGATTATTACAGCAGACCGGTGCTGCGCCAACCGCATCCAGCGGACTCCCACGACCCCAGGTCATCAGTCCACCTTGTGGGGGGCCTACCCACGCTGCGCCTTCCGGTCCGTGGTCGCCCCTAGCGACTGGGTGGTGCAGGACCGGTTATCATATAGCAGTGGACGTCTTTCGGGTGATATGATGATGATGATGATTACAGCAGAAAATCTCCCGAAGAGTTCGAATGTCGCCCGTACTGACATTTAAAACGTGAGATTAACCGAACAATAGGGGTGTAGACTCAAAATGTATTATTACTTCCAAAGAACGACAAAAAATATGACTAGTGACAAAAATCCCATTCAAAAACTTAAAATGGTGGTATTTTAATGTTGCTTGTTAGAGAGAGAAAACGCTCGGGGATCGTGAAATCACCACCGATCGAAGCGTTTCATATGAAAGTGCGTTTTGCGGAAAAAAGACAGAACTGCCCCCTCTTAACTTTGTAGTTATTTAGAAAGAAAGAAAGAAAACATTTATTCATGGACAAAACAATGGGTATAAAAAACAAAACACAGTAACTTAGAAGTAGCAGGGTCCACGAAAAGGCCCCGACTCAGCATGGTGCTAACCTAGAAGGCCAGCGCTGGTCTTCCATCGGAACCTTTACACGAGTTACCTCCTGGAAGGCAACACAAAACATTTACCCTCTTGCATTGATTTTTCTCCATTTGTTTTTTACTGTTTTTCGAGTAGGTACAACATTATAGATTATTTTATTTAGTGTCTACTCCTATTAATAGGCAGGAAGACATAAAATATGTTTTTACGGCCCGTTTGTAAAGGATACAGTTACCGCACACGAAGATGATGATGAAATAAATGGAAGCGATCATTCCAAAGGAACCAGCGCCGCCGTACGCCTTGATACCCTCGTACATAACGACGTTCCAATCTTCACCTGTCAGGATCTGTCAAATAATATACATTGAAGTACAGTCAACTACAAAATACAGTAGACTACATAAAGAAACCGTGTAGGCTCGGATAAGAATAGGTCTTCGGTCTCCCCCGCCTGTAATAGAAGGTGAATAAAGGAAGTCATCGGGGTCGCAGTGTTTCTGCTGGGGGCCATGGCTCTCGCCTCAAGACCCGAGGGAGTACGAACATCTTTTCTAACCTAGTACGAGCCAAATGTGGCGACACGCGAGGGGAGCTACAGTGTTCAGTGAGCTGTTCCTGGAGTTCTCCGCATGAGAGCGCAGATGGGGCTGTGGACTTCTAATGGATAGAAATACCACAAAAACCAGTCATCCCCCGATGATCGGGTACCTAGATCGGAGGTTTTCTCAAAAAAAAAAACAACTACAAAAAGTAGAGGAACTGAATAAAAATAGATCGTATCTCAGCAACTATTTGCACTTACGTGTGTTCCTTTTCTTTAGGAAAAGCAGTTTTGAGCAGATTCTCTATCCTAGCAAGCATGTTAGTCGCTCCTTTACTAGCTAGTGTGTAGGAACAAGTGAGAATACTTTTCGTCCGACACAATCGCTATCATACTAGTTTGGCAGCAATCGACCCCAACATCATTAGAAAAGTGATTAAAAAGCAAAGATGTCTAACACTGGATCAAGACAAAGGAAATTAGTAATTCTTGACAGCAGTCGTATATAAAATGGTAAGGGAATCTCATTGATCATAAGAAGAACAAACACCGAATTAAGAACTTCTATTGAAGTCGATCATAGTTTTTTTAGGACGTGGCCTTGTCTTAGACGTTAGCAGCACCGGTAACCATAGGTAGGACTGAGATACTGCGTTCGGATCTCTCACTCACACGAATGTCTCACCGCTGTAGCCACCGCTCTGTCATGACCAAGCCCTAAGAATGTTAAGAATAGTACAGCCGATTATACGGCTTAATAGCAGAATATTCAGACTTGGAATAGCATACCTGGAACATCGTCAACACCGCTTGCCAAAACGTGTCAAAATTATGTCGTTCCTTCGGCTGTTCGGGCGCGAAGCTCTCGAATCTTCCTCCGAAGACCTGCATGCCCAGCAGAGCGAAGATCATGATGAAGAGGAACAACAGGAGAAGAAGGGAGAAGATGGACTGGATAGAGTTGAGTAGAGAGTTGACTAGATTGGAGAGAGACCGCCAGTATCTGGAAATGAAGTTCGAGTCTCAGGTGCATAAATTAAATTTTAAGTCATCCGCTTAACCTATTAACGCTTATTAGTTTACTAGCTTCTTCCCGCGACTCCGTCTCCACGGTCTCTAAGTTTGTATGGACCTACGTCCATACAAACTTTCAGCCTCCGTTTGACCCCCTTTGACCTTATGGGATGATTTACGGGATAAAAACTGTCCTATGTCCTTCCCCGGGATTTTAACTATCTCCATACATTTCATATCAATCGGCCTGGTTTAAGCGTAAAGAAGTACCAGACAGACAGACACACTTTCCCATTTATAATATTAGTATGGATAATAAAAGGCACGGCAGGGTGATGTTATGATAGCTAGTTTTGTTATCCTTTTCGCTGGTGCACAGACCAGTTTGCGAAATTCTAATAGAAAATTTGATTATCAATTGAATCTTTTCTCAATAGAACTGTAAAAATACCACTAAGCAGCAGCAAATTTTAAGTTGAGAGTGGCCTCATTTCATTTGTTTTGATTACAAGAAATTCAATCGATAGTGACGCCATGAGTCGAATATTCTGGCTTTCAACCATGTCATACAGTGGACATTTTACGTAAGAACTACGCTTTATTCTGTAGTGGGGAATATAAATTGATGCGTACTTGGTAACTTTGAAGACTCGGAGTAGACGGACGCAACGCAACACAGAGATGCCCAGCTGTGGGATGGTGTCGGTGGCTGTCAACACCAGCTCCAGCACTGAGCAGATCATCACGAAGCAGTCGAAACGATTGAAGAGGGAGACAAAGTAACCCTGAAACGGAAACGATACCTACATCCGGATACGGATAGAAAGAGCGAGCGAAAATAAATAAATAATAATTTTGGAGGCAATTTTACACAAATCCATCTAGTCCCAAACTAAGCAAAGCTACAAAATAAATTAAAGAATATGAAAACAATGCATTTTAATCATTTAGACATCATGTTTCATAGTAACTTTTACTGCTTAAGACCTACACAATCGATAAATGTATAAATATATATTGTGTTATTTTTATTTTGCTAATCGTCCGGGTTTCATTCCCGTGCTGAGTACAAGTTTTTTTTATGTATGAATGCAGTTTTTCGTGTTACTAAAATCGATGAGACGGTTGGGAAAGACCGATCTAAATGTGCCACCCTGTATATGTTTGTTTGACGATAACATTGCATCAACGTCTTTCTTTCCACGCTGCGCCTTCGGTACGTGGTCACCATTCGAGAACCTTTCAGCCCCAACAGGAATCAGGTCTACGTGCACTGTGCCCCACCCACTGCCACCTAAGTTTAGAGATTCGGAGGCTATCAATTACTTTGGTTCTGCTGCGGATAACCTGATTTCTGATGTGATCAGGCAGATACACTCTCCGCAAAGACCTCTCCATTGCGTATTGAGTGACTTTGATCCGTCTTATGGGGCACATAGTAAGCGACCACGTTTCTTCTTTCAGTGCTTCGATATGGCGGCAGTGTACTTGGCACCGCTGGAGAGACTGCAGTATAGTCCATGTTTCGATCGAATCGAAGGCTTTCTCGTAGTCCACGAACGCTAAGCTGAGAGGCAGGTTATATACTCTTCAGTCTTCTGAAAGTCTGTTAAAGCTTCTTCGGAAACGGGCTTGTTCGGGAGGCTGGATCAAGCGTGAGAAACGTTTCGTAATGACTCTTAAAAACGGCTTATAGACATGGCTCAGAAGTGTGATTGTGATGGGTCGACAGTTCTTCAGCTGGTTGTTGTCATTCTTTTGAAGAACAGCACCAGCTCTGTTCCAAGCTTTTAGCGTTCTTCCTTCCAGTTGGACGGAGTCGAACAACTTCTGAAGGGCCGTAAGGAGCGGTTTTCCACCATAATCATTCATCAATCATTCCATCGAACTCAAGGGATGCTGCTGCCTATCCCCCGGTGGTCTTGGTCATAGTTTTAGGACATACCCGGGTCCTTTAATGTTTAGTATACTCACTTGTAATCCGAGGGCGTACATTTTGACGAACATCTCTATAGTGAAGAGCACGACAAACAGATAGTTCGCGTAGTCTTGTACTTCGCCGAGCCAATCAGGTTGCCTGAAAATTAAAAAAAATACGTTAAACATGGTACTACTGGCGGTACAGGTCGTCTGCTGCTGCTATCTGCCGTCGGGTTTCAAATTGTACCTTAAAAGCTTAAAACGAATCAAGTCAGCTACCGAGCTGTCAACATAAGGAATCCTCACCGATGTTGTCTTCCGAATCACCCAACGTAAGGAGGAAATTAATGCGTGCTTTGAAACGCCGTTCTGACTAGATTAAGAGAGATTCTTGACAATATGATTGTTAATCTGATTTGATCGGTACATGATTGCTTAAAATGTCCTCGATAGAAAATAAAAAAACAAAGTTGGGTCTATATTTTTATTTTATTACTCAGCCTACTCAAACGATACATTATTTTACGACACAATCAAGTTATTACTATAGTATTTAATCTCATCTTCAATCTCACTTAATGAAATTGAGATAAAACTTCACTAAAGTATTCATCGAAAGTCCAAAAAAGCCATCCCCGAAGAGTTACATCTCTTTTTCTCGTGCGCGGAAGGCATAAGCGTGTCTCTGTCTAGGGGGCGTGTTCTACTCGAATCAAGGCATCCCCTTAAGTGGCGTTGGGGCACATTGCATTGCATTTGCATTGGTTCGGGCGAAAAGGGTCTCGTGGCGGCCACGTACCGGAAGGCGCAGCGTGGGTAGGCCCCTTTTCGAAATTAAAAAAAAACAGCAGCTCTCAAGGTGACTAGTACAAGAAAACCTACCGAAAGTGTTCGGTAGCCAGCACCGCTGTGTTGAAGAATACGAGGACGATGATTGTCCAGTAGAAAGTCTGCGTCTTGACGGCTACGCGGCACGCCCTGCGCATGCGACGGTTTACCTGCCGAGAATGGATTTAAATGTAAACAATATAATACAATAGCGATGTAAACTCGAAATTTATTATAATTTCAAAAAAAGAAGGCAAAAAAATAGTAATGACGAAAATCCCATTCAAATATCTCAAAAAAAGCAACAAAAAACGAAGGTTTAATGTTGCTTGTTAGAGAGAGAAAACGCTAGCAAATCGTGATGTCTCGATCCACGAGCGTCATGTTAATGAGAATAGTTTCATATAAAGGTGCGTACACACACTTATGACTTTGTATTATTGCGTTGCTTTTTTCTCCTTTTGACAATATTTTTAATTATCTTTCGAGAAAATATAACATTATTGATTATTAGTTTTTGTTTTTTCAAGCAGTAACGCTGCTAACGCAAATAATACATTTTAAATCAAATAAAAAATATTCGTTTTTGCTTGAGGTACGAGTACATAAATTAAACATAAACAATGGTAGATTACAGGCACTGAGTTTAACGAGAAAAAATTACATCCACACTTTAGCACTTTCGCTACGAAAAATCGCTACGCGCTACGCTCGTAGCCGATCCTGTGGTTTCCCTCGTATGTATCGACTACGGCGTAGACGCCCGCTAGGTGGGTTCTTGGTTGCGAAAGTGTTAGGTGTAGGGGAGGTACCCCATTATTTTTAACAGGTCAGTTACCTTATCGAATCTTTTAAAGTACACCTTGCATATGCCTGTCGGTTCTTGTGCGTTCACATTGGTCTGCGATCCGTCGTTGCTTGTCCTCTCGTGAGAGTTGCCTGTAAAAGAAAACGGAAATTATTTCTTACCTGCAAGACTGCGGCTAGGTAATATGAGTTAACAATTTTGAAATACTAATAATTTCATACAAACTACTATCGGATATTATTATCCTACTAATCCTACTAATATTATAAATGCGAAAGTTTGGATGTTTAGATGTTTGGATGTTTGTTACTCAATCACGCTTCAACGGCTCAACCGATTTGGATGAAATTTTGCACGAAGATGGTTTATAGCCTGGATTAAAATAAAGGGTAGTTTTTATCCCTTGTCCATGCAGACGAAGTGGCGGACGCTAGTAAATAATAAATAAAAAAGCCCATTTGAGCGTTTCTCAAAAAAATGCTTCTATTTTTTTTCGGAGATTTTCTGCAACTTTTATGTTGTTTCTACTCAAAATCACGACGTCTCTCCATCCCGATAGAAGAAAAAAAGGTCCCAAAATATCCACACATTTTTGAACTTTCCTACCATACGGCTTAACTAGCAGACGCTCACGCATATAAAAACAAAATTGCACAAAACTCTTCAGCACGTGTCGCTATGCTATCAAAATCACCTACTTCGAGTTTTTTGCAATTTAGTTAGTAAGTTAGTGGCTTCCGCCCGCGATTTTGTCTGCGTGCACACAGGATAAAAAAAAATCCTAGATTTTTATTCATGCTAAAAACTACCTTCGTGCAAAATTCATCCCAATCGGTTAAGCCGTTTAAGCGTGACTGAGTAATAAACATCCAAACATCCAAACTTTCGCATTCATAATATTAGTAGGATAGCGTGAGCGTATGCTAAACTTATTTGGCTTGGTTAAAGACCGGCTTCACTGGGTCGTTCGTCGTGCTCTGCCTATCTTCTTTTCTTAGTCTGAGATTAATACGATTCCCGCCCGCAAAGTCAAGATTGCCTAACCGGATATTCACTTGAAAAAGATTGCCTTGTACACATGTAATAATAATACGTTGATGGTAGTACCTATCCAAATGTCAAAAAGTGTAACAGAAAGGGATATATCATTCGTTGTCCTTGTCAGTTCCACTTTTATTCATTTGCCACAACTAAGTTACTATGATACGTTGCGGAGAACAAGCCATTACCCGGCCAAATGACGTAGGTTGTTTATGGTAAGCCGTCAGCCGTTTTAAGACCAGTTCCTATTAAGCTGCATCCATGCACCCATCTGCTCCATCCCTTATGGTAGCAACCGTATAGCTCCTCTGTAGATGATGATGATGATATAAACAATAACAATAAATTCTATATTTGCCAAAAAGTAATTACATTGTCAGGATATGATGTGTCCTATGGACCCCAAACTAGGCAACGCCTGTATCTTGGGAGTGCGATAAAAGAGAAGAAAATGCATTCCTGACCGATTTCTGCCACAGCGACTGTGTGGTATCAACGATTATCAATTTGACCAGTAGAAGTTGCTAAGCAGTTCTAGTGCCCAAAATGTACACACGAACTCTAATGTCAAGGGAATAAGGATCTGTGAAGGTCATTTTGATCCTATTTTTGCTTAGCTACTTCTGATGCAGACTGTACTCTGGTGCGCTCTCATGTGACTTGCAAACCTCACCTATATCCTAAATCCTCCATCATCATCTGTAGATGTCTATACTTAATTGTATAGTTAAGATGTTATAAGCTGTCCGTTTACCACTTGAAAGCTTATCTTGTGAACAATGGGGTATGAGTTTTATTGTTACTTGCTTAATTTTATCTGGTCGGAGGATTTGCGGTGGGCTTATACAATAAATAAAATAATAAATAAATATTAGGGGACAATCTTACACAAATCAACCTAGTCCCAAACTAAGCAAAGCTTGTACTATGGGTACTAGACGACGATAAACATACTTATATAGATAAATAAATACTTAAATACATAGAAAACATCCATGACTCAGGAACAATTATTCGTGCTCATCACACAAATAATTGCCCTTACCGGGATTCGAACCCAGGACCTCTTGCTTCGTAGGCAGGGTCACTACCAACTAGGCTAAAGCGGTCGTCGGAAAGGAAAGGAAGTCAATAGGAAACAGCCCATTGTTCACAAGATAAGCTTTCAAGTGCTAAGCGGACAGCTTATATCATCTGAACTATACAATACACCCACTGACCCTGCATGTCTTCTCCATCGTTCTCCTGTTTAGGGTCATTCTCCAGGTCCAAGGTCTCGGCCACCGTGATCCAGTTGAGGTATCCCTTCATATCCTCCTCGAATTCTTTCTTCTCCCTCGATTTTTGGAAGTCGCCACGGTTCTTCGCTTTGTTACTCGCCTTTGAGAATTCTCTGGAAATAGAAAAACCGGCCAAGTGCGAGTCGGACTCGCGCACGAAGGGTTCCGTACCATTATATATGAAAACAGTTAAAAAAAAGTTTTTTGTTTGGGAGCCCCCCTTAAATATTTATTTTATTTTGTTTTTATTATTTGTTGTTACAGCGGCAACAGAAATCCATAATCTGTGAAAATTTTACTGCCTAGCTATCACGGTTCTTGAGTTACAGCCTGGTGATAGACAGACAGAGGGACAGCGAAGTCTTAGTAATAGGGTCCCGTTTTTACCCTTTGGGTACTGAACCCTAAAAAGTGAAAACATGATTTTTCAAAAAACATAACTGCTTTTATATAAATATTATATCCCATTACACTCCTACGATAAAGAGTAATCCAAGGACCTCTCATACATCGAAATCCATCAAACGGCTTAGGCTGCAGAGCTTGCTAAAGAATAAGTCATACTCACATACATACATACATGCGCTCGGAAAAAATCCATACTATAATATTATAAATAGGAAAGTGTATGTGTGTGTTTTTAAGTGGAGATAGATGAAGGGATGGAGAGTGACATAAGATAGTTTTATCCCCGAAGTCATCCCCTAAGGGGGTGAAATGGGGGGGGGGTAAAAGTTTGTATGGAGCTGCGATAGAAACGACTTCCACGTGGACGGAGTCGCGGGCAGAAGCTAGTATTATAATATTTATAAATTTTAAATAAAAGGAAAAATTGAAAAATTTAATGCTCCGAGCCGGATTCGAACCGGCGACCGCAGGCATTCATGGCCCGATCGGGCACCAAATCCTTCAATCAGTTCCTTCATACAACGCCTTAGGGAGGCGTGTAGCGACATCTACCAGAAGACTTAGGCTTCTTAACGGCACCAACGTTTTAAATTATATTGAGAAATCCTCAGTAACGACGCGCTACCCCATACTAAATATTTTTTTGTCGTTAGCAGCGTTACTGCTTAAAAACAAAAATATAATTATAACAGAGATACAATTATAACAGTAAAATCAATTTGTTAACTTACCCGGACAAAACACCAAGAATAAGGTTCATGACGAAAAAGTTTCCAAAGATGACCAAGGACACAAAGTAGATCCATGGCCAGGATGATCCCTTAACATCCGATATCTAAAAAAAAAACAGATCAGCTTTTAAGTGGCGGTGAGCGGGGCGGGCACATTGCGCGTAGTTCGATGGCCGTTGTGGCAGAAGGGCTGGTACCGTTCAGTCAGCGTCATATATTATTATTATTTTGACCTTTTACAATTTTTCACTCTTTTTTACCACCCAGGGGGCACGTGCAGGGTTGTGGTAGGTAGCTCCTGCGGACGCGAGTGGCAGTTGTTCCCCATTTGTCAAGTGAGTGGGCAACTCGACTTTTAGAAGTTCTTAAGCCGCCCTAAGGCCTAACGTCTACTGTCATAGACAGGCGGTCCAAAGACCGGTGCTATCTTTGCTTAACCTGCGTTATCGTTTCCGACTCGCAGGCGCCGCTAGGCTATGAGCGCTTCGCTCGATATAGTTAGTAGCAGGCAGAGTAGCCGAATATTTCGTAACACACCCTTATTCTTACAGTAATAAAGACGTGTACCGAAATGTTTGGCTACCTTGGCTGCTGCTAATTATATGACGCTGACTGTACCAACGCGAGCACTTGGGCACTTCAGCAGACCCCCCCCCCCAACCGATGAGCTTGTAGAGAGAGTCCGCTGCATACGGGTGACGCAGGACCAGCCATTGTGGCATTCTTTAGAGGAGGCGTATGTCCAACACAGGACGGAATGGAACACACCTCCTTGGCGTCCAAAGGGTAGACCTTTCTAGACCTGCGCTCCATTTACAATCAGTTATGCGTAACATGCGGACTGATGGTCCACTAACTACCCCGACACTTGCGATTAAGTTTATTGTGAGTGTGTCAGTGTGAGTGCGTCGTGGATTGACGCAGTTAATGGATACAAACTTCGATTATGAATTGCAGATAAATGTGTTAAACCACCAACTTACCCAATACATGATATCAGTCCAACCCTCCAAAGTGATGCATTGGAACACGGTCAACATAGCATAGCCGATGTTGTCAAAATTCGTAATGCCATTATTGGGGCCGTCCCATTTGTCAGCGCAGATCTCGTTGTTCTTCGTGTCGCACTGGTGACCGACGTCGTCCAAACTACAGGGCCTATTGTCGCCGATGTCCACCAGTTTTCCAGCTGAAAAACACAATTTGGTAATCATCATCTACATCAGCCTATACGTCCCCCTGCTAGGCTTTCTCTCATGGGTGAGGGAATGGTGAGTAGTCCCCGCTCAGGTCCAGCACCTATTAATAATAAATTAATACTTGATTTGGCTTAAAATGATTTTCCAATAACATATAAATATACATATAGGGTAGTTGATTCCATGATTTTGGGCGTTTTCATGTTGCTATCACAAGATTATGACATCATGAACCTCTAGCGTCATATTCATATTAAACGGCATTCGTTCCGTATAAAGGTATGTTTCAGGACAAGGCGAGAAATTGCCGCTTCTTAAAACTTTGCACACATATAAAACTACCACTGTAATTATATTACTATTTCAGGTGAGCAATAAACAATATTTGTACTGTATTGTATTGTATATTCTCACGTATTTGACTTTCTTATATATCGATTAGGTTCCAAAGCGGGCCCCGGGCTCCTTTATGACACAAGCGGAGACCTAGGAGAACGATGATACACAAATATTGTTTCCTTTTCATTTGGTGTCAACGTCTCTATTCTAATTCGTAACTTACTCTTATTCGAATAACAAGTATGATGCAAAGCGCCGACGAACAGCTCAAGGCCGATGATGGCATAAATGATGATGACGAACAGCACCAGGAACGCGATGTGGCACAGCGGCACCATCGCCTTCAGGATCGAGTTTAGCACGATCTGGAGACCTGGAAATAGAGACGACCCAAGAAGTAAGAGGAATATTTTTTTGGTCTAAGAGTGCGCACACATTGCAGTCTCTAGCAACCGCCACTAAACGCGATGACTATGACGCACACACTGCACACACAATGCGTAACTATACCATACGGAATGCAGTTACGCCATTAGCCGCACATTACAGCCACAAGTGGACGCCACTAAATGCAGCTACTAGCAGCGAGAGCGAGCCTCTCCCACAGTTTGTGGATCGGACGAGGCCACTAAAGGCTTGGTATGCGCCGATGATATACAAGATGTAAAACCTCCTCCTTTTTGAAGACGGTGAAAATATAATTATGAATACCTACTACAATAAAACTAGAACTAAAGCATGTTAAGCATGGTACCGAACAAACTGACAGTATTTCCACACATATTTGAGGTGACTGCGAATTTTCTGGACAATTTTTTGAAAAGGTCGTGGGCGCTGGGAGCCCTCGGACTAGCGAACGGTACAAAGCAGTATCGCGTGTTTTTATTGTTTGTATAGGTAAATGATAAAATGTGCTTACTAGGAACACCGGAGACCAGTCGAAGTGGCCTCAACACCCTGAAGGCTCGGAGGGCCTTCACGTCGAACGCGTCATTAAAGAGGAATTGAAGAGACTGGCTCATTATACTGGAAACAAATAACAATCATATTTATCAGTAGGTATACTCGTATAGTTTCTAACTTTTGCTCGCAATTTCGTGCGATCTTCGATTTAGCAACACAATTGCTTATATTAGTATAAATGTTGATGGTAAGAGAAGAGGTAGATCAACCGGGCCAAGATAAACGTGGGTGGACTACATGACAGATGATATGAATAGGGAGAAAGTGACTGAAGAGGTGACGGGCAATAGAGAGGTAATTTGGTTAAAAGAAGGTGCCGCGCCAACCCCAAGTAAATGGGATTAGGGCAAGCGATTGATGATGAATTGAATTTCTCACCCATATAGTGACGATGGTAAAATTAAGACTGTTCCACGCATTCTTCCCTCAGGTATGCTACAAGCTGGAAGCTGATAATGATGAATGATGATGAATTGATGAGGCAATAATATAATTGTCTTTCTTACCCAATAGCGACGATGGTCAAATAGAAAGTGTTCCACGCATTCCTCAAGTGTGCTCCAGGGTGGAAGGTGATAATGATGATGTGGCAATATGATGTTGATGATTTGGCAACATAATTGTCTTTCTTACCCAATAGTGACGATGGTGAAATCGAGACTGTTCCACGCATTCCTCAGGTATGCTCCAGGGTGGAACAGAAACCCGTACGCGATGATCTTCATCACGCACTCCCCCGTGAAGATCACCATGAATATCCATTCCACTTTTTCCTGAAATCAGTCATCATTTCAGGTACATTTTTGATTGCATTTTGTTCTGAACTTTTCTTGGTCGACAAATTTTCAACAGGTTTCCACAGGTTGTAAACCACGCCTTAGGAAGGCGTGTAGCAACATCCACCTACATTGATCAGGTATTTTAACGGCACCAACGTCTCGTTCTATTCTTGCAAATATTTGGCTATACTTACACACAATTACACATTATATTTGATGCAAAACGCAAATTGATGTCCTCCCAGACGTATCCATCGACGGCGACATCCTGACAAAGTTATAATAGGTACTAAGGTTGGGAAACTTTACGTGCATGGACACGAGTGTGACTTGCAAAACCTAATTTGGTTTTGAACGTACGACCGCAAGAGACACAGTGAAGCTGTCCACTACAGTCATAAGTGTAGTTGTAGGAGGGTTTGGACCGAGCTTTACGGAGCTGGCGTTTGGCGTCCAGATCTTCGAGACGGGTGTGTTCGAAGTCATTGACACCCGTACTGACAGCAGTTTTCCAGTCCGATCTCTGATCGCCGGTATCTCTGATCCACGCCCAGGCCGCACCAGTGTGATGCGGACTTAAATTACTGGGCTGCGCTGGCGGTCAGCAGTAAATTTGACAACAAAATTGAGCACTGAGCGGCACCGCAGGCAGCGTCAGTGTGTTTCAGGCCTATCGCTTCTCACAGACTGGCGTGGCCTGCGGTGGCGGCCAATAGTAAACTTGTCATTAGTTGTCAAAACTATAGGTAAGCGACAGAGAGGGAGATATTGAGACATTCGCTTTTCGTTTTTCGTGGTAGCGCTTGGTTGGGTGGCCAACGGCTGTGGAGCCATGGCATGAATGTGCTGTAACTACTTAACAAGTTACTAGCAGGTGCGTCGTTTAATGTAATCACACAATGGTCACCATATCTTATAGCGGAAATTACATTAAGTCAGTCGCCGCATGCACCGTGCTCTGACCGCAACAGTGCAAAGACTACGATAGTCTGCAGCTTTCGGTGACCGACGGCTGCAATCACGTAATATGTGACCGCAGATAAATGTGAAGACGACAGTCAGCCGTAAAAGTTAGAGACACGTTCGAAAGTTGCATTAGGCGAACGAAGCAGTGTACGACGATTAAAATGACCACAAAAGAATGAGAGATTATGAATTACTTACCAATATTCCGTTCGTGTTATTTGTATCACCGGATGGGAAAGGCGTGAAGACGGCCAGAGCTATGCAGTTTGCGAATATCGTCGTAAGAATCATGTACTCGAACGGTCTGGAAGTTACTAGTTAAAGAAATCATTTCCATTAATATCATTATAAGCCTTCAACGTTTTTGATGACGGTGATCCAAGTAATTACCGATTAACTTCCATTACTTTGGAAGTCAACATTGCACGGGTTTAACTGAAGATTCTTTAGACCCTAAAGGAGCCCGGGCTTTGGTACCTAATCCCAAGATTTGGAATACGAGTAGGCACTAGTTTCACGAAATTGACCATCTGACCTTCCAACCCAAAGGGAAAACTAGACCTTATTAATGGTAGACCGGTTTCCTCACAATGTTTTCCGTCACGGAAAAGCCACTGTTAAATATCAAATGATATTTCGTACGTAAGTTTTTGGAAAACCCAGTGATACGTGCCGGGGATCGAATTCACGACCCCCAGATTGAAAGTCACGCGCCTTACCGCTCGGCTACAGCGGCTCTTCAAAAGGCCATTGAGGTCAGCAGCTGACCAAAGTTTTGGGGTTTAAAAGCTATATTATGGTTAATGCAGCTTTGGAACAACTGCTTCAAAACAATTTGCCTTAATGTTTGTACTTATTTGTTGTCAAAATTCACATATCCTTCTCATTCGCAATCCTTCCCTAACCCACTGAAATTTATCAACATCATCAAACTTTGAAAACCATCTCATTCAGGACGAGTCTGAAGTAACATCTGGCGTTAAAGTTCCAAATGCATTACGAGATTTATTGTTGACATTTTTATCACACCTACCTATGTCGTTAACCTTGGTAAGACGAAAAACACTTATTTCTATGCTTATTTGCGTCATGTTGACGTTGATATCATAAACGACAAGAATAGATCGTTAACAAATTGACTAAAAATATCTGGCCATTGTTCTGGACCAAAACTTGCCGTACGTTATTGTGATCCACTTTTATAATAAAGTAAAGTGTTAGAGAGCAGGTAATGTCCATTATACTTAGGCCAATTGTTCGGTCCGTCTTCTATTGAGTTAGTTTAACTTCTACATACCCATCTTACTTCTTAAGGTAAATTTTGCAATGGAATTTGAATCAACGTAATAGAAAATAGAGAAGAGATCGTTTTGTAATAAAATAAAACCAAACGAATGCGACTCTTTTTCAATTTCATTGAAAAGGAGGATGTCTTTTGATTGGCCTTGGCTAGCTAGAGGTCAAGGCTAACACTGAAAATCTTTTTTTGGGTTTACCAGGCACATTTTCTTTCGCTCGTTCATGGAATATTTCTGAAATCTGTGGGATGGCTCCTCAAAGTATCAGTCAGCAGACCCTGATTCAGTAGAGCGCCTAGCTCATAGACTCTTTGGTAATGCTCCAGCTATTACGTCAAGTTACAGACTTTTGAATACCGTCACCAAATTGCTGGCCTATCGGCGCTCTAAGATCCGATACATTTTGGAAAGTATGTAGGAACTGCACGACTTAATTTCACCGTTATCGTTTATTCACCGAATTTCGTGAAGAGCCAATGTATAGTGGACATACCATATATGCGCACGTACCGATTTGCCTCATCTGTTTAAATGCGAACTGCTAGGCTTCTTTCTACTGGATTTAACTCCCGTCATTTTTACCTATTCCCTGACAATTACCTGTGATTTAGGTTTTTCAAAACCAGACATTTACAGACAGACAAAAACTTATAATGTCCTTAATTACAGTTCTACTCAAAGACACCGTCGGTTCGACTCCCATGCAAAGTTTTCAATGTACAAATTTCAGTTTCAAAATATTCTTGTTTCAGAATAGATTTGAACCAGCGTTGAAAAAGGATACTTCCACTCAACTATAGCGTAACATAGCCTCCTCAACGGGTTTTTCAGCCCGAGGCACAGGAGGCTGCTCTTCGGTCTATCAGGCTGGGGCTTGCCTCGCGAGCGCGCCTGTTTCTTCGGCGCCGGCGCAGCCTCGTCGCCCGGCGTGCCCGGGGTGGGCGGCGCAGGGGGCGCGTCCGCCATTGCTGGAACAAAAGTTGTATGTTACTAAAAAAGTCGGAGAAAAACATTGACTTGGAACATTTTTCTTGAAGTCGCCGACTCCAGAGACGATGCAAAGGTACTCTCACTAGAGTAGGTACCATGTGCAAACTGTAAGTAATGTATACTAGGGGATGAATAAATTGTCTGGTCTATACGATTTAACTTAATCGGATCTCGCGCACTTCCGAAGTGAACTTCACCCGAGGTTGAAAGTCACGCTTAATCGTCGCGAGGCCGGTGACGTGCCCTGACGATGACGCGCAAACTTGACGACGCTAACTAGACTACACCCGTGCAATTTGGTAAAACGGGATGCCATGGTTAAAGTTTTCTAGCTCTCAAGGCGTTGATACTTAGATAGCATTTACATGTAGCAGAACAGCGTGCGTTCGCCGTTTTTAAATTTGTCGAATTGAACAACGAACAGAGCCGAGCATAGCCACATTTTATATAGAGCATTTCATTTAAATTTATTTTATTCTAATTTAATTGTATGTTTAGTCTTGTCTATGTTTTATGGGTCACTGATATCCGAATTAAATGATTTTCATTTTTTTATTTTTTTATAGCCACTTTCACAATCTTTTTTTCCACGTCCACTTTGCAGCAGCCTGAGGGGCTTTCACTGCTGATCCTATCTGGCTTGCGGGTAGGCGTCACTATGGGGCTACCCACAGCCGAAATGACTTTCACGATCATTCTATCGAACACCCTAGTAAACGTCGCGCGGGTAATGTTCCCGTGAGGTAGGGTACAGCGAAATGTCATCCCGCTCGAATTTGGAGCAGCCCAACTATTTATTATTTATTTATTTATTTAATAAGTACATTTTTTTTTTGATACAAAAGATTAAAACATAGCCCCACAAAACTAACAGTTTGACTGTGGGAACGCAGTCTCTAGGTTAGACATATATTAATATAAAATCAGTGTAATATACTGTCCATAACTCAGTTATACGAGTACATACTAAACCTTCAAGATTTACATAAGTACACCCAGGTAATGTGTTTTTAATAGTCTTTTGAATTTGCTTTTATTTTTTTCAAGTCTAATGACTTCAGGCAAACTATTTAGTAGGTATGGGATACGCTTTTTGAGACTTCTGTCTCCATAGTAATTATTTATCCTAGGAACGAATAGTTTACCAGTCGCCATAGCCTTGGTGTTATAGGTATGATCAATGGGTTTTAATGATGAATACTCAGAGTTATGCTCTAGGCAGCCGTGGTTATTAGTAGCAAATAGATATTTATGTTTCATGCTTACCGGTAATATTCTACAGATTTTAAAGAGTTGATGATAGTTACCTTTACATTTGAGTTTAATTTTATCGTTAACAAGTAATTTTAAGAATCGAATTTGCATGGCTTCTAATTTATCGATATTGGACTTTGTTGTGAGTCCATAACTGTCGAGAGCATAACTCAGTATGGAGTCTACCAACAACATATACAAACATCTTAGTGTGCTAATAGGAACTCTGAATTTTAAATGATAAAATTTACCTAATAAAACTCTAAGTTTTTCATAAATAAAATTGACATGGTATGTCCAGGAGAAATGTTCATCTACTTTCATTCCTAGATAAGTGATACATTTGACTTTTTCTATAGGTTCACAGGTGCAATTAGATTTATTTTGATGGAAGCAAGGATAGGTATGAGCATACAATTGCGGATGGATATTCTTGAATGGTAGATACGGGGAGTGAATTAATAAAAACTTTGTTTTGTCAGCGTTTAGAATTATCCCATTGTCATGAGACCACTTAACAACCGCGTCAATTTCTTGCTGTACCAGGCGGAAAATCACCTCTAGGTCCGTGCCCGCGCGCATTGCGCAAAGGTCATCCGCGAACATGTGTGCTGAGCAGTGCTGCAGCACACCGCACAAGCTGTTGACGTGCATCAGGTAGCAGACAGGTCCACAGCCCGAGCCCTGCGGCACTCCACACTCCACTGTACACTCACGACTATAGGTGCTTCCAACTCTAACTTTGAATGAGCGTGAATTGAGATAATCGCGGAACCATTCGTTCAACGGCTCGCCCACTCCACACTCGTCCATAGCCTTCAACAAGGTACTCGATTCTAGAGTATCGAACTCCTTTTTGAAGTCGAAGAATACAGCTAACACTATTTTTTTATCATTAAGATAGCTATTAATTTCGTCTGTAAACTTCGACAGTAAAGTTGCAGTACTTTTTCCCTTTTGAAAACCATGTTGGCGGGGATTTAAAACATCGTGTTTAATAAAATAGGTACTAAGTTGGTAAATTATGCACTTTTCCATAATTTTGTCAATGCTAGATAATATCGCTATGGGTCTATAGTTAGAGAAAGATTTACGGTTGCCTTTTTTGTAAATAGGTCGAATTATGGCTTCTTTTAGTTGGTTAGGAAATGTATGATGTTTAACTGACAAGTTGACTAACTTGGCAAATACAGGACTTATTTTATTTACAACACATTTTATATCAGACATGCGCACTAGATCGCTACCCGGAGATTTATTTACATTCATTTTGTTGACTATTTTTCTTATTTGATGACTCTTGACGGGTTGCCATCTCATACACATATCTATTTTTTTGACATAGTTATCCCTATCAAGTCAGTTATCATTACATTCAAGTTTTATATCTTTGATTTCGTCTGAAAAAGTAGTGGCAAACTTATTAGATATATAACAGTCATCACCCATGCATTGCATATTTGAGTGTATGATGTCATCCAAGCTTTTAGTCTCTTTCCCCATTAATATATGTATCCTTTCCCATAATTGCTTTATATTTTTATTACACTCTATTATACATTTTTTGTCATACCAATTTTTACTTTTATTTATGGCTTTGGTACATTTATTCCTATACTTAGTATATTTCAGTCGTTTAAACATGCTCTTGGGCTCAGTACACCAAATTTCAAAGAGTTTATCCCTTTCGATTATCATTTTCTTTAAATTATTATTAATCCAAGGTTTATTATTTCTACTAATATTACATTTAACAGTTTTAACCACATAACACTCATTAAATATGTCTATAAATACTTGTGTAAACGCGTTATACAATTCAACTGGGCAATTTATAGACATTAAGTTTTCGAAATCAGTTTGCAAAAGCATTTCTCTGACCTTGCGGTTGTCAAGGACCCGTCGCATTAAGTTCCGAACCGCGCCACCTGTGTTGCTAACGGCGCCACTGCCACGCCGGCCTGCGCTGTCGCCGGGATCGCGCGCTAGCGCGCGATTCCATTGCACCACAGCCGACACGAAATAGTGGTCCGACATTTTATGTTCTATTACAGCTGAGCAGATACGTGCCGTGGGCAGAGATGTTCTTATGTAAATATGATCAATGCAAGATTCGACAACTGTATCCATTACTATTTCTTTACAAGTAACTTGATTAACACATTTAACTAACCCAAATTCAGTCATAATAGTTTCATATTCTAACACATATTTATTCTGTTTATTTAATAAGTTAATATTCATATCACCACAAACTCAGATTAGCACTTACAGGTATAGACTCTAATATGGGACGAATATCCTCGAGAAATTCAATAATTTTATCTTGCTTACATATTTTAGGTGGCCTGTAAATACATAACAAATACACAGTTTCATTATTGCTGATTATGTTAATGGAAACGCACTCGGCCGATCGCAAGGTTGATGAGGGGGTCTCGTTCGCCCGCGCTTGGATCCCCTCCCGCGTGTAAACAAGAACCCCTCCCCCGCTACGGCCTGCGCGGGTAAAACTATGGAGACTAAATCCTTTAATACTATAAAAACTTAACAATGAGTAACTAACATTAGGTTCAGTAATTACAAGAACGTCTATTTTGTCAATATTGTCATTAAGCGTTAGGAGTAGTTCTGCAAAGTTTTTCTTTAAGGAACGAATGTTTACGTGTACTATACATAAGCTATTGTTTAAACTATTTAAAGATGAAAACCAGTAATTAAAATTATCATATTTAACAGGCGTTATTGAGTCATCTGTAATTGACTCAATACTAGTGAGATCATTGAATGTTAATATAAAAGATAAGCACAATATTCCAAAAATAATAAGGACTTCACTTTACTTTAAGCAGGTCGTTGACATCGTTTTCAGATCTGATCCAATGGGTCTTATCTCCTTCGGCCTTCTTCACCAACACTCTGCCATTTGAAACCCAGACGAATCTGAAGGCACCGTGCAGTTTCTTCTTAGTATTCCAGAGTAGAGCCCGGGTCAGCTTAGGCAGGTCTTCATTTATAAATAATTTGTAGGCTTTCGCACCGTCGGTCACCATGTTGCTCGTCACGTCCGCCAGCCTGCGGCGCTGCGCCAGCCACGCCACCGCGCCACGGCGCCGGTCCCAAATGTCTTGAAGCCAACGACGATGGATGCTGGTTTCTCATCGCCTTGTTTTCTTGGGTGGTTTCGACGCGCCCATTCAATTCCCGCGGTGTTGAGTTTGAGTATGTCGCCCAGTTTAGTAACCACACTCATTACACTTTCTTCCGGCAGTTGTTCAAGGCCAACGATCTCAATATTTTGTTTACGAGAGCATTGTTCAAAGTCAAGCAGTTTCTGTTCTAAGGCAACGTTTTGCTTCTCCAAGTATACGCATTTGTTGCCAATATTAGACACCGTTTTTTATAGAGTGTGGATTCTCTCCTTAGACTTGGCATGTTCAGATATCAGCGAGTCATATTTATCAGATAAGACACTCATGCTTTGTGTAATCGACTCTAGTTGTTTTTTGAGGCCGGGGATAGAACTAACCTTCCTTTGAATGTCCTTGAGGATTTTGTCAAAATCCTGTCCATCATCTGACTCTTCGGCATCCGAGTCTTCATCCTCGCAGTTGTTGCAGTGGACTCTATTTCGACCAGCTTTCATGTCAGCTGCCAAACCCTTAACGCAGCCTCTATGAAAGGTGCCCTGGCAGGGGCCCTGACACATGAAATGGGCTCCCTTTTTGGATAGCGTTTTCTTGCATTTTACACACTCCATTTCACCAATTGCAGTTATATCATTAGAGTTAGGTAGTTATATGCAAAATATAATTTTAAAGTGAATAACCTCGTTGATGTCGATTAGGCGACACTGGGGAAGTACCTCCGCCTTGCAGAAGACCACAGCCATAATAACACTACTACTCGCTCTGTAGTAGTGTTGTGTTCCTGGAGGTGAGCAAGGTCGTCAGAGCTCCCGAGGATGCGTCATGTTGAGAGCTAGGGAATTTGTTCCTTCAGCTGTCAACGCGGCGAATCCTCAAACATATCTTAAAGGCCGGCAACGCACTCACAACAGCTCTGGTGTTGCAGGTGTCCATGGGCGGCGGTAATCGCTTACCATCAGGTGATCCGTCTGCTCGTTTGCCTCCTATAACATGAAAAAAAAAAAGGTGTGGGCGGAGATCGGTGGCGGCTAAAACGCTCCAGTTGATTTTGTGAACTTTTAACTGTAATGTAACATTCGCTTGAATGCTCATCACAAGTGAATGCTATCAGGACCATCAAATATCGATTTTGTCCGACAGCACGTATATCATGGGACGGGCGCGACTTACTCTCAATTTTTCTCGCATTATACTTCTTCTAAGTGTTCTAATAAGAGAGTGACGGATAGTGCGAGAAAAATCGAGAAAGCTCGTGCGCCGTCGAATGATAGCCGTGCAGGTAACTTTCTGTACGTAACGTAAGTAATAGCTCAGTGGTATTATCCTGTTCTCATATTATTATTTTTTTGAACCTGACTGTTGCTATAATAGGACGGACCCAATATAGCGGTCGAATTGCGTGGTTGGAGGGTGGCCTGGGGAAAATCCAGGGGAAGCCTCCGGCACGACCACGCGGGGAAATGTGTACACTGGAATACTCTAAGAGTTTGCGCTCCAGTGAGATTGGTTGAACGGTATCAACCGAATCTGGGGTGTAAGTGGTATCGAACTACTGGGAGTTTTATCGCTGGTTCGCTAAAACCTAGCCTAGCTGAGAAGAGTCCAGCAAGAAACTCAGCTAGGCCCGACTTGCGACGGACTGACTCTACCCGGTATGCGGCGGTACCGGGACGAAAGCGGACTATATGTGTCTGTGTTGTCGCGATCTCGGGATGGACGTCCCCGCCGGCGGGAATGATAGCCGTGCAGGTAACTTTCTGTACGTAACGTAATTAATAGCTCAGTGGTATTATCCTGTTCCCATTTTCAGAGCAATGACGCGTAGTCGCAGTGTCCAACAAGCAAAATATGTATAGGGATTTTTTTGACGCTAGGCAGCCGACAGAGTACGCTGTTTATATAAGGAAATGATGTTTCAATCGAATACTTAACGACATTTTTTTTACTTACCCCCACCTATTTCTGCCCTAGTCCAAGTTCCCCAAAGGGTGGTTCCATCCATTCGCGAGCCATACGGTTGCCTCTCGGAAACTGAAACTACGCGTCATGTTGCAACAAACGTTTAATTGTCATTCCTTGTAGACGCCAGCAATCCTAATTCGAGATTGGTGCACGTTTACATTAACGACCGCCGTAAAGCAAGCGTCCATAAATTGAGACATAAATGTATTATTATCGGAGCGCTAATGTAAGCGAGATATTATGCGCGATGCCGGGGGGAAAGATTTGAATTTATGTCTTTATAAATAACGAATTAACGAACTGGCCAAGGAAAACTGACTTCACCAAATTGTCACTATAACAATTCTTCCACTTCTGTGAAAGATTGAAAGTTTTGAAATCATCATCATCATCATATCAACCGAAAGGCGTCCACTGTTGGTCATAGGCCTCCACCAAGGAGTGCCACAATGACCGGTTCTGCGCCACCTGCATCCAGCGGACTCCCGCGACCTTTAATAGGTCATTAGTCCATTAACAGGTCATTAGTCCAGGTAGGTTTAAGTAGTTAGTTCGTTTTGAAATAATTTCAGGTTTAGATAAATTATGAATACTTCAGACCCAAAATCATGGGCACCTTAAGTTTCACAATAAAACCTTTTTGAAAGTCAAGGCGGATGAGAAACAGATTGTCAAAGATTACACACATGCCACAGTTATGACAGTGTCAAAATTAGTTCCGTCGGTTATCTTAGCTTCGGACTTTTGAATGATCCTTGGAACATGGCGGATCGTGCTCCAGACATTTTTTTTTCATTTTCTGCATTCTGCTGTTTAATGTATAGTTTTGATAGCGTATTATGCAATAAATGGCAAACATGACGGCTACAGTTTATGAAGAATTTTCCTGGAAATGCGAATAACCAATTCTTGGGCATCATTCAGCGGTTCGTGGTCGCGGCCGCCATTATAATTTGTACTGCTCCTGCTATCACTCAGTGCATCGTGAAGGCCTTACACCGTACATCATGCATGTGAAATGTTTTTTTTATTTTTGATTTATATACACTGTTTTTGGCAAAGGCCCTAGAGGCTGCCATTTCTCTAATAAATAAATAATAATATCTTAGCTTCGTTTCAGTTGTAAAATACTGAAATTGTAAATAAAAAATCAAATGAACTTAATAAAACTACACAGAAAATGAATGGAAATATAAAAATCTAAAACTTGTGGCGTTTATTACTTCCAATGTTGATGTGTCTAAAGAAATTAAATGTGTGTTATTGTTATTACCAAACAAACAGTGGTACAACGGGTTCTGATGCAATTCCAACAACCGGTACGTATTTCAATCTGCAATTTAGAAGTGAAATAACTCTTTTACTATAGTTTTATAATATACACATTATTTTACTATAGTTTTATTTGTGAATACAGTCCTGAAAGAAGATCCCACGGATCATAATTTTGACAGTTGCCATTTTATATCTCTACGCACCTACTTGACAGATTAATATTTTTTTAATACCACAAAGACGGTAAACCCTCATACATCCTTTCTGATGGTAAGCAGGCATAGGAAATGCAAGTCCTTATAACATTTAAATCATCATATAACCATATATATGAAAAGTATATGAATAAAAAGTTTAAAAAAGACAATGCATGCGATGTGTAAAAGTAACGTCGTGCTCTAGCTATAGCTTGGCAAATTCGTTCCGTTCGTGACACTCCCATGGCTTGCGGGCGACAGGGAACGAAGGACACCCGGGGTGGTATGAAGTGTGCGGGCGGCAGGGCTGTCAGTCAGGAGCGTCAGTCGGCCGCCGGTGCAGTTGGCGGCAACATGTGTACAAGAGCACGGCCGCTCGTAACAAAACGCACACGAGATTGCTACGCAACGATGAGTCCGCCGACAGGCAAAGTTATTGGACGTCAAGCTAAACATATTGTATATAATGTATATAGCCATTTAAAAAAGCTTAAGGACGATCAGACTTACGTGTTGACGATGCCTAAATATACTTATACAGATAAATACATAGGTACATAAATACGTAGAAAACGTCCATGTCTCATGATCAAATATTCGTGCTCAACACACAAATAACTTACCCTTACCAGAATTCGAACTCGACACTGCCAACTTCGTAGGCAGTGTAGCGCTACCCACTCGGCTAAACGGCCGTCAAAGATATAAATTACTTACATAAATCAACTGATAATTTATTCATTAGGTTACTCGGTATCACAACTACACAATATTCTTATAAACAAATTAGAATATTGTTAGGGATATCCAAAGACATATTCGTTACGTAAATCATATCGTGTGTAGCGGCGAGTAACAAGTCAACGTCCCTTGCCCCCCGCGGGGACCATGGGAGTGTCACGAACGAAATTGCCAAGATATAGCTCTTATGGTGACAGTTTGCAATACGATATTAAATCTTAGGTGGGTTGGAAATTAAATTCCTTGACTGTGCTATGGTTCCATTTATATGGCGTGCATTGAACCAAATCTACTATTTTATGCTTCCGTGTCTATTTCTGAGTCTACAGACAGACATGCAGGTTGCCCGTGTATTACAGTACTAGAGAAAAAATTTTTTACAGTCCAGATGGACTTCTAATATGGACTGGACGGGTCCCTCCGCGTTCAGTACAACTACACGTTTCGGATTAAACTATGCAACACACTTTCTTTAATTGACTATCCATTTGCGCGAAATTGCCCCTTTCCTTGAATAAACTTGTATAAACTAGGATAATTTTAAGAAATCAGTTTGTCACGTGATACTTTGGGAAACCGATTATTTTCAAGATAAGCGTAATCGTAAGCGGTATTCGTTAAAATCTGAATGTATGGAAAGTTTGACAGCTTTCTATGGAATGACAGCCGCCGTCGCCATATATAACGTAGATTGGTCTGTAATCATAAGATCGTGCAACCCGCCCTTAAACGCAAATATCAACACAGACTGCTAAAATAATATTCCTTCTATTACGCTGCCTTAGTCGGACAAAAAGGAATTATTAGTTCAACTAATGTTTTGTTTTAGTGTTGCCATTCGGCCGGAAAGTATTATAATAATAGTTCGTATAGCGAAGTAGATACCGCTAAAAATACACGAAGACGATTAGCGATTAGCGGCATTACTAACAGGGCATGTCATTACCGACTACACACCGCAGACAATCCAGTATAAGTTTGACCTGCAAACACGAACCGTTGTTAGGCACCCAGGGGTCAAGTTATAGTCGTCTTAGGTGAGGGGAGTCGAGAATGGTTGGGGTTGGGAATAGCGTAGCAGGTGCGCGTGCGTCGATCTTTGACGCGAATAGAATATAGGACATCAGTGACAGGAACTATTTCTTTATTTTATAAGTATAGGTAAAAAACTTAAGAAAGGCCCCTATTTTATATATTATAATAATAATTTGAACAGGTCACCACCTTTCTGCGTTTGTACCTACCCTAAAGGAGCCCGGGTCCGCTTTGGCACTTATCCCAAGATTTGACGCAGGCACTAGTTTTACGAAAGCGACTGCCATCTGACCTTCCAACCCAGAGGGAAAACGAGGCCTTGTTCCTTTTGACTCGCATTTACTCTTAACACTTTCACTGCCAAGAACGCGCCTACGCCGTATACGCTACTTCCGCTACTTAGCGGGAAAATCACTGAATCGGTTAGTGCCAAGAATCGCTACGCGCCACGCTCGTAGCTAATCCCGTGGTTTTCCTCATATGTAGCGGAAAGTAGCAGTGCGTATAGTCGGGTTCTCAGTACTGAATGTGTTAAATATGTATTAGTATGTATGTACCTACGAACGCCGATATATCCCTTTGATCAATACGAGCTAGCAGTTCATCTGCCAAGTAAATAAAACAGTAAAATATAAACTAAATACCGATCTTTCCACGCAACCGAGCTACATCTGCAGTCCTCTGCGCGTAGTAAAGGACAGAGATATAGGAGAAATAGATGCGGCATGTTGGATACATGCCGCATGGACGACTTTTGGCTGATATGGTGATGATGATGATGATGTTGTAAACTATGTGTCGTGAGAGTACATTGCATTATGTCACCAGCTAGCAGCACTGTCAGGCAAGGTCTACGTGTCAAAACATCATAATTTTTATTGATGGATTGTAAAAGCTACTGTCACAAAGACCTCTCGCCACAGGTGATGCCACACTGAGAAAAATGGATTGAAGACGACGTAATGAAATATTATGCAAACAGTTGAAAATACGCTGCTTGCCACTAATAAAACAGTGCGCAACACTTTAAATAGTGACACGAATCTAAATATATTCTGCTGGATAATGAACTTATTGTGCAAGAAACCTCACCAAAACATAAGGTTCAAGTGCATTATCTTTTATCGTGCAAGTAGCATACAATATTATGCACACAACACCAAAAATACATAACGTCGAATAATATTCAGTGATCAATACACGATAAATTAGTGACGTCACAAATGCACCATAAAATATCGTTATTTGCGTAGAAAGTTATGGTTCTAAGAATTGCACTATGGTGTTTTGTGCAATGCATGTATAAATTTCAGACTATGCAGCAAGTTTGAAAGTGCAAAGCCGTAATTAAATAGTGCGTATACACATAAAAGTTTCGCAAGCAGAGGCCTTGGAGGGTGGATTGGATGGACAGTGTGCAGTTCGAATCTTAACCTTGCGTGATGTGCGTGTTTATTCAGAGTCGAACTAAGGATTTAATGGGATGGGAGACCTCCTCAGAAAATGGGATTTGATGAAGAAGTCGTCGAACACATTGCAAGTAAGTACCTAGTTATCTATTATTTAAAATGGTTAGTCGTAAAATGTAGATTGGAGAACCTAAGTTTATAATTGTGTAATTTACATACATTTTATTTGGTATTTCAGGCGTGTACCAGCTATATCGATCTTTCGTCGCTATTGCGGTTTGCTCTAGGCAGGGAGGAGCAGGGCTTCCTTGACTTAGATAATCAAGGAGTGACACCCGCTGACTGAGCCCCAGAGTCACAACTAACTACAAGTGCGGGAGACAGTCCGCTAGCTGCCGCTGCTGGAGGAATCGTTCATCACACCAGCCGATTGCAGCACTCCTAAACCCAAAAACGCCAGGAGAATCAGGTATGGTTTACTTCTCTGTCCCATAGAATGTGTAGTTTGATGCAACTAAATTAATAAATTTAATATATTTCAGGTCGTAACACTCTGTAAGGCGACGCCTTAGGAGGGCTATACTAAAAGCCTGCCAGAGGGAAAGCCAGACCGGGCCTAACGCGCACGGCAAACGCCGACTGACAAATATGTTAAGCTGCCTAAAAACCATGATCTCCTGCAGATGAGCCAGGATATAGCGCAGCCAACTTGGCTGACCTGATGATGTACTTCGGGTTCGGAGACCATCGCACGGAACGTCAGCCGCACGTATGTGTTATCCTACTATTTGACGGAAATCGAAACGTTTCAAACGTATAACAGTCCTTAATTATGAGAATTTACTCAGAAAACTGAATTTTAATTAAATGGTTGTTTTCAGATGATGACGATTCTAGACAGCAGGTGCGATAATATTGCTGAGTTGCATGTACAAGATTTTGCCGGCTGCAAGCAAGAAGGGGTTTCTGGAAGCCGACCCGAAGTGCTGTTTTTTTATTAGCCTGTTATAGTGTCTGTTTTAGTTATGTTTGTAGTTATGTTTACGAAAAATAAATGTTAGTATAATTAAAAAAAATGTTTTTAATTATAAATAGAAATGAGTAAAAGGATGATGCCAAGGTAGAAAAGCAATAAAACATTTAGTGCACTCGCATGTAAAAACATGGTTCTATCATGGGCAGGCACGTAATATTACGGGGCACGACTTGATAGGCACCAATTAGTAAAATGCAAACGCACATAATAGTATAATGATACGAAACTATAAGTTATCGCCATGCGTTATAATATAAAGTGCCTCCAAGATAAGCATTTTAAAGCAGTGCACTATAAGTTTTCTTGCTTAAGGCAATACCTTATGATTCCTTAAACGATTTTTTATAATGCGAATTGCGAATGAGCTTGTGACGTCATTGAATTGATGACGTCACGGTGGAATCATATTTTTTTGTGCACAGCCGGCAGCGTAACTTTATGTGCGTGCACGATTGGTCAAAAATGTCTGCATTCACATAAGTTTATAGTGCCCCATTTTTCTCAGTGCAGCTGGTGACAATGCATTCTTGAATCCCTCATTGGCGAATGGCATTTGAATGAAGTGCAATGCCATGGCTATGCTGGGAGTTTCTTGGAGCAATTGCATCAGAAATGAGGATATCCGCCTTTGAACCAAGGTAATTAATATAGCCCTTCGAATCGCTAAACTTAAGTGGCAGTGGGCGGGGCACATTGCACGTAGAACCGACGGCCGTTAGGGCGGAAAAGTTCTCGAGTGGCGACCACGTACCAGATGGCGCAGCGTGGGTAGGTACACAGACAAGGTGGATTATTGATGACCTGGTAAATGTTGCGGGATTCCGCTGGATGCGGGTGGCGCAGGGCCGGGCATTGTTACACTTTTTGAGGGAGGCCTAGGTCCAGCCAGTGGACGTATTTCGGCTGATATGATGATGATGATGATTTATTTATTTAATCTTTATTGCACAAACTTATCGTACAAAAGGCGGACTTAATGCCGTAAGCATTTTCTACCAGTCAACATTCACTGGTCGTCTTCGTCGTCTTATCACTTCGCTTTGCATGTTATAAACCGCCAAAGAAATTAACTGATGTTATTATACGTTTAACATGTGTATCTGTGTCTGTCTGTAATATATTACAGCTAGCTAGCTATAGCTCCCAAACGAATGAACAGGTTAGGTATCCGTTTAGATGATTCTTAGCTATGTTTGTAATGTCAACCCAGTACGCTTACCATGAGTTTGACAATGACGGCTTACGCTAACGAGTATCGAGTTTTCTATCTGTGCATCCCGCTCGTACTGTCAAAGTGCAATAGAGATGCACAGATAGAAAACTCGATACTCGTTAGCGTAAACCGTCATTGTCAAACTCATGGTAAGCGTACAGGTAGCATTATAGGTTTTATGGTAATGTTTTAAGTGACTCAACCATTTGGGCCGTAAATACTAATACCTAGTAGTCTTTTAGTAATCTTAGCGGCTATTGTGGGTGCAGGGCTGGAGTTTTTTAAATTTTCATGTGCGTGGTGATGCATATTGCTAGTCAGACCAGCTGACCTTGTGCTATCTATCCATTACAGCTCTGTGCAGACAGCAAGAAAGCTCAGTTATATGTAAACATGCTGGTTCCCCGGAGCGAGGCGCCCCGCCGCGCCTTGATCGATGCCCTTGTTTTGAGACCGGATTATATGCTTTATACATTATAAACATTTCGTTGAGAACCTTGTAATGATATCATCAGGGGTTCTTATTAACTTAACGTAAACTGTAATACCTACAGGGTCCCTTAGCAACAAATTGTTCCTCACAACCTGACACACATTTTGTACACACATTTATCCTGATCGTTAAATCGTGTAGGAGGTTTAAATAGTACATTACGTACCTAGGGCGGTTTTTGCGAACTGGGGCTATACGAATTACCGCCCGTCATGCGGACACAATTATACGTCTTCCTGGGTGTGAAGTGAGATTTGCTGCCGCGCCCGTGGGCGGTAAATCTCACTTACCGCCCAAAGTGACGTAAAAAAAAGTTAATGCAGTATTTTTTTTGTAAAATCGGCCTCATGACTTGTAAGAACTAATTTCCGTATAAACGAGGTTCGAGTCCTGTCTTAGGCTTTATTTTTCCATTATATTTGTTCATGTATCATATCGTTTGAAATTCGATCGTTGTAACTTACACGTTCAATTTACAAAAAAAGTCGGACGCGCTTATACACGGTGTTTTTTTAACCGTGTCCTAGAGCCGAAGCCCAGTTAATGTAATACATTACATAGAACTTTAAAAAAGTATTTTCAGTTCGGTTTGGCACTTAACTACGAAAGGTCGTGTTTACTAGTGCGTTTTACCTGCATTGGTAGGTATCTACTTCGTTATCGCGCCGGCCGGCCGGCCGGCTATTGTCTGCGTGCAGATTAGAAGCTATTGACGAGGAATATGAGCGAAAATAGTTTATCTAGTGAGCATGTTGATGATGAGTTTTGTGACAGTGGACATAAGGAAAATAACAAGCCTGGCTCGGAAGAGGTTGTTATGTTACATGATTGGAATGCCGAGACTAACGCAGTACCTGACATTCAATCACCTAATCATCGATCCCAAAAAAGGGTCAGAAATGGCAGTGAGGATACGGCTGAACATGAAGAGGAATTTATAGTGGTCGAAAGAAAAAGGAGATCAAAACGTATTATTCGAAGTCTATCTCAGGATAATGTACCGTGCATTTCGCCCACGAATTCAAAAGCCAATACCAATATATTGTGTCAGGAAAGGCACCCTGTGCGGCAAGATAATATACAATCCACCGACACCACTTGGGAGGTCTGTCTTACATCTAAAGATGAATTGCCTAAACAAATTGGCTTGGCAAAATTACTGAGATCGGAAGGTATACAGAATATTCAAAAAATCACACTTAAAAATCCATCCAAGGTATTGATAAGATTTAATGATAAAAAGGACGCTGAACAGCTGTTAAAATCAACTAAATTTAATGATTCGGGACATAGGTGTCAGTTAACGAACGAGTTAAACTTCAAGTATGGCGTAATAAGACAAATAGAATTAGACGTCACAGAGGAAGAAATAAAGAATACCTTTGAGTGCGAACATAAAATAGTGTCAGCGAGAAGACTAAAACGCCTAGACGAAAAGGGTACTTGGGTGGACAGCGAAACTGTAAGATTGTGTTTTATGTCACCTACTTTGCCAACACGAGTATATGCCTATGGATATGGTATAAAAGTGGAGTTGAATTACTTTCCTGTCACCCAATGTTCAGGGTGTTGGAAGTTCGGACACGCAGCGAGATTGTGCCCAAACAAAAAGAAAATATGCCCCAAATGCGGGGGTGCTCATGTCAACTGTGAGACGAAACTATACGTATGTGTTAATTGTAAAGGAGGTCATATGGCACTTGATAAACGATGTCCGGCATATCTCAAAGAAAAAACAATTCGCACGATTATGACAGAGAATAATTGCTCTTATCGTATAGCGTTACAGACCTTATTAAACCAGGCCGAGAATCTGACAAAGAAAACTCCCGAGAACGAATTCGATTCCATGGCCGCTCAAATTCAGGTGGCAGGAACAGCCCATTCTTCATCCAAAAAATACAGTGACGCTGTGGTAAATGGCGGGAACAGAACCAATACAGACTCAGAAATGGAGCATGATGGGGATGAACCGGAAAATAATATAGCTAAAAACCGAAGACAACCTGATACTAAACAAAAACAAAAACAGAAGCATGTGAGACCAGCTTTAAGAGAACCAAGTGGATGTGACCCAAAACCCGAATCTCACAAAAAAGCTACAAGGGAAGAAAGTAACACGAAAGAAAACAATACTCCACAGCAAGAAAATAGAAAAGAAAACATGGATTCGCTATCATGGGTTTTATTCATCAGAAGGGTTAAGGATATTTGTATGTCACAGGCATCGTTTGAAGAGAAGATAAAGGAAGGTTTGAAACTAGTTATGGAGGGCATTAAAATGTTTGTTTTACAATTTCTGAGAAATAACGATTTTTTGAGTAGTATAGTTTCTAGTATTTTTAATGGATAAAGAGCTCACATTAAATATTGTTCAATGGAATGCACAAAGTATACGACCGAAACGATTACAATTTGAAGCAATTTTAAATCAAGAAAAAGTTCATATTGCTATTATAAGTGAAACGTGGTTAGAGGCTGACTTGGAGCTGAATTTTAGTGGATACAACGTATTTCGCTGTGACAGACACGATGGTTATGGAGGGGTAGCTATTGTAGTACACAAGTCCATTCAATCATATTCAAGTACATTTATTACCAATAATTTAGGGATTGAAGTTTTACATGTGAAGATTTTAAACTGTAAGTATCTAGAAAATATACTTTCCATATATTGTCCCTCGTCGGTACATACTACGCAGAGCGAGTGGGATGACATTTTCTCAAAATTTCCCAAACTTTCTTTGATAGGCGGAGACCTGAATGGTCACCACACTAGCTGGTCCTACAAAAACGACAGCAGAGGTAGACAATTGGCTGACTCAGCGCTTGAACACGGCTACATCCCTTTGAACAACGGCAATTCTACTAGAATTAAACTTGTCAATTGTACATTACAAGAATCATCACCGGACGTAACCTTTGTATCCACTGACATAGCTATTTATTTTACATGGAAGGTTACAAACGAAAATTTAGGTAGTGATCATTTGATAATCAAATACGCTTTAAAATTTAATAAGACACGAACATATAATTCTAGACGCAATTTTAAAAAAGCTGACTGGTTGGCATACAGACTATACATCGCAGAACAGTTACCAACACGTTTAACAGAAACCGAGGACATACAAGGTATGTACAACACATTTTTAGAACTTGTTAATGAGTCGGCCAACAAATACATACCCCAAATAAAAATATGTAATGACCCCACTCAGCGATTCACTCCAAAACCTACCTGGTCTACCGAATTGTCTTAGATTGTTGCACAGAGACGGTTAGCGTTAAAACTATTTCGTAGAAACCCTACTCCACAAAATCTAAACATATTTGAAAAAGTCAACTTGGAAAGTGAAATACTAATCAAGCAGGCAAAAAATAAGGACTGGCGCCAATTTTGCACCGATTTAGGCCAGTCTACCACTGCGTCGGAAGTATGGCAAAAAATGCGTTGGGCAAAATGTGCTAGAGGTAATACTTTTACAGTGTCTGATGAAAAAAAAAATGAGTTACTTTGCAGTTTAACCCCAGATTTCGTCATGCGATCCAAACCCACGTTTAAGTCAAATAATGAATTGCTAGAAAAAGAGTTCAATTTTCATGAATTAAATTGTTGTTTAAAAAAGAAGGATACTGCGCCCGGAGAGGATGACGTAACCTACTCTATGATATATAACCTACCCAATTCCGCTAAAATATATTTATTGATGTTATATAATCGTATGTTCTTGAACGCTTATATACCGGAACAGTGGTGCAATATACAAGTGATGCCTATCCCCAAACAGGGACATCAAAATAACACAGAGGTCAAATTGCGCCCCATATCTTTAATCTCTTGCGTTTGTAAAATTTTCCATGCTATGTTAACTAAGAGATTAGAGTGGTACACCGAAAAACATAAAATACTAGCAGAATCTGTAACAGGTTTCAGAAGGGGCCAGTCCTGTATCGACGCCTTAGTCCGTCTCATTACATATATACAAATCGGACTTTCGGAGAAAATGCCAACCGTCGCCTGTTTTCTTGATATAGATAATGCCTACAATAATGTTTTAGTAGAAAGTGTCGTAACAACTTTGGACGACCTATCCGTGGGATCAAAATACTGTAAATATTTATGGGAATTTCTTAGTAATAGAAATCTTAAAGTAAGGGGCATACAGGATGTAACTAGACGTTGTAGTAGAGGTCTGGCCCAGGGCGACCCAATGTCTCCACTCTTATTCAACCTCGTCACGCATAAAATATCCCAATATACTGAAAATGTAATATTATCGCAATACGCGGATGATTTAGTGATATATAACAAGTCGCGTAATTTAAGTGAAAATGTCATGTATATGCAAGTATCACTGAATAAAATAGGGGTTATCTTAGAAAATCTAGGTTTAGAGATTTCTCTCAATAAAACAAAGAGTTGTCTATTCCACCGAGGGCGCCGAGCACAAAGCATAGACCTGACATATAAAAATAATGTAATTAGTTCAGTGGTAAAAGTCAAATACTTAGGATTCTGGTTAGATAAATCGCTTATTTTCAATACCCACATAAATGAGATAAGGGCTAAAGTATCCAAACATCTAAACATACTTAAAGTGTTAGCGGGGCCATCGTGGGGAGTACACCCTACGCATCTAAGGAGACTGTACATTGCGTTAATTAGAAGTAGGCTTGATTATGCGTGCTTTATATATGATTGTAGCGCTAAATCGCATATAGAAAAATTAGATAAGCTACAAAATCAAGCCCTAAGAATTATTGGAGGTTTCATACGATCGACACCAATACATGTGATGGAAAGCGAATTAGGTATACAACCCTTGTACTTACGCAGAAGTTTTTTGGCTACCAAATATAGTTTAAAGTGCCTTTCCTTGTTAAATAATAGAAGCTTAGAGCTTTTAAAAGCAATTAATTTGTCAAGTCAAAATAGGTATTGGAATAGAAAGAAAAAACCTCTTTTGGCATTAATTTACAATGATATTAAATCGGAAACAATATCTGCATCAAACCCTCTCAAAATGTTCACTTTAAATACATGGGTTTCAAATATAAATACAAAGGATATTATAGCTAGTAATTTAGAATTAGTTGAACGCTCCAAGCAAACGTACGATTCCCGAGACTTGAAAAACGTTGTTCTATGTGAATTAAACGAGAAATATAGTGGCTGGCACAAAATATATACAGACGGATCTAAAGACGTAAGTAGTACAGGGGCCGCATACCATGATCCTAAAAATAATGTAAATAGTACATATAAGATAGCATCAGAGATATGTATTATGTCAGCGGAACTATTTGCAATTTCAGAAGCCATGTCGTATTCGTTTAACTTAAAACAGAAAAATGTCGTGATATTTACGGACAGCAAAAGTGCGTTGCAGCACATAGCTCGCTGCGCCTCTGGACACAGAGGCACAGCGTTAGCTTACACTGTGTTGCATAAATTAAGTACGATACCCACTGACATGACTTTGAAATTGCAGTGGGTCCCCTCACATATAGGGTTAAGAGGCAATGAGGAGGCCGATGGCCTAGCAAAAGACGTATGCACTAAAGGCGCGGATGTGTATATCTTTCCAGACTTTACGGAGAAACTACACAAATATAAAAGAAAAATACATTCTGCCTGGAAAGAACACTTTGATGAACGTTCCAAAGAAAAGGGCGTGTGGTACAAGACCATGCAATCGGAACCTCCTCATATACCGTGGTTTACTAACAGTAATTTAAGTAGACAGTTAATTAAGATAGGTTTAAGATTGCGTTCCGGGCATATCCCGTCAAAAAAATTTGCTTTTTTGATGAAAAAAGAACCATCCCCAAATTGCCATGTTTGCGGTTCTGTTGAAGATGTACAACATATTTTGGCAGAATGTGCACGGAATGAAAGGGATAGACAATCATTACTAATGACACTGAAGGTAAATAAATTAGATATAGGTGCTTTTCAGAGCATCTTAACTGTACCGACCTCAGAAGAAGCTAAAAAGACATTTTTATATGTTATAGATTTTTTCAAACGGTACCAGACTATCCCATAAGTAGACATGTAAGAATACTAGTATAAGGTACAATGGGGCTGGCATAATCATGTAACTGATTTAAGTCCCTAAACAATAAATAGAAAAAAAAAAAAAAAAAAAAAGTATTTTTTGTGTTTTTACTGCTTTTTTTTGTATTAATATTAATTTTAATCATCCAGCCAAATGACCGCAGTGTCCGCTAGCCGCCTTCTTATGTAGATAGGTACGAACTCTAACCGGGTGAATGAACTTCGCTCCGCGCGCCATAGAGAATTTTTCAAACTTAATTACCTTTTATAAGGTACTAAGAGCTTGACAAAAAATTTTTTTTTTCACGAATGATTAGTACGTTTTGGATACTTTAAGTGGGCTTCAGCTCTACGACGGTTAAAAAAACACGTTGTATTGATCGAGCGACAAGGATGCATGTATAGGAACTTCGAGTTTCGATTTACGTGGTAGCGCCGCAGACTCCCAAGGTTTCGCCAAATTCCTAATTCCACAGATTCCAATGATGCCACAGAATTCAAAAATAACATTAAATATTCGTCGACCGTAGGATCAATTTATTAAGGTAAGGGACAAAATACGCAAAATGAGTTGAGTATACAGTTTTGTTCAGAATTTTTCGCTCTTTCGAATGGTGTTTATAAAAAAATTCTAGCTAAAAAAAATGTCAAATCAGCTCCATCATAACAATGTATCGGGTTATTATATTTAAATAGTAACATTAAATGGTGTAATTACCACCGCCAACCCACTTTGAATAAGGTAAGGGGCACACAGATTGTCATAGTTGTCCCTTACCCCAATTTGCAGTGTCATACTTTAAGCCATGTAAACGTTACCTTAATTTGATTAGATTATATTTGGGTACAGTGTCCGTTACACCAATTTGTTCGAGAGAACTAATGAATATATATCCCTGTTACCTTTATGCCGTCCTTTTCTATGCGGCAACGTATTTCTGTGAGCGAAAGAGAGAATGATAATGCGAAAGCTGCGCCCGGGCATCAACAAAGTCCTTTAAAGTCTTATCAGTGTGCGTTCACCTGTCGTGTAATCGGGATTGTCGTACGTTTGATCATTTGTACCTGTCTTAAGCTATCCGTAAGATTGGCTATGCTTTGTGATAATTTTCGTCGTTTCATTTCATAGATTATTAACTATTGTATGATAGTAGTAAAATAATCCTATAAAACTATGCAATCTTACCAAGTGATAATCTGAGTGATTGTGGTTAGTAAACTAAGTACCAACTCAAAAACTCAACGTCGCTCATAACCTACGAGCAACGGTGCTAGTACCTATACCCTGTCAAGGTTTAATTTGATTACACTGTTTAAAGTTAATATTCTCACATTTATTTTTTACAGGAGATTTTGAATACGCCCATGGTGACAATATTATTTTGTTATTCTATAGCATAAAATACACTGTATTTATAACTTTACGGTAAGTATATGAAAGCTCTACCTACTTAGAACGGCTTTTGCTATGTTTGGGGTAAATGTGACGGAAAGCGAATGAGGAATAAGAAAACTTATCCTGTATTGCGATTCTTGCACCGTACAAAATCGTAACACGACGGTTCTACTAGGCATAGCATTTACACACAATTTTTAGTTCTACACATTGATATTATACTTACAATGATTTTAGTTCTATGGAGAGTAGTAGGTAAGTAAATACTGTTACCTTTTTCTTGTGATTATAGTAGGTAAACAAATTTAGCAAAGCTACAGTAGTTTACTTCCAATTAATAATAAAAATTGGCTATTATTTATGTACAAATATTGCATGTAAAAGACACAAAAAATATACGACACATAGTTCCAATACATTTTCGTATCTCTTAAACGAGTTTGTGTCACGTTTACAAATTTTTAGATAACCTTATGTCAAATTTGTGAACTTTGTAATTGATTTACACTATTTCACCTTAACATACATTTTTCAACAAGTCCTTTACGTTAATTTATCATAAGTATATTGGATTCAGCGCAGAGGTCAATTTAGTGTAAGGTGCGAGACTACAAAATACTTGGCGTGTAAGGGGCATTAGTAAACAAACAGGTTGGTGTAAGGGATATCTATTTTCTAAAAAAGCTTACTTATTTCAATATATGTTAAATAGGCTATCCTATTTAACATATATTGAATGATTCTGATTTCACACAATCTTATATTGATTCTTCTTTTCTTATTTTGATTGTGTGAAATCAGATCCAAAAAAGCTGAATTACAAAAAAAATATGCGCAATTTAGTCCGAAAAAAAACTTTATCGGCCTCTCCTGAAAAATCGTATTATGTCCCTTACCTTAATTGAACCTACGGTCGACGAATTATGTAGTATTTTTTACAAGCTTTTATTTAATTTGCTCTGTAATGAAAATCAATCATCCACTTCCCAGTGACCGATTCAGCTGAAATTTTGGGTATAAGTATAGTTTGGATGACAATTCAATATTATGGTACCATCGAGCTGATCTGATGATGGAGACGGAAGGTGGCCATGGGAATTCAGTACTTAACTGACGTAACCCCGTTGAGTTTGGGCTCGTTAGAATCGTCTCAATGAGTAGTTTATACCATCATCAGTATACAAAAAAGTACAGTCGGCAATAAAATTTTGTACCAAAAATTATTTTTTTGGCAGAAACTTATTATTCATTAAAATAGGAACTGTTACAACTCAAATCACAAGGTTTACAGATATCCGTGACCCATAAGGAAGATGGCAGTGCATCCGCTACCTAATATGTAAAAGTTCGTTTGAAATAAGGAAGTAGGTACTAAAAGTTTGCGGGGGACCTCATTAACTTAACTAATTGATTTTTTAACAGCTCATTTCAAGTCTTGTGAGGTCATAAAGGCCAATGTAACCGATATGGCCCTCCGAATCGCTAAACTTAAGAGGCAGTGGGCGGGGCACATAGAACCGATGATGATGAGAAAGTAACCAGGCATATCACATGTTTACATCGATAATTTTTTAGACGTGTTCCGATGCTTATTTTGTGATATATAATGTTAAGGGGATGCCTTGATTCGAGTGGAACACGCCCCCTTTACAGACACGCTTATGCTTTTCGTGCACGACGACAAGAGATGCAACACTCTTCGGGAATGGCTTTATTGGACAAATTTCGATAAATACCTAAGTTACTGAAGTTTTATTTTTATATCACTAAGAGAGATTTTAGATGAGATTAAGTATTAATTACTTTATTATTAACTTGATTGTGTCGTAAAATAAAGTATTGTTTGAGTAGGCTGGGTAAGAAAATGAAAATAAAGACCCAACTTTGGCATTTTTTCTATCGAGGAAATTCTAGGCAATCACATCGATTAAATCAGATAAACTATCATATAGAGAATATGATACATAAGAATCATGTATCTGAAAAATCAGACCTTATTGTTTCTTAATCTAGTCAGAACGGCGTTTCAAAGCACGCGATAATTTCCAATGCACCCCCTTAATGATGTGACAAGCACTCAATTTACCCGGGTTATAATTTGATACAGCGTTTACCCGGGTAATGTCCGGGCCTGGCTTGGTATACTGTGAGTCATATTTTAAATTAGTAGCCAGCAGTATTATAGGTATTAGGTACCTACTGAAAGCATCGCGTGCCAAATGCCAATGACCCTCTGGTTTCGTGATAGTGAGACCATCCAATTAGACTTTGGGGATTCGTTACTATGGAACCCTTATAAATACCACCAATCGTATGTGACTGTCTTAAATGGAGATTAATGGAGAAAAAAGTAAAACAGTTGATTCAATATTAAGTGTCCGAAGTTTTAAGAGGCTGTATATTCTGTCTCTTTTCCGCAAAAAGCACCTTCATATGAAACGATTGTCATTTATTATGACGCTCGCAGATCGTAACGTCACGATCTGTGAGCGTTTTCTCTCTCTAACAAGCAATATTAAAACGGTTGTAGCTTCGTCATTATTTCGTCAGCAGGCATATTTTTTTGCCTTCGCTTTTTGGAGTTAATATAATGAGTCTACAACCGTGTATAAGAATTTATATAGTTTTAATGAAGGTAATGAAGCATTCATTATCTTATTTGTATGATTTATCTTGTATATTATGGAGCAAATTAAACCACCACTCGTCACTCCTCTCTCCGTTTGATGACCTTAGCGATATTTATATTAATCCCGTACCTATTTAAGAATTAAGGACACAGCTTATGAAAGACACTCAAGATAGTACGTCAGTAGAATTAAATCCCGTCACCAGACACCAAAACGTCTTATATCCACTCGCGGCTCACAGTAAAGTCAACCAAGAAACGAGCTATTTTAATCTTAATTTACAAATAATAGAGTCGAAAACTGGACCTCTTTTTTGTTCGTTGTACATACGTCTTTTTGGTATTGGTTCCGTCTAAAAGTGCCAGTTTCTGGTGACTCACGCAGACGTCATCAGATGAGGAAAATCCCCCACTTGACGGCTAAATATATTTACAGCCAAGTTTTGGTGAATGGTTAGCCAACAAACACCAGTAACTCGCTTTTGTGTGTTTAGAAAGCGAATCTAGTTCGTTAATCGAGGACCTCTGTTCTCTGAGCGGTTCGAATCACGGTATGGGAAATATTTGTGTCATGAGCACGAACATTGTGTACCCAAGTCTTTTCTAAATATCTAAGTATTTATTTTATCTATTTAAGTATGTCGTCGTCTGGTACTGGAACTAGGCCGAATTATTTAATGATAATTTATTTTAAAAACAAAGTTTTAACCGACTTCAATTGAGTACTCCGCCAAGCCACGAGAACATTTCCTTTTTTTTACAATTTACAACATGAACTGATTTCCGATAGCAAATGCGTTGATTACTATAGAAAAAAAACCGAATCGCTGTATGTAGGCCGATAATATTTGAGGACTTCCATCGATTCCCCAAGATCATCACCAATGGCACTTCATTAGTTCCTATTTCAACGGAATCTTATCAGAACCTGTGACGTACTATTGCACTTTTAAGTACATGATTGAGGAATTCGATAAGTCATCTGTGGTCTTCATCATCAATTCCGCGCTCAAATTTTTGATTCCGGATGTAAGTACACGAGTTATAACAGAAAATGCCGAAATCACTACACGCGTGCCTAATAAAATTGAGGAGTCCCCTCAATTCGTCATGGATCCCATCATCGAACAGAATTTTGAAAATAATGGGACCTACCTGGAAGTATATACATACGAACAAAATATTTTTTTTTCGAATCGGCTCATCAATGACTGAGTTCTGAGGTAACAAACATTGAAAAAAAATACAGCCGAATTGAAAACCTCCTCCTTTTTTTTGAAGTCGGTTAAAAGTGCGGAAACAAACAGCTAAAAATAGCACACATGAATATTTAATTTATTTATTTATTTATACGAAACAAAAGCAAAAGCCAAAACAGTTTCCACTTATAAGTTAATATCATTATGATTGCAGATTTTTGTAAGATTGTCCGTAAATATTTATTTATTATATTTTAATACTAGCTTCTGCCCGCGACTCTGTCCGCCTGGAACTCGATTATATCGCAGCTCCACACAAACTTTTATCCCCCCATTTTACCCCCTTAGGGGATGATTTCGGGGGTAAAAACTATCGTATGTCACTCTCCTTCCCTTCAACTATCTCCACTTAAAAAATCACGTCCATTCGTCGCTCCATATTGCCGTGAAAGACGGTCATACAAACACACACACACATACACTTTCCAATTTATGTATGTTTTCTACTATGGATGGATAGTACGGAAGTATGGATTAGATGCCCGTCTAGATTCGCGCGGAAATCTCACAGGCATTTCCTCTTTATAAAATGTGTATAGACAAACACCGAATAGAGAACTTCCTATTGTTTATTAAAGTCGTTTTGTATGAACCTACAAATGCCCGCCGGCGAATGCGTCTGAAATAGTACATTTTACAACTAGTGTGAAAAGAATGTCTTTTTACCACTATTACCGAGGTATCTTGTCACGAGCTGAAAGCGAGTGGCAAGACTCGGTACGAGTGGTAAAAGACATTTCACACGTGTTGTAAACGACGTTTTTTAATACAGTTGCGAAAAATAATAAATTAATATATCATTGCGATAAAATATGCTTGCTTCGAAGTTATTTTTGAACGAACCCATACTTTACAAATGACACTGACAGTGACAACATACTATTGGAATCAGCGCCATCGGGTAAAAAATCTAATATAAAATTACTGCGTTTCGAAAGTATAGTTTGGAACTAAAAAGTAAAAAGCACTAGTTCGAGAAATTGAGCTTCTCGTACGCTACGCAGCCACAAAGAGTACCACTTTTTGAGCAACAGTATTAAAAAACTTATTAAACTCTCATCGAACACTATTTTCAAGAACATCTGTTTATGAAGAAAGCCGAGGCTGCTAGTACAAAAATAGCCCGTGTCTACCTATATGTAACCGACTGTCGGCTATTTATGGTCTACTGACGTGCTGTTTGAGAGTAAACATGGTTTACTACTCCTAGTTTGTAACCCATTCACTGCCTTTCTCTTGGCTGATTCGCTATCAAAATATCCCGAAATCATATTTTTAAGTGAAAACTTCTTTAGCGGCGCTGTGCACTTTTGTGATGGGGATTTTTTTTAAACTCGCAACAGGTCACTTGACCATAAGATTTGACAGATTGAAAAATTCGCGCTCGAAAATCAAATAAGTAAATACCTTTGTAGTGTCAAAATGGCCGGCACTTACTTTCTACCAATAGAATTGAATACAAGTGGTCAAATACCAGACGTTTTGAATTTTCTATCGCTATTTCAAAATAGCATTTCATAATTCTTGTCAGTTTTCGAGTGAAAGAGTCGAGCGCTCGAAAGTCAAAAATCAGTCCCCTGATCGTAAAACTGTTACAATGTCATTGAGTTTTCACTTCTGCCGGCACTCCCGGAGTGCAACCCGGACCTTTTTTTTAAGGAACGATGACCAGAGGTGTAAGCTCGTAATGTTACGAACGCGCGCTAGGGCAGTCAAACTGTCATTCTTCTACATATAAATTGACATTTAGATCTTACAACGCGATAGTGATCGACCTGTTGATAAAGGTATCGGGAGTCCTCTATATGCGGGTGGCGCAGGACCGGCTATTGTGGCACTCTTTGGGGGAGGCCTAGATCCAGCAGTGGATGTCTTTCGGTTGATATATTGATGATAATGATACAGACGGGAAAATGGTTAGGTCTCCCTATGTGTTAAACTACATAAATCCAATGAGAAAACTCTCAAGCAACCTCATTATTCTACTCGACAGATATAACTATACATAAATAACTCTCATACTAATCGCTTCCTCCTCTGATAAAAAAGTTAAAAGCAAACAACAATAAAGCTGTTTTTCCAGTAAACTTCACAACGTCGTAACTTCATGCGAGTTTCGCCGTGACATACGACTTTGTTGATTTACGAAGGAGCAATATTGCTATTGGCATTTAACTAGGACAGAGAGATAGAAGCTTTTGAACTATTCAGCTTTATGTATATAAAACGTCTGCCGTTTGTCTGTCGGTACGTTTGTATGAGCTCAAGAGCGCTTGGATAATTGGAGTGGATAAAACATATGAACAGTATTACATTAATCAGTTGTTTAGAAGCATAAACAAAAATGATTTGTTTTATATTAAAGTTATATTGATAATATTAAGTGTATGTAGTGGATACGTATTCGAATAGACATTACGTATTATAATAGTTTTTTTTTAATAATTTATTTATCTATGCATTAATATCACGTACTTCCTAACTAACTACCTTAGAATTAGAACTTTGGCACACAATAGATAATAGTAGGTACAAACTTTGCTCCCTATATAAGTGCTTTACCTACCTGCGCTTTAGGATAAGCAAATGCTCCTCCCCAAATCTTAATTTTATAATTATGTTATTGCTGAATAATATTAGGTAATGAAAAAAAAATTAAATAAAAAAGAAAAAAAACTGTGGGTGTGTGTATATGTGCGTGAGTGTGTGTTTGTGCGTGAATTTCTGAGTTGTAAGTGGTAAACGGCTTTGCGTTATTTTTTTACACTACAACGTGTATATATACTTAGCTATTATATTTTATCTTAGGTATAATGTTACGTACTTGCTTAGTAACACATGCATGCATAGATACATATTGGATATTTTTGGGGTCATAATCCGGACTTACCAAACGCGAATAAGATACCTACTGAAAAACATTACCCATGAGATCAACTACTAAAGCGCGAAAACCAGCATTTCTCTACATTATCTAAATTAACTCTCGCACTTAACTGTTAATTGACTCTTATTTTTTGCGTTTTTGTGGTTGGCCCCATGAGAGAAGTTGTTCAATATGAACATCTTATTCGCATTTGGTCATTCCGAATCATGACCCCGAAAATACCCTGTATACTCTAAAAATATAACCCTCCCTTCATGTGGCAGTCGGTTAAAAATAAAATGCAACGCGCCACGTTTAATGGAATTCCTAGTTCCTATCGCACAGTTCATTTCAACTGACTCCGACGCCAGTTGCTAAATTAACAAAGTTACGAGTAATGTACTGCTTATATATTACTAGCTTCTGCGCGCGACTCCGTCCGCGTGAAACTTGTTTATATCGTAGCTCCATACGAACATTCATACGTTATGGGATGATTTCCTGATTAAAACTATTCTGCGTCCTTCCCCAGGACTCTAACTACTTATAATTATTATACGCGTAGGTACCAAATATAATCGAAACCAGTTCAACAGTTTAAGCGTACCTGGTAACCGCGTACTGTCTTTTCCAAGATCTCACGGTTCTAAATACTGACTTGCCATACGATAAATAAATAAGCGTGAAGAGGTGCAGACCAATCTTGTACAAATAAAATAGCAATAGAAATAATTGAAGGCGATACGTATAAGGAACGAATTATTAAGTACCTACATACATCCATTCACCATCTAGTGACTAATAGATATATTTATTTATTTATTTAATCGTATGGCTAACAGGATGACAAATATACACAAAGTAACATATGTACCTATGTTACTATGTACATACTATTTAGATATATTATTTATATTTGATAACGATACAAAGTTTCATCCTCTTTTTCGTCCCTAAAAGGGATGAAATTTGCCATAAATTATAGCCTATGTCCTATTCTGAGACATAAAGTACATAACTGGAAAGTTTTGTAAAAAATCATACAGTACTTTTTGAGATTAATTGGAACAGACATCCGACGATACATCCAAACTTTCGCATTGATAAAATTAGTAGGATGTGGTGTTATTATGAGTAATGAGATATATTTTTACGCTAGTTCGATCATAGGGCACACTAGTTTAACCAGTCAGCGATATAAATAAACAGCTGTATCGGCCGCTTTGCTTTCATTCAGCGACTACGAAACTCTACTTTTTTATCGGTGATTGTTGGTACTGAGATATGTTAAGGCGCCGTAGGTTCAGCGAAGTGAAGCGAACAGAGTTTTTGAAACAATATACATACATACATACATACATTCACGCCTTTATCCCTAAAAGGGGTAGGCAGAGCACATGAAACTTATGTTCCAGCGCCACTTTTAGCAAAAATGTGGGTATAAAAGATCGACAAAATGTGATACAACAAAAAAATGTGAACAATATGTCGGTTTATAATAATAAATGGTTTCAAAAAATGCGAATAGTAATCTTTTCTACAGGGAGATCAGTGAATCGAAACATGATTAAGCAATTTTCGCTCTATAGAAAAAAATCACGGACATACGTCTAAAAGGGTCTAAACTACACTTAGAATATTTGTAACAAATTATGCACAAAAGCTAAGAATATTAAAATGGCATCTTAAAATCGGCAATTTCGGCAAAATCGTTTGAGAGCAATCAGTGATAACTATTTTATTTATTTAAACGGCCAAAAAATTAAAATTAAAAAACATGATATCCGCGCTTCCGAGCACGCACTTCCATCTCGCTCACGCTTATGCTCAGTGAGAGGGAGAGAAGACTATGAACCTACGGCGCCTTAAGATTAGTAGAGGGATGGAATGGATGTTTTAAGTAAAACCAAACGTGGTATCAACGAAAATGTTGTATTTTCGGTAGATCAAGTCTAAAGAACAAGGCAGGACAAGGAGCAAGGAGGTTAACTTCTGTCATATTTGAAAAAAACTGTCAGATGATTTATCTGATTTAGATAAAATATTATGATTTTTACTGTATTTTTCTCAAAAACCACACGGAATTATACTTGTTAGTTAGATTCATAACTCGCAAAGACGGCATCTCCTCGGTTATAAATATACATGTATAATAGTCCAGTCGGTAATCTGACTTTGAGCTTGCTGAACTTGCATGAAAAAAAAAACAATTTATAATAGTTGAGTTTTTCTATGTAATGGATATGTTATCATTACTACCAATTAAGTAGTTACCTAGAGAAAGATCCAACAAAAAAATTCAAACATCAAAAAACAGCTTCTGAAAGGTAATATATGATATGAATAAAAAAATTGGTTCATTTACTTTTGCTCTATACTCGTAATATTCAAGGTAAATCAGACAAAAAAGACAATTGTATGCTTCATTTAAATTTATTCAATCACTTCCGGCTGGAATGTTTGTTGGATTCTGGATTAAAGCATCTAAGAATTTTAATAATAAATAAACAAAAAACCGCTATAATAAATTCATGTTTTTCAAAACGGTATTTTCCCTGGAGTACAAAAGTTGTTTACTATGGAAACACTACAGAATAAAACAGTTTTTGTCTGTTTCACTCTGTATAACAAGAGCAATTATACCAAATCATTTATAGAACGAAGTTATATGCTTCATCTTGGGCCGAAAATCGTTTGTGTGTCCGGCCGGTGACTGTCCCGCTATTCTCCTCTACCGGTCGCGTTACTCAACCGATTCTCGTGTTCTTTTAAGCAGGTTCGTTAATTAAGTAGGTATGTTTCATCGTGTAACTTTTTGAAATTATTTAACAGGTCACAGTGGCACTAGTAACAGGAGTATAGATTATGATTAAATGGTCCAGTAACCCGTACAATTAATACTTTTTTTTGTTACTGTTGTTATAATAGGACGAACCCAATACAGCGATCGAATTGCGTGGTTGGAGGGTAGCCTGGGGAAAACTTAGGGGAAACCTCCGGCACGACCACGCGGGGCAACCTGCCAAAATGGCGTATACGCTGCAAGTATTATGCAAGTATTATATACTATGTACATATTATGTGGATGTGGCAAATTAAAACAGGCGGTCGACCGATAGTTAAGAGATAAAACACGGTCGATAATGACACTTATTGTGAGATTAAACGACGACGTGAAAAAAAAGATTAGTTAGACAAAATAAGCGACCACGTCACGCATTAATGGTCAGGCTCCACGTCCTATTTAAAGTGTTAGCGGTTTTTTTTTCAACCGGATAGCCTAGTGAGTAGTGACACCTACCTGCGCACCCCACGTAGCTGAAGTTATTTGTGTGATGAGATGAGATTGTTTCTGAGTCTTCGGTGTTTTATATGTACGTATTTAGGTATTTATATATAGAATAGAATATGTTTATTTGCAAGAATACTTATTTCTAGTTACAGGGTGTTCTTGTGAGTAGTAGTACAGTATTCTATCGTAATTAATATATTAAATTTATATTACATTATATGGAAGGCGCAGCGTGGGTAGGCCCCCGACAAGGTGGACTGATGACCTGGTAAAGGTTGCGGGAGTCCGCTGGATGCGGGTGGCGCGGGATCGGTCACTTTGGCACTCTTTGGGGGAGGCCTATGTCCAGCAGTGGACGTCTTTCGGCTGATATGATGATGATGATGATTACATTATATTATATTTATATTATGTACCGTCGTCTAGTAACCTTAAGGAAAGCGACTGTCAGAGAGCAGTGTCGTCGTGTTGCGAAGCTTGCTACCAACACCTGAAATGACCACTGCACTCTGTCAATATCACATTTATTAATTCACATTTATGCTAAAAGTGGCGCTGGAACATACGTTTCATGTGCTCTGCCTACCCCTTTTGGGAATAAAGGCGTGAATGTTTGTATGTATGCCCTTTAATATTTATTTATTGATGGATTAACTTGCTTTACTATAGTTCCTTAGTTCCGTGTGTGCTGCAGGCGCAATCTTGTAAGACTGACGTCAGTAATAATTAAGGCGCCGTAGGTTCAGCGAAGTGAAGCAAACAGAGTTTTTGAAACAATATAATGCGTCTGTTTATAATGATATGGTTTCATAAAAATACGAATAGTAATCTAGAGGCTTTTCTGCAGGGAGATTAAGGTATCGAAACATGACTAAGCAATTTTCGCTCGATAGAAAAAAATTACGAACATAGGTCTAAAAGGGTCTAAAATACACTTAAAATATATGTAACAAATTATGCATAAAAGCTAAAAATACTTAAATGGCTTCTAAAAATCGGCAATATCATGTTTGAGAGAATTCCGTGATTACTTTTTTATTTATTTAAACGGCCAAAAAATTATAATTAAAAAACATGATATCCGCGCTTCCGAGCACGCACTTCCATCTCGATCACGCGTATGCTCAGTGAGAGGGAGAGAAGACCATGAACTTAAGGCGCCTTAAAAGCGTTAGCATTTCAAAAACGATCGTCTAGCGTTGACGTAGCTCCGTCATAGCTATGGAATATGATTATGGCCCATAATGATGGCGTATGAACGCATACCGCGTAGCTCATAAAGGACCGCCGGCCGTCTAGACGGTCTATTATATGTAGTTTAAGATTACTATAGGGTAGTGTGGGCTTTGGAAATATGGGCTAAAGTGTCAATCGATTGACCTCGTAGGTTCTTAAGAGGGAAGTATAGCAGCTCGCGACTGACAATAGGTACTTTTTGTATTTATTTTTTCTCACAAGAAATGTTTTTTTTTTTTTATTGAGAAACAACCAGTCTTAAAAAAAGAACACATCCGTAACTTAGCTATGGCTATGTGAGTAATAAAGTTACAGGTTAAAAATATGAAGAATAAAAATTAAAATATGTTTTTTTTTAATGAGGCATCTATTAATGAGAATGATGCATGCATTGAAATTAAATTATGTATATTTCGCCCGTGAGCGACACTAATTAACACTAAGTAATAACATTATACATCAGCATTTACATAAGTTACTAATGTGTATGAAGTCTGCAAATATGCTTATATTGCATATAAAATGTGACATGCGGGTAGAAATAATTACAAACACATAGACACGCACTGGTTAGCTACACAAATTTATAAATTACCATTTCCTTTTCCAGTAACTAAATCTTAACACTTTGATTTTGATATCGATCGCTTCAGCATGATAATATCTAGGTTTCACTTTTGTTTAGGTGCCTATAAATTTTAATTGATAACAATTTTATAAACCTAATCTTTTATTGTGTCAACAATGTACTGAAAACTCATTAAGATTGGAAATTATTTAGTCTAAATATTTTCCAATCTCAATGATTTTTTGGAAAAACGTTTTTGTCTTTTTGTATGGCCGACTACGTAACGTAGTATTCTAAAGGTATACTTCCCAAGGCAAAATGCTTTGTACATTTGGTATCATATAAGAGTAGGTAAGTATACAACTGCGGCGCTACCAAGAAAATCGAATCTTGATGTTGACATATCTCTGTCTTTCGAGTACTATAAACCATCAGTGTGATAGAGACGGAGGTATACGAACTTCGAGATTCGATTGTCGTGGTTGTAGCTCAAAGCAGTGCGAGATTTCGAGCATGTGAGGGAGAAAAAATCCAATGGCATTACTGGGCGCGCTCGCACATCGCTTTCTCATCATCATCATCATAAATTTAAGAGCCGGGCTCTTGTCGGTGGAGTAATCGCCACTCTGTTCTTCTCTCAGCCACGTACTGTTTTGAGCTCTTGATACGATATTATATTAACTTTCTCTTTAGCTTGGTCCATAAACGCACGTCCTGGTCTTCCCCTGCCTCTCCTTCCTTCTATCTTTCCTTCAACTATAGTTTTTATGTAATTGTCATGTCGTATCAGGTGCCCCAACATATTTCCTCTTCTGTTTTCAATCGTTTTTAGTAGAGTACTACTAGCACATAGCACTGTACGGAAGCGAGACGTGGACTCTAACCCAGCGTGATAGATAGAGAATGAACGCATTTGAATTGTGGGCATGGAGAAGTCCATGCCCACAATTCAAATGCGTGCTCCAGATGTAGGTCTTAATAAATCGTTTTCTGATATTCCGAGATATTTTTGCCTTTGATATTTGCTTTTTAGCATTCAAGGCTACTAGGGCTAGGGTATTTTAGACTTAAGGGTTTTCGCTTTCTATTGGTGCATTATTTGTCTCACAGCCTCGCTAGTCGCACAGCTCTGGTGGATCACCTTTAACCCTTTTCCAGACCAGCTGTTAAGGCCTTGGTGTTGGTGGTGGTAGTGTTTGGGCCTTATTGCCTAATTTCAATAAGTAAGTATAGTACATTGTTTAACGAGGGGCGTAAGTGGAATATTGCGAACAAGAGTCTATCAGAAGCCCGACGCCGAAGGCGGAGGGCTTTTGATGACTCGAGTTTGCAATATTCTTACGCCCCCGTGTTATACACAATGTTTTTCATCAGATTTGCGAGGAAACAAATAAAGGGTCTAGCAGGCTAAGCTAACGAGAGTGGCCCCCGACGAGGGATTTGGTGATTCTTTCTGGTGGTGTACTGGCAGGTCCTAAGAACACTCCATGCTTAATATCAGTCCTCGATCTTCTTTTGTTTTCGAGTAATTTAGGATACTATAAAAAATACAGGGTGCCATTTAAAGTGTCATATTAGGTAAACTGTTCAACATAGAGTAACCAAACAAAATCATCATGAATAAAAATAGAATTGGCTACCAAATGCATTTATTCAACCAACATCATGTCCATAAACTTCCTTAAAAAAAGCTACTTTTATTTTTGTTTTAATTTTTTATGACACTTTTCGCGGAGGTACACCTACAAATAAAATATCGTAACAAGCCACCCAATGCCCACTACATACACATATAAAAATATCTTCAAAAATCTTCGTGCGTCATGTCAAAAAAAAACAATTGTCGAACAAGTAGATACTACCATATAATTAAAGTACCAGTGCAGTGTGTAGATAAGTCAGTATGTAGGTATACTGGTATACGGTGTCTTTTAATGAACCTTTTTTCCTAAAAAATATTCATGAAAATAAAAGAATTTATTACTCACATAATCATTATCATCGGATACATTATCATCGGAAGCATCAGAGCTTGCAGACCAAAACTCAGCTTCGCCATGTGCTGAGCTGCTAGAAGTAGTTGGTACTACTTTATGTTTATACACCAAAAGTCGACACTTACCACACAAGACATCATTGATGTTAATTAATTTATTAGTGCATTTGCTATATAACTCAGCTTCATGCCCAGTTTTTATATGTTTTATCTTCCCACCGAAATTTTTTAATGCTTTTTCACAGGACTTACACTTCATGACTTCCATTTTCCTGTTTTATTATTATTATTTATTAGAGAAATGGCAGCCTCTAGGGCCTTTGCCAAAAACAGTGTACAGAAATCAGAAATAAAAAAAACATTTCACATGCATGATGTACGGTGTAAGGCCTTCACGATGCACTGAATGATAGCTGGAGCAGTACAAAGTATAATGGCGGCCGCGACCACGAACCGCTGAATGATGCCCAAGAAATTGGTTATTCGCATTTCCAGGAAAATTCTTCATAAACTGTAGCCGTCATGTTTGCCATTTATTGCATAATACGCTATCAAAACTATACATTAAACAGCAGGATGCAGAAAATGAAAAAAAATGTCTGGAGCACGATCCGCCATGTTCCAAGGATCATTCAAAAGTCTTTTCCTGTTTTTCCAATCATCACCACAAAATGCAAAAAACAAATGCATAACACGTGTCATATGTTATCAAGATTGGCATGTCATCGTAGATGCATTCTACATAGGTTCATTAAAAGAGATTGTATACCTACATACTGACTTATCTACACACTGCACTGGTACTTTAATTATATGGCAGTATCTACTTGTTCGACGATTGTTTTTTTTTGACATGACGCACTAAGATTTTTGAAGATATTTTTATATGTGTATGTAGTGGGCATTAGGTGGCTTGTTACGATATTTTTTTTGTAGGTGTACCTCCGCGAAAAGTGTCATAAAAAAATAAAACAAAAATAAAAGTAGTTTTTTTTTAAGGAAGTTTAAGGACATGATGTTGCTTGAATAAATGGATTTGGTAGCCAATTCTATTTTTATTCATGATTATTTTGTTTGGTTACTCTATCTTGAACAGTTTACCTAATATGACACTTTAAATGGTATGTAATGGTATTTTCTATATTATCCTAAATTACTCGAAAACAAAAGAAGATCGAGGACTGATATTAAGCATGGAGTGTTCTTAGGATCTGCCAGTACACCACCAGAAAGAATCACCAAATCCCTCGTCGGGGGCCAGGCAGCCAGGCAGGCAGGGGCAGGCTTAACCTGCTAGACCCTTTTAGAAGAAATTAATGCAAATCGTAATAAAAACTGCAATATGTCAGTCGTCCATTTTGTTGAATTTGACGTGAGGCACGTATGGCAAAGACCCTTCGGTATACAGCCACGATTTAAAAACATTTAAAACGTTTTACATAGACACTTAACTACATATTAAACATTAAATTGCAGTCAAATTTAATATAAAGATATGTTTTATACATATTAAAAGTTGGTTGTAGCAAACTTTTGAAGATATAAAATACACCTTGGCTGATTGGAAACATCCTCAGTCCAAAGTGAAGTATGAGTGGGTTCTATATTTTAAAACTAAACTTAACATCCCGTGGGAGGTAAAACGGCTATAACTGCTCTGTACGCACGCAAGTAAAAAACGCCGTTGACGAGCAAGTGTGATGAAAAATAAATAACGCTTCTGCGAGGACAGCCAGAGCTCGCAAGGATGCACTGTTGAGATTGAGGCCCTTCATTGGTCTGTGGATATCAACAGAACCAATGCTCAAACCAATAGGGTCAATAACACATTTGATTCGTCAGGGCTGTTATTCTATACGCGTTCATGCTACCACCCGTAATGCCTAACGAAACTAGATCTCTACCTTCTACTACTTATCGCGGCGGCAAGTCATATTTGTGGGTTAGCGTTGAGGTCAGTTTAAAACAGTTGTTCCCTGCCGGTGGTCCGCGGGCCACTGGTGGTCCCTGGAAGCCACTGAAGTGATCCGCCATCAGTCAAAAATATTATAAAAGTGCCAACGCGTCGACACAATCACCCCCAAACTGTTAAGTGGTCGATGGCAAAACGATAAAGCAGTTAACTGGTCCCATATCACGAAAAGGTTAAAAACTGTGCTTGTTTGCGACCGTATAATAGGGTCATACTTCGCGTCTTTCTTGTGGACACTATAAAAGTTAAGGGCTACGAAGCCTAATTTTGGTTTGGACTCTTAATCCGCATAAGCAGCGTCTCCTCTTATGTATGACTATTCGATAAAAACCTGATTTATATGCAGGTGAGCTCTTAATTATCGACCACAGGAGAGACGAATTTTGCTTATACAGTGTGTTCGGGTGAACCCAATAAGAGAACCAAAATTAGGCTTCGTAGCCCTTAACTTTTATAGTGTCCACGGGAAAGACGCGAACCTAAATTTGAGTATAACCCAATAAGGAAATCCCTAGGATATCGTTTTGCTCGCAAGTGCTAGTTTGATATGCTGGAATATTCGCATACGCACGGAAACCTTTTTCAAATATGTTGTTTTATCCAGGAAAGTATCCCCTAAGGGGGTTAAATGGGGGATGAACCTTTGTATAGAGGACGATATAAACGAGACCCACGCGGACGAAGTCGCGGGCAGTAGTTTTAATAAAAATAGTAAATTGTGTGTCAAGGAAGCAATACAATATCATTAAGGCGAGGGCTGTATATTTAATCCTAAGTGAAGCGAAAGATCCTACGACAGAATTGTAAAGTATAATGTTGGCCATCATAACCAGGTATTTAAGTGTTTACGCCCTAGATGGAAGTAATTAAAGGCACACCTTCTATGAGAAAAACAGAAATCTCTCACTTGAGCAAAAATGACCTCATTACTTACTTAGGGTCTAGTTTTCCTTCTGGATTGGAAGGTCAGATGGCATTCGCTTTCGTAAAACTAGTGCCTACGACAAATCTTGGGATTAGGTGTCAAAGCGGACCCTGGGGCTCTTTTAGGGGCACAACCGGGAATAACGCTAGGAGAATGATGATTACTACTACCTTTTTTTTGTCACTTTGATTACACCAGAAACAGTCCCCGCGAAGGATACGGGCGACTGAATCCGCGATTACTGTATGGTAATAAGTGATTACTGAATGAATAAGTGATTCTGTGTATGAATGATGAGTATGGTTGTAATGGATCATGGGTGGAATGAAGAATGAACTATGTGCCATTGAACTTTTTCAGGTTATTAACTATGGAGGTGGCGAGTTTGCAAAAAGAGGCTATTACTTACTACCTACCGCTTCTAAAGTTTCTAAACTCCTGGTAGGTGCAAATCGGACGAAATCGTGGGCCGGAGTAGGCCTTATCTCAATGTCATTTTGGCGGGAAAAAATGCTTATCTATGGTAACCTCCAGGGTCTAGCTAGGGTTGTACAGCGTATCGCATTCAATCACGTTTCATATTTTAAGCTAGGTTGTACGAATTTCATTTTTGAAAAATGATGAAAAGAGTAATCCCTTTGCAAAATATGAACTATTTTGCAAAAACTCAATCTGTAGTAATGTATTTATCTACTTATTTTTATTTAGAAATTTATACAAACATTTTATAAATAAATTAAAATAGCATCGTTAAATCGTTTGATTTGTCTCGATGCTAGCGCAGTGACTTACTGCTAACAGGAAAATCAATTATTATCATGTAGTTTTTCACATATATCCATAGCATTTTAACTTATTATCAAAAACCATATTTTAATCTTCTAACTGCCGAATGCCATATAAGTTACAGGAAAATTTCAACTACTTTATCCTGACTTGCCGGCTTTCGTATATTAAATTATCGTATCATATTACTATTTCCAAAATTGAATAGTTTTGATATTTAAAAGCGTGTGATATTAATTCAAATTTTCGTATATTACTTACTATCTATCGGTTCTGAACTCCTGGTAGGCGCAAATGGCATTTTAACGTGCCATTCATTGTCAGTTATCACCTGCACAGCCATAAAGTATCGAATATCGATAAAACGCTCTTTGATGGCTGTTTATGCTCTTCCTGTGCCTTCAGGTGATAAAATGTTAACACATGTTCTGAAAAGTTAGGTTTTCCATTTGTTTGTTGTTTTGGAGGTTAAATACTTAGGTACTTTTTAATGCACCATACATTCACGCTTCTAATTAGCGTTTCTGTGATATGTCATCCATCACTGGCTGTTTAGGATTTAGTAACCAAGCTTTTGTCGGGAGCTTAGAGTAATCCATCACTGAAGGCTCCTTCAATGCCAAGCGAATCTCGCCCTTTAAGAATAGCTCCGTCCCGAACACTCGCGGACCAATCGGCAAATGGCTATCGTCGCGCGCGCATCCCTTACCGCCACAGAGACTCACCTCACCACGGTGCTTTCGTGGCTACTTTCACTACTATCTATACGTGCTTTCACGTTACCCTGTGCTGAACCCAGATCTGCAGGCTACTAAGACCTAGGCATAGCAGACGGAGAACGGAGCTGGGCTTTCATCATAACACAAGCAATTGCCATTGAGGTTCACCAGGTGAGTGGGTTGCTCATTTCTTTCGGTAATCGCCTTGGTTACTCTCTCAGGGGAATTCATGCGTTCCAACCCCCCTTTCGCTGTGCTATCGAAGAATACTTAACACTGGCAGAGTTAACATATTTGTAATTTTTAAGTTAATAGAACGTCTTTTTACAACGGAACACATATACGCAGTTACACACACATACATTCAACATATCTTTGATGTCGACTTGTTTGTTTCATTCCAAAGGACGTTCGTGAAATTGACTGTAACTAAGAAGATATTACGAACATACAATATACTATATGACACACGTACTTCAACTCAATAAGAAAATATGTCTCGCACAAAAATAAGGAAAAATATGTAAACTGAACGCCTATTTGTCGTGACATTTGATGGCTTGTATCATATAAATGCTAATATTATGAAGACGTCGGTTTCGTCCAATTTCAAAAAATCTTTGATCAGTACGGACAAACGGAGAAGGTTCTCAATTCTTCGGAATCTTTTTTAGGGTTCCGTATTCAACAAGGAACCCTTATAGTTTTGCCATGTCCGTCCGTCTTCGGCTTAGCTCAGTAACCATCACTACTAGAAAACTGTAATTCGGCACGGGTATATAAATCAATCACGCAGACAAAACAAAAGAATAAAATCTTGTAAATAAATGTTTTTTGGGGTACCTCCCCTACACCTATAGTGGGGATGTAATTTTTTTTCTCATTAAACCTATATTGTAGGGTACCGTTGTCATTTCACCCTGTATAATGCACTTCGGAACAATTTTACCATATCCGATTTCCAGCTAACAAGCTAACAGGACTAAAAATATTTTTCCAATAATTCCAGAATCTAGGTTAAGAGTGGGTTTCTGCGCTGCGCTCAGGATAGCAAAATGAAAAGGCTCTACCTACCGGGTGGAAAGGCACGACGATCCTTCCCGCAAAGGGGGGTTAGTTTAAGTGATGGAAAATCGATTCGTAATGTTTAGATTTTTTTTACGATCAATTATTAAAAATAATAAAATTAATTAATGTTCTTCTGTGACAACCCTACTATTACTATACGTACTAATTATCGTTTATACGTATTGAGAAAGGTCACTGACTCTTGTGTAATTGTTAAAATGTTACTGACCCTAATGAGGGTGGTCACTTGCAGTATTTTGCATTAAAAGTTAACTGCCTATAACTTCAAAACGGTTATGAATATGAGCCTAGTTTCTTTAGAGGAAATACTGTACTCAGTCTAAACAATCCCCCTTTTGCGGAAGGGATCGTCGTGCCTTTCCACCCGGTATACAGCTGTTTTGTGTCCTCGACGACTCCCGGTTGAATTGGTAAAAGGTACGGTCGGATATGCTCTAAAATAAAATGTTGTATGCAGATGTTGTACATTATCACTACATAATATAAAAAAAGCTTCACGCTGTCTGTCCCTTGTATGCTCAGATCTTTAAAACCACGGAACGGATTTTAATGTCGACATTCATAGGTGCATTTTATATACCTAAATGGAAGAATTAACTATGACTTTGATTTTTTAATGCTTTTATCAGTATGTTTTTCTAATTAGGAAAATAAGATTGTAGAATAATTTACAAATTACTTTACCGACAAAATCCAAGCTCTTAAATGTATAATAATAATTTGATCGTTACTACCGAAAAATCGATGAGTCATTGGACTTGAATTAGTCCGAAGACTCACACGAGTCACGACATTCATAGGTGCATTTTATATACCTAAATGGAAGAATTAACTATGACTTTGATTTTTTAATGCTTTTATCAGTATGTTTTTCTAATTAGGAAAATAAGATTGTAGAATAATTTACAAATTACTTTACCGACAAAATCCAAGCTCTTAAATGTATAATAATAATTTGATCGTTACTACCGAAAAATCGATGAGTCGTTAGACTTCAATTGGTCCGAAGACTCACATGAGTCTTGCCTCTGCGAGCAAGTTCCGCTACAACGGAAAAATGCTACTACGCGCTACGGCGTAGCACACATAGCGTTGGTTAGCGTGGGTTAACACTTTCGCTGCCAAGAATCGCTACGCGCTACGCTCGTAGCCGATCCCGTGGTTTTCCTCGTATGTATAGCGGAAAGCGATTACGACTCTTGACAGAAAATAGCTAGTGGGCGCCCACGTTGTAGTTGCTTTCCGCTACATGCGAAGAAAATCACGTGACCGGCTAACAAGCGAAGCGCGTAGCGATCCTTGGCAGTTATAACATGTTAAGTGGAGTCAACCCCTAGGCCAATATATCGTTCAAAGATTACCTACGCACTTTTGCCAATGAAAAGCATCCATCCTACAACATAATATTGACAAAATTAAGGATACATTCTCATCATCATTCTGAATCTTATAACAACGGGGTAAGATTCATAATACTGTACATATTTTTAGACGCAAGGACGATCGATAAGCGAATTAGTTGTGTTATAGATAAGATACGTTGAACAAACAAGGCTTCGAGGTCCATTTGGACCGACATAACACATAGCAATATGACGTCAATGTGTTCCACCGCGCCATACATCTTGGTATAGATCTTCTTCATACGCCAATAGTAGTTTATATGCGACTGATCCATAACGAGAGGTTTTATGAAACGAGCGTCAGCGAGTTTCATAATAGGATCACACGAGTATTTAAGGCCTAATTATGTACAGTTGCATACACTACTTTATCTACACACATATCATAAGTAGTAGTAAGTAACAGCAAAAAACCAACCCTTCGGCCACATTCGAAACCAAAGTTCGAAACCAGTTCTCAAGTAAGAATAATATGTCTTCTTTCGAAATCGGTTTCAGTAAAAGAATAATGTTTCTTATCTCGAAATTCGTTTTCGATAAAATAATATGGTTAACTAAACTATAAAATGACAACAGCAATGGCAGCAATTCGATCATCCGTCATGGCGAATGGTTTTTTTTAAATCATAGACAAACGAATGAAGTCCCTATACTCATATCATTCGAGATCAAATGTCGTGCGGTTTGTATTAAAAAACGTACTGAATTGACGTTACGTATCGATAACTGTTTTAATATATCTATGGATACTAGATTAGAGATCCACTTGAGTTTTGACAACTGTTCCAAATTTAAACTCATAACGATACAAATTTATCAAAAATCTGTACTGTAACGACATTACAGTACAGACTTTACCTACTACCACAGACAAGAAAGTTCTCATAGTAAAATCGGTTGTAGTAATGCTGGTCATTTCCTACGGTCTCTGAACGCATTTTAGAGCACTAATGATATGTGCGTAGATAAAATATAATTATGTGCAATGTATATGAACGTAAAAATTACAAAATAATTGACTCACTTCTGACTCACAAAATAATGTCTGTTGTATGGGAGACTCCGACTCCGACTTGGCCGGTTTTTTAGTACTTGTAGTTATAGCGGCAACAGAAATACATCATCAGTGAAAATGTCCAGTGTCTAACTATCACGGTTCATGAGATACAGCCTGGTGACAGACGGACAGACTGACAGCGGAGCCTAGTAATAGGGTCCCGTTTTAAACCTTTGAGTATGGAAACCTAAAAATGGTGAATACTCCATGTTCTTTTACATTTGAATGCTCAATGAAGACTATCAGCACCGTTTAATATAAATATTATGCTTTGAACTTCATAATCTACGCGAAATGTCATAAATAAATACGCATAAAACTTTATTAAGTAACCATCATTTTTAACAGACTTCAAAAAAAAGGAGGAGGTTCTCAATTCGGTTGTTTTTTTTTTTTTTTTTTTTCAATGTTTGTTACCTCAGAACTCCGTCATTGATGAACCGATTCGGAAAATTTATTTTTTGTTCGTATGTATATACTTCCAGGTGGGTCCCATTTTTTCAAAATTCAGTTAGATGATGGGATCCATGAGGAATTGAGGGGACTCCTCAATTTTATAAGGCACGCGTGTAGTGATTTTGGTATTTTCTGTTATAACTCGTGTATTTACATCCGGAATCATAAATTTGGTGGCGAGGAATTGGTGATGAAGACCACAGATGACTTATCGAATTCCTCAATTATGTACTTAAAAGTGCAAAAGTACGTCACAGGTTCTGATAAGATTCCGTTGAAATAGGAACTAATGAAGTGCCATTGGTGATGATCTTGGGGAATCGATGGAAGTCCTCAAATATTATCGGCCCACATACAGCGATTCGGTTTTTTTCTATAGTAATCAACGCATTTGCTATCGGAAATCAGTTCATGTGGTAAATTGTAAAAAATAGGAAATGTGCTCGTGGCTTGGCGGAGTACTAAATTGAAGTCGGTTAAAACTTTGTTTTTAAAGTAAATTATATTCAAGACAAAATCAAAATAACACATAATTGAAATATTTACAACAAGTATTATATAAAAAAGGAACGGAGTTGTAAGTAGAGGGGGGGGTTAGGTGGCGATGTTGGGTAGAGCTGCCCCGTCATTGAAGCCGAAGAAATGTTTAACAGATCTGAATCTGTGCCGAGTCCCGCGAAATGTGAAAAATGTCATACTAAATTGACTTCTTGGCATAAAGCTTAGGAAAAGTGAAAAATATGACGGCAATAAATTAGTTTGTGAAAGCAGTATGGCCGGGGCTGTAAGGCAATAGATAGTTATTTTGTATTGATGGCGATTGAAATTGAGAAAGGTCCTTTAGGTAGCAATAAAGCGAAACAATAGTTCGGTAATTCACCAAGAGGTATAATTTTACGCAATCTATTGCGCGTTATGACTATCAATTGTCATTTTCCCATACAAAAATTATCATATATCATATCATGTTTACCTTAGACCTGATTCTTAGTATTTATACAACTTACAATAAAATACAATACAAATATTATTTCTTAAACATGCAATGAAATATTGACGTTGTGTTCTTCATAATGGGCTTCGAAGTGTCACGTTTCGGGCGCAGCGAGACGAGAGACCCGTAATGGCATTTCATACAAAATTGAAGGCCTGCAAGATAGTATTTTTTAATTTCCGTTCAGCCTCGAAAATTAAAGTTTGATCTCTTTGAATTTTTTTAATTTGTTTCCTTGCATGTTTGAGAAAAGCACTATACATACCTCGGCGTGAAAAGGGGTGGCCAGCCTCACAACCATCCGACCTCGCTACGCTCGGCCGTCTATATTTACTCGGCCCGCAATCCCTTATTTCCCGACCTCTGTAGTAATGTACTATTATTCCTCACCAGACATGGTAAATAATAGAATAATAGAGGTTAATTAAACATAAACAATGGTAGACAACAGTTAACTAATACTAGAACTGCACCAAAATGGATGCCACTCAGCACACGCCAGAAGCAATAAATACTGAAGGGGCTTGTTTTCAGAGCACCCAGAGAGATAGAGAATAGAACTTAAAATATAATTTATTACAAATTTTAAATCAAAGGAAAAAAATTGAAAAGTTCAATGCTCCGAGCCGGATTCCAACCGGCGACCACAGGCAACCAACTGAGCTATCGGAACAATCCGGTTCGGGCACGAAATTCCTCAATCAGTTCCTTCACACAACGCCTTAGGGAGGCGTGTAGCGACATCTACCAGAAGACTTAGGCTTCTTAACGGCACCAACGTCTCAAATTATGTTGAGAAATCGTCAGTAACGATGCGCCACCCCATACTAAATTATGTAATAATATAATTTATTCTTAACGAAACCTAATTAATGACAAGGAGAGGTCGATTATCAATGATAAATCATAAATCATAAATTTATTTCGCAGAAAAAGTACATATTGCTACTTACATTTGTTGTTAGAATTCTATGGTGAAAACCAAAAGTGTCAACTGACCCCCATAGTTTGCACCATATCACGGCGGGACAGGATTCACCGTCTTTATAAGTATCACTTATTAAATCACTAATCACATAAATAAGAATGAATGAATTTAGAGCTACTAAGTACGCACGCCGCTAGTCGTCTACCAAGTTAATTTCTTTTTCACAACAAATAGGTAGTCAGTATATTTCTTTCGTTATCTTTACCTAACGCTACTTACGTAGTCGACTAGCAGGGTGTGCTTTACTCATATTAATTACGTATCTGCGGGGCTATTCCGTCGGAGTGGTAATTACATCAAACAGTTGCAAAATACTTTTTCCCGATCCCATTTCAACATTCTCACCTATATAAAATACCCATTCTTAATATCATCCTGGCCGATTTCAAGCACGGCGGCTGGAATAATATTATTAATATAGGTAAGTTACTAGTTTGTATGGAGGTATAGTGAGAAGTCGCGGCAGAAGCCAGTTCTATATAATTAATGATCCTGCTTACAAAATTTCACGAGAATCGGTTGAGAAGCGACCGATACAAACGATTTTCGGCCCAAACTGAAGCTAGAACTTAAATCGCTTGGCTGCCTCGTTCGATTATTACCATAGCTCGTCCTTAGTAATCATAGGTTCATGTTTCTTATAGTTACAACCAACCCTATTCGATCAGGCTACGAGGGCACACTCATATATAAGTAAACATACATGGCCGTTGTTTACCCAATCAACTCAATCGCCATCGATAGGTAAAAGTTTCCTTGAAATAGCCAACTTGGACACGGTGAGATTATAGTGAATTGTATCAGTGCTCAGGTATCAAACGATATTACCCGGGTAAATTTTACTGTCTAAATAATTCAATACAAGGCCACAATTATGTAGCGTGGAATAATAAACAACAGTTTGTAACTTTGATTATATTGCGCAAAAGACGAACTTGTACGAAACACGATTTTAATTCTGTGCGCATTATCTCTACCAGTCGACCTTTGGGCAAAGCGGACATATTGTGATGGAACTTTTGATTCATATACATATCTGGTCAAAATATACGGCATAAACGGCGTATCTTTTGATTGCCTGAACTTAGAAGTTTGATTTTTTCACAGCTAGGTACCTGAGAATTTGATATTATATTTTTACCTGACACGTTCACGTGTTCATGAGAGCTCTTGTTAGGCAGACCAACGACAAAATGATCCATTTCTTCCAAAGTACGAGAACCCTAAAAAGGAATACAGATAAAGAAAAAGTTGTCATTCGAAAAGTTGACTGGCCCTTTCATAAAACAAATGCAGACGAACTGTGCCCGATGAGTCATTTAAATCAATCATGGCGGAGCAGTGAACCCTGAATGCGTTTAGATGTATCGCATCCGCTGTTATTGATTTTAAGCGGAGACTGTCTGGAGTGGACAGGAATGGCTCCAATGCAATAAAACTGGGATTATAGGGGGGACTTGACACCGTGTGGAGGGATGGACCAAGCTGAGGAAAGTATTTAAATAGCAGTACAGTTAAGAAGCACACTACATCTGGTGAGGTAGGGCACAGCGAAATGTCATCCCGCTCGAATGTGGAGCAGCCCAACTGGGGAAGTGCCTCCGCCTTGCAGAAGACCACAGCCATAATAACACTATTACTTGCTCTGTAGTAGTGTTGTGTTCCTGGAGGTGAGCAAGGTCGCCAGAGCTCCCGAGGATGCGTTGTGTTGAGAGCGAGGGCATTATTTTGTTCCTTCAGCTGTCAACACGGCGAATCCTCAAACATATCAAGCCTATCATAGTAGCCTTCCCCCCTGGATGCGTTAGTGCTTCTTATCTTAGATAAGGGCCCTTTCGGATACACTTCGAACCAATGGGATCTTTTGTGCATTTGCCCTCTCCTTTATAATCCAGTCAATGAACTGACAACTTGTATGAAAAAAAAATCTATTTTAGAAATAATTTATAATTGCTTATTTTTTATGTGTAACGGATATATTACAGTTAAGGCCGAAACGCACTGACAGCGGTGTTCTGTGCGGACCCTTTCGTATTAGTTCCAACATTACAACCGGTACCGCCTCCGCGCCGCACCGCGCCGCTACCGCTGTCAGTGCGTTTCGGCCTCAGAGCATAAAATACTATAGAGCGGACAAGCCGGCGGCGGCTGTGTCGCACATGTCAGCTCATTCGGGCATACTCCGCCATACATTATCCGTCCGTTGTCCACCGAGAAAGTTCCGTTTTTTGCCAAATTATTTCCTTATTTCCTATATCTGTGGTTTCGGCCATTACCCAGCGACAGAATCCAAAACAAATCTAGACATCAAAACAATCCTAATTTACCGTTAGCTTTTCGGTGAAGGAAAACATAGTGAGGAAACCGGTCTAATCCCAATAAGGTCAAGTTTTCCCTCTGGTTTGGAAAATCAGATGGCAGTCGCTTTCATAAAACAAGTGCTTATGCCAAATCTTGGGATTAAGTGTCAAACCCTGGACCCCGGGCTCCTTTAGGGGCATTACCGGGAATAACGCTAGGAGGATGATAATTTATTAATTACATTTCAAGTTATACCCACATTCATCCTAAAAATGGCGCTGGAACATAAGTTTCATGTGCTTTGCCTACCCCTTTTGGGAATAAAGGCGTGAATGTATGTATGTATTTATGTATTTCCAGTTCTCCTCGCCATGTGGCGACTATAAACCGACTTTTTGAAGTCACCAACTGTGGTTATCTAATGTCACCAACGATGTGTAAATCTATTCGAAGTGCATTTAGTCATAGACGGATGACGTGAGATTTCAGGATACCAATGAGATATACCGAATCGACTACAAAACCTGATCAGACCAGTAATTAAATGAAAAGAAAATGCAATATCAGGCTTTCTTTCTTCGCCGACCTAGGAGAGTCTGAGTAGTACAGGTTTAGGCGTGCTAAATCTATCGCTACTTTCAAAACTTACCTAAAGGAGCACTATCTGTCTCTGCCATGATTCCTCATAGTTATTATTTTTCTTTATTTTTGTTTATTTATTTTCCGTCTCTATGATTAACACTATACTTTTTATGAGCCTATTGTGTGTCCCACTGCTGGGAAAAGGCCACCCCCCGTGATCTCCATGCGTCCCTGCTAGGGGCCTTTTCCGCCCAGTTGTTGAAGAACACATCCAGGTCATCCCACCATCTCCGTCTAGGTCGGCCCCGTCTGCGCCGCCCGTCATGTGGCACCCACTTGGTAGCCACATTAGCCCACCTGATTGGATGCATGCGACAGACGTGGCCGGCCCAGTCCCACTTGAGCCTGGCAGTTTTCGCACCCACATCAGCTATGCGTGTTTTGGAGCGCAGTGTAGTGTTTCGGACCCGATCCGTCCTTTTGACACCTAGAATACTGTGCTCCATAGCGCGTTGGCAAACCTTCAATTTGGACTTCTGGCTCTCAGTGAGTGACCATGTTTGCGCACCGTAGGTTAGGACAGGCAAAATACACATTTCGATGAGTATTTATGTATTCATGTAGGAATTTATGTATGTTTGTATGCTTTATGTGTGTGTTTATTATTGATGTAATTAGTTGTTTATGTTGTAAGTTCGTTTACTTCCAATTTTGACACCTACCTATTTTGTAATTTATTGATGCTATTTCTCCGCTACCTAAAGGTTATCTGGGAGAGATTGCTCTTTAGCGATAAGACCGCCTGTTGTTAACATCTATTTTTTATAAGTCGTTATGTCTATTTGATTCATGTTTAATGGTGTGCAATAAAGAGTATTTGTATTGTTTTGTTTGTGTGTGTTTCTATAGTACTTTTATTGTAATGAATGAGTCAAATAATTTTCCGGTAAAAAGCTGTCTTTGAGTCAAGCAAGTGGATAGCATAAGAGTTTCCACCAGACCCCGTCTCCTGGTCGGCCTTATCACGCAATAAGTGATAAAATAGGAGCGTCGTCTCGTTCTATCCAACGGCGTCAGCCAGTGAAGGCCGCTCTACCTTGTCGTTTATCGTGTGATAAGGCCTACCATGATACGGGGTAAGAGCCGTTCGAGGTAGCGGAGCGGTATACGAGGAAAATAAACAACAAATGGAAGAGCGTCTGTTTCTATTAGAACGCTTTGAAAGAGACGGATAGTCTTTCGCCGCGATACAGCGAGCAGGCTGTCCTGTGATAGCCTTGCTGGTATTTACCGTGTGTTTTCCCTAAGACTGCTGGGTCGAGAATGTTGTGAAATAGTTCACGCACTAATTAAAACACCATTAATCATATTATTAAAATCTCCACGTCTCGCCGCCTCCAGCTACTCTCTTATATAATTAATTTAATTTAGTAAAAATCAATGACGCATAGTTTCACTGTCCGAGAGGCAACCGAATGGCTTGCGGTGTTTGAGCACACGAGGCATTGTGGAACCTCCCTGTGCAACCCGAACTGAGCCAACCTGAACTGGGGCGGAAATAAAACACTATTATTTTTTAAATCATATTAAAATCTGCATGTCACGCCGCCCCCAGCTGCTCTCTTATACAATTAATTGACTCTAGTTAACACTTTCGCAACCAAGAACCCGCCTAGCGGGCGCCTACGCCGTAGTCGCTCCGCTACAAAAGATGGAAACCACGGGCCGTAGACAAGGTTACAATCGACAAGCGCTAACGCCAATAGAAAATAATAAAATGTGTGGGAATGGCAGATGCCGACGAAACACTTTTCGTTAATATCTGTCATTCCCATACATTTTATTAGTTTTCAATTGGTGTTAGCGCTTGTCGATTGCAACCTTGTCTAGGCCCATGGATCGGCTACGAGCGTAGCGCGTAGCGATTCTTGGTAGCGAAAGTGTTAAAGCAATGACGCGTATAATTTCAGTATCCGAGAGGCAACCGAATCTCTATTTCAACCGAATCGGTATTTGAATTCGTTGTGGAACCTCCCTGTGCAACCCGAAATGAGCCAATTTGGACTGAGTGGAATTATAAAAAATGCATGAAAAATATGTTTTAATTATATTATTAAAATATCCATGCCTCGCCGCCCCCAGCTTCTCTCTAATTATAATTAATTCACTTTAACTTATATTTGTGATTTTTAGTGTGCCTGACTTTTTATAAAACTGAGATTGGAATTCGGATCTTCTTCCTAGGACGGTAGAGTGCTTTTCGAATTGGCTACTTTACAATGCAATTTGGCCAACTCGAATAATATCAAATAGCCAAAACACATGCCAATAGTATTAGGTAGGTCAAGAGATATATCAACATAATCAAACTGACAAATTTTTCTGTTGTCCCCGTTAATCCCTTACCGCTCGGCCACGACTTTGGTCTTAAGCGACCTGCGACCAGCGTTTTATCTGTTCATTGCGCGTGATCCCAACTAACCACAGTGCGTTGCGCATCTCGACCGCGCAATGAACAGATAAAACGCTGGTCGCAGGTCGCTTAAGACCAAAGTCGTGGCCGAGCGGTTAGCCTGATCCCTCAAGGAAAAAACGCTTAGGTTGTTAGGTGAACTGCGATCCTACAGCGCGCGAGCCGAGCGAGCGAAGCGAGCGTGACGCGGTAGCGTCCGGCGAAGCATAAGCGAACATTATCTTTCTTTTTCTAGTTGAATATAAAATAACTGACGCTAGTTTCCCTGGGTGATTGGGGTCAGGTGATTAACGTGCAAGTTTTTGACCCGACTACGGCAGAACCAGAAGGAAGGCTTATGAGTTTGTATTTACGTATGCCCCGTAGCGTTAAAGAAACTGAACCGATTTTGATGAATGAGGAATCGATTCGAAATTATGGTACGGGGAACTTTTGTATTAAAAAACTTTTTTTTAGTTATGTTCCGTACTCGGGTGTTTTTTAAGTGTTTATGTTTGTTTTTTTTAATGTTATAGGAGGCAAACGAGCAGACGGATCACCTGATGGTAAGCGATTACCGCCGCCCATGGACACCTGCAACACTGAAGGTGTTGTGAGTGCGTTGCCGGCCTTTAAGATAGGAGTACGCTCTTTTCTTGAAGGTAGGTAGGTAGGTAGGTTGTATATACTGCCCTCATAAGCCGAATAGCGGTATCTCAAACTGAAATGTCATTGCAATTTAAAATTTATGTCTAATGCCATAACTTACAATGACATTTAATTTGGAGATACCGCTATTTGGCTTATGAGGGCAGTATAGGTATATAGCCTTTTATGGACTTCGATGGCAGTAACAAAACATACTTATCAGTGAATCGACTTTTTCTGTCGTTAGTTGCTATAGTTTAAGTCCAATATTATTAAACGAGCAATGTTTAATTGTAATCAAGTTCTCGAAAACGGCTCTAACGATTTCGGTGAAATTTGGCATATAGAACCCCTGTATGGAGGCAAAAAGTCGATCTTCGAGCTCGGTCGCCCAGGGACTTTAAATAAAGAAAATACCAACGTAGTGTTTTATATTTTAAACCCCTTTTCTTATATGCCCCATGCTGTCTTCTCGCTAACGGAACAGAACAACAAAGTTGATTGATCCATTTAAATCTCACCGTGCACAACTCATCATTAACCTCCTTTTCATCACAGCGAAGTCATATAAAAGCACTTTAATTAACTAAGTGAGGCAACCTTCTAATAATCAGGACAACCTCCCCCTCGTTTCACCCCCATCATAAATATTCAGCGCAGACATGCCAACTTATATAAATAAAAGGTGGAGTAAAGGGTAGATCGGGATGTGGTTTTCTAATATTGTAGATAGGTATATGTATGTATGTATGTAAGCACTTTATTGTACACAATAACAGGTCAAGGAATATACATGTCACACAATAGATCAAAGTACAAAGGCGAACTTATCCCTATAAGGGATCTCTTCCAGCTAACCTTTGAGCAATTGAGAGGAAGGTAGGTAGAACGAGATAGGCAAACTTATACCGTGTACAAAAACAGAGAAAATAAAGCAAATCCTAATTAGTATTAATTCTAGACAAATAAAAACATGCCAATACATGTTTGTTACCTTTTATTGAACGTGGTAGTGAAATATATTTTTTTTAATTTTTTTTGGTGATGAGATGTCAAATGTATTCCCCAGGGTTGCATACAACTTGTTCATAAATACGTATGTCCCATAGCTCTGTCACGGATTAAGGTTTCGGTATACAGGGTGAAATAGTATTCTCCGAGGTGATTCGGTTGGTTATCTCGATCAAAATTGATCACTAAGTACAGGTCGACTCATGTAAAAAGAACCCTGGCGGCCATACTTTTTATATGGCCGCCAGGGCTCTTTTTACGTGTGTCGACCTGTAAATAGTACGCAAAACGTGAAAAAAAGGTGGTCCATACATTTTGGCGGCTGAACTTACACCGTTTGTATGGAACAACTGGTTTTTTTCGCGATTTGGATACAACTAAGGGGTCACTTTTGATCGAGATGTCCCATCAAATCACCTCCCAAAATATGAACGGTTAATAATAGTTCACCCTGTATATCTATAAGAGGAGTAAATCGATACATAGTTATGCAATTGACTGTACTTCTTTGGTAGCCAAGCTTACGGCCAGCCTGATGGGAAACGCTCACTGTAGCTTATGGACGCGTGCGTCGCCAGGGATGTAACATGCATCAGTTTTGAATAGCATCCCCTTTCTTGCCGTATAACAAACAGTGCCGTGTGCGATGGGCTGTAACGATTTCTTCCATCTTAAAAAAAATGTGTTGGCTTCCTTTTTTGGCAATACAAACGTTGGTATATGTATATCAAATAAATGTATTTGTCAAAGAATATAAAATTTAAGTAATAGTAAGCGAGAACAAATGGAAAAAAGTGAAGTTAATAAAATTACAACAATATAAAGCAGTAAATCGTCGCGTCGATTTTACTCGTTTCCTGGTAAAAAAACTGAAGAGATTAAGCCTCATTAGCGGCTTGAACTCTTACTAAAAATATCTGCAAAAATCTATAACATACAATGTCAAAGCAGGGTAAAGGTAACAGTCACAAGTCGAGATGGGTGATAATCATCAAATCAATTACAAAAAATTTTTTTTTCTTTTTTTTATTCAAACATAAATAATATATATGTATTAGTAGTGACACGTTGATACGGAACGTGCCTACGCCTAAATTTGGCAAAAAAAAACGTGCTTTCGTGCAATTTTTTATACTGCCTCGGTCACAAAAAAACGACCGGGTTGCACTCCGGGAGTGCCGGCAGAAGTCAAAACTTGCCAAATGCTTAAAAAAAAACTAAAATAATTATAATGTTGCAAAAAAACTCCCGTTTTTTGTATTCAGGCAATTGGCAACACCAAATCCTACGCTCCTAAATACACGTCACGTGACCTCCTACACCTGTCGCGAGTTTAACAATTTTTCTCCATCCCAAAAAGTGCACAGCGCCGCTAAAGAAGTTTTCATTTCAAAAATCGTTCTTAAAATAAATTATTACAAAAATGTGTCCAAAAATGTGTGCATTCAAAAATACACTGCCTGAAATGGGGTTAGTAAATATTTGTTTCTATATTCCGGTTTATAAAATTGTACACGCACATAGTTTGTATATTTAGTTTGACTCAACAGCGGGTTTTTAACTAACAAGAAAAAAAACTTCGATAAGCAAAAGCAACTGCAATGGTGCGAGAGATAGCAATATCTCTCGCACCAGTGCAGTTTCCTAATTTCAATTTAATGTTTAAAATATGAAATAAATACGAATAATAATTTATTTATGAAATAGTTCATGTGCAATAATATTTTTTTTAAAAAGACTACAAATGTAAAAATAAAATAAAATACAACTCACCAATTTATTATCCTATTCGCGATACACTATTACACATTCTCATTACACTTATCCAGAAAAAAAAACAATTAAGCCATATTCAGGACGGCCCAAAATTACAACGGCCTCGGACCGCTATTTGTCACCGAAATACCCGCACGCCTGCACTAGCACTAAAAATAAACATTACTAGCACTACCACAGACACATTTTCAAAAACGGAATTTATGTTTTTTAAATGTTCAAGCACTGGCCGGTTGGAAAAAGAATGTTATTTTTAAATTAGGAACGGCGGCCGGGCGCGTCCGTTGGAAACGATGCAGGGCTCGGAATTCGAATTTAGGTTAGAATACGCGGGATATGGCGCCACACAGACATGCGCAGAGTATTGTTGTACAGTCGGAGCAAAGATGGCGTCTGAAAGACGCGACAGAGCTTTGACGCGTGAGCTTTTCGGGATTCTGGTCTTATTCGTGATTTACATTAAGTGCGACTTAGGTCTAAAAGCATTCAAGCAACTTGCGGTTTTTACTTTACGTCGCGAGTAGCTAAAACTGATCATGTCATCCAGTGAGACAAAATTATATTCGTTGATTAAATTTTGCGACCGAATTCCGTTGTCATATAAAATCTATGGCCCTGCTACACGCAGACATGCGGATGAATTCCTCTTGTATATTAATGAATTACGACGACATCCCGGACATCAGCCTGTACGAGATTGTAATGGCTCTTAAACAGCTCAAGAACAACAGAGCACCCGGTGAAGACGGAATAACAGCCGAACTTCTGAAGGCGGGTGGAAAACCGGTCCTTACGGCCCTTCAGAAGTTGTTCGGTTCCGTCTTACTGGAAGGGAGAACTCCAAAGGCATGGAACAGAGGTGTGGTGGTGCTGTTCTTCAAAAAGGGTGACAACACTCTGCTGAAGAACTACAGACCCATCTCACTTCTGAGCCATGTCTATAAGCTGTTTTCGAGGGTCATTACAAACCGTCTCGTACGCAGGCTAGATGACTTCCAGCCTCCCGAACAAGCCGTTTTCCGAAGAGGCTTTAGTACCGTAGACCACATCCACACGCTTCGTCAGGTTATACAGAAAACCGAGGAGTATAACCTGCCTCTCTGCTTAGCGTTCGTGGACTACGAAAAAGCCTTCGATTCGATTGAAACCTGGGCTGTACTACACTTTACGCTCGAAGTTGTAGACGATTATGTATACCTAGGACAGACGATCCAGTTAGGTAGGTCCAACTTCGAGAAAGAGGTCAATCGTCGAATCCGACTCGGCTGGGCAGCGTTCGGGAAGCTACGGCAAATCTTTTCGTCCAATATTCCGCAGTGTCTCAAGACGAAAGTCTTTGATCAGTGTGTGTTGCCAGTGATGACATATGGCACTGAAACGTGGTCGCTTACTATGGGCCTCATAAGAAGGCTCAAAGTCACCCAAAGGGCAATGGAGAGGGCTATGTTGGGAGTTTCTCTGCGTGACCGCATCAGAAATGAGGCTATCCGCAGCAGAACCAAGGTAACCGATATAGCCCTCCGGATCGCTAAACTTAAGTGGCAGTGGGCGGGGCACATAGCACGTAGAACCGATGGCCGTTGGGGCGGAAAGGTTCTCGAGTGGCGACCACGTACCGGAAGGCGCAGCGTGGGTAGGCCCCCGACAAGGTGGACTGATGACCTGGTAAAGGTCGCGGGAGTCCGCTGGATGCGGGTGGCGCGGGATCGGTCACTTTGGCACTCTTTGGGGGAGGCCTATGTCCAGCAGTGGACGTCTTTCGGCTGATATGATGATGATGATGATGATGATTAATGAATTTATGAATTACACGACGGAATTCAGCCACGGAATTCCGTTCCCATGTGGCGACCCTGATGGGCCTGATGCTTAGAGCATTAAACCATCAGGAGCGGCCATGAGTCATTTTCTATACATAAAAAGTCTGCTGATTTTTGCGGGGGAGGGGAACATCAAATGTATACGTAACGTCAACATAGATATACGTCAGATAAACGTCAGTCCATACAATGTGTATGACCACTGGTCATATATTTTCGGCAGGGGGGAACGCCAGTCAATGGCCGCTCCGGTTGGTTTAATGCTCTAAGGCCTGATGATGATAGTCGTATGTCTTGAAAAACAGATTGGTCGTCGTATACGTCGTTAACTAATCTTTGACAAACATACACACATATAGCTTCCCTGGCAGACTCGACGGCGTTTACATGCTCCGCTGTTTACTGAAATACTCCGAGACTGGGAGTGCGCTGAAGTTAGGAGCGCACTTCACTGAACAGTGTAGATAGTAGAGAACTTCACTCATATAGACGCGCCCCTCTCTCTGAGATATCCATCTGCAGGATTATCACATGGCGCGCGCGCTGTGTCGCGGCGAGGTAGACTATCCGTCTCTTTCTATGTATTCGAATTAGAAAGAGACCCCGTTTCGCTCCGTTTGGTGATAACCATGCTGTTCATACCTAATAGTTTATTTCGAGCTAAATATATATTAATCCAATGGAGATAGGTAAACCCCTAAATTACGAGAATTTAGATGAAAATCTGGCACGAATGTTCGTTGGAGGTATTTTCGTCATTTGTTAGTACTTTACCGCAAAAGCATATGTTACTTGTAGCGATTCACCGCATCGCATTTCACCGCGGCAGAACAAAATCGTAATAAAGTTTTTTACCTGTAGCAATTTTTCTCATAGCTTTTCACATAATAGTACATTACGTAACTAGAGCGCATATTTATAGCCCTCACCGTAAAACTTGCATTATGGCCAGGTGTGACGTAAAATTGTGTACGCAACACGGGCGGTAATTCGTATAATACTTACAGTTTAAATTCACTGCAATTTTTTACTATGGTATCTGAAGCTACATAAACTAATTACAGACCTGGATATACCTCATGTCATTGTACATGCAAAGAGTCGTTACAATCCAATACGTTATTTTAAAATGAGAGCGTAACTACGTTTGTATGGAGAATCGAGCTTACTGCGGACTCTTAAAGTGATCAGAAATAATAAGTACAATATTTGTTGGAAAATATGGATCTTGAACCGGGGTCCACTTGTGGTAGGCGGGGTCATTTCAATTTTATCGATAGTTCACACGGGGGAGAATTTTCAATAAAGGCAGATCACGGACACTGCATAGGTAAATAGGATTAATAAATCTGGGACTCCGGTATATACATGTTCAGTGCAATTTTGTAATGGTACTATATCGTCCCCTTGCTATCGTTGGTACCACTTGGAAAAAATACTGGAGTCGTAAAGAAATCTTAAAATCAAAACTACCAATGAGATTGAAACGCAAGGTACTCAACACTTGTATACTACCCAGCCTTACCTACGGATGCCAAACATGGATGGATGTATCCGTCTCTTTTTGTAGCCGGTATGGTCGGGCTGGAGGTAAACTGCACCTCGCAGTCCACTACTGTCTTTTACTTAGGGGGCAAATTGACAATCCAGTGGCATTGGAAGGCATTAGTCTATTCGTCCCAGAGCAGTACGGACGCGCGGGGTGCCGCCGCCGCCCGCTGTTCGCCGCGCACGCGTCGCGCGAGTAACGCGCCCGGCGTTCGTGCGCCGCCGGCGCTGCTCAATGAGCTGGTGCTGAGGCAGGATGCCGACGTGTTTGCAGACAATTGGCAGAGCCTGCTAACTAAAATAATTTTTTTAATACAGTTGCTCAAAAAGTGGTACTTTTTGTGGCTGCGTAGCGTACGAGAAGCTCAATTTCTCGAACTAGTGCTTTTTACTTTTTAGTTGCGACCGCGGCGCGACCGTCGCGGGTGCGCGGCCTGTGCGCGGCGGGTTGCTGGCGGGACGCGACCTGTTTGACCGCGCTAGCGGTTTGTAATATTTTATCGCAATGATATATTAATTTATTATTTTTCGCAATTGTATTAAAAAACGTCGTTTACAACACGTGTGAAATGTCTTTCAGCTCGTGGCAAGATACCTCGGTACTAGTGGTAAAAAGACATTCTTTTCACACTAGTTGTAAAATGTACTAATATGTGTAATAGATTTAGTTAGTGCTACTATTTATTTATTTGTTTGTGTAATGTATAGTACAATTGACATATATATATAGATCGTTTTAAGTCCTAACATTGTAGGCGCTTTGGTTCTACTGTAAGCCTATTGTGTAAATTATTAAATAAATAAATAAATAAATCTACAACGCTAAGACGAAGAATGATATCCAGGTGTGTCAAAGGAGTATAGAGAGAAGTATACTCAACATAAAACTTAGAGACAAAAAGAGATGCTCAGAAATAAGGAAAATAACTAAAGTTATAGATGCACTCGACCACTCAAGATCCTTAAAATGGAAATGGGCAGGCCACCTAGCCAGATTAGAAGACCAGAGATGGACCAAAGTGGTGACAGAATGGCAAGGACCTCATGGTACGAGAAACAGAGGGAGACCACAAACCAGGTGGAAAGATGATATCGTCCCAGTAGCGGGACAAAGCTGGATTAAAAAAGCACAAAACAGAGCACTATGGAAAAGGTTGGAGGAGGCCTACACCCAGAAGAGGGTCCTTAAGTAGAAATAAATAAAAGCAAATGAAATATAACTATATGCGTATTTAAGGAATAAACGGCTTTATTATTATTATTATACTATCGTCCCCAATCAGGATTTTATTTTACCTGCGAGAGACCAATGAACTGTGGTCTATGCTATCGAAGACAAGAATCCGGTAGCCGGAAAAGCCACACTTGAAAATTTGCGAAAAAAGAGATGTATGTGGTTTTTTTCTATAAGTATTCGTTAAGGCGCTGTTGGTTCATGGTCTTCTCTCCCTCTCACTGAGCATAAGCGCGAGCGAGATGGAAGTGCGTGCTCGGAAGCGCGGAAATCACGTTTTTTAATTTTAATTTTTTGGCCGTTTAAATAAATAAAAAAGTAAACACTGATTTCCCTCAAACATGATATTGCCGATTTTTAGAAGCCATTTTAATATTTTTAGCTTTTGTTCGTAATTTGTAACAAATATTTTAAGTGTATTTTAGACCCTTTTAGACCTATGTTCGTGATTTTTTTCTATCGAGCGAAAAATGCTTAATCATGTTTCTAAACACTGATTTCCCTGCAGAAAAGCCTCAAGATTACTATTCGTATTTTTTTTAAACCATATTATTATAAACAGACGCATTATATTGTTTCAAAAACACTGTTCGCTTAACTTCGCTGAACCCACGGCGCCTTAAGTGGCGCATTATTTTCGCACTAAATTGACTAAAAAGATACCTACATACAATTATCGAACTTATTCACGAAATTCGGTTGAGAATGCGACCTGTAGAGTAGAATAGCTGAATATTTTCCCCGGACAGCCGGACAGACGAAAGAATTCTTGTCTACCTACCTGATGGTCTTCAGGGCTGGAGGGGGTCCGGATAACATACCTGAAGTCAAATTAAATGGAGAGAAGCTGCGTATTGTGCAGCGGTTCAAATATCTTGGCCATGTACTGACGGCCGACATGAGGGACGACAGTGACATGGAACGCGAAAGAAGAGCTCTGGCTGTCCGTGGCAACATGATAGCCCGCAGGTTTGCCGGGTGCAGCAGGGGGGTCAAATGTACATTATTTAATGCATATTGTCTCTCCTTCTACACCTGTCAACTGTGGGTCAGGTACAGCAGGAAATCGTTCAGCGCCATCCGTGTGCAGTATAATAATATATTCCGGACACTGATGGGGCTACCGCGTTCCTGCAGTGCCTCCACCATGTTCGCGGAAGCCAGAATCCCTGACTTCTTTGCAGTGGTACGCGCGCGCATCGCTTCCTTCTGGGAGGGGATGCGCCGCTCGCATAACACCATCCTTATGTCGGTGTGCCGCAACATTAGTTGTAACATGTTCAGACACTGGCTTTCTGTACATCTAAACGGAAACAAAAAATAGTATTTGTTTTACTTGTTTTAATTTTACTTTAGTTTTAAGCATTTCTAATTAGTCTGATATGGGTGTACTATTAACTGTACTTGGTGCCTGAAAATAAAACTTTATTTATTTTATTTTATTTTATATAAGCTGAAATGGAGAACTTAGTTCGCTTCGCTCGCTTTTTCAACTAGATATACATAATAGGTATGATGGAAATAACCGACCTTTTCATTTCATAATCCAATATCTCAAAAGCGGCTAAACAGATTTTTATGAAATATGCCTAGGAACACTTGTGATAAAATTATCTATGACACAAAAAAAACAGCATTGCAATCAGTCCACCCCTTTGGGAGCTACGATACCACAGACACAGATACACAGACAGACACGTTAAACTTCTAACACCCCTCTTTTTACGTCGGGGGTTAAAAAACTGATTAATAACTAAGAGCTCAATAATTTTTACAAACTAAAGAAAACTATTCTCAACCAACAAATACTACATAATTTCAGTTTCACTGAAAACGTAACGATATTTCATGATTTTGAAAAGGTCAACGAATCAATAAAGAATCGCAATGTCATCAATTCATCATTCGTATTAAAAAATATCCATCTATTTAGCTGCCGCTCAAATCTTAACCTTATACTGTTCAGATAAGCCACAAATTTCAATGGCAAAAAGAACAGCTGATCGTTTCTCCCCGCTTTCAGTACGTCTTTCATTGAGAATTGAACTCTAACCTCTGAGAAATAAGGTATGTTATGGAACGTTAAGTCTCTTTTACAATTCCAAAAGTCGTGTTCAAGGTCATAGAATAATCGTAGCTTCTTATTATTATCAAGCTCATTCTCCCGACTGCTTTCGTGAAACGACTTTCTATAAAAGATGGAAATGTGCAAACACGGCCTGCGCTTTTTCATTAAATAAGGCGCTTTGGCACTCTTTGGGGGCGGCCTATGTGCAGAGGTTGACGTCTTTCGGCTGATATAATGATGACGATGTACAATCGGGGTAAATACCATAATGGCCAGTGATTCGCCACGCTTGGCATGCGGGTTGGCGATCGCAGTATTCCACCGTACGTACTAAATACTGCTGCCCCGATATAGCCGTCCGATATAGCTTCCCATAGTTTATGTTGGCGGACATAAGAGCTATGAAACATATGAGTAAGTTATATGCACCTATATTTATACACTAGACTGTACCCATAAATCTTATTGAGCTTATTATGGGTCTAATTCGATCTGTGTAAGATTGTCCCAAGGGTGTAATCACATCTATCAACATCGAATTGCATTCCGCAACACAAAAACGCAGCTCTGTATGAAGATGGCGTCCGCATGAAATACATATTTTAATATTCATATTTCTAAAGGATAATTTAAATCCCCGTGTGGTGTCGGGCTAGAATAGCACCTCCCCCTTTCTTCCTGTGGGTGTCGTAAGAGTCGACTACGGGAACAGGGTTGAAGTGTGTTGCGGGCGATGGGCTAGCAACCTGTCACTGCGATATCACATTTTGTCGATCTTTTATGCCCACATTTATTCTAAAAGTGGTACTGGAACATAGTTTCATGTGCTCTGCCTACCCCTTTTAGGGATAAAGGCGTGATTGTATGTATGCATGTACGTAATTTAAATAAATACTAAATTAGTATAAATAGCTATAACTTAATGTATACCTACATAATAATTCCTATGTCTGTGTCGAACTTATTTATTTTTCACTTACTTTAATGATTTGCTACTTAATTCAATGTATTTCTTTGTAAATTGACGACTTAGAAAATTGTATTAAAATAATTATTCTCTGTTATCAATCCTTTTATTAATATTATTATAATGTTATAGGAGCCAAACGAGCAGACGGATCACCTGATGGGAAGCGATTACCGCCGCCCATGGACACCTGCAACACCAGAGGTGTTGTGAGTGCGTTGCCGGCCTTTAAGGTGGGAGTACGCTCTTTTCTTGAAAGTTTGAAGGGTTGATTATACACATATACGAGTACGACATTAAAATAGAATAGATGAACTAATACTAGATAATAAGCAATTATTAATTTCTGACTTAAACCAATTCTATGCATTCTTATTACTCTTTGTGAAATGTTATATATTATTAATGAAATAGAATGTGAATTTCAACGAATTCAAATCAAATATCGCTTTAATATTATAATTTCATACCTATTTATTAAATTGCTGCGCCCTAACAGGGCCCATATGGAACATTTGTACCTACTATGCAATAAATGACATGACTATGACGTCTATGACTATGACTTTATGACAAAATTACGTATCTGTATTACAAAATGCGATTCGATGCTGATAGATGTAATTTCACCCTAAGCTAACAAACACAGCGCGAAACATTGCTACACTAAAGAAACAGAAAACTAAATTTCGTGAGCGCTGTGCCCCTTTTCGGAATGGCGTATATATGTAGTATTACCACTTAGGTTTAACGCATTCAAGGTAACAATATGAGTGTGTTATGATGTTTATCTAAACATAAGGTGTGTTAAAGGGAAATCGATACACCGACCTTCAATACTTTCGTTCCATTATACGTACCCCCATAGTTAAACCGTATGGAAACACCTCTATACGTCGAAATTATTTGAGTCGGCGGAATTGCATCAAAGTAATAGTATTTTTCAAGCAGAACCAAGGTAACCGATATAGCCCTCCGCATCGCAAAACTTAAGTGGCAGTGGGCGGGGCACAATGCACGTAGAACCGATGGCCGTTGGGGCGGAAAGGGTCTCGAGTGGTGACCACGTACTGGAAGGCGCAGCTTGGGTAGGCCCCAGAGATGGGCAAAATTTATTCGAATGACGAATAACGATTGAGAATAACAGAATCATTCGCGAATGACGGATACATTTATCGAATGATTATTCTTATTCGAAATTAGGCAAATAAATTATTCGCGAATTAATTATTCCACGAATGATTTATTCGCGAATAAAATACTCCACGAATAATTTATTCGCGAATAATATTGTCGAATAATTAGCTTATAAAATAACTACCTTCGTGCCTCATTACATGTATTTACAAAAAAAAATATCCCAATCATTTCAAATCTGTCTTTATAGATACATATATTTGGTATCTCAGAAATGTTCGAAAAACTTAACTGACGTGTCGGTGGTGTGTGTTACCACTACATTCAACAAAACATATTCAGCTTAAACAAATTGATGAAATAATTTTAAAAATTATGGAAACGATGAACTGAACATTTGTGTAATGGATCATTCGTGGTATTTATTCGAATAAAATAACGAATGAATCATTTATTATTTGAAAATGCTACCGAATGATTTATTCGCGAATAAATCATTCGCGAATATTTTTTTAACGAATGATTGTTTATTCGAATAATTATTTAAATAAAATATTATTCGAATAATGCCCAACTCTGGTAGGCCCCAAGGTGGACTGGTGACCTGGTAAAGGTCGCGGGAGTCCACTGGGCGCGGGTGGCGCAGGACCGGTCATTACACTGACACTCTTTGGGGGAGGCCTATGTCCAACAGTGGACGTCTTTCGGCTGGTATGATGAGTCTTTTCAAAAAGCAAGGTTACCGTCCAAGGTGGAAGATTCCAATTCCAAAGACAACTTTATAAAAAGTTGGAGATTACAGTTTTGGAAAAAGCAGACGGGACATACGCTTGTTTGCCACCGACGTGGTGTTTAAAAAAAACGATTAGTTATGGCTATACCATGCTAAGGCGTTGCGCGTGCTAAGTAATTTGAATGGTGATTTTTTTTAAAAGTTTAATGAGGAATGGTATAATTTTGCAATATTTAAATGGAATTGTATTTAAATATTAGATTTTAAATTTTTGAGACAGTATTGTTGCAATGAAAATGAATGTATTAGATTGACATTGAATGATTATTAAATGGACAGCTGTAATACCTTTTAATTTAATTGTATTGATTTATTCGATATTAATTTGAGTGTGTAGATTATTTTTCCTAAATTACTATTACTATTTAAACGCAACATATATCTTTATATTAATATAAACATATGACAATGACTATCATCTCACATATTCGTCCCACATTCTAAATTGTTCAGCAAATATCCGAGCCGTTGCCGCCATCTTTAATGTAGTGAAGTCACGACCGCAACATAAACGTCGTTAACACGCACGGCCGGAATGAGATGTGATAAAATTATAAACGGCCATTGTTTGGAAACTGTAAGACTGGCTCCAGACGCAACGATAAGTTGCAGCGCGCAGCGCACAAATTTCGCTGCGCGGCGCGTCCTCATTTGAAATTTCTGACATTAAAGCGCAGTTCTTTGCAATGGCGATGGGCGGTGGGCGGCTGTGTGCAATGAATGCTTGAGGTTCTGTGAGGCAATGGATGCTAGGTGCTCGATTGTACAGTCGAGTTCTCCAATATCTACACAGACAACCTTTCAAAAATATCTATACAGAGACATTACACTCAGAAAAATGGGGCACTATAAACTTATGTGAATGCAGACATTTTTGACCAATCGTGCACGCACATAAAGTTACGCTGCCGGCTGTGCACAAAAAAATATGATTCCACCGTGACGTCATCAATTCAATGACGTCACAAGCTCATTCGCAGCTCGCATTATAAAAAATCGTTCAAGGAATCATAAGGAACCTTAAGCAAGAAAACTTATAGTGCACTGCTTAAAATACTTATGTTGGAGGCATTTTATAGTATAATGCATTGCGATAACTTATAGTTCCGTATTATGCTATTATGTGCGTTTGCATTTTACTAATTGGTGCCTACCAAGACGTGCCCCGTAATATTTCGTGCCTGCCCATGATAGAACCATGTGTTTACATGCGAGTGCACTAAATGTTTTAGTGCTTTTCTACCTTGGCATCATCCTTTTACTCATTTCTATTTCTAATTAAAAACATTTTTTTTAGATTATACTAACATTTATTTTTCGTAAACATAACTACAAACATAACTAAAATAGACACTATGTATAACAGGGTAATAAAAAAACAGCACTTCGGGTCGGCTTCCAGAAACCCCTTCTTGCTTGCAGCAACTCAGCAATATTATCGCTCCTGCTATCTACAATCGTCATCATCTGCAAAAAACCATTTATTTAAAAAGTTTTCTGAATAAATTCTCATAATTAAGGACGGTTATACGTTTGAAACGTTTCGATTTCCGTCAAATAGTAGGATATAACACATACGTGCGGCTGACGTTCCGTGCGATGGTCTCCGAACCCGAAGTACATCATCAGGTCAGCCAAGTTAGCTGCGCTATATCCTGGCTCATCTGCAGGAGATCATGGTTTTCAGGCAGCTTAACATATTTGTCAGTCTGCGTTTGCCGTGCGCGTTAGGCCCGGTCTGGCTTTCCCTCTGGCAGGCTTTTAGTATAGCCCTCCTGAGTGTTACGACTGCATTTGAACCTTATGTTTTGGTGAGGTTTCTTGCACAATAAGTTCATTATCCAGCAGAATAGATTTAGATTCGTGTCACTATTTAAAGTGTTGCGCACTGTTTTATTAGTGGCAAGCAGCGTATTTTCTACTGTTTGCATAATATTTCATTACGTCGTCTTTAATCCATTTTTCTCAGTGTATTGTTACTGACATAAGACACATGTGTAGATCATTTTGAAAGGTTTTGTATAGATATTGGGGAACTCAACTGTACATTTGTAGCGTCATTGTAATTGCACACTGCACAATAATTGTATCTACGCTACAATATCATCGTGTTATTAAAATAAATACCAAAATTAATAAAATAAATTGATGATATGATGTCATTATTTATTATTTTCAATGGCCAAAGGAAACTGCACCGATTAAAAAGTAGATTAATAATCTATGGCTCGTCGTCCATTTCGCGTGGTTCGTTACTTAGGGCGCTAAAAGTGACGAATGGCGGCGATTAAAGTAATTGCAGGGCAATATTTCTAATAATGCTTGCTACAGATAGCTCCGAGCAATAAAGGGGGTACAGGATAGAAAATAAGAGGTATACAACGTGTTTTTTTCATCACATTCAATGTCAAGAATCCCGTGATTTTCCCCGTATGTTGCGGAAGTCTACGGCGTAGGCGCCCGCTAGGCGGGGGTTCCTGGCATTGATATATTACTTGCCTGGTGAGCTGCAAAACCCGCAAGACGTCGTTTTTCTTTTTTTTACATCAAAAAACTTAAGTGACAATAGAATCTATATAATTAAGAACCTTCTCACAAAATTTCAGCGAATCTTAAGAATCGGTTTAGAAATGCGAACTGTAGGGGAGTACAGTCGGATATCTTGGATACAGTTTGAAAACGTAATAAAAAAATAGACCTATCCGAATCCAAACTCTAGGACACAATCAACACCAGCCATTAATTCTATCGTTGACATAACATAATATTACAATAAAACCAACATAAATCTGCAGTTAACAAACACCGTAACTAGAATCCGTATTCTATGGTAGCATCAAATCAACTGCATCTGATAACTTTGTATTTATAGATGAAGAAAACAAAATAAAACAGCAGTCGGGCATTTGAATTCGGAAAGGTCGTCACTGCCAGTATTTTTTGAGTGAGAAACCCGTTTTGTCGCCGACAGGAATAGACAATGGCCTTATAATAGATAGCGACAATTCCTTATGTCTTTTGTTTTGTTGACAATTAGAATTTATTACTTATCCTAGGAATACGCAAGAAAACTATTCTCTTAATAATTTCATGATTACTAGACTAGAAAAAGCTTTTATCATTAATCTTTTACAATGCAGGTAGGGATTCCGTTGTTGGCATATAAAATTTTCTCCATCGTGAATTTATCCCACAATACGGGTGTAGACTCGAAATTTATTATAACTCCAAAAGAAAGCAAAAAATATGACTAGTGACGATAATGCTATTCAAATATCTCAACATTTTACGATGATACCATTGGCCAACACAGTTAACGTACCATCCGTGCACTTTATAGACATTGTAATAAGGTTCAATATAAAAACAGGATGGCCAGCCAACTGTGTTGGCGTTTGTAAAACCGTTTTAATATTGCTTGATAGAGAGAGAGAGAGAGAGAGAGAGAGAGAAAACGTTTGAGACCCGTGACGTCACCAGTCTCAAGCGTCACATGAAAAGGGTTTTTTTTTATTTATATATTTGGTGTCACCATCCCTGCAACAAATGGCAATGAAAATTAATCTTTCAGGCGGTCAAGTAATTAAATGCGATTGGTAATACTTTTTGATAATTTTGTATGGTGCTGGCTGTTAAATTATGAATAAACTATTCATTAATTACGTAATACGATTCAGGGAGTGGGGCTCTGAACATGTCTTACCTACTTTACAGGGAAAATTTCATCAAGTCATAGAGTTTTTCTTACGCTAGGGGGAGGGGGTGAGGGCCAGAAGTAGTTAAATTTATCTTACTTAATAAATGCATAAACGAGGAGGGATGTTATTGTGACTTTGTATATAAATAATAATGTAATTATAGTGAGTGCATTCCTTTTTGCATTATGTGACAGCTGTCATAATATTTTATTTATACATATTTTAATACTTATAATGTAGACTTGTAATTTTTATTATACTTGAAGGGTCCACGGAAAAAACATGTCTACTGTCTAGAAATTTTTTTCGAAAAATGAGATTTTAATCTCAAAATGTAGAGCTCTCAACGAACTAATACCTACACCTTCTGCTATAATTGTAAACATTAATTTAAATCCACTTGTATGCACTTGAAAAGCATCTAATCGCGAAGATAGTATGGTTAATTGAATCATTCTAAACTTAAAAACCGCAATATCTCGAAATGTTGTCAAAGTGACCAGGTAGTTACTTAGACATGTTCTTTCCGTTCACTTACCAATCACGTTTGATTTTTAAGAAGAAACTAATTGTTTCTACTTAGGGTCCACATGACCTCCGTTATTCACATGTATGTTAAACATTGACTTATTTTAATTATTTAAGTATATTAGTGAGAACAGCGCCATCTGTGCGCTATGGTTAAAATTAATTACACTTTGAATTATTTCTATACTCTGTCGCCCCCACTCGTTATGAAGGCACAAGCCAAACTCTGAACGCAAAAAAGCCACTAGATGTCGCTTCTTTAGTAGTTGTTTTCACAAGAACCATGTTTCGGAATTGCACTACTAGACTACATAGATGTCTCTAGCATGCACGCTCCCTATGATACTCTTTGTTATACTAGGGGTCTCTAAACTTTATTTAAGTCAATAGCCCAGATTTTTTGCTTTTTCTGGTACAGGCTGAATTAGACGTTGCGGCCTGTTCTACTATTTAAGATACTATAGATTATAAGCTATTATAGATTATAGAGTCGAACTGTAACCTACTTTATTTTATAAGATGAGTTTGATAGGTTAAGTTGCATGAAAACGTAGCGCGTCTCGCCATCAAACGTTGTCAGTTTGGCGAGAATTTAAATGTATAGTAGTTATGTAAGTTTTCATTTGATCAATAAATAAAAAAATAAAAAAAAAGAGAGAAGCATAATATATCTGGCAACTCGCGACTGATAAGAGGTACTTTATATATGAAATTTCCATTTTGGGTGAAAACTTTTTCCGCTAGCCGGAATTACATTACGAAATTAGTGGCGTGACACTATTTTTACCAAAAGATCGCGCATGGTACGAATTTGATTTGCATTCATGAAATTAATGCATGCATTACGAAAATATTAAATTACACGTGTAACTGATGGTAAATTTAGTGTCACGAAGTTTAATTTCACACCACTAATTCCGTAATGTAATTCCGGCTTAGCTAAATCATTACAAATCAGTTTGATTTATATAGCTTTCGCTTTTTTTGGTGCCTGAGTAGGTATAAATTTTAATTTATTGCAAATTTTGAAAAAAGGAAAACCTATAAACCTAGTCTTTCATTGTGTCAAATAACTTACTAAAAAATCATTGAGATTGGAAAAAAGTGGAAAAAGTTTTTTTTTCTTTTTCGATGGATGAGTACGTACCTATTCCAAAGGTATATTCCCTTTTAAGAAGATAGATTACTAACTGGCTTTATCGGCTGTTTCACCCTCCTGCACGTTTACCACAAGAAGCCGCGCGAGCTCTTGAGGCTCTCTTGCACTATCCGTCTCTCTCTTAATAGAACACTTAGAAAGAGACGGACAGTGCGAGAGAGCGAGAGAGAGAGACGTCTTATGCTAACCGTGCAAGTTAAGTAATTAGCGAGCCGAATGTAGAACACACCCAGCATGAATTCTAAGAAAATGCCTCTAGCTCTGCACGGCTATCACGCGACGGCGCGCGAGCTCTCTCGATTTTTCTCGCACTATCCGTCTCTCTCTTATTAGAACACTTAGAACAAGAGGTATAGTGCGAGATACATCGAGAGGCTGTCGCGGCCGTCCCATGATAGACGTGCATGTTTTTCCTACCGATGCCGTCATGTGACGGCATCGGTAGGAAAAACATGACTTTTCTAGGTTTTTTACTTTCATACATTCACGCCTTTATTCCCAAAAGGGGTAAGCAGAGCTGTGATAAGTGACGGCATCGGTAGGAAAAACAAAACATGACTGTTCGTCATACACGCCTTAATTCTCGAAAGGGAAGCAAAGCACGTGAAACTTATGTTCCAGTGCCACTTAGCATAAATGTGGGTATAAAATATCAAAAAAAGCATCGCAGTGATAGGTCGATAGAAATAAAGAAAGAACGAAACACACTTGTTCACTTAAGGCGCCGTAGGTTCATGGTCTTCTCTCCCTCTCACTGAGCATAAGCGTGAGCGAGATGGAAGTGCGTGCTCGGAAGCGCGGAAATCATGTTTTTTAATTTTAATTTTTTGGCCGTTTAAATAAATAAAAAAGTAAACACTGATTTCCCTCAAACATGATATTGCCGATTTTTAGAAGCCATTTTAATATTTTTAGCTTTTGTTCGTAATTTGTAACAAATATTTTAAGTGTATTTTAGACCCTTTTAGACCTATGTTCGCGATTTTTTTCTATAGAGCAAAAAATGCTAAATCATGTTTCTAAACACTGATTTCCCTGCAGAAAAGCCTCAAGATTACTATTCGTATTTTTTTAAACCATATTATTATAAACAGACGCATTATATTGTTTCAAAAACACTGTTCGCTTAACTTCGCTGAACCTACGGCGCCTTAAGCAGTACAGCAGTACCTATAACGTTGAAGCCAACATGAGACTGGGAATCCTTTTACACCAATCCTCGAAGCACATGTTACAGAGACAAAGTTGCAAGTGCCCACGTGTTGCTGTAACCGGTTCAGGTAGGCAGAAAGGGTGTGTCGCCGACATACCTACATCTTGAATATAAGTATCAACACGATTTTAAGAAATAAATATAAAGTCTGAAGACAAGCGGCTGTGGAATGAGCTATGCCGAGGGTTTCCCGAGGGTTCTTCAAAAAAGGGTCGGCAACAACACCCTTGGAGTTGAATGCGTCCATAGGCTATGGTAACTGCTTACTTTTAAAAAAATGGTTAAGGTCAATTTGGAGACCATCAACCTAGGCTACGAGATACTTAATAAATCATTGTCCTCTACTTAAATTGGATACGCTGGAACGGCCAACTCAAATCAAATACTTACGAATTCTAAAATAGGCCAAGAATTCAGGTTGTAAATATTCTTAAAAATTCAGCCTACGCCTTACAAACTTATAAATGCATTTAAATCTGGCACTACTTTCGCATTTTTCTATTAATTTTATACCGGGATTCGTTGTACCCGTTGTTGGCCAACGGTAAGAATACATTTGTCGGGAGCACAAGTGATTTGCAATGCAGTGCCATGCAAGCTGCGGGTTTCTGGAGAATTCCTTTGAAATTATGCTTGAGTGTAATGTGTTTTATAGCCTGAACCATTATTCACTGGAGGGGTAGCTTAGTGACTAATCCTATCTCTTCTTTATGCTACCCTACTCGTACCTCTCGCTCTATTACCCTAAAATAATGTGAAAAGGCCGAATGTTTGTTTTCAAGTTTTATGTTGATGTCACGTGTGTGGCGAAACTACAATTAAACGAGCGAGCGAAGCAAACGAAATTCTCCGTTTAGCTTGGCCAAAAATGGCAAATATGCTTTAGTATGTCCGGTTATTCTCCTCTGCGGGTCGCATTTCTCAACCGATTCTCGTGAAACAATGCTAATAATTACATGGTTCAACATACTGTAACGTTAAGCGTTACGTAATCTAGGTTACACTAAATACACATAATTATTTTACACAGACAATAAAATCTTAATTATAAGCACTTACCTAACACTTACTAACTACTTAAATACTATAACTACTTGCTACTATAGATTAATATTAATTATAAATCGTAGTTGTTGCATTATTCTCCGGACGACTGTACTGGAATGCTATCGCCTTTGTTCTCAAGTAACGCTCGCCCGACGAGCGGCACCCTCCTGCCGCGCGTCCCGCGGCCGCGCTCGCTTAGAGCGGCCGGCCCTCGTCAGACATAATTTGTTTTGGACGCCGGCGCACGTTCGTTTGCCTAAGCGCAGCGACTTCACACGTAGCCGGCGAGAATTATAAATATTATAATTGCAGTTTTTGGTCTGTTGCTCGCCCGTGTAATTTAATTAGTACACACATAAGTTTTTGTGCTAGTGATTAACCCATTGGGTAAGTGTTAAACGTTTATTACGCTTTTAAAAGCAGGTATTCAAATGGTGTGTCTAACGGTTTTTTTTATGTTAAGATGTTCTTTGTTAGTGTTGCTTGCCGCTTAGATCCACGCCTAAATTATACGCATCATATCCATTTTGAAGTGTATTCCATACCATTTCACCTTGTAAACTCCGCTCTGACTGTGACACCCGCACATCACCAAGCCATCATCTTCACCATCACGCAGTACTGCTTCCTGTGCGTATGCTTAATGCTGCCGTGCCGTCAGTCATCGGAGGCGATACTGCAAGTTTGCTCACACGCCTGACGTAAATTCCAGGGTAACGGATTCAATTCAGGCCAAGTCCGCCGACCGCACGCTGACCCTGACACCCTAGCTGACGTCCCTCAGCTCACCCTCCTGGAGCGGCTACCCAAGAACCAGGGGAGTACTAGCGTGGTGGCGGCCAGATACCCCTTCAGTACCGGGAGCAAAATTTAGACGGCTAGTGACCCCTTCCCGGCGACTTTTATCGCGTGCTCGCGGCGTTAAGCGGCGGTATAATTAAATGTGTACTATTAACCTGTGGTTTAATTATTACCCATCTCCGTTTACACGTAGCACTGGCGCCCTTACCGTGGTTTTTTTTATAAGGTCTGATTTTGCTCCCGGGTGGGTAGTTGTGTTTGTGTGTTTGTGTTGGGTTTTGTGTTTTTTTTATTTTGTGAAACGTTTATTTTCAGTTTTATTTTGGTTGCCAGCAACTGAAGTGTACGGTGCTCCTTATTTATTTGTTGTTGTGCCATATCAGCAGGGCAAGTCGCGTTGTGTCGTGTACAGTTGGACACATTATTTTATTTTAAGTACTATTATTTTAATTTTATTTCAACGAAGTTCATAATCAGGCGGTGTATTTATTACCACGCTCACTCGTACAGTTGGCCGCATTATTATTTGTTTTTTTTGGATTCGTAAAAAATATATATATTTGTTTTTGCTGTTTCATTAGTGTAATTTAGTTGCTGTGCTTGAATGCCGTACCTTTTAGTTGCATAAAAAAAACGCTTTTTTATTTTGTTTTTTTGTTATGTGATTGTTTTATTTTATTTGCTTTGGATTTTTACTTTGCGAAGTTTTATTTATTTTTGCTTTTAGAAAAACAACCAAAAAACGTTCGAAGATTTAGTTCACCTTGTAACAGACGGAGTATTTCTTTTTTAATTGTTTTTCTTTGAACGATTTAACACTTACCCAACTGTTTTGATATTACTCGCCATGTCTCGGGCAATAAAATTCATGTCTCTACAAAAGACAGAGCTAGAGTATGAAGTAGCTATTCGAGGCGAAACTCCCGCTTCTACGGTTCAGGAACTACGTAAGCAGATTGCGAAGTGTGGTCCTTTATTCTCTTCTGAGGATATTCTCCTTAGTCCTTTTGATGCACAAGACGACATAGATGGCGTTGAGGATGTACTGGAGAAAGTGGATACTTATTTACAATGCAAGCCTTTGGATAAAAACACCTTGCTTCGAGCACAAAATCTTATAAACCACATGTACCATCGACTTAATCGCATCAGCTGTGGGGACGACGAGCAGAGGGAGGCTTACGATAAGTGTGTTGGTTCTTTTAAAATTTGCTCTGAGCGTGTTGGTTTGCTTACGGAGGCTAACGTGGTCGACCCGCTAGCATCTACTAGCAATGATCCTCAAGCTTTCCCTAGCACATCTTCAACTCCTCTTAGCATCACGGTTACGTGCGAAGGTGGCACCGCTAACAGCTTATCTAAGCTGAGGTATGATGGAAAGACCTGCGTGCGTGCGTTCATACAACGCGTTACGGAGTTTTGTGCGGCAAAGAATATGTCGAGCAGTAAGATACTCCATAATGCCACTGAAATTTTCACGGGCGATGCCATTTATTGGTTCCGAAGCGTCAGGGAACGAGTAGCAAGTTGGGATGATTTAGTAGTGCTTCTGAGGCAAAATTTTGGACAGGCAGACTTTGACTACAGACTGCTCTCTGAAATCAGGTCTCGCACGCAAGGCGAAACGGAAAATATTGTCATATATATGTCGGTAATGTCAGGTCTATTTTCTCGCCTATCCAGGCCATTGACGGAAGAAGCTAAGCTTGAGATTCTTATGCATAACATTAGACCTTGTTACGCGAGTACTTTATCTTCCGTTTCTGAGGTGAATAGCATTGATCAATTAAAAACCTTATGCCGGAACTACGAAAATATACAGTCGCGTCTTTCTCAATTTAAAGAACCTCCACGACCGACTACAGATACTTTGGCACCAGAGTTTGCATATGCTGGTGGCTCGTCCAAGCAACGACCCAGTTTACCTGGCTCGAATAATAACACCAATCTCGGCAATAATGGTAATAGATTTAATTACAACAAATATACACAACACAATAACTATAACAAGACACACTCACATGGCTATAATAACAGTTCGCACAATAATAGTTCTAAGCCTAACTATGTACATGCTATCGACTCTTCCGCATCAAAGACACGTTTTTGTCCAAGATGTCGGGTGGATACACATAACTTGAGACTGCACAGCAAATAAAGATGTAATTGTTTGCTTTGTTTGTGGCCGTAAAAATGTGAAGACACCGGATTGTCCTGATTGCAAAAAGGACCAGAAACAGGGTTCAAAAAACTGATTACTCAGAATTGTGTCGATAGTGCTACAGTAGTGAAGTTTGTGAATGAGGAGTGGCAGGATTGGCTACGTACAATAAATCTGTTTTTTAAAACTTATAAAGTCGACACAATTCTGAAGGAAACATATAATCATGATAACAGGCCTTATGTAGCTGTAGAAATATATGGAATTAAAATGTCAGGGTTATTGGACTCGGGATCGGCAGTGACCATTTTTGGCAATGGCGCTCATTCAGTACTTGTTGATAGAGGTCTGAAAGTAGTTAAAGGGGATTTCATCTCTGTTACTGCAGCTGGAGGTCAAACGCTGCAAAGTGAAGGGTACATTGAGCTTCCATTGCAGTTTGATAACAAGTTTCACATTTTGAGAGCTTTTATCGTGCCAGGTATTCAGAATAACTTAATTCTAGGCGTTGACTTCTGGCGCGTATTTCAAATCTGTCCGAAGTACCTTAATAGCATTGTTTTGAGCGACAAGGAGACAGCTGTCAATGACGTCAGTATGTGTGATCAAACACTGTTCATTCAGGGTTACGACAAGTTGAACGCGAGCGAAAAACAAGTAGCCGACAACGTGGTTAAACAGTTCGAGGATATATCTTACCAGCGTAAAGGCCTAGGTGTAACTGATTTAATTACGCATCGCATCGATACAGGAGATTCGCCTCCAATTCGTCAACGCTACTACCGTTTATCTCCCGAGAAACAGCGCATCTTGGTCGAACAGGTGGACGAGATGCTTGCACTCGACGTGATTGAGCCTTCCGAAAGCGCTTGGTCTTCGCCTGTCTTGCTTGTCACCAAAAAAAATGGACAGCCTCGTTTTTGTTTAGATAGCCGTAAGTTAAACTCCGTAACTAAACGCGACGCTTATAACCTGCCATATATTTCCGAGATTTTGGACAACCTCAGAGATGCTCGCTATCTCTCCAGCATCGACTTGTCCAAAGCCTTCTGGCAGATCAATATTGCTCCAGAGGATAGGCAGAAGACTTCGTTTTACGTGGGATCTAGGGGTACCTATCACTTTAAGCGAACTGCGTTCGGCCTGACCAACGCTCCTGCTACTCAGCAAAGACTAGTGGACCAGTTGTTCTCAGAGTTCGACCTTAAAGTGTTTGTATATCTGGATGACATTATCATCGTCTCGAAGGATTTTAATAGCCACGTATCCTTACTTCTACGCGTTTTGGATAAGCTTAAGCGCGCAAACCTAACAGTAAATCTAGAAAAGTGCCGTTTTTTCAGTAACCAGCTGAAGTACCTCGGTTACGTAGTCGACAGTTCCGGTTTGCGTACTGATCCCGCGAAGGTAGAGGCAATCCTAAACTACCCCACGCCTACTAGTCGCAAAGATGTGAAAAGATTCCTGGGAACTGCGACCTGGTATAGACGTTTTGTCCCTAATTTCAGTACCATCGCTGGTCCTTTAAACAAATTGACTTCCTCTAAGAAGGGTACACCACCATTTAAGTGGAACCCTGATGCCGAGTCTGCGTTCCAGGAGCTCAAAGAGCGTTTAGTTTCTGCTCCTGTTCTCTGTTGTCCCGATTACACAAGGCCATTCCAGGTACACACCGATGCCAGCAATTATGGAGTAGGTGCTATTCTTACACAGATTATTGACGATAAGGAGCATCCTATTGCGTATATGTCGAAAAGCCTGTCGTCAGCAGAAAAAAATTATAGTATTACGGAACGCGAGACCTTAGCGGTTGTTACCGCTTTAGAATATTGGCGTTGCTACATAGAGAACGGACAGCCCTTCACAGTATACACAGACCATAGCGCACTTAAGTGGTTCTTGTCTATTAGCAACCCAACCGGTAGACTAGCTCGTTGGGGCGTACGCTTGTCTGGGTTTAACTTCACCATTAAGCACCGCCGAGGCGCTGATAATGTCATTCCGGACGCCTTGTCGCGAATACCAGTTAGCGCCATTAGTACCATAAATGCACACCTTAACTCAAAGGACACATGGTACACCAACATTTATAATGGTTGTCTCCATAACTCAATTAATTTCCCTAACTTCACAATTAAAAATGACTGCCTGTACCGATTGTCCAAGAACAAGCACGAGCTTACATCAGAATTTTCGTGGAAATTGGTTGTTCCCGCCGAGTTACGTGAAAAGGCGCTTTATGAGAATCATTCTGAACCTACTGCAGGGCACTTGGGCATTTTTAAAACATATCGTAGACTTGCTTTACGTTTTTACTGGCCAGGCATGTACCAGGACGTCGTTGAGTTCATTGGAACGTGCGATAAATGTTTATCGTATAAGGCTCAAAACCATCAAACCTTAAGGGAAATGGGGAGGCCGAAACAATGCTCACGTCCGTTCCAAATGATCTCTATAGATTTGATGGGTCCTTTGCCAACTACTAGGAAAAGGAACAACTACATTTTTGTCGTCACATGTTGCTTCTCCAAATATTGCTTGATCTTCCCAATAAAAAAAGCTACTGCAGAGGTTATAGCACAGATTTTGTCAGAATCGGTTTTCATGGTACATGGCATACCACAAACAATCTTGATGGACAACGGTACTCAATTTACAGGCAAGGTCTTGAGCAACCTATTTAAATTTTTCAACGTCCCTAACGTTTATTATACTCCTAAGTACAGTCCGCAGATTAATTTAGTCGAAAGGTTTAACCGCACAATTATCTCATGTATTTCCACCTTTGTAGATGATGATCATAGATCATGGGACGTGTTCATCCCGAGAGTTCAATTTGCAATCAATAGCTCGGTCAGTGAAGCCACGGGTTTTACACCTGCGTTCTTAGTTTACGGTAGGGAGCTGGTGCCGTGTGGAACGCACTATACGGATACCGAGTTCGGGAAGGAAGTGTTATTCCTACCACGTGACATCTACGCCGAGAACTTAGGCTGTTTGTCGGCGATGTTCGATGACGTGCAAAGGAAATTGTGGATTGCTCATGAAAAGAACACGTCTCACTATAACCTTAGACGTAAACCAGCTGAGTTCAATATTGGTGATATAGTTATGAAACGCGCTTACTTTTTAAGTGACAATTCACGAAAAAGCTGGCACCAAAATTCATTAAAGCTAGGATTGTAGACAAGAAGTCTTCTTTAGTTTACGTGCTACAGGATTTATCTGGGAAAGATTTAGGTACCTGGCACATTAAGGACCTCAAATTGGTTGGTCTCAATAAGTAGTTTTATGTTATTTTATTTTCCAGTTGGTCACACCTTTCAGAGAACTGATAATGTGTATAATGCCGATTGCGCGTCACAACATATTCAAAAAGCAGTACTTGTAGGGTATCTAGTTCATGTAACGAGTACCCAATCTATTTTCTGTAAATTAGCGTCAGCAATTTTATTTGTTATTTCGTTAGCAAACAGTTGCTGATGTATTTATGTAAGCGTGAGGTATGAACGACGAATTATGACAGTGAATCAGCAGGTACTGAACTACGCGGATTTTAATTCGGTACAGTGAATTAAAATCCTTACACCACGCGCCGGGGTATTGTAACGTTAAGCGTTACGTAATCTAGGTTACACTAAATACACATAATTATTTTACACATAAAATCTTAATTATAAGCACTTACCTAACTACTTAAATACTATAACTACTTGCTACTATAGATTAATATTAATTATAAATCGTAGTTGTTGCATTATTCTCCGGACGACTGTACTGGAATGCTATCGCCTTTGTTCTCAAGTAACGCTCGCCCGACGAGCGGTACCCTCCTGCCGCGCGTCCCGCGGCCGCGCTCGCTTAGAGCGGCCGGCCCTCGTCAGACATAATTTCTTTTGGACGCCGGCGCACGTTCGTTTGCCTAAGCGCAGCGACTTCACACGTAGCCGGCGAGAATTATAAATATTATAATTGCAGTTTTTGGTCTGTTGCTCGCCCGTGTAATTTAATTAGTACACACATAAGTTTTTGTGCTAGTGATTAACCCATTGGGTAAGTGTTAAACGTTTATTACGCTTTTAAAAGCAGGTATTCAAATGGTGTGTCTAACGGTTTTTTTTATGTTAAGATGTTCTTTGTTAGTGTTGCTTGCCGCTTAGATCCACGCCTAAATTATACGCATCATATCCATTTTGAAGTGTATTCCATACCATTTCACCTTGTGAACTCCGCTCTGACTGTGACACCCGCACATCACCAAGCCATCATCTTCACCATCACGCAGTACTGCTTCCTGTGCGTATGCTTAATGCTGCCGTGCCGTCAGTCATCGGAGGCGATACTGCAAGTTTGCTCACACGCCTGACGTAAATTCCAGGGTAACGGATTCAATTCAGGCCAAGTCCGCCGACCGCACGCTGACCCTGACACCCTAGCTGACGTCCCTCAGCTCACCCTCCTGGAGCGGCTACCCAAGAACCAGGGGAGTACTAGCGTGGTGGCGGCCAGATACCCCTTCAGTACCGGGAGCAAAATTTAGACGGCTAGTGACCCCTTCCCGGCGACTTTTATCGCGTGCTCGCGGCGTTAAGCGGCGGTATAATTAAATGTGTACTATTAACCTGTGGTTTAATTATTACCCATCTCCGTTTACACGTAGCAATACATACATACATACATACATACATTCACGCCTTTATCCCTAAAAGGGGTAGGCAGAGCACATGCAACTTATGTTCCAGCGCCACTTTTAGCATAAATGTGAGTATAAAAGATCGTCAAAATGTGACATTGCAGTGACAGGTTGCTAGCCCATCGCCCACAACGCACTTTAACCCTGCTCTCTTAGTCGACTTTTACGACACCCACGGGAAGAAAGGGGTGGTGAAATTCTAACCCGACACCACACGGGGCAACACACGTATTATTAGTCACTGCGGCCGACATGTTTCGAACTCTTCTGGAGTTCTTCTTCAGGATGTGTTTTCTTGGCGGTGTCGCTTGAATCACGCGATTGTTGTGTAGTTTAAATTCGATTCTCGTGAAATTTGGTGTTTAGCTTCAATAGTTATTTATATAATTTTTGTTGACGGTGAAAGAAACACTCTTCCTGAAGAAGAACTCCCGAAGAGTTCGAAACGTGTCATCTGTAGTGTCATTACGTGAGTTTAACCCTGTAATTATTAGTTTTTTCGACATGCCTCGTGAAAGTTTAAATTAGAAAAAGGTATATTTCTAATTAAAAAAAATTTTTCAGCATTCACAGCGCCGATAGACTTTTTGGTTGGATCTTCTGAAACTCGTAGTTCCAAAATGAATCACAGTGAGCTTTTAAAAACCTTGCCGTTATAAACAATGTTTTACAATACATGGTAATTTAATCATAATCTTACTTTCAATTTAATTAATTTTACTTTTTTTTATCTTAAAAGTACCAACAGCATCCTGAAAATGTTTGCTGGTAGGTCTGACGGTCCAATACTGGAATATTGGATTGGGCAGGTCAAATCTAATTTATTATATATTAAATAAGTGTTGTGTGTCAAATTGTTGTTGTGTAACCTAACCTAATAATTAAGTTTAATAACACCTTTTACTTATATGGGTAAAATATTTCATTCATTCATTTATTTTACCATATCTAATAGGCATTCACAATTGTTAATGCGATAATAATGGCTAAGGGTTTATGTTGTACTGCCTCGAAATGAATGGTAATGATAGCTATTATCAGGACATTTAGGGAGTATTGTTACTTTAACTTACTAGTACTATTTATGGCGGATTGTGGGTTAAATCTATCATAAATTGTACAAGTTTTATTACAAATTTTTAAATGAAAGGAAAAATTGAAAAATTTAATGCTCCGAGCCGGATTTGAACCGGCGACCACAGGCATTCATGGCCCGTCGCTACTACCAACTGAGCTATCGGAACAATCTGGTTCGGGCACCAAATCCCTCAATCAGTTCCTTCATATAACGCCTTAGGGAGGCGTATGTATTTAAAAATTTATAATTTTCTTTAGCAGCGTTACTGCTTAAAAACAAATATTAAGTTTTATTACATTCTTAAATATATACATTCAAAAATATGAGAAATACCATGGTTACGCTTTTCTTCATAGTACCTTTACGTACTTCTATGTACCTACGTACACACATCGATTGCTAAAATCATGACCCTCTATTTTTGCCGTAGGCGAGTAATAAATTAGAAAAGGTAATTTGCAACGTTTTTTCATCGCTGGCTCCTAGTCTATTGCAGTCACTTGGAAATCGGAGCCACCGCTGCATTGCGCCAAACAAATGTCTAGATTTCGCCTACGTTTATGACAATACAGGTAAATAATGGTTCGTTACTGACCTAGGGCAGTAAAGCAGAGAATGTCGCTGGTATTTGAAATATGCGATCGGATGCTTTTTATTACGACCCATGATAATTACAAAATTGTACGTGTCTCCGCTTGGACCTTGGCTTGCGAAATTCCGCACGCGTAGCTTGTGGTCACTGTTACTAAATTCTGCACGAGGCCATACATATGGGACCCTTTGGTGAAGTCTGCTCATCAAGAATAGGAAAGGTCAAGTCCTCAATGATATTGAGGTAACGACTGGTGATGGTCTGTTTAATTCCCACTTTACGGACAGGTGTACCATAAAAATAATTAATTATATTTCCGACTTGATGACACAAAAACTCGAATGAGAAAATAAAATTTGTAAATATAAATACACGATTTAAAAAAATCTTATCTATGGTATATATTTCAGTTGTATTGATTAACGTTTACAAACATTCATAGATATTTATATGATAAAGTACCAAGCAAAAATCATTTTACTAATTTAAACACAATAAGTAGACACGTAGATATGTCGTATAAGTCTCTTTTTGTATTAAAATTCCATATGCTAAAATCTTAATAACAAAAATTCTAAAGATGAAAAAGGTATTTGCAAGGGTATAAGGATTAACTCTCAAAAACAAAACACCGGCGGTACCCAACTGTGGGACTAGCACATTCACACCCAACTTTTCACCTTCTCACGTCTTTTTCCAATCAGAAACGTAGACACACGTTATATAACCTCCAAAAACGCAATCAAATAAAAGGCGGAAAGCGATTAAACGTTTATTACAATCTCTAAACAAGTTTAATTGGCAAATGGATCATAATGCCGAAATAAAATCGATACAACGATTCCCTAACCATTATTGCCACCAAATGTCACTTTTCGCGCCGAAACGTCAAACGTCAGTCCACCATCTTGAGCAACGTTATTGGCGCGTTCACAGGGGTTGTTTCGTGGTAGCGGACGGATATAGAGCTGTCCCACTCTAGTTACATAATACGGAAGTGGGTGAGCAGTGTTTAGTTTTGGAGCGAGTTCCGCATGCGAGAAGCTTGGGGGCGATATTGATTTTCCACGGAGTTTGCGGCAGTGCCCCACACGCCGGTGTCAGCGCGAAAAACACATCTCCGCGCGTCGCGTGAAAAAACACTGTTCCTTTTTCAAAATCCAATTCGAATAACGAAATTCCAAATTGGACGAAGGTACACGAAGACCGTTCATTACTTAGTGCAAAAATAGTGCTGGGAATACATTTTCGTAAGTGTCTGTATATATTTTTGTTAATTATAGACTCCATTTTAATCAGTTTTCAGGGACGATGATATTTATTAGACTATTCCTTAATTCACTTAGTGTTATTTTGCTCGAAAAGTGAGGGTGACTGGGCACATAATAATGGAGTTCGCCGTATTCATTTAAAACAGCTGATTAAACGTCATAACGTCATAACCAAAGAAAAATACGCCTCCTTAATAATTTTGCATGTAATTTTCACTTTAACTACTTACCATGAAAGTATTTCATTAGTATTTTAGTCAAATAAATGATTAATACTTACCAATTACTCAGGACAAAGGTCACATGTTCTATCTTTAATTCATGATCGATTCTTCACTAATTTCATATTGAATCCGCCTAATCAAGCACACTACTGACTATATAAATGCTGGAAATCGTAGCCTTTACAAGCACAACACATAATCAATGTTTTTTTTTTAACGTGAGACCTAGCCCGTAGACTGTTAATGGCAGGAAACTGGGGTCCTTCTAAGAAAGATCTAAGATGTCGCATGGGATCTGACGTCATGGATCGTTACTAACACCATAGGGTTTGGTGACGTCACTCGTCCTTCTACTAACCCATGGGTTAAGAACCTAGGAGTACATGCGCTAACGTCATATCAGCCATATGTGTCCGTGAGCACGAAATAATTAGATCTTCTGGATATACAAGTGAAAGTGACACCACCAACTCCGAACGTCATCTCATAACTCATAAGTATTGACAGGTAAAACAATCCTGTTTCAGATTCTTTCTTCAGTTTTGTAATTATTACTGTAATCAATACACATATTTTAAGAATCCTAGCAAGGTTTCAAGGGGTTTGAAAATATGAATAGAAAGATCTCTTTGTCTGTGATTATAGTTTTTTACAGGATTGATTGAAACATTTGGAAGAGGATATTACCTACATCCCTTATTTTGGCAGTGTCCAGGCAGCTATACAAACTCTTTGGCCGTCTTTTTGTATTTTTTGCCTGATAAGAATCGTTGGGGCGGTTCTGCGTTACCGAGGCTTGAATTTTCGTTATTTTTTTGTCGAATTTGGGGTCGAGTTTGGGTAGACTTACTAGTTTTGGAAATAATGACAAGAAAAAATGACAGCTAAATTGTAATCGACTATAATACAAAATAGAGTAGTAGGACTTTAATACCTACGGAAGAGTTTGGTAAGTTTTACAAAGTCAACTCTATTCCAATTTTGAATGGTTTTATTTTTTTTATTTTTTATATATGAGCGTCTACTCCAGCTAGCTGGACAAACTCCTTGCCTGTCTTTTTTGTATTTTTTCTTGACTAGAATGGTTACGACTAACCTATTCTGCGTACACGCTCGACTTAAACTATGAACCTCTGCAAGTTGTTTGTCAAATGAAGGGTTGATAGGCCTTTAAGTGCCTAGAGGATATATAAAGGTACCGTTTGGCTGTTCTGTTTTTAGAAGTTTCAGAATAATCATTGAAACCCAAATACTTATTAGCATATTCGTTAAATCACCTAACAATTCGAAGAAATCGATCCAAAGTTAAAATATTTCTATCTATGTCTGTCTTCATACGTTTACTGTTGAATGTATCAAACTTACCTCCACCATTGGGCCTGCGTTGCCTTAAACTAATTTTCATTAAACCAGAGTTGTTCGCCATCACTGAGCTAATTCCCAGTTTTGAATAGTGACATGAAGTAGAACATGGAGCTGATTTAGTTTTTCTTCGAGAGCTAGAGTAGATCAATTATATAAAGTCTGTGGAACCTGAGTTCTATGAACGCTCGGCCGTTGCTTCACACTGTGAATCCATAACACATTCACTGCCAAGAATCGCTACGCGGCACGCTCGTAGCCGATCCCGTGGTTTTTTCTCGTATGTAGCGGAAAGCGACTAAGGCATAGGCGCCAGCTAGGCAAGTTCCTGGCAGTGAAAGTGTTAAAGAAGACCGTACCCATAAACCACTACTTGCTCTCTAGGTATGTGGCTACGGTTAGTGATGTCGTGAAAACTGGTGGTGGGTGACGTCGCCATGCAGAGGCCACGAGAACGCTCGGTGTTGAGGGTGAGGGACTTGCATTTGTCTGTCACTTTTTTGCACAATCATCAGATGCTTGTTGAGAGAGTTTCCAAAGCTATGACGACGACTTATTGTGAAAATTTGGAGTTGAGACCAGCTCGGTGGTACTATCGCGTGTCGCCGAACTTAAATCAGGCGAGTACCTAAGGCAAGTAAGCTAACTTTTTTTATGAGCCTATTCAGTGGTCCACTGCTTGGCAAAATACTTCCCGTAATTTCCATGCGTCCCACTACGTGCTTCTTGCTCCCAATAATCTATAACTGAAATAAGAAAACAATATAGCAAAATGTTATCTACCTCTACCTACATAAGTACAGTGTCATCATCATTCTCCTAGCGTTATTCCCGGTTGTGCCCCTAAAGGAGCCTGGGGTCCGCTTTGACACCTAATCCCAAGATTTGGCATAGGCACTAGTTTTACGAAAGCGACTGCCATCTGACCTTCCAACCCAGAGGGAAAACTAGACCTTATTGGGATTAGACCGGTTTCCTCACGATGTTTTCCTTCACCGAAAAGCTAGCGGTAAATATTCCGTACATAAGTTCCGAAAAACTCATTAGTACGAGCCGGGATTCGAACCCACGACCGCCACTTGACAGCCGCATGCCTGAACCACTAGGCTACCGTAGCTCCACCTACATAAGTACAGTGTAACTGAAATAAAAGCTTGTAAAGGCTTACCCACCAGTTCTAGGCATGGCCTTCATTATTAATCCCTGGCCCATAAAATTGCGCAGTTCACTGAGTTCAAATCAATCAAATATAATATAACTAATACCTATACTAATATCATAAAAAGAGGAATAGTCTGTGGGGTTGTAGCTTTGTAATTTTATATGCAATGGGTAATCTCCGGAAACGATTATTCGATATTCAAAAAATCTTTCATCTGCGCGGCCATTGTAGCTATGTCTATATAGACATTTTAGTTGACGGCAACTTCCAAACTTTAGTCTGATTACTTTGGAAGGGTCACGTCACCACAAAACACACAATGTAACTTTCCACCCTCTGTGTAAATACTTCAACAACTACAAACGAGATATCTATTGTGTTTTGCTCACATTTGACACAGAAGTTGCTGAATTAACTGCGCGAAGTTGTGACAGAAGTTTTTCCAGATATAATACAGCTTATTTATGTTGAAAGAGGGAATACAACAACGATCTTTTACCGCCCGCGGTTCTAGTCAGTTCTGTGCAATTATAATTGTTTAGAAAAAGCTAACGGGGCACTCTGAGAGTTGATTTAAGTAGGTACCTATTCCATATTACCAACACATTTTATGTTTTGTCTATCTTTGATATGGCAAAGCGGCCATTACAGCATGGCGGTGAACGCGGGCGTAAAAACCGTTGGTGTTAAATAATGTTTAATGTTAATTTATAATTTTATACGGCGTTTTTACTTGGTATCAATTACAGTTTGCTAAAATTTGTATGTTCGTCAAGCACTAGTTTTGACAGGTTTTTTTTACAATTCACACGTAGTTGCGTGGACACTTGCACCGATTCTCGCCCATAATAGGAGTCGTATGCCCAGCCAGTGGGCTTATGGTGATAATGATGAATTTAAACTCACTACTGTCTGCTGTAACAATTATTTAGACTTGCATGAGATTTAAATAGCCATTCTTTTGCACATCAGCATTTACAATACTATTAATTGTGTAGAACAAACATGGACAGTCAAGAAATTGTACATATCTACAAAGGCCGGGAAGGAACGGATTGCTTGCCGAGTGTGGTATAGACGGCTGAGCGTAGCGAGACTGGTGGTATTACGAGGCAGGAATTCCTAGATCCAGCCGAGGTATAGAGTGCTTTTCTCAAAAAAATAACTAAAATTCAGTATCAAAACTGCTGGGGACCCGACGTCACCTCTATAATACACTCGGCAGGCAATCTCTTCCTTCCTAGCCTTTGTAGGAATTTACTACCTATTCCGCAAAGGTTCGCCGCCGGTAATTTGGCTTTCTTCCCGGGTCTACAATTTTTAAATTACTTTTATGGCCATCTCGACCAACCCTTGCGAACGAGGCATGGTTTGTCGAGCCTCGGATTTCAATCTAGTACTTGTCTGAGTTCTGAAACCTCTTGAAGAATTTCTTTTAATCTAGATTCTATTACTTTTCAAATAAGGTCCTCTTTTGAAGTCCTGTAAAGTTTTTCGGTTTTGCGGCTTTCAAGCAGACAAGTTATAGTGCAGTCACTGGTTATGTAATGGGTTGATGCTTGTTTTGTATTTGACTTGAATCGGAAGTACGTTAGGGAGTAGTTACGCCAGATAATCGTTTTTGAAACGATAACGTTGAAATTTTCGTCTGAAAAACTTGTAATTTGCTTCTAAACAACAAGTGGTTATATCAAAAAATATTGATTATTGAAAAATTTCGTTTATCCTAAATCTGAACGTTTGATATTCCGAAATAATCATTCGTATTGAAAAATATGAATTCGCCCAACACCGTTTGGATTTCTCACTACACTTATAAAACATAATTAGCCCTCACTCTTCTTATCTGGTACTTTTTTATACTACGACGGTGGTAAACAAGCATACAGTCTACTGCCACTTACTTAGTGTGTATACTTTTCAGTTGATACCTATTTATTTTAATGTAAAAGTTAACGTGCCATTGTGTATGTATCACTCGTAGTTTTGTGATTTATTTAATTAGTGCGAACGCGAGGCCCAACCTTATAATTTATGAGCCCATCCCAACATTGAATTTGTTGGTCGTACAAAAGTTTCACCACTCTTTGAATTTCTCGCCACGCTCAGAACCCACACTTTGCCCACTCATTGCTATACTTTTGTTTCAGCGGCACATGCGTAGCAGCCCACTGACCTGACCGTAGACCGCCCGCGAGGCAGCCGCCAGATGATCGGCTCATTTTGGAACCTGTGCCGTGCATGTCCGTCCATGCCCGTCGATAAGGTAGGTGGTAGCTTAAACTTTTGAATTTGGGAGCCCGGGATTCGGTTACGCAATCCCGGGACTCCGGGATTTTAGGATTTTGTTAAATTAATGTCGGGGCTGTACCCTGGGTTCAATTTAGTGGGATTCAACATAACTGGAATTACAGATTAGTTATGTACTATTCCGGGATTTATCTACAGTCCTGGGATTATGATTCCATGCCCTCGACTGGTTAATCTAAAAGCTATATAACTTACTTTAAATACATAAGTTTTCGTCAATTTTTAACCATCCATTAGCTCATAGCAGGTACAGGAAAATACAATGGCTTCGCCGTGATATCACATGATAAGCAGCGATAAAAGAGGCCCTACTCCGTGGAACCTTCATCCTTCTTTCACTTCCTAAAAACTAAACATAAACAACCCAAACGCACTTTGGACAAATAGTGGTTATAATTCTCCGCACCTCAGAACCCTTATTCTGCAAAAACACGGAAATGGCCCATTCCCCAGAATCGTGGCCACGGGTAACCTCAAATACTGTCATAAACGGGCTAAGGTAAATCATTTCCAGAGGTTCGGGTCTGAACGAGGTGATTTGTCTTACGCCTGACCACTTCACGGGTTTTGAGCATTTACATTATTACAGATATCGCAATCAGGTAAAAAGGTTTGTCTGGGAGTGTTGCAGGGTTTGTGGTTAGATTTATGCATTATGATATCATTGTAGATTATGAAGAAGTACAGTCAACATGACATAGTTAGCAGCCAAAGCAGCCAAATATATTGGTACACGTATTTAATACTGTACTAGGTGCCCGGTCCGGCTTCACACGGTTAGTTTTCCGTTTTCCCGTAGGAATGAAGCATTTTCCCGCGATACAAAGTAGCCTATGTTCATCAGGGATAATGTCGGCTTCTAAAAAGAATTTTTCGTATCGGTCCAGTAGTTACGGAGCCTATTCAATACAAACAATCAATCATATATTTCCTCTTTATAATATTTGTGTAGATATAGACAAGTAAGGATGGGTTACTAATGTTAAGATCTCAGAGCATAAAATACTATAGAGCGGACCAGCCGCCGGCGGCTGTGTCGCACATGTCAGCTCATTGGGCATACTCCGCCATACATTTACCGTCCGCTGTCCACCGAGAAAGTTCCGTTTTTTGCCAAAATGCCGAGTTGTGCAATAATCACTTGCAAACATAGCAATGATTTGATTAAATTCCACACCAATGGATCACTTTTCAGAGGTAAATACTATAAATACTTTATTTCAAATAAAACCACGAATTCAAAAAGTTGCGACAGCTTATTCAATACAAATCGCGCGGCATGTCCGATCTCCTTATTTCCTAAATTTGTGGTTACGATATATTTGGCTACTCTGGCTGCTATTTATTAACTATACGATGCTGTACCAAACCTAAAAGAAGTCACAATTTTAGAAACATAGTAATGTTTCTGAACGTAAGTAGTAACTTGCACTGGATTTAGGTAAGTAAGTTCTTGTTGGGACGGCCGCCAGAACTCGTGAGGATGAGCTTTGTTGAGAGTGAGAGGACCTGTATTTGTCTTTGGCTATCACAACGAATCCTCTAGTCTATAAAGGGTCGGATAGGCAACGGGGTTACCTTTAAGCGTCAGGCCAATGTCCGCAAAGGTGTTATCGAGAGGCTTGAGGTACCATAGGCTGATAATTCTCAACAGTATAGTGCATTTAATTTCTTTGACTATTTTCCTTCGTCACATACTACACTCTCGTGCGGATTGTAGCTCACATAGGTATGCGAGATACAATCCCCATGTACATGTATATACATACATACCTACATTGAGGAGGTCCTCAATGTACCTATGTATGTATGTATGTAAGCACTTTGTCGTACACAATAACAAGTTAAAGAATATACATGTCACACAATAGATCGTAGTACAACGGCGAACTTATCCCTATATTTATTAACTAAATATAATAAATAATAAATAATAATAATAAATATAAGGGGATAATCATACACAAATCGACCTAGTTCCATAGTAAGCTCAATAAGGCTTGTGTTATGGGTACTAGACGACGATATATATAATAGATATAAATACTTAAATACATAGAAAATATCCATGACTCAGAAACAAATATTCATGCTCATCACATAAATGTTTGCCCTTACCGGGATTCGAACCCAGGACCTCTTGCTTCGTAGGCAGGGTCACTACCAACTAGGCTAAAGCGGTCGTCACTACCAACTAGGCTAAAGCGGTCGTCGTAAATATTTAATTATTGGTATTTATGATATCAACAGCCGTATATATACAGTTTACATATGTTTCTTTACATAGTAGGAGGTCAATTAAAGTTATATGTTAATTTCATTTAAAAAAAGAAAAACAGAGATGCTTAAATTTAACTGAGATAAGAAATGTGGAAGCATGAGAATGAACAACTTCGTATAGTCGTAGGTAGTTCAGATTTATTTATATTTACCATGTTAAATATTTTAGAACTAGGCTTGTTTGCACGAAAAAATCCTCAGCTGTTCTCAAAGCATAAAAATAAATGGTTCCAATACAAACTAATATTACCAGTACCAAACTTAGAAATATACCGAAATAGCCCCCATTACGCAGCAGTAAAATATTACAACCACCTTCCAAACCATATCAAAGCAGAGGAAAGAGATACAGTATTTGCAAAAAAGTTGAAAAGTCATTCCTAGAGAATAAAGCGTATTACACTGGAGGATTTTCTTGACGATACCAATTGGTTACTAGGATAAGATGTAAAAATTAAAGGTTAGGTTTAGTTACTCAAAGTATGATAATTAGTGGACCGGACCTACTTATGTAATTGTATAACAATTAGTAGAAAATATTAAATAATTGCTACACCCGCTTGGGTCCATCCATGAGATGCTTATACATATACGTATATGATTATGATTATGATTAAATTATTTGAGCTGACGGACTTTTTTTGACCGACTTTTATACAGGGAATATATATTGAACTATATATTTAATCTATGTAAGTATGTTTATCGTCGTCTATTTCCATAGTATTAGGTACAAGCTTTGCTTAGTTTGGGACTAGGTCTATTTGTAATATAGTCCGCTAATATTTATTTATTTATATACATTTATCTATATTCATTTATTTTATAACAGCTCATTTACCTTTCGGGCTGTTCGGTTGTGGAATGCTTTGCCGTTGCATATAAGGTGTGCAAAATCTGAATGAATGAATGAATAAGATTTATTTTGAAACAACAAATATAAAACAGTGTACAGAATTCTTATATCTAAAAGTATTAGTTGTCTCATAAAATGAACCCACTCAGCATGAGTCGAGGCAGAGGGGGCCCCGACGCTGATTTTCAGTGGGTCCTGTAATGAGTGCCTAACCTAAAACTAAAATTAAGGAATCACGTTTAATGAACAGGTATAAATATAGTAATACTTAATTGCTAAGATTATACATTTCAGGTTATTTACCACAGCGATAACCAAACTAGAAGTTGGATTGACATAAGTGAAGAAGATAAACAATTAATAAATAGGCTGAAAGACTTATGGAGGATTCGCGTTCCGTTTAAACGTAAATATCGAGTCTCTCCTATCTCTATCTCTTCCTATTTTCAAAAATCTGTTGAAACAATATTACCTGTCTCTCCCTTAAGTTGCCTTTTATGTATTGTATGTATGTATGTATGGTTGTATATATGTCTGTGTATTTATTAATTTATTAGGTATGTTGTTTTTTTTTAAGTATCCTGTTTACAAATATTTGAAAGATTGGTGTGTTAGTTTACTCTTCATGATGAATTCCTGCACTACCTGTTAAAAATTCTAGTTTAAATTTTTCCTGCTGTACAAAGGTTGTCTGGAAGAGATCGCTTTAAAGCGATAAGACCGCCTGTTATTACCATTATATATTCAGCAAATTTTTTGTAACATGTTTGTCTCTTGTTGTGGTGCAATAAAGACTATTTATTATTATGTCTTTCCCGTTCACGGGACAACGATGTCCCGGACCTTTGGGAGGCGTGCGTGGAGCTAGGTACCTACAAAGTACCAACTGAGCCAACACGTAGAGGCCCTTTTGACAATTTAATGAAATGCAAGGAGTACACCGAGCGGATGCTGTCGCTGCCCGTGTCATGGGACGCACACAGAGACAGCACCCGCTGGGGTGTATAGGGACTATTGATGGTTGATGGAGTCTAAATAAAACGGGTTATTGGGTTGTAATGATGGACTAGTGGCTGGGCTATTGGGTGAAACATCGGACGCCTGCCTAATAAAACTGTTTCAATCTTTATCTCTGGCAGACGGTGACTCGCTAACTGCTAGATGGGCCCCTATTAATAGCGACATTAAAAAATGGCCCAAGGGCAACACCGGTCAGAGAGCTGGGGGGTAGAGAGGTGGCACTGGACTTTAAACATATAGCCAACTCGCCACTTAGGTGACCACATCTACCCTCGAGCAACAGCTCTTGCGACTCCACTCTGGACGGCCAGTAAAGGCAAGCCAGAGGCGGAGGGCCTGTCCAACCAACCACCCGATCGGCTCAGCCTGACCACAGGACACCCCCAGGAGCACTCAGGTACGTAGGGTCGCTACTCCCTAACAGCCCGCCACAAGCTGCCTTACGTTGACTGATTGCACCAGAAATCTGGTGGGCGATGGGGCCGTCACATCCCTACGCCTTTTATTATTATTATTATTATCTAAGTATGCCAAAATCAAAAGCGATTATTCCGCCCGCAAAACTGACTTTAGCGTAGGAAAATCTTGAAAAGCACAAGAGTAAATATAGAGATAAGAAACGTGAGCATTAATAAATGTTATTGCTTAATAAAAATAAAAATAAACCTATATTCAAACTTCAATTTTGCATCGCCAGCAAATCCCTCCATAAAAATCGCCAGACGCTCGCTACGCCGTGTATCGTTATCATCCACAATCTGATCATTAGACCTTAACCCCTTTTAATAAGGCTCACTATTCAACTGTCGTCGACGGTATGCCGAAATGTCTCACTTTAGTGGGCTCAGCTGTTAAGGTCTTGTGGGGCTTCGCAAATCGCCGGCGGCGTAGGTTATAGGTTACCTGTATAGTTTCTGGATGGGTTGTTCGAGTGGCTGAGCTGGTATTCTGATGCCGTGGGACGATGAACGTTGTAGACCAACCAAATACGGGTGTAGACACAAAATGAAATAATTAATAATGTCATATTTTCTCTAGAAAGGATTAAAAATGTAGAAAAAGTCAATGCAAAAAAGGTTTAAGAGGCCGCAGTAAGCTCGGCCGAATTTCACCTTCCCATACAAAAGTAGTTATACGCTCTCATTTTAAAACTACGTGTTGGATTGTGACGAAACTTTGCATATACAATGACATGAGGTATATCTATGTCTGTTATTAGTTAATATGGTTCCAATTTATAAAACAAAGTAAATACAGCAAAAAAAATTTTTATTATGGTATCTGAAGCTACATAATTGTACATGCAAAGTTTCGTTACAATCCAACACGTAGTTTTAAAATGAGAGCGTAACTACGTTTGTATGGAGAATCGAGCTTACTGCGGACTCTTAATAATCACGAAGTTATAAGTGTCCAAAGTTTTAACAAGGTGTGAAGAAGTAATATGAAACGATGACGCTGGAAGATTGTGACGTCACACTAAGTAAAAGACGGCAACTTGCCGCGCCCCATCCTGTTCGACGCGGCCCCCCGGCAGCATCCCGTAATGTGACGTCACACGCTGTTTGCTTTTTCTCTCTCTAGCCGCAATTTTTCGCTTTGCACCGGAAATCGTTCGTAGAGGCAAGACTCATATATAAGTATACTAAATGCATTGAATACGTTAACCCTTAAAACCTACGTACCCTAACGCGCGTGTAACCCAAGTCGAGTCTCGTAGTAGCGTACCGAAACTTGCGAACTGAACTCCTGTATCGGTACTGGCAAGTTTGGAGAGCTCCTAACGGGGTAGACGGTCGGGCCAATTAGCTGACATGTCAGAGTCAATTATTTATGTCACGAAGTAGTGTATCATATTGATGTTACGATTTACGTGAGCCTAGTAGGGTGAACGTCTATCAGAGCTGTGCTATAGCTGTCGCATTTTTGCCTTTTAACCCGTCATCAGCCTATATACGTCCCACTGCTGGGCACAGGCCTCCTCTCATGTATGAGAGGGAACGGGCAGTAGTCCCCACGCTGGCCCAGTGCGGATTGGGGACTTCACATACACCTTTGAATTTCTTCGCAGATGTATGCAGGTTTCCTCACGATGTTTTTCCTTCACCGAAAAGCTAACGGTAAATATGAAATCATATTCCGTACATAAGTTCCGAAAAACTCATTGGTACGAGCCGGGATTCGAACCCACGACCGCCTTTTAACCCATTCAGGGCCAATGACGACACATATGCGTCAGACCACCAGTAGTCGCTTTCCGCTACATACAAAGGAAACCACAGGATGCGCTACGCTCGTAGCGATTCTTGGCCCTGAATGAGTAGCACATTCACTGCCAAGAATTGCTACGCGCTACGCTCGTAGTCGATCAAGTGGTTTTCCTCACCACCGCTACGCTACCTCGCACATTTCTTCTGTAGGTGTTCGTTAAAAACTGATTGTGTGGAAAGTTTATCAAGTTGGCGCCATATTTAATGTTAATGAGTCGGTTCTCGTAAGTTGGTGCAACCCGCCCTTAATCTATCGTTCTTCTTGTTACCCCTCGACGAAAAAACAGGGTGTTATAAGTTTAACGTGTCTGTATGTGTATCTGTGTATCTGTGCATCTGTCTGTGGTATCGTAGCTGCCAAACGGATGGACTGATTTGAATGCGGTTTTTTTTTGTGTCATAGATAATTTTACCACGAGTGTTTTTAGCCATGTTTCATTAAAATTTGTTCAGCCGTTTTTGAGATATTGGACTTTGAAATGAAAATGTCGGGGGTTTTTCAACTTTCCTAAGTTGTAGTTATTAGTCGAAACGCTCTTGGCAGAAAGGTCTTGTCAGATAGTTCGAAGGCGTTGTTCTAGTTTACCTCTTACTTAAGGCGCCGTAGGTTCATGGTCTTCTCTCCCTCTCATTGAGCATAAGCGTGAGCGAGATGGAAGTGCGTGCTGGGAAGCTTGCATATCATGCTTTTTAATTTTAATTTTTGGGCCGTTTAAATAAACAAAAATGTAATCACTGATTTCTCTCAAGCATCATATTGCCAATTTTTACAAGTCATTGTAATATTTTTAGCTTTTGTGCATAATATGTTACGAATTTTTTAAGTGTATTTTAGACCCTTTTAGACCAATGTTCGTGTTTTTTTTCTATAGAGCGAAAATTACTTAGTCAGGTTTCGAATCACTGATCTTTCTGCAGAAAACCCTCAAGGTTACTATTCGTATTTTTTTGAAACCATATTATTATAAACAGACGCATTATATTGTTTCAAAAACTCGGTTCGCTTAATTTCGCTGAACCTACGGCGCCTTAAACTCTTTCACACTAAATTGCAGCACGATTGTCACACGACATCGCGCGAGTGGTGTCGCGGCGAGATAGACTCTCCGTATCTTTCTAATTAGAACGCAAATAAAGAGACGGATAGTCTTTCTCGCCGCGACACAGCGCACGCGTCGTCTTGTGAAAACCATGCAGTACCTAAAATAACGAATATTATTAATTACTTTGTAACTACAATACGTATTCTTTCGTAATACAATACGTTATATTCTGTTGTTTTAAGGGTGAGTTGCACCAAACCGTCTGTAATCGTAAGCGGTGTTCGTTAAAATCTGAATGTATGGAACGTTTGACAAGTTTCTATGGACTGACAGCTGTCAGCGCCATATTTAACGGTGATCGGTCTGTAATCGTAAGTCGGTGCAACCCGCCCTTAGTAAAACAAATGCGAAACGAAGATCCCCTTCTGATCAACCGGAGCTCAGAGTTTGGTCTGACTATACACACGTGTTTATATAGGTAGGTATGTGAACCTTGCCCTTTCAGTATATTTACCGTAAGGGATGTTTGCTGAACTCAACGACCGTTTAACTTTGTGGAGGTACGTGTTGGTTCGGTTAAGTAAATAATGTCATTAAGTGAGTTCGAGAAAGATGCTTTCAAGTTAATTATAGTTTACTTTTTAACATTGTTAAGTTTCGTAATTTTATCACGCTATACCCTATCCGGGTTCATGTTAAGACTGTACCACGGAATAGTGGACTGTACCTAAATAATAGGCATGATGACAGTAATTGAAAATCACTAAAATATGGTATTTTCTTAGTGCATTTTCAATCATAGAATTCGAAAATTGCTCATATTTTTTTATTTAGTAAGGGATTATTATTTATTTTGATAAAACTAAACTGAAAAATACGGACGCCCGCCATGATATGTTAAACACCAATCAGAGCGCATGACGTCACGTGTGTATAAACAAATAACCATAGCGGCCATTACCACAGATTACAGAGAAAACTTACGTACTGAACGAATAGTAAGACAGGGATAGAACCATGTTATCTGTCAGATCTTCATACGTCATTGTCCCGCTGTCTCGCTCGCACGGCCGCGCAAGACTTGTAAACTTTTTAATTTATGTTCATTCAATGAGCAATTGAGCGATCTAGGTAGCAAACGTCAAAGGTCTGCGTTATTTTTATACATACGTGACGTCACTCGGGACGCCATGACACTGACAAGCGTTTTAGCGCCAATTTGAAATTTAAAAACTAAAATGCATTTTTCTCCTACTTAACGTTATATTCTCTTGAAAAATCTTATTCGTTGTACATAATTAATGTTTCTAAACATTATAGAACAGTTTTTCAAAATGTGTCATCATGCCTATTTTAAGACCACATGTACACTTGGAACGCTATAAACCATTTGAATTTGAAGCGGAGGACTTCGTCTGTTCCGCTTACTTGTTTAACAAGCAGTTTTTTCATTTTGGGATGGCCCGCCTAGATATGTTAGTCTAACGCAGAGCCCATTTAATGTAATTTACATAGCCTCTTCTAGGGATAGCTATAACATTATACCATTAGTATGTTATAATCCCTGGCTCGGAAATGGTCCAACTTAAAGCCCGGTCTAACTGTTACAATAACTGTAACATATATATGACAAGTGCAATTTGCCTCGGCTTAACCACAAGGTCGTGGGTTCAGACTCCGTAGGTGGTTGCTTGTACTGCGGATATTTTAGAAAACTATAGAAAATTACGACCATAAATGTTGATGACCAGTAGCATTTAGACGCAATAGCCAAAAAAGGAATAACATTAACATGAACAGGTCGACCTAGTTGACTCCTTCCTACGAAGCTGGTGGCCCTAAGTTCGAATCCCGATTAGGGCAAATATTGCAAATATTAGTGACGACCGCTTTAGCCTAGTTGGTAGTGACCCTGCCTACGAAGCAAGAGGTCCTGGGTTCGAATCCCGGTAAGGGCATTTATTTGTGTGATGAGTACGAATATTTATTCCTGAGTCATGGAAGTTTCCTATGTCTTTAAGTATTTATTTATCTACATAAGTATGTTTATCGTCGTCTAGTACCCATAGTACAAGCTTTGCTTAGATTGGGACTAGGTCGATCTGTGTAAGATTGTAATATTTATTTATTATAGTGGTAAGTACAGTCACGGACTTTAAATTGTTGAACTATTTAGAGCTCACTTATAAATGTTATACTGGGCTTTCAAAGCTATTAAAAAACCATAATTAGTTGTCTCCAAAATAGCTTAACAATTAAAGTCCTTGACCCTACGAGTATTTGTTCACGAGCCTTTGATGTTTTTAAATATATATGGGTAAGGCCGTTATTTCTTGTTCCTGATTAAGACGCCGCAGTAAGCTCGGCCGAATTTCACCTTCCCATACAAACGTAGTTACGCTCTCATTTTAAAACTACGTGTTGGATTGTGACGAAACTTTGCATATACAATGACATGAGGTATATCTATGTCTGTAATTAGTTTATATGGTTCCAATTTATAAAACAAAGTAAATACAGCAAAAACTTGTTTTGTATGAAAAACTTAAATTCGCTGTATATTTTTTATTTTGGTATCTGAAGCTACGTAAACTAATTTCAGACATAGATATACCTCATTTCATTGAACATGCAAAGTTTTGTTACAATCCAACACGTAGTTTTAAAATGAGAGCGTAACTACGTTTGTATGGATAATCGAGCTTACTGCGAACTCTTAAGCAGTTTATACAGTGTGTTGCGAATATTAGTAGTACATTTATATGGCGAATCGGCGTAACACACTGGAATTGTTTAGTCAGGAATAAGAAAAGTATGTATTTCTGAATATAAGTAACTATGCATATCAGCGTCCATAACACAAGCCTTATTAAACTTACTGCAGGACTAGATTCAAAGTTGAAAGCGGACGAAGTCACGGCCTAATACAAGTATGGTATAAATAACTACCAAGTACAGGCTTCATAATAAGTAACCGTTCTCACATTGAAATAGGTATAAAAGAAGGAGAATGGAAACAAAGGTACATTTATTCACAAACACACAGGACACACATCATATCAGCCCAAAAGACGGCCACTGCTGGACATAAGCCTCCCCCGGAGAGTGTCAAAGTGACACATATTAAACAATAACCCACACCAAGCAACAACAGCAAGAAACAACAAAACAAATTCTGTAAAAAAAAAAATTGGTACTAGCTTATATTGCCCAATGTACTTTTCTGTATACCATCATCAACTACTCATTGAGACTATTCTAACGAGCCCAAACTCAACGGGGTTGCGTCGTTTAATTACGGAGTTCCTATGGCCACCTTCCAGCTCCATCATCAGATCAGCTCTATGTTATAATAATATTGCATTTTCATCCGCTTTAGATAAAGATAAAGATCTATAAAGATAAAGATAAAGATCTTTATACATGCATGCAAAATTTCAGCCAATCTAAGACCGGGAAGTGAATCAAATTTAACTTGCAAGATTTGATTACAGACAGACAGACAACGGGACAGGTGAAACGAAATAAAAGCTTGTTATAAGCAACCACACCACAACAAAATATAACGTAGGTATAGATATAAAAATAGGTCTAAGCAGCAATTAATTAAAAGGTAAACCTATCTTTCGAAATCATTTATCTTATTTAATGAAATTGCCTCGATAAGTCCCTCTCCTAGCGCCTTTTCCTTGGAATAAATTACAGGGTACTAACCCCAGGGAGCACTCGAGTGTCGTGTGTCGTGTGTCGTCGTGAGTGTGTGTTTGTTGGTCGACCAAATAAGAGCTACATAGGTACATGTTTTTATGTGAACCTTCTGAGCTAACCGATGACACACCAGAGGCCGTTCGGAGCGTTATTTATTGACGAATTGAAAGTCATCATCGTTATCCTCCTTGCAATTTCCCGGTTCTGCCCCAAACTCTTTGTCTTTGTCTGGGTCCGCTTTGAAACTTAATCCCAAGATTTGGTAGGCATGAGAAGGCACGAATTGAAAGTATTGAGACCATATTTGAAGACGTTGGTTCATGCGCATTCCCTTACGTAAGCTTATAGCCAAGTGTGTGTGAGCTAAACGCATGGTTACTTCATCGTCATCATCAGCAAACACTGATAGGAACTGTCATTCTCCTATGGACCTGATGATTGGAGGGGAAGTTCTCGAGTGGCGACCACGTATCTAGCGGAAAGCACATTTCGGGTAAACCCCCAATATGTCGACTGACGACCCGCTAAATGCCTGTGTACGGGTAGCACTGAACCGGTCAATGTGGCACTCTTTGGGGGATGTGTCCAGTATATATTTAGAAGCTTTTTATTAGTTTGATCTGCTTGTCAGTTGGAGGCAAATCTTGGAACTGAATTTTGACCAGTTGACCTCAAGCGATTGAGTTGAAATTTGGGTTCTAAGTAGGTTTATAGTTTGGATTACAATTCAATATTATGGTACTATCGAGCTGATCTGATGATGAAGACAGAAGATGGCCATGGGAATTCAGTACTTAAACGACGTAAACATCGTGTGGAAACCGATATAATCCTAATAAGTTCTAGGTTTCCTCTGGGTTGGAAGGTCAGGTGGCAGTCGCTTGTGTAAAACTACTGCATACACCAAATCCTGGGATTAGATGCCAAAGCTGACCTCGGGCTCCTTTAGGCCAACCGGGAAAAAAAACTCTAGGTGAATGGGATGATGAATAAAAATAAATCAGGAGCATTATCGAACCCTGACTTTTATCTGCAAATGACATGAATAAATAGGGACAGAAAAGTTTTCCTTCTCTCCGTCTTCCTTGCCTCGGCTTTTCCAGAATAAATTACTGTGGGTTACTAACCGAGGCGTTCGAATACCTCGGAATTATGGGCCAACTTGTTTTATTTTATTACGATACTTTAAGACAGATATGAAATTAAAACCTTGAGTTATTGTTTAAGTTATATTACGGAATTAAGTGGTTTTGAAAGCTTTTATTTTCAACCACGTTTTTAAGTGGTCAAAGCAAAGTATTTAAATAGTATGCAAGATTTTAAAACTGTTTTCATCCATCAGCACCTCAGATTGTAGATATGTTCAAAAGCACCAATTTGTCTACAAAAACTAGAACGAAAATCTTACTCTCTCAGTAACTGGACTAGACTAAGCAGGTCCCACTCCTTATCCCATTTGAAACACAAACACTAATGTGAATAGATGAAGTACACTGAACTTAATAAAATAATACTGCCTTGCCAGGTAAAAATAGACTTTAGTTCCATAGATTGAAAGTTAAATCTATTTAGCCTAGCACGACATGTCATTCCCAGAACACCCGTAAACAAAAGAGCATCTGGAAAAATCCAATAAAATTCCTGAAACAATACAACGTAGTGTAAGCAATAAAGAATCTAGTCTGCTTGAAAATGGCCGTTTATAAGCTCTTTTTGAAATTCGAACAGTGTTTTATATTAGCCAATGAGAACGCGCCTCGCGGGACGGTGATTGGTCGCCGTTCCATTATCATCTTGCGGCGTCGCTCCTATTGGTCGAGGGCGATGACCTTGTTGCCTTGAACTCTGTTTTAATCAACGGAGTTTTCCTGTACTTCAGATGATGGAAATCGTTAAATACATTGCTGTATTTCAGGATTGCTTATCTTTAGAGGTCGCGGTGCAGACGCTCGCTGTATCTTACATCTCTGATGTAACAGTCCATTCAACTCTCATAATTAAATAAGCAAGTATTGTAATCGAATTAAACTTACGTGAATCATGTTTAAAGTTATAGAAGGTATAAATAACACCGCAAAAAAAAAACATGTAGTACGTTTCAGTATGGGACTTTTTCGAACTCTCCGACTTTTATCATCGCCCTCCTAGCTGCATTCTGACCTTCCAAGCCAGAGGGAAAACCAGACCTTATTGGGATTAGATAGTTTTTTAAGCTAACGGTAAATATTCCGCCAGTTCCGTAAAACTCTATTGGTACAAGCCGGAATTCGAACCCACGATCGCCGCGTGCCTGAACCACTAGGCCTCCCGCCTCCGTAGTTATTTTTTTTAACTTTCCCGAAGAAATCAAATACCCGTGTAGTGTCGAGTTAGAACTTCACCACCCCCTTTATTCCCGTGGGTGTTGTAAAAGTCGACTAAGGGATATATGGCTATATGGCTATGGTGATAGGTTGCTAGCCTAATGGCTATCAGTGCCATATCACATTTTGACAATATTTTATACCCACATTTATGCTAAAATGGGCGCTGGAACATACGTTTCATGTGCTCTGCCTACCCCTTTTGGGAATAAAGGCGTGAATTCATGTATTTAATGTATGTATGTATCAAATACCTCTCTTCACGCAGATATTTATTATATATGTCTATACTCCAAGTTCAAGCAAGTATACATAAGTGTTTTGTTGGTTTTCAATCAATTCCAACAATATTTACCCAGTTATTTCGTTTACTCCACGCAGATGTGTATTATACATATATGTGTATACTCCTAGTTCAAACCAGTATAGTGTTTAATTGGTTTTCAATTAATTTGTCAGTTATTTCGTTAGTTACTGCAATATATTTACGAGGCTAAGGGCCTGTTTCACAATCGCCGGATAAAGTTATCTGCCAGTTAAAATTATTGCTATCCTTTTCTCCCGTCATATAAAAGAAAAGTGACAGCCAACATTTATCTGACATATATGATATATGATATGTTTTAACAGGCCCTTAAGTAAGCATTTTTTAGAACCATCTACGCAAAAAGTACATCTATTATTATATTACCAGCGAAAGAAAAAAACCATAGAACCAAAGTAGCGCTGCAAAATGGCGCCACAGAATGGACGCCATTGCCATTATGCGGGGATGGGGGCGGGGTGTCAAAACGATGCCAGGCAGCCTTTTAGTTCGATCATGCGCATACCGGGTTTTAGACACGTGTTTGGATAGAAACAGGAGCTCGCATTCTGGTTTTTTTCGTTCCCTGATCATTACTAAAAAGGGTATTTTTGCAAGTGTACTTCTTATAACAAATGCATCTGTAAAAACCATCTACAAGTTTTATACGGCTTTTTTACCCCGCAAGCAGGCCCATTGTTTTATAGAAAAACAGCAAGATAGCTAGGTACGTACGTAACCTAAGCCTAACTGTGACCTAGGCAAGCGGGAAGCTATTGTTACACGAATACGCCTGTCTGCGCCGAGCCATGCGGGCAAAGCCTTAAAGCCTACAGAGAATACGGGGATTTTCACGCTGTCCCAGTAAACTACGCTCTTTTACAGGGTGTAAAGAATGGGTACATTTTGTATAGGGAGGCGTTAACTGTGTTTAATACACAAAGGCTTATTCGAGATCGCTTGTGAAGCATCATACTATAACATAATGTGTTTTTTTTAAATACAACGGTAGCAAACAAGCATACAGCCTGCCTGATTGGAAGCAGAACGGCTATAGACACTTGCGACATCAGAGGAGTCGCAAACGCGTTGTCAACGCGTTGTGTATAAAGATACACTGTGTTTTTTTAACCGTCTCAGAGCCGAAGCCCAGTTAATGTATACATTACAACGAACTTAAAAAAAGTTTTTTTTAGTTTTTATTTTTTGAAAGATTTTTTTAAATGCATAAAATATTGTTTTTTTTGTATTAATATTATTTTTAATCATCCAGCTGAGTGACCGCAGTGTCCGCTAGCCGCCATCTTATGAAGATAGGTACGAACTCTAACCGGGTGAATGAACTTCGCTCCGTGCGCCATAGAGAATTTTTCAAACTTAATTTAACTTTTATTACGAAAAACAACGAAAAAAAATTTTTTTTCAACGAATGATTAGTACCTTTTGGATACTTTCAGTGGGCTTCGGCTCGAAGACGGTTAAAAAAACACGTTGTAGAGTAGAGCCGCGGGTCAACTTACGACGGACGTCTCGGCGACGTCACGCGTATACATATAATCTCCTCCCATCATAATTAAGGACCCCTGAGACCAAAGAATTGATTATACGATTTGAAAAAAAAAGGGCTCTGAAAAACCTAATCGACTTAAGCTAAAATATGTTGCAGCCCTCCAATGCCCAATGACCTGGAAAAAGGACCGATAAGTGGTTGTAATCAGCCTCTGGTGAGCCGATCCGGTCACTAAATTTTGCTGTAAAGTACCCTTTTACGTCGTTACATATTTCAACTTTTAGCATAGCTTTATTTTTTCGGTTAGGTTCATTCAAGGCCAACTCGCGTTGAGTGAACGATATCCGCTACGAAGCGGAAAGATTCTTCTATGCGCTACGACGTAGCACATGTAGCGTTGTTTGGAATGGAACTAAGGTCGTGTGTGGGTGAGGACCAAATTCTTGGCCAGTAGTTGGCCTGGTTAATCGTTAGTAGTTAAAAAGTTTCGTTGTGACTAAAATTGCCATAGAATTATATGGTAGTTGGTTATCATAAGACGGCGCGCTGTGCCGCAGCGAGATGACTATCCCTCTCTTTCTAATTAGAAAATTTGTGTTGTATTCCCAAAAGAGGATAGGCGAAACAAGAATATTTCAGAGCCATTTCTAGCAAAAAGATGAAAAAAAAATGTGCTAGGTTGCTAGCCCGATGTTCATAACGCCAATGACACATTTCAACCATGTTCAAAGAGTGGACCCATACTACGCTCTTAGGAGCCATCCCCTTTAATAAATAATAATTTATTGAAAAAACTTATTGGTAATGTTAACAATGTGCTTGCGTAATACTTATTACATGTGTCTGAACTAGGATGATGTATTGATGTCTCAGACTAAGATTATAATGACACACTAATTAGTGCAATTGTGCACAAGAAAGGTATATAATATAATCGTACATTTAGAAACAATTGGAACATAAAGCATAATTGCCCCATTATGGAACTGTTAGGTAACAAAACAGTCTAAACATCAAAATATTTAAATGATTTAATTCCTAGTGTTTTATCTAGCACTTCAAATGAAATGTAAAGTACTTATACTCATGCTAATTAAAATCACACCTAAATTACATCACATGAAAACCGTGAGAAGGGTGTCGTTTGCCCAAACTTAGTAAAGTTATTTTTCATCACACCTGGCCATAATGCGAGTTTTACTGCACGCTGCGCGTACGGGAAAACTCGCATTGTGGCCAGGTGAAGACGTAAAATTTTGTACTCAACACGGGCGGTAATTCGTAAAGCCCCAGAGCGCATATTTATGGCCCTCACCTTCGGTTCGGGCCACAAACGCCTGCGATCTGGGCCATTCACGAATTCACCGCCCTAGTTACGTAATGTACTATTAGAGCCTTTAAAACCTCGCACATTGTACCCGAACACAACGTGACCTACGCAGAACGACAACAACGCTCCCTGTCTTCAAAATGGCCACTGCACGCCTATCATGAGACAGCGCGCGATCTCTCTCGATTTTTCTCGCACTATCCGTCTCTCTCTTATTAGAACACTTGGAACAAGAGGTATAGTGCGAGAAAAATCGAGAGTATGTCGCGGCCGTTTCATGATAGAAATCCTGGCAAAGCTACTGCAGTCGAGCAGTAAGGCGCGTCAATTGAAATTTTAAACCTAGGTACTCGTAGTTGTAAGCTCTTGCCACTCGGTTTTTCAAAAAAACAAATCATTTGATATTTCGCAGTAGCTTTGCCGTTAATGAAAACGTCGTGAGGAAACCGGTCTTTAACCGACCGACCAGGTGCAGTTTTCCCTTTGAGTTAGTAGGTCAGATGGCAGTCGCTTTGGTAAAACCAATACCTATGCCAAATATTGGGATTAGATGCCAAAGCGGACCCCGGGATCGTTTTAGCACTATCGGGAAAGATGATGATGAGGTTAATTTAGAACCCTCATAATCAGAACTTGACTTCAGCTGAACGACAAAGACCCTTTCTGTTTTCAAAATAATTACCCCAATAAAATGGAAACTAGGGAGCTACAGTTTTATTTTCATCATCGTCATTAATTTAAGAGTTATCCTGATTTATTTTAATAAAGCAAAATTAAAGTAAGAATCCATGGAAAAAGCTTTATATTACCCAAGCCATTTGAAATGCACATTTTCCGCCCACGTTTAATAACGATTACTCCATAAAAGGAAAATTAACTTCCCGACTGGAAACTTGTAATAGAAAGGCTCATACAAAACCTTTACGCTTAACTTCTTGAATGCCTGACGGCTGGAAGGATGGTGTTCTAGCGAGTTTAATTAGGAACGAAGTTTCCTGGAATACGACAGTAATGGCGGGGTTGTAGTTTGTCTAGTGCTGCAAATTGAATTTTGCTCCCGTAATAAACTCATCAGTTATCTAGGTGGATGCTGACTTTTTTATTGTTTAGTTTTAGTTAACCCTTACTTACTCTGCTTAGCAAAAAATATAAGTGGACATCGGGGACAATCTTATATACAAAGAAGGTGGATTTATTATAAATATTAGAAGACGGTTGTATATGTCACCGTAAGATTGTGAACACAGTCAGTTTACAATCTCACTCGCGATATTATAAACTGTCGAAAAATAGAGGCCGGGAAACGAAGGGTTGCAGGCCAAGTAGATATAGACGGATAGGGATACGCGGCCGGCAGCCCCGTTTCTCGTCGAGATTTGTATAATGCTTTTCTCAAACTTGTAATGGAGTTAAAATAAAAAATAGTCAATTCGTTTAATTCGTAGGTTAACACAACTAAATAGTACGTTTCTGAAGTGCCAATCCGCCAGCTCCAGCCCGCGCCCTCCGCCGCGCTCCCCGTTTAAAAACAAAACAAGGTTACTTTACAGGCCTAGGTGTGTAAGGCTGTATCAAATTCCTTTACATATTACATTCACTTAGTATTTCCGAACCTAATTTGAAGTAAGTCACGTCAACATTTCATTATTGCAAGTTTGAGAAAAACACCTTGTCATGCAAGCCGTTACTATGATGCCTGTATTAGGATTATAAAGATGACATTTGTATTCACTTTGTATTATAATCACGGCTATATTTTGTTCCGTGGAGACGTGGATAGCACGCAATGCCGTTTAGTATTGCCGGTTGACAGTCATCGTGATACTTTCGTAGGGAACTGGGTTGAATTTGCATTTTGCACGAGCAATATTGTAACTTGGAAAAACAATCGGTCTGTTAAAGCGATAATCATGAAAATTTTATGACTCAATTAATTTTGTTGTAGTGAAACGTAGATTAGGGGTTATTCAATTGAGCTAATATTTATTATTTATTTTGACTATACTATATTTTGTTGTTTTCCAAGAGCACGATTTTCTAGAAAGAAAAAAAACCGATGGTGGCGGTTTTATTTTCGTTGTTTGCCTCAGACAATACATAATTTAGCCACATTTAACCAATTCAAAATGACGGTATTTACCAGATCTATAATCTTTTAGAAGCAAACATGAACAAAGCTGCACAGATTTAGATATTTATCGTCGTTTGTCCAAAAGAGCCATTGTCGAAGAGTGTTGTGTTCTCGTTTTTCTCGCGGGAAGACATAAACGTGTCTCTTACACAGGAATGTGGTTTACCACAATTTAGGCATCTTCTTAATTGCCAGATAAGTGTAGATTGCGTTCGTTTTCAGCACAGTTGTACAGTGTGCACAGTGTGCACACTGTGCACAGTCGTATCATCCCTAGGTACAGTACGTATCTACTGATTGTAAGTATTGTAACACCCCAAAAACTCACTAACATAAAATACACGCGACATTTTTAACAAAGCCTTATTTTTCCAGTAATTTGTCCAAAACATTCCCAGCCATTGTCCCATTTCCACACAAAGGCACCCTCGCGGAGTGGTTACATATTGGCCGATGTCGGAACATTCCCGAAAGTGATTTATTTGATTACACTTTGGTTATTGATATTTCCTTTTTATTGTACAGTCGGCATTATATAGTTAGTAGCAGTCGAAAAAACCAAATATATCGAAACACGACTTTATTAATATTAGGAGTAAGGATGCATTACGATATACAGAGCGTTTTTTTAACCGTCTTAGAGCGGAAGCCCAGTTTATGTATACATTACAAATTATACATTTTAAATGAAAGGAAAAATTTAAAAATTTAATGCTTCGAGCCGGATTCGAACCGGCGACCACAGGCATTCATGGCCCGTCGCTACTAACCAACTGAGCTATCGGAACAATCTGGTTCGGGCACCAAATCCTTCAATCAGTTCCTTCATACAACGCCTGCCCGCAATTTATGATTTTCGTAAGCAGCGTTACTGCTCAAAAACAAAAATTAATTTAGTATGGGGTAGCGCGTCGTTACTGACGATTTCTCAATATAATTTGAGACGTTGGTGCCGTTAAGAAGCCCAAGTCTTCTGGTAGATGTCGCTACACGCCTCCCTAAGGCGTTGTATGAAGGAACTGATTGAGGGATTTGGTGCCCGAACCGGATTGTTCCGATAGCTCAGTTGGTTAGTAGCGACTTGCCATGAATGCCTGTGGTCACCGGTTCGAATCCGGCTCGGAGTATTAAATTTTAAAATTTTTCCTTTCATTTAAAATTTATAATTTTCGTTAGCAGCTTTACTGCTTAAAAACAAAAATTACGTTACAAATTACTTGAAACAAGTTTTTTTTTCTTTTTTTTTGTTATTATTGTTCTTTTGTATTAATATTAATTTTAACCATCCACCCGAGAGACCGCAGTGACCGCTAGCCGCCATCTTTTGTAATACTAACTCTAACCGGGTGAATGAACTTAGCACCGCGCGCCATACAGGATTTTTCAAACTTAATTACCGTTTATGACTAAAAGATTAACTAATTTTCTCGGTTAAAAAAACACGTTGCATTTGGCTACTTGTGCCGCTTGTAACTATATGATGCTGACTGTACAGGGAAAAGGGAAATGGAAGTCTAGTATTGAATAAGCTATGAAATAGGGATAAAAAGATATAAAGGTGCCACCCAATCAGATAATAGAGGGATATATGTAGGTCTGTGTTATTGGCGTTTCGTTTTACGCATTAAGGCGTTGATACACTAGAACATTCACTTGTAATGAGCATTCTTGCTATTGGGACATTACAGGTAAAGGCTCTCAATCTAAACAGGAGCGTTTTAACAAGCATTCTAGCAAAACAGACACTGAATTTGCATCGAGCTGTTTGCCCAGCCCAGCAATAGGGGTGTAGAGACTAAATAAAATAATTTTACGTCACACCTGGCCCATAATGCGAATTTTACTGAGCGCTGCGCGTACGGGAAAACTCACATTGTGACCAGGTGAAGGCGTAAAATTTTGTACTCAACACGGGCGGTAATTCGTAAAGCCCCAGAGCGCATATTTATGATAATATAAACACCTGCGATCTAGGGCATTCACGAATTCACCGCCCTAGTTACGTTATGTACTAATACGTCACACCTGGCCATAATGCGAGTTTTACTGCACGCTGCGCGTACGGGAAAACTACTAAAGGAGCCCGGGGTCCGCTTTGACACCTAGTTTTACGAAAGCGGCTGCCATCTGACCTTTCAACCCAGAGGGAAAACTAGACCTTATTGGAGTTAGACCGGTTTCCTCACGATGTTTTCCTTCACCGAAAAGCTAACGGTAAATATTCCGTGCATAACTCCCGAAAAACTCATTGGTACGAGCTGAGTTTCAAACCCACGACCGCTGCTTAAAAGCCGCATGCCAGAACCACTACGCTACCGTAGCTCACACGACACGTCGTCAAAGGGCTTTAGTACGGTTAAAAAAAAAAGTTTTTTCTTTTATCCTATGAAATTGTTATATTTTTATGGTAGACAATTTTCTTATATTACTGCACCTAATTAGATAATACCTTGTTTATATAGATATAATAGGTTGTACTTACAAATACAATGGCCATAGGTCACAAAGGGTCACAAGTGCCAAAGGTTGATGACATGGAGACATGTCCTTATGGCACAGATGCCACATTTTGAAAGTCGATTCGCGCTACACAGGTACCTACCGTAGTTTTAAGTTATTTCATTACTAATCTCTCAAGTTCCAAACTAACAGAAACCAACTGTCAAACTAAACCAATCAGAGAAGCATAACATTAAAGCAAATCCAACTCCCGGCCAATACATTTGGCATCTCGCTCCAATCGATACCTACCGCATATGCTATGCGACACAGCCTGTCACCTCACCACTCAAATCCATTATGACCTGAACCTAGGTTCCTTACAAGTATACGCGATCAGAGCTCAAGCTTATTCTGGTTGCCCCGACTTCGGTAACGGTTGCGAATGCTGGCGTTGGCACTTGAGCAGATCTGGCAGCGAACTAGCTGACTTTGCTGCCATCAAGTTAAATTGAAACTTAATATAATAGTATAAGGTAGGTTTTTGTACGAGTTGTGATTCTGCGTGGTGAGGTGAATTGGTGATATTCGAATGGATCAAGTTTGATTGTTCTGATAACATAAAGTTCCTGGAACGAAACGTTATTATATGATATATTTGATTAAGTTAGGTCAGTTTTGCCGATTGCTTACGTGGATTCGGTCATTGAAGGGCAACTTGGAAAAACTTAATTTTTTTACCATTCCATTCAAAATCCCATTTCAGTTTGATACCAATGGGTGGGACTTACAAGAAATAGCCGTTCTAGTGGAACCTTTGGGTTGAGAACTTAAATTATAAACAAGTTAGAAAAGTTAAAAATCAGCGACATTTTAATTTCAAAGTTAGTTCATTTCGAAACTAGCTGAACCAATTTTGTGGAAACGTAGCTAAGAACCATTTACATCTCGTCAGCTTTCGGACACAAAAACCGCTTTCAAATCAGTCCGTTCGTTTAGGAGCTGCCACAGACTGACACACAGATACTCAGACACATAAAAACTTATGACACCACTCTTTTTGCGTTTTGACTAGGAAAAGATACAATTTTTCCTTGCCGACTGTACGGGCATTCCACTGTTTTAAAACACCAAATAAACACATTCACATTAAACATGTATTTAGCATTCGCACTGCGGTAACTACCGGCCGAAGCAATAGGCACTAATAATGCACTCACTCAATACACTTACACGACTTTTCTACTCGGCAGCATTATACGCTCGAACTCAAAACGGGGCAAGTACACCGTTTTCATAGAAACATACTGGATTTTTCCTCTAAAATAGAAAGCCAGCCTAGCGGCAGTGCTGCACTGCATACGCTAGGCTTTTAAAAAGTCGTATTCCAAGTATGTCACTCGTATAGAGATCCGACGTTCTGTTACGGCATGCCTAGAGGTTGTTAACTCTTTACTTTTGAAATTTCGTATTGCAGTATGTCACTCGTATAGAGATACGACTTTTTGTCATGGCATGACTAGAGGTAGTTAATCCTTTACTTTTAAAACGTCGTATTGCAGTATGTTACTTGTATAGAGATACGACTTTTTGTCATGGCATGACTAGAGGTTGTTAATCCTTTACTTTTGAAACGTCGTATTGCAGTATGTCACTCGTATAGAGATAAGACTTTTTCTCATGGCATGACTAGAGGTTGTTAATCCTTTACTTTTGAAACGTCGTATTGCAGTATGTCACTCGTATAGAGATACGACGTTCTGTTATGGCATGACTAGAGGTCGTTAATCCTGTCAGCTGATGCGCTCCTAGTGCATAACGACGAATGTTCATACAGTTTTGTGGGCAGTTAAGACCTTTTAGTTATAGAGTATTGGTGTCATTTAATAGGTTAAGTTTGCATTTAAGGATAATAAGGTTAGTCTAACGTTGCATAATTAAGTAGATGGAACTTAAGTGGCTTGGTCTATAATGGCTTAGTCGATGTCTAGGCCAGGGGTGATCCCTAAGTAGAATGAAGTTTCACCGCCCACTGTATATGCTTTGCCTTAAGAGGGTATCCTAGCAGCATTTTTCCATACAAACGTATTCCCCTATTTCCTTCCTGGTTTATCCCTCTAGAGGACTCGTTTTTTTTTATAAAATCTAGGTCTACTGTATGTATGCCCCTGTCATTTACTTTTTCCCAAAAAATAATTACCAAAACAGATACGAATTTTCGAAAACATAAAAAATACCCCATTTTTACTGTCATATTTAGATGACTACCAGACAAATATGAAAAGATTTTACGTTAAAATAAAATAATAGAAACAGATCTGCTCTTCCTCTAAATTTCGACACCAAACATAATTGAATCGGCGCAGGTTTGGCGGAGAAAACAGGGGAATACAAAGCATCGATCTGGTCAAGATTTTGTAGTGAAAATCGGTCTGAGCTGCAGTTGTCCCTATCGCACATTGATAGCCGGTCGCTTGGGCGCAACGCGACGGCAATAGTTTGTACAAATACCTATTTCTCAATTTTGTCGCAGACCGACTACGCTCTTAAGGCGATGCCTTGATTCGAGTCGACCTTGCCCCCTTGACAGAGACACGCTTATGCCTTCAACGCATGAGAAACAGAGAATACAACACTCTTCAGGAATGGCTTTTTGGGCAAATTTCGATAAATACCTAACTTAGTGCTGTTTTATTTATAAATTTCATTAAGTGAGATTTTAATGAGATAAAATACTATAGTATTAACTTGATTCTCTCGTAAAATAATGTATTGTTTGAGTAGGCTGAGTAAAAAAAGAAAAATAAAGACCCAACTTTGGATTTTTTTTTCTATAGAGGAAAGTTCATGTATCGATTAAGAGTTCGCAGTAAGCTCGATTCTCCATACAAACGTAGTTACGCTCTCATTTTAAAACTACGTGTTGGATTGTAACGAAACTTTGCATGTTCAATGAAATGAGGTATATCTATGTCTGAAATTAGTTTACGTAGCTTCAGATACCATAATAAAAAAATACAGCGAATTTAAGTTTTTCATACAAAACTAGTTTTTGCTGTATTTACTTTGTTTTATAAATTGGAACCATATAAACTAATTACAGACATAGATATACCTCATGTCATTGTTTATGCAAAGTTTCGTCACAATCCAACACGTAGTTTTAAAATGAGAGCGTAACTTTCTACGTTTGTATGGGAAGGTGAAATTCGGCCGAGCTTACTGCGGCCTCTTAAATTAGATCAACAATAGAGTCAGGAATCATTTATCTGAAAATCAGGCCTCATTGTTTCTTAATCTAGTCAACGGCGTTTCAAAGCACGCGATAATTTCCAATTCAGTCAAGGGCAAAAATATGTATCGATTTAATCCTCTCATAAATATATACCGAAACCTTAATCCGCTGACATAAGAGTGATGGTACATATTTATAAATAAGTTGTATACCCCTGGGAGAAGGGGCGCTACTAGGAAACGAAAACGAAATTCTTTCGTGTATCTCCCTCTCTGTCGCTCGAATAAGCAAGTGCGACAGAGAGAGATACACAAACGAAGTTCGTTTTCGTTTCACGGTAGGGCCTCAGGCCTTTAAATACCGCTATTTTCGCATAGCGCTATCGTTTATAACGTCATTATTTAAAAAAAGCGTTATACTCAAAGCGATATTTTACGCGCTGCATAGCGGTATCCATTATAACGTTATAAATCTAGACCAATGTTATATTATAACTAGGGCCCGGAATTTTGCGTGCGGTTTTGAAACACTCGAACGGAGAGAACACGAATGTTTATCGACATATCGATAAATCATACATAATAATCGTAAAAAATGTTTGGTTAGATGTTTAAAGTATAGTTATGAAATACTAATGTAAAATTATATTTTCTCGTTTATTACCTATATCAAATGGTAGGTGAACAAGCACTCAGGCTATCTAGCGTTATGTAGTCCGGAGGGATGTGTACTGCCCCCGTTACGAAGAAGGGCGCTTGTCACATGAAGTCGAAACTGAGAAAAAAATTATAAAGTTAATTAAATGGTAAAAAATCTGCTGTTTCCAAATGAAAATAGATAGAGACGTTCTGTAAAGGCTTTCGTTAGGTAAATACCTTGTGCACATTTTAGTTTTTAGTAATTCTATAATTTATTCTTATTTATTTTATTTTCCGCGTTTTTCCTTTTCATCTTAGTAAAAAAATGTTTGGAAAATACGAGATACTTAGTAAAAAAGGCACTAGTCACCATTTACGTCCTTTTAACTAAGCCCAATTAAGTCTTTACCAGATATTACTCCTATTTATCCTTAAATAACGGACGCATGTAACCAATAGCGTCTTTTCAATGATTTAATTGATAATTGACTGATTTGACTTTACTCACATAAAAGTCACTTCTACATGTTCTGTTTTAATTTAACATCGGTTTGCAGCTACAATTCAAAAAATATTATTTTTTAGAAAACTCTTGTACCATCGACAAAATTGAATCCTGACCCACCATGGAACTTTGTTACAATTAACTGACATATTAACCTCATATGATCGTATGTATGTTCGTTAATTGTAACAAGGTTCTATGGTGGGTCATGATTCAGTTGGTTCGATAGTACATATTAAAAATAAAAAAACATGAAATAACGTACGAAGTAACTTTGCCAAATTTACATATATTAAAATGACGTGTGATGAGATCCGTAAAACTGCGTTAAGAAACACATTTGGTCATCAGCATCATTTAACTATTTGGTACTAAGTATTTGGAATGTGTAATTCAGCGTATGGCAAAACATGGGGACTGAACCCAAAGGTACTGAAGTGGATCTACACCATGATGGTGAGACCCATATTATTGTACGGTAGCCTGGTATGATGGCAAGGACTTTAATGAGCACATGCAGAGATGCCCTGATAATGGTGCAGAGATCGGTATGCATGGCTATAACATGGGTGTACCACCCCTACAGCGGCGCTAGAAGTCCCTACTGGACCTACAGCCACTTCACATGGTGATTAAGTCAGAGGCGCGCAAATCGCTATACTTACCTACAGATTAAGAACCCTTGGACTGTGGAGTTGTAGCAAGCCAAAGACTAAGCACACAAACATGGCGACTGACGGTTTCTTAGACTTAACAAACATGGGATGCGATAAAATGCTACCCAAGTATGTATTATATATTAATAACCACACAACAAAAGTTCCATCCAGGCTGAATAGGCCGAAGGTTTAAAACCACCTAGGTCTGGTATCGAAGACAGTATGGTACACGGACGGATCAAAAATGGGATCCGGTACGGGAGCAGGCATTTATGCGAATGACTATACTAGTAGTGTAAGCATATGTAGTTTGGCAACCGCCTTCCAGGCGGAGACATTCGCCATAATGGCCTGTGTACAGGATAATTATAATAGACAGGCCCACCCGAGGGCAGACCATCTATATACTCAGTGACAGTCAAGCGGCCCTTAAAGCGCTTACGGCGCCGAAAGTGGCTTCTAGACTAGTCTATGATGGCGTCTAGGCACTGAACAAGCTTGGAAAGCACAATAGGGTGCAACTTTTTTGGATACCAGGGCACGAGGGCACATCGGCAACGAAAGAGCGGATGAGCTTGCCAAAAAGGGGTCTACAAATCACTTTGTAGGTCCAGAACCATTTATAGGACTCTCGCAGGGAACCATAATTTCGGCCTTTTGAAGCCTACACCAAAACCAAACACCAACACGAGGGGAGGAATCTAAGCTCTTCATAGAAGGAGTGGACTCGGGCTAGACTAACAAAAATGTATTCAAATGTTTACCAGTTGGTCGATCATGTAACGCATTGCACGCGCGTCAGGTATATGTAAAATGTCATTTTTTGTATGGAAAAATTACAGTTGAGTTGTCCTACCGCTCGTTTTAAACGTTACGTGCTTACCCCTCTGATTCTTATTCAAATAAAGTAAACAATTGAATAATATTACGAATAAAGTTACTGCTGTTATCGTGCATGGCAAAATAGTGTCCCTCATGTAGGCACTGTAAATAAATAAAAATATAACAGTGACGATCTTATAGGTACTTAAATAATCTCTCGCGAATAAAAAACAATATAACTTGCAACTTGCCTACACGCTGAGCTGCTCAGACGCAGGTCTCCCGGTGTCAAAGTTTCGGGCGTAACTGAACGAACATCGATTGAATTCCTCCCCACTTACTCTGCTTTTTAAAAAGATTATGGAAAAAAAGGACGCTTGTGCGTACTAGTGCCTTTTCTAAGAAGTATTATACTACAAAAATTAAGCTTAGAGCAAAATGTAGACGCAAGTACCACAAGAGCCCTGGTACTTTTGCAAAAGTACTTAATTTAAAAGGCACAAGGAGCCACTAGCGCCTTTTTTTTTGTTTCGCTTGCAGATGTGTCAAATATAATTAATGATATAAGTCATATGCGAAGTTGAAAAGGCGCTTGTGGTCACTAGCGCCTTTCTTCTGTTGAGGTAATGGCGGATGCGTCAATGTCAACAAGAATGCTTTTAACTTAAAACTTACTTAAAAAGACGCAGGTGACCACTTGCGTCTTTTCCACTTTTTATAAAACAGCAAATCATAAGTCGCGTCTTTTATTTTTTGGAAATGTTGTAAAGTGACAAAAAAAAATAGGCGCATATACGCACTTACGCCTTTACATTCCAGGTCTTCATTGTATTTCGGACAAACGACTTTTCAATTTAGTTTAAGGTGGTTTAAGTGAGGAAATGGGTGTATAAGCGCCCTTTTTTCTTATGGTAACTCTGTTTCTAGGCTTCCTAGGATAAAAAAAAAAACTCCCAGACGCGCCTTTTTTTGCTGATCACGGCAATGTATATAACTCAATTTTGACAAAAATGTGACATGCGCCCTTTTTCGTAACGGGGGCAGTGTAATCTGTTCACGTTATAGGTTTTCGTCAATATACTATAAAGAGTGATGCATGGTGTTTCGGACCGTCTCCGACACGACACTCCATTTTGAATAGAGAGTATCACGTGATCTTTGTTGTGAATAAAGAGTGAAGTGTCGAATGTGTCGTGTGAGACACCGTTTAGAACGGGTGCGTAACGATCGATATAAAAACTTTTGATATATTTTCACTGGATATAACGATTAAAGGATATAATGCACTTTTGATATAACATACATACATACATACATACATACATTCAAGCCTTTGATATAACAACATTTGATATATTCTCAAGTAATATAATTATCAACAGATATAATGAACTTGTAATATAACAACTATTCATCTAACAGTCATAACGTATAACGTACATGGGATATAACATTGTTCGATATAAAACTCAGTTAGTATAATGTAATATTGGCATAATCTGGAATATTTACTACTATTATTTCTTACCTAATTTACTCTAAGGCAGGTTGGTGTAGGTACGACGACGAGTAACCACTGACACACAACAGTATAATAGCCACTGATAATTGTAACAATGGTATTATTTGTAGGTTAGGTTAGGGTTAGCTTGTGTCCCCTAGAGCGGAAATAGGCACCCCGCGAAGTGGGGTGACGTCAACACGCTGGCGAACAGGTTAGATTTAGGTTAGGTTAATATAATTAACGTATATATATGTGAAAACAAAAATTGTATCATATAAAACATTATACCACTAATACTTATATCCAATATACATTATATCCATTAAACGTTACACTAAAAATGTATTATACTCAATATTTGAACATTATACGCCATGAAATTATACTGATTGTACCAAACATTTATTATGGCCCTTGAGTGATTATATCCAATGAAATTATACTAAATGTTGTTAAATCCAATGAAAGTATATCAAAGTTGTTATACCATTCATTACACACCCGTTTAGAACACTTAATCCTTAAAACAATCAGATGGATTAAACTTTCCTATATTTCGTACATTTTTCGTCACTGACCATTGAAAAAGCATAGAATGTATCATCGGAATATATCGATAAACGTCGGTGTTCTCTCCCTTAGACTTTTCCAAAACCGCACGCAAAATTCCGGGCACTAATTATAACGATACATGCTTAAGCGATATAATAGCTTAGTAACGTTATAGGGCTTATAGTGTGTCTTTTTCGCACTTGTGGTCTCGCTCATTCGAGAGCGTGGCTCGTATTTTAAAACGATATTATAACGTTATTCGACGGTCTAGTTTTCCCTCTGGGTTGGAAGGTCAGATGGCAGTCGCTTTCGTAAAACTAGTGTCTATGCCGGTTGTGTATTGTTTGCCCGACATTCATATACTATAATAATCATTTGCCTGAACTTCGCTTGCCCGAATTTCATTTGCCCGAATGTTTCGTTTACCATAATAGTTAATTGAGATACTCTTGTTTACCCGAATATTGGATGTCATAATGATACGAATGCCATACGTATTGTTTTCCAGAATATTGTTTGCAATAATATTATTTAATAGAATATTTAAACGCCATACTAAACATGCATTCGGATTCATCTTTGTTAATTTGCTGGATTTTCCGCTCTTTTATAAAAAAAATAACCTCGAAGACGAAAGCGGGAGCAAAGCTCCCGCTTCCGTCTTCTAACCTATCCGCGATTCGAGTCGGTTTTGCCACTAAGCCCCTGTTCCCTACTGCCTACTATACAACACTACCTTGGCATTAGGTAATCTCAGAGAAAAGTTAATTTTTTTTAGTGGCAAAACCGACTCGGATCGCGGATAGGTACGAGGTATTTTTTAAAAATATTAGACGCTGCATTACGTACCCACTTTATCACATAAGAATATTATGGATGTTGAGATGGATGGCACATGACATTATGGCATGTGATAGCTATGGATTACAATGATTATGGAAAAGGAGATTATTGATATTGATATTATGGAAAACAAAGATTCTGGCATATAATTATTATTGTAAACAATGAGTATGGCATACAAAATTATAGAAAACAACATTATGGCAGTTGTATATTATGGCAGATAAAATTCGGGCAAATGAAATTCTGGCAAGCAAGAGTATACCGTCTATGCCATGTCTTGGGATTAAGTGTCAAAACGGACCCCGGGCTCTAGGGATAGGGGGTGGGGTACATGGTCTTCTCAATCAAACATGTTTAAGGACCCTTACGATGCCCTAATCCATCGGTTGTAATTTGCTTGTCGCATTTGGAGGGAAGTAAACAAGCTTGATATTCTGTAGCTCAACACCTTTAGGGTGAGCGGGGCAGTTGTCAATTAATGGAATTATGCGTCTATATTTAATCTGAAAGTGATCATCTAGAGCTTTTAACCACTGGATGAAACGAAGGCCGGTCATCCAAGCTCGAGTTAGTCCATCATAAGTTACAGGGAACGATCTTACATTTTTGAAGCAACGTGGATTTTCCGCCTTACCAATTACTGGTAAACGCCACTTTTCTGACCCATCAGAATTGGCACAGGCCAGGACAGTTTATCTTTACTTGCTTTGCCACCATGACAAGTTTCTCCATTGAAAACATATAGGATTTATAAACCGAATTCGTCTGCAGCCGCTCGCCGCTGCCGCGAGAGACAACACGCGTGCGCTTGTAGGCGTATTAAACGGGATGAAGAATCGTATTAAGCGTTAAGAAATGTATGAGAACATGTCTCAAGTTGCAGGGGCTGACATAAAATGGCGTATTATGCGAGAAATCGTTTTAAGCGTGATCGTGTTAAGCGGGTTCTACTGTATTACTCTAGTTATTCACTTGTTGCGATACAATATTAGATTATATCAAGCATATTTATTGAATCGCATGGCATCTATGGAAAACAGAAACAGGATATCCTGTATATCCTGTTGTACATAAAAATAAAAAAACCTTTTTCTGAAGTTCTTTGTAATGTGTACATTAACTGGGCTTCGGCTCTAAGACGGATAAAAAAACACGTTGTATACAACTATATAATAATTGATCCTTCACCAAATTGATTGCCTTGTCACTAAGGGTGATCAGGCCCCGTATCATTGTCGGCCCTATCACATGATAAATGACAGGATAGAGCGTCCGTCACTGGCTGTCACCGTTCGATAGAATGAGACGCCGCTTCTATCTTGTTACTTATCGCGTGATAAGGCCGAACATAACAAGGGGTTAGGTCTTCTGGAGGCCCGTCGGCGTAGCAAGTTATGGGGCAATCCTCGACGATATGATGGATTGTTTGTTCTACGGCACCGCAGGAGCAAGTTGGGGATTCCCCCCTTCCGGAACGATGTTTATAGTGTCCAGTGGCCAGTATGGAGTTGGTTAACCCATTCACCGCCACGGCCCTCCAGCTTGAACGTACTCGACACGCCACCATACATTCATAAACTGCCCGGCCGCAATCACAACACGTAGACGTCATATGGCGCCGCTGACGTGCAAAAGATTTTGCCGCCCGCGTTGGATAGTTTCATGCATCATTTTGTTTTAACCAGTGTGTAAGATAATAATCTTTTAAAACATATTTAAGTATTAAAATGTATAAATTAAGAGAACATCCATTTACTGTCTGGGCAAACCAAATGAAGCCAACACAGACATTGAATTTGCTTATTTAACTAAGATTATAGGAACAAAGGAAATAAAAAGCTACTAATAATTCATAAATATTTATTGTTTATAATAAACTATCATCAACTAATTAATTATAACATTATTTTGCTTGTGATACTCTACGAAACATGCCCCTTGACATAACCCCGGTTGTCGTGGACATTTCGGACAAAAGTCGCCCGTCTCTACACGTTTGTTATGTTTCCTCCAACAGCACGCATCTTTTTCGTTTTAATCTGTTTGTTTCTGGGTGTCTTGGCAATTTGAATGATACGTGATAGTCTGATGGAGGACGCGGGAGACAATTGGCAATTTCCCGACTTGAAACCAATGCCCGAATAATATGTTTTCTGAAATCACACAAGGGCATTGGTTTCTCTCCAAATCTATTATATAGAGAGTGCGCGTTACATAGCATTGTACTAAATACATGCACTCCCAATTTCAAATACCACCTAAGGGTTTTATGTTCTGGGTTATAGTACGCCATCATTTGGTCGTGCTTATCTACGCCTCCCATATGTTTGTTGTAGTTAAGCACGACTCCAGGCTTGGCTTTTACATTATTATTGGCGGAAAGGTAATCCTGCCATTCACTATTGTGTTCCGTTGAAATCATTAGCACCTCTCTCCGGTCATTCCATTTCATTATACATACTCCTTTGTCATTATACATCGAGATTTTTTCATTTTTTGCTAACTTTTTTTTAATATTTCTGGCGGATTACCTTTCCTATTGGAACGTAGGGTTCCAGTGACATGGGTATTAGAATCTACTAAATAATTTGCCAAGTCGACGGAGTTATAAAAATTATCCATATACACTGAATGCCCTACGCCCAATTTCCCTTCTAATAAATCTTTCACAATCTTCGTTACATGATTTTTACCTCCTAATCGGGTATCGCATTTTCCCCCATACACAATCATTTTTATAACATAACCAAATTGATCTGTAAGTAAGTATAATTTTACGCCATATTTGTTAGCCTTTCCTTTCATAAATTGGCGGAAAGATAATCTACCACGCCACAATACAAGGGATTCATCTATACAGAGTACCTTGGCCGGGTAGTAAATATTGTCCATTATTTTATTAAACAAATTTACAAGACCTGAAATCTTATTTAATCGATTGTCTCCTGTAGTTTCATCATAAAAATTTATGCACCTTAAAATTAACATAAATCTGTTTCTTGACATATGACTACTGAAAAACTTAAAGTCAAACAATTCCTCGGTACTCCAGTAGTCCTCGTATTTATTGCATTTAATTGTTCCCATATGGAATAACAGACCTAAAAATACCCTGAATTCCGAAATGGTTACATCCTTCCATTTCGTAATTCTTGCGTATGCATTATTGTTCGCTTCTATTAATCGTATGGCATATCTATTTATGTTGTTGACTAAAAAAACTAGAAAAGTGCTAGTAAACAACATATCGAAATATTCTTGAGGTTTTTCCTTCCTAGTACCTCTTAATCCAGATGTCTCAATAAATTCCGAAACACTAGACGTTTTTCGTGTAAAGCTCCAATTTGCACTAACACCACTTTCATTCCTGTTTTCATTTGGCGGGGAAGAATATTCTTCTTCTTCCGAATCTGACGAAGAAGAACAGTGACCAAGTTGGATGTCAAACTCATCAGGAGAACCCTCCAAAAGACTGATCAGTTGAACTTCTGTCATCGTATTTTCACCTTCTATGAAAATAATAGTCCATAATTAATTATATGTCGATAATTAATTACAAGTGACTATTGTTAACTTTCTCATGGGTTTATAATCTGATTTTATGACAAGCTGTTTTATATTTACCGTTTTGTCACGAATAAATGCTTTCTATTCTATATTTTAAAAAACAAGTATGAGATTTGATTCAAAAAAATTAAAACAGTTTTACTGATAAAATGGGTTGAAATTTCACCCCTTTTAATATGTACACTTTATAGAATCCACCCTGTATATTTATAATAAGAGAATTTAACCTCCGTTTTAGACTATTCGTTTGCTCACAGACGGTTTAATAACGAGAATAACATATTTCTGTTACCATACATACAATACATAAATCTCAGGCTTATCTTTCCCTGACCGTACAACATTTAATATATGTATACAAATTTACAATATTTTATTTAAGACTTACCGGTATATGCTGAAGCCGTCTCCAACATTGAGGTAAGATCGTGATCCATGTTTTCAACAGCCAGGTCAGTCGTGTGATGCTGGTTCGGAGCACAAATAGTCACAGCCGGGTCGTTCGTGTTAGGCAGGTTCGGAGTAAGGGTATGGATAGCCGGGTCAGTCATATTAAACGGGTTCGAAATACCAATATCCATAGTCGGGTTCATTGTACAAAGTAAAGCACACGCAAAACACAGAGACACAACCGAGATCTGGTTTAGTCAACAGGCAAGCCAAGACTGAAGACTATTTTATTTTATACTATTGGCATAATGTAATAATAACTTCAAAGTGCTATAGCGGAACTTTCCCTACTCAGAACCAAGGGATTATCGGTCTATTGTCACTGAAGAATCGTTATCAGTAAGTTGCGGTCAGCTTTGTTATCGTTGCAGCTGCAAATTACACGACAAGTCTTAAGACTAAATTCACATTGTTTATAGGACTCGCCCTACACACAAACAAAGGATTATCGGTCAGGTGTCGCCGAAGAATCAGTGAGTCATTATGCAGCGGTCACATCAAAGCTTATAGGGAGAAGTTAAATTCTGTTATCGTAGCAGCTGCAGTTGACATGATAAGTCTTAAGACGAAATTCTCATTGTTTATGCGTGCTATTGTTTTTACAAACAAATAATTCGTTGCAAAATATTATTCTAGTTTTTTTTTATTTGCAACTGTATTGTTATCGCTACCTACTACTAAAGTTTGTTATCTTGGTTGCTGCTAAAATGGAACAGTGCCGTCCATTACCATTTAGTGCAGCAAAATGTGATAACTCAAATTAGATATAAAGAAATATGGACTTAGTTCACTTGACTTAAGGTTTGAAATTGATAAACACAAACGCAGTGCCGAATATTTACCTGCCTCCGCAAGCCATTTCACAACACAGTGTTGTGATGTTTAAAAGTATTGAGAATTAAGTTTATTATACATTTATTTGATACTATTACGTGATTTGCATTAACGCTAAAGGCTGGAAATAACAATGGAATATAAAAACGTAAGCAGACACGTTTAGTCACGACCTATACTTTTAGGGCCATAAAAGTAGACTTTCTAAATTTAACTTTATAAAACGAAATATAACCGATGATAGACATAGCCTTTGAGAGCAGAATCTGATAAAAAAAATATCATAATATCTATTTCACAAATAGTTGCGAACAAAAACATTTTAACGTCACAGTGACGTGATCGGTGTCTCGCGGGTGTTCCGCAATCACGTCAACGTGTTGTGATTGGCGCTGAAGTTACACCAGTCCCGTCTTGGGAGATCCCTTCTATACAGGAGCCTGGCGTTATTGTGGAGTTCATTTTCCTACCATATTGGAGTTCCACGTGCGACCGATACGGCAAATATCAAGTATTATTAAATATAACACAATGCGTTATAAAAACACACACACGCACGTCGTGACCGCAGGATGGAATCAGGTCATAACCAAGTTAGAGTTGACCTAAACAAACATATGCCATAATCAATTTAAGTACTCATAATACGAATAGTATCTTCGCGTGGAACTCATTTATATTGTACCTCTATGCAAACTTTCACCCCCCATTTTTCTAACTTAGGGGAAAATTTTAACATGTCCTTTCCAGGGTCTCAAACTATCTTCATATCAAATTTCATTTAAATTGGTTCAGCGATTTCAGCGTGAAAGGAAACAGACAGACAGATAGAAGTATATATAGTCGCATTTATAATATAATATCAAGTATGGACACGTGGTTGCACCTCTTGTACCTCAAAGTTGACTAGCATATTAGTTAGTTATTCCCGCTTGCAGGCTATGTACAAACTCTCATTTTATGAGAAATATAGATACAACCTTACTAATATTATAAAAGGGAAAGTGTATACGTGTGTGTTTGTTTGTCCGTCTTTCATGGCAAAACGGAGCGACGAATTGACTTGATTTTTTAAGTGGAGATAGTTGAAGGGATGAATAGTGACATAGGAGAGTTTTTATCCCCGAAATCATCCCCTAAGGTGGTGAAATGGGGAGGTAAAAATTTGCATCGAGCTGCGATATAAACGAGTTCCACGCGGACGGAGTCGCGGGCAGAAGCTAGTAAATTCATAAAGTTCTGTGTTTTCATATACTGCTTAGGCTACCTACTACTATGTAACCACAAAATATAAAATAAAACATGACGCCACCGCTCAAATAAAGCACGTGTAATACTCGTAACAATAAACACACAGAAAGTCATTAAACTATCTATTTTTCGAGCGAACTACGCCTATAACGATACCAATGTAGAAGCGGTCAGTGCGTACGCCTCAGACCGTGGTATTGATCCCACCACCACCACTCCCACGGCTCACTTCCAGTCGGCCGGCGCCACGCAGCCACACCACTCGAAAATTAAAAAAAAAACAAAAGAAATAAACACCGCGCGTTCCTAATTCTAACTATTTACTTTTTAATGCCAGTGACGTTTTCAAACTGCCAGTGTTACGTGCGTAGATAAATGCTAGCGTGTCTATATTACTCAATTTAAATTGTGAAGTGTAATGTGTTACACTATAATTGCAACGTATGACTCACGACCCAGTTTACCTTGTTAGTGCACACGAAATTGGACAGAAAGCGGCCTAATTCCAGTGTAAATAAACTGTTTTCAGCTTATCCGTGCGCAAAGGAAGATATTATCAACTGATGCAAATTATCTTGGTTATCGCGTCCCCTTGTCCTACTAAGCCACTCGACCGTCCGCTATCAGCTGATGTAGTCAGTAAAAGCGGTTAAGAAAACTAATTTCTTTGAAAAACAATAGAGATTTACATAGACTCGCCTCTCGGAAGGCGATTATACACATTACAGTGAGTCAGTGGTCTGCACGAGCAACGGACGCTGGTAATTGTCGGCTAGTTTTTGCGAATGCCATTTTCTAAATTCGAACGCGTCTTCCGAGTTTAAATTACGAAACGATTTTTTTAAAGAGGCGGTGACGAAACGAATTATTTTTTCGAATATCGATTTAGTCTTTTTGTGTGTGTTTTTTTTTTGTCTTTTATTAGTGCAGTGATGGTGTCGTGATTGGATATTTTTTGCTGTCTTTCTTATAATGGAAAGAAGCATTCTGGCGGACACTAGGCACGTTTCCTGGGCTTCCGAAGTGAGTATTATGTCTAATATTATAGAGAAACCATAAAAAAATGTCGAACAAAACTATAAAAAGTATATTATTGTACAGCGTCACACTTCATTACAAGCCTGTCAATTAGTAATTTCATAATTAAAATACTAATATTGCAAAATAAGAGTAAGAATCATCAAATTTTTTTACGTGACACTACACTATAGAATATAAATATTGTTGGTGCAATCACAAACCTTTTGATGTCAATAGCGTGTCCACCTTCACTTTACGGATTAAAATATCTGCCTGTCATTGTGTTACACCCTGTATAATATTTGACCCCATTTAGGTAGGTATATAATTATTATTGGACCAGTATTCCCATCTTTAAACGTATTCACTTGATTCTATCGTCCGTTAAATTTACGTTGAAATAACTAATAATTAACGATTATTTCTGTTTAGTAAACACATCAAAAGTATGTCCGGGCACAGTTTCGGCCGCTTCTATTGAACCATTTCTAGTTTGCTCTAAACATTTGCCGGATCTGAAATCGTCAATCACACCCTTATCACACCCACGATCTCAGTCATTGTTTCACACCTCGTATACAGGGTGTTCGATAAGTGATCGGTTTATTTAAAATTGTATTTATTTATACCAGAGCGTTCTCGCACTTTTTTGTACCAACGCAAGTGAGAACGCAATAACAAACATGGTTTTAATATACCTAATGTGTCAGTCCAAGAACGAGAGGGTAAGAAAGACCCAAAACATTTTCTCGGTCAAAGTTGCACGTTTTCAGAGCATCATTGGTAACACGTTAAAGAAATAATAACAAGTTGATCATATGGTCATATCAGCCGAAAAACGTCCACTACTGGGCATAGGCCTCTCCCAAAGAGTGCCAAACTGACCGGTCCTGCTCCGCCCGCATCCAGTGGACTCCAGCAACCTTTACCAGGTCATCAGTCCACCTTGTTGGGGACCTACCCACGCCGCGCCTTCCGATACGTGGTCGCCACTCGAGAACCTTTCCGCCCGAACGGCCATCAGTTCTACGTGTGTGCCCCCGCCCATTGCCACTTAAGTTTAGCGAATCGGGAGGGCTATATCGGTTCCCTTGATTCTGCTGCGGATAGCCTAACAAGTTGTTATTGATGTTTTATTTAATCGCATGGCTTACAGTATTTCGCCTTAAAAGTTTGTCACTCTTTAGCACCACCCAGGGGACACGTGCAGGGTTGTGGTAGGTAGCTCCTGCGGACGCGAGTAACAGTTGTCCCCATGCGTTATTGATGGTACCGATGTGTGTATCGTGAGTCTAACGCCGGTATTGACATTTTTTTTGTTTACCATAAAAAACAAAAACAACTGCAGTTGGTCATCCAATATTATACTTGAGATTATTCGAATTGCATTGAAGTAGGTCCTTCAAAAAGCAACCTTACCGGCCAAGGTAGAAGATTGAAATTTCAATGACAGTTTTATAAAAAGCCGGCTACATAAAAAAATCTTAACCACACATTACACATTGTTTGCCTTACAGTATGCGTCAAAAGTTTAAAAACATCCGCCCAAATTATCTATTAAGTTACTTTTGAAATATCGCATTACACAGCACCACTGGCATTTTTGGGTAAGCGTGATCAATCTTAAACCTTGTCTTAACTTTCCATCAGCTGAGACGAAGGTCAAAAGCAATTCTATTTTTTATATAAAAAAATATATTCCTAAAAAGGTGATTTCTGCTGACAGTTCTGTCACCCTGTATACTCAGCTATAGCGTTGTCTCTAACTACATAGTTAAACGTTCGTTGCCCCCTGACCTTCCTTCCTAAGCAATCGACATGCTACCCGTTATACGCGATAAATCAGCGACTTTTATCACGCGACAAATATACATCCCTTTCCGTTTAGTACAGTGCGAGAAAGACAGGTGGCGTATCGCGCGACAAGCGGAGTCGCTTCCCTGTCACTTCGGAGAGGCAAATTTCAGAATACTGAATCGCTCACAAAATTTCACGAGAATCGGTTGAGAAATGCAACCTGTAGAGGAGAACGGCTTGACAGCCGGACATCCTGACATACAAACGATTTTCGCCCCAAGCTGCTTATAGAGCTTCGTTCGAATATATTATTTTATTTTTATTTAGGGTACTCTACGGCTCTTTTAAAAGACTCTCAATCTATTACAATATAATGTCAATGTTATCAGTTAAGATTGGCTATTGACAACTGAGCTTTATGAGATTGTGTAGATCGAAAAAGATAAACGAATTCCAAAAATACTCTTCAATTCATACGCATATCACGACAAACGCAGCCGATGTATTGTATTTAATAATAATAATATTAATAAATAAGATTTATTTCCCAAAACACTTGTTAAATGATACGAGGTATATCCAACAGATTCCAAACTAGGCTCTGGCCTGTATCTTGGCAGGCTGGGAGTGCGAATAAACAAGATTTATCATAGTATTAAGGAAAGGTACTTATTTATTTTAGATAATACTAGCCAGGTATATAAACTAAGTACTGCATGTGTGTGTACATGTGCGTGTGTGCGTGTGTGTCCATGATCGCCATAAAAACTTACGCATTTTTACACGCTCGCGCGACAAATTGCAACAAGACAAAAAGCGCATTAACACAGTTGTAGACTGTTGCAAGTTACAACGCAATATCCAACGAGATCACAAGGCCGCTTGAGATGCAACACTGAACCATGTCTAATTGACAACATTGCTCAATTGGTTCTTGCTTTGATTCAGTTTTTTTTTGGTATTACAGGGTCTCAGATATTATCATGATCATTGTTAGCCAGTTTTTTGATTATGGAAAAACGATTAAGAATGTAGTCAAATATAGAAAAAAGCAACGCAAGAGACACGACTCAAACAAAAACGAATCACAGAAATAAACCAGTATTACCAATACTTTTGAACAAGCTCCAACTTAAGTGGCAGTGGGAGGGGCACATAGCACGTAGAACCGATGGCCGTTGGGGTGGAAAGGTTCTCGAGTGGCGACCACGTACCGGAAGGCGCAGCGTGGGTAGGCCCCCGACAAGGTGGACTGATGACCTGGTAAAAGTTGCGGGAGTCCGCTGGATGCAGGTGGCGCGGGATCGGTCACTTTGGCACTCTTTGGGGCCTATGTCCAGCAGTGGACGTCTTTCGGCTGATATGATGATCCAACGATACCCCACACTATGGGTTTAACGAGAAAAAAAACATCCCCGCTTGGGTGTAGGGGAGTTACTCGAAAAAAATATTTTTGTCAAGATTAATTCTAAAATATTTTTGTCAAGATTAATTCTTCTGTTTTGTCGTCGTGATTGATTTATATAACCGTGCCGAATGACAGTTTTCTAGTAGTAATGGTTACTGAGCTAAGCCGAAGACGGACGGACGGGCGGACGGACAGACGGACGTTTACTTATATGGTAGGTATTCCTTCTTAAATAAAACCGGCCAAGTGCGAGTCGGACTCGCGCACCGAGGGTTCCGTACAAACCTATAACAAGCAAAAGTTGTACTGAGTATTTATTTTATTTATTTATTTAAACTTTATTGCACAAAAGAAAACTTATCGTACAAAAGGCGGACTTAATGCCATATGGCATTCTCTACCAGTCAAACCTTAAGGTAAAGCGGAAAAAGATTGTGGGCAGTGCAAGTAACAACAAAAAAAGTTATATTACGGTATTACTCTATACATACAACATATTTATACAAATACATATACAATTATACATAAACAAAATAAATAAATACATATCCAAATAAATATATACATAAATATACACTACATGCATACTTACAAGCGAAATTTTCAAACTTGAAACCTACTACTACTCGGATCTGCCAGCAAAAAAAATACGCACAGATTTCTAGAGTATGTTTATTACTAAATGATACATGAAAATGGAATCCGTAACATTACAATGTGGAAAGCTGGGGGAGCATAAATTTAAACAGGGTCACTTTATCAATTTAGTAATCATTCTTTAGGCTTTGATTTCCTTGCGAGTAGAACTACTCGCAAGGAAATCAAAGTTGCGAACGGCAAAATAAGCGGATTACTTAAATAGCTGTTTCTTTTGAAAGCTGAGTTCACGGGAAAGTAACTTTAGGTTTTGATACCCTTGAGATTGCCTATAATATATAATAATATAAACCAGCCTATATACGTCCCACTGCTGGGCACAGGCATCCTCCCATGGATGAGAGGGAACGGGCAGTAGTCCCCACGCTGGCCGAGTGCGGGTTGGGGACTTCACATACACCTTTTTCAGTTTTAAATTATGCGACTTATATTGCTATTTCTTATGATTGCGTGGACATAAAACTTTCGTTTTGCTACAGCTGAAAGGTATTATAGACATGAGTATTTGACATGAATTTCAATTTAATACCTCTACACATTTTCGAGAAAAAAGGTAGCAAGTTGAAAATTAAAAAAAATGATTTTTGTATTTATTTATTTATTTATTTATAAAAACAGTTTTATGACATTACAGTTATAAACCTATGCGTCACAAAATTTAGATAATTATAAAAGGTTCACAATAATAAATATCAAACAGCTTAATTTGGAACAGTTGAGCATCTAGCATCCATCGCCTCGCAGAATCTCAAGCATTCACTATACACTGCAGCCCATCGCCACGCAAACAAGTCGCACTCGGGTGTTGATGTCAGGAGCGCATTGAGAAGTGAGAGGGCGCGAGGCAACGGCGAGTTCCTGAGCGACACGGTGCTCGACGGCGGCACAGCCAATAAGTCGCGCTGTCGAGGTCTCAGGGCTATCCTCGGGACATCCGGGACAAACAATCGCACCAGACGCTCTACAAGTTCGGGACAGTCCGACTCGCCACGCAAGGCCTGACATGCCGAGATCATCAGCTGACAATTTCGCCTGACCTCCAAGGAGTTGTACCCAAGGGAACCGAGAAGGTACTTCGTTGGGTAAAGATACGGGTAATATCCGAAAGTTTTTTTATAAAGGAATCTTAAAAACGCTTTCTGAACCTTCTCAAGAAGTAACGCATACGTTGATTCATAGGGGTTCCACACGATCGACGAAGTCTCTAGCTTACTCCTTACTAAGGCATTATATACCATTTTTATGGCCACCGGGTCGTGAAAGTGGCGGAGGTATTACTAAAACTTTATACTTTTTGTAATTTTTCCTTTGTCTGTGCTATATGAAGTTTCTTCGTGCCAAGTTTCAAGTTTCTGTGTTAACGGGAAGTACCCTTTAGGTTTTGAGTTTGTTGCGAGTATACTCAATTTCAAAATGTGTTCAAAATATGCGACTTAAATTGCCATTTCTTTTGATTGCGTTGACATAAAAGTTTGGTTTTGCTACATCTGATGGGTCATATAGCCCTAAGTATTTGACATGAATTTCAATTGAATACCACCACACTTTTGCGAGGAAAAAGGTATTAAACTTAATTAAAATTTAAAAACTGTTTTTTGTATGATTTAACTAAAAATGTCCACTTTTCGTAATTTTTCCTCTGTCTGTGCTATATGACAATGCTTCGTGCCAAATTTCAAGTTTCTGAGTTCACGGGAAGTACCCCGTAGGTTTTGCGAGTGTCGAAAAACTCTAAAATTTGCAGCATAAACGACTGTATCTTTTGATTGCGTTGGCTTTTAAGCTTGATTTTTTTACAGCTCCAAGAGACAGTAGACCTGAGTATTAGATATAAATTTCAGCTTGATACCTCCACGCGTTCCTGAGAAAAATGGTCTTGACAGACAGACAGACGGACAATAAAGTGATCCTATAAGGGTTCCGTTTTTTCCTTTTGAGGTACGGAACCCTAAAATATGTCGGAAGATATAAATAGGTGTAGTAATCGACGAAAGCACTTCAGTTTACAGCCATTTTATGTTTACGTATATTAATTGCTTCACAACGCAATGCCATAACTTATCTGTGGCTGCGGACGAAATTAGAACTAAAAGGTTCACATACATGAATGGTTCGGATGAGCGCTAGTGGCGCCATTTCGGTCTGCATTGTAGAGTTGCCGGCATTGTTTTTGCTTAATTTTAATCTTGTTTTATGGCTTTAAATATAAGCTTTCCATTTCAGAAGACTTACGTACCTGTGGACACAAAGATTACATAAGCGATAGTGTAAACATACATTTGTATAGTCAGCAGCAGAAAAAGCTATGCGTACGGAGAGGTCAAAAAGTTCTACACTCGTCTTTATTTAAAGGCTTGTGTAGATCATACAGCTTCTTCTACAGTTGACTGCACCGGTAAAAGATTTGTTGAAACGGGATAAGTACCTAAGTAGTTCCGGAGATTACCCCCTATATACAAACAAGCTTACAAAGCGACAGCCTTATATTTATTTAAGAAAGGCCAGACACTGCTCCGAAGCACTGGAAAAAGTGGGGGGGGGGCCTTTGCCCAGCAGTGGGACACTACAGGCTGACAATCATCCTCATCATCATTATCATCCGAAAGGATGTCCACTGCTGGACATAGGCCTCCCCCAAAGAGTGCCACAATGACCGGTCGTGCGCCACCCGCATCTAGCGGACTCCCGCAACCTTTACCAGGTCATCAGTCCACCATGTGGGGGGCCTACCCACGCTGCGCCTTCCGGTACGTGGTCGCCACTCGAGAATCTTTCCGCCCCAACGGCCATCGGTTCTACATGCAATGTGCCCCGCCCACTGCCACTTACACCACGAGAAATGATAATATACGTATTATTCAAAATGACCGCCATACAATTAAAGATGGCCGGTGGAGGAGGTGGTGCCTATCAAAAACTTAAAGCTATGGACCTCACAAGTACCTGAAAAAAAATTGGTGATTTTGTCCAGCGTCTCCACATTATCGCCTGAAACAGCTTAAGTTACGTTTGATATAAATAATCTATTTATATGTCTAGGCAATATAGGTCTAAAATGAACCTTCTCTATTTCTTGTCGAACCAATAACATTCATCTATGCCTGAATGGAATGCATATTCTCTTTTATTTATCCTTAGTATTTAAAATCCATTTAGAATACAATAAAAGACAACAATGACTTGCAATTTATTTTCTCTATTACTCGGCGACCTTTGGAATCGAGTAAAAAAAAAGATGTGCCATAGACAAGACAAATGAATAGCGCGCGAACTCTTGACATGGCTGACGATCCGCCTGTCAGGTTGGGCAACATTTATTTTTCAACGATATCACACTGTTTGTTTTTATAGTTTTTGTCTGCAAATAAAACTAAAGGCAATAGGTAACAAAACTTAAGTACCGATACAGTCCCTATTTCAGGTGGGTGTGTAATGATGGGTATAAAAATAAATAATATAATTTCATTCGCTATAACAACATTTGATATATTTTCAAGGTATATAATCACTCATTGTATATAATAAACGTTTGTTATAATCTCAAAATACATATGTTTATTTTGTATTTAACTATCATCGGATATAACACTTATTGTGTATTATCATTATATGATATAATGCTCATGTTACATGCAAGTTATATGTCATAACTTGTACTATATAAGTATATATTAGGTAGTAAAAAGTATTCGGTTCTGGCGCTGCGCCGGCCGCTGCCGCGGCACGCTCGCTTCGTTCGCTCGGCTCGCGCGCTGTAGGGTCGCAATTCAACCTAACACTTCTCCTCGCTGCGCTCGTTGTCGTACCTACACCGACCTGCCTTAGAGTCTACCAAAAATAATATGCTAATTGTGCATTAGAAGAAATTAGCATTATATCATTTGTTCACTATAGGAAATATGCATTATATTTAAAGTATGTTATGTTAAATGTTATTATATCAAATGACCATTATATAGAATGATAATTATATTGTATGTAAATATATTAAGTGTTGTTATATGACTCAAGAATTATATGAAAAGAGTGTTATAGCGACTAATATTATTTCAATTGTTTTTATAGGCATCGTTGCGCACCCATTTCAGGTAGTTGTCGGGGTGGGGTGTACAGTTTACAAAATCGTTTGTTACAAATGACATGCCATAGACAACTGAAAATAACTATTTCACACAGACCAGGTGAAAGGTAACCTTATCTTATAACAATGGCATACTAAAGGTAACTTCCATCGAACATTGAACTAAATTAGAGAGAGCAAGGTAATTGGGTAACTTTCGATGCTCCGTTTCAACTGTTCCTTTCAACATGAACCAAGAACTGAATATTAAAATACTTATAGGATAGTTTTTATCGCGGGGTACACGCAGACGAAGTTGCCGGCGGAAGCTAGTATTGAATATATCGCACTTGGCCAGCGTAGAGATTACTACCCGTTCCCTCTCATCAATGATAGGAGGCCTGTGCCCTGCAGTGGGACGTAAATAGGCTGATATATTATTTTACAGTACATTATGGTGCTACTTTCCCGAACTAGTGCGGAAAAGAGCACTTTTCGTGCATATGCCGAAACTTTAAAGAGCCATATGTATAGTAAAACGTTGTACGATACACGTGCGAATAGGTAATTCGCAACTCGTCCCCGTCGGTCGTGTTTTAATTTATCACCACTCGTTGCGAATTTCCTATTTTCTGCACTTGTATCGTAAATAACTATTATCGTACTACCCACCAAGAGAAAGAAAGAAAAACATTCATTCGTGACACACAAAACGGCAATCATTCAATAAACATATAAATAAAACACGTCACAAATGTCACAATGGTCCTATTTCAGCATGGCGCTGGCGATTTACCAGCGCTGGTCGTCCGTTGGAACCATTGCTGAAACCACACGGCGGGCAGTGCACACATTGCAATAACAATATACAAAATTACAATAACAACAATAACAATAGTGTTATTGTTATTGTTGTTATTGTAATTTAGATAGAGATATGGCAAGGCTTATAAGAGTGAAGCCAAAACGAGAAAGTAAAGTCTGACATGCCATTCCAACTTAACTAGGAAGTGAATCTAACTTAACATTTCGCTTTCCGATATGATACTTGCGATGAATTTCACGTCGCTCGCCCATCGGCTGTTTGGTGCCGTTTTTAATTGATATCATATTAAAATCCGACTTGTCAAGTCAGATTGACCTCTATCTACCTGTACAAAGCTAGTATGATGATAAGCATATTTCTGCGATCCAAATCGAGGTGCGAACGTACTCATAACTAGAATTCTAGACCATGATACGAGTTCTAACATAAATAACACCTCACCACGCAAGGCCGGCCTATGACACAATCATCCTAATTAGTATTAATTAACAAATTCCATCCAGGCATTAAGGCGTGTTATTTGATTAATGTATGTGTATTGTCGTGCTGAATTTATCCGTGTCATAATTGATTGACAAAAAACGTACCTCCTAATAAAAGGTAGGGCATTGAGCTATGTCAATGACGCGTTATTTGCCTTTCGATCGCGAGAGCTGTGACTGGCAGGCACCTATTTACGAACTGGAAATGTTTATTTTCTCCAACCATGGTGATAAAAGGTACTGTAACACATACCTTTTAGTAGCTTGCTTGTGCAATGCATAGGTATATGTGCAAATAGCGTTTGCTAGAATTTGAGGTTAATTTGTGTCATTATTTCGTAAATGTTGTCCAATACGTTATTAAGTTGCAGTGATGAGACTTACCAAACTTTTTGCCAGTCTCAAATAATCATTCCCATATTTTCTGCGTCAATACTGTCAATAGCATGCTACTATTGCTTTTTACTGGCTACTTTCCGGATAGGTACACATGCTATTCGCTCGAAACTACCATGCTTTCGTGCCACTAAAGAGCAGGTGTAACAGTAGGTACCTTAAATTCCTTTAAGCCTCTTTCAGACTGGCGTGGTCTGCGGTCACGGTAATTAATTCAATTATCTCTTTGGTAACAGCCAACAGTAATATTGACAGCTATTGTCAACATACTATTGACCGCCACCGCAGGCCGCGCCATTCTAATTCAGGCTATCTGACGTAACTTTTGGACGACTAGCGTCCTAGTCCACATATTTTAATTATTATTTGACACGGGTCTAACACGTTATTGACACACACGTTGTTTTAACGACCGCTTTAGCCTAGTTGGTAGTGACCCTGCCTACGAAGCAAGAGGTCCTGGGTTCGAATCCCGGTAAGGGCATTTATTTGTGTGATGAGCACGAATATATGTTCCTGAGTCATGGATGTTTTCTATGTATTTAAGTATTTATTTCCCTATATAATTATAATAATAATAATAATAATAAAAAAAAAAAAAAAAAAAAAAAAAACCGCTGTCACGACAGACGTGTCAATTCTTGTTCATATTTTATAAATTCGTTTTTAATGTTTTCTGTGCCTTTGTAAACATTTTACACCTGTGCGAATGCACCTAATAGTTTCCCACAATGTGCAATATATTTAAAATACGGCACCACGTTTGCTCACCATCGAGGGAAACTGACAAGCAGCTGTCAAAGGCATGACGAAGAAAACTAAAACGATACGAGTACGAGTATGATAACAAGGACACGCTCAAGAGCGGCACAACGCGCACGCCCACCACCTCCGCCCGCGCCGTCCAGCTCCTCGCCATCGCCGTCATCGTCGGGTGATGACTTTGCAACAGCGGCCGACACCAGCGAGTCGAGCGACGAGCGCGGGCCGCCGTCCCCGCCGCCGCGACTACCTGTACGACGAGGACGACCACCACTGCCGGCACGCTTGGGGCCTGCGGGGCATCCTGCTCCGCCCACGGCTCCCGCTGCCGGTGGTATAGTGCGTCGCATGCAGTGGACGCAATCCATTAACGAAAACTGCATGCGCGCCTATTATGGGGCGACAGAGGGAGGGACTAACCTATCCGCGTACCGTGTCCGGATGCTGCCTCTATTTCAGGCCCTTGAACCGACCATCACTGTATCTGCACAACGCCTATCGGATCAGGTGCGCGTCATCCAGCGGCACAAGCGGTTGGATGACGCCACACTTGATCGGCTACGACTGGAAGCACTCTCTGCTCGTGCGGCCTCTACCTCGGCACGGGATCTGCCCGCCTTGTTGCCGGCTCCGATGTCTGTACCCGATCTGGCACCGGGGGCACCGCGGGTTGATCCCAGTGCCGACGAGGAGGACTGTGCGAATCAGAGCGTGAGTACCCAGACCAATGAGCAACTGAGGAGGGCTTTGGAAGATGCGATTACGGGGTATCGTTCCACAAACAACTCTAGGCCACGATTACCACGCCTGCCCGTGAATAGACGAAATCTAGCGTTAATGGGAGCCTTGAACGGTCTGCTAGATCCGTATATACGGACTAGTGAAGACTTACTTGATACACACTCAATCATGTACTGCGGGGCCATCGCGGCGTGCCGTGTTGCTCGCGTCAAGTTTCCGGACGCTGACCGTGCACCTAGGACTGCTGGGGATGTCCCTGCATGGCAAGTACGGATTGAGCGGCGTATCAATACGTTCAGGACTCTCATTGCAAAGCTGATCTGCTTCAGGGGGGGCAACAACCGCCCCCGAGTCATGCGCTTTGTGAACCAGGCCTTCGCGGGAACTGGTACCAGGCCCCGCGACTACATAGCCTGTGTCACGGAGCGCATTGACTTTCTGAAGCAGAAAGTCTATGCATGGGCAGCCCGTATTCGCCGCTACAGAGAGCGCGTGGACCGATACCAGCAGAATCGCTTATTCCAGAGTGACCAAAGGAAGGTATACCGAAAGTGGGAGGAAACCGATCGTCGTGTGTCCGACGAACAGCAGCCTGATGCTACTGCCATGGTTGACTTCTGGCGTAGTATCTGGTCAGTGCCAGTCGAACACACCGAAGGCGAGTGGATGAGTGTTCTCGAACGTGAGTGTGAGGACATCGAACCCATGGGGACTGTTACTATCAGCCCCGAAGACGTTAGTTGTGCCATCCGTTTGGCCCCGAACTGGAAAAGTCCTGGGCCGGATGGATTGCACAACTTCTGGGCGAAATGGTTTCGATGCTCACACCTGCGTTTGGCAACACAGTTCCAGCAAGCCCTTGAGCTCGGTTCCCTACCATCTTTCTTTACAACTGGTATTACCTCCCTGCTCTACAAGTCCGGTAGTACCACGGAAGCGAAAAACTACAGACCCATCACGTGCTTGCCTACGCTGTACAAGCTCCTTACATCCATTTTGAGAGCAAAAATTAACGCACATACCGTTGCGAACAATGTTTTGGCCCCTGCTCAAAATGGATGTAGGGTTGGGTCTCGTGGTACTAAAGAGCTCCTCCTCATAGACATGACCATTTGCCAACGAGTCCGGCGGAACAAAGGGACCCTCTCGGCCGCCTGGATTGACTACAAGAAGGCCTATGATTCGGTGCCTCATTCATGGCTGAGGAGGATCTTAGAATTGTATAAAGTTGATGCAACTCTAAGATCCTTCTTAGGCGCTTGCATGGGGCAGTGGACCACAGTCCTTCGTCAACCGGGGGGAGGAGATGGCCCCTTTAGTCTGCAGGACTCTATAAGGATTGAACGTGGGATCTTCCAGGGTGACAGCCTGAGTCCTTTGTGGTTCTGCTTAGCGCTGAATCCGCTCAGCACCCTGCTGAAGGATTCAGGGCTAGGTTGCCGGCTTCGGAGAGGGGGTGAAGTCATTTCCCACCTGCTCTATATGGATGACCTTAAGCTGTTTGCACCGAATAGACATGACCTGTTGGAACTACTGAAGACAACAGAAGTCTTCAGTAGCGCCATCAAAATGGAATTTGGTGTCGATAAGTGTGCGGTCATGCATGTACAGCGGGGGAAAGTTGTAAATTCAACCAATTTGCAACTTTCTGAGACAATGTCCCTCAAATCTATCTCCAAAGTAGAAACCTATAAGTATCTTGGTATGTCACAGTCATTGGGTATTGAGAGTGAGGGCGTAAAGCGGGCGGTGAAGGAGCGCTTCTTTTGTCGCTTGACAAAAGTACTCAATAGTCTTTTGTCGGGCGGCAACAAGGTTCGCGCCTTCAACGCCTGGGTGATGCCCTTGCTTATTTACTCCTTTGGCGTACTAAGGTGGACTCAGACTGAGCTGGATGCCCTGGACCGAAGAGTCCGAGTACTGCTTACTGCGCATCGCATGCTACACCCACGCTCGTCTGTTATGAGACTGTACATCTCGCGGAAGTGTGGAGGTCGCGGCTTTTTAAATGCCAAAGACCTCCACAACCGCGAGGTGTGCAGTCTCAGGGATTATTTCCTAAACAACGAGTGTGGGATGCATCGCGACGTAGTAGCAGTAGACGGAAACTTCACCCCGCTCTCCTTTGCAAACGAGAACTGGCGCAGACTTAAAGTAATGAGCGCCGAGGACCGCAGGGCGGTATGGAGGAGCAAGGAGCTACACGGGCGGTTCTACAAGGCCCTCACAGGGCCCGATGTCGATCTGCTCGCGTCGGTGAACTGGCTACGTTTCGGGGATCTCTTCGGGGAAACCGAGGGTTTTGTCTGTGCAATTGCGGACGAAGTTATCATGACGAACAACTACCGGAGGTATATCCTGAAGGACGGTACGGTCGACATTTGTCGGGCATGCCGCCGTCCCGGGGAGTCACTCAGGCATATCATCTCCGGTTGTGGTCATCTTGCTAACGGCGAGTACTTGCACAGACATAACCTTGTAGCCAGAATTATTCACCAGCAACTTGCTCTGCTATACGGTCTTGTGGTCTCCGAAGTGCCTTACTATAAGTACACACCTGCGCCAGTTCTCGAAAATGGTCGTGCCACGCTCTATTGGGATCTATCTGTCATCACGGACAGAACTATTCTTGCCAATAGGCCTGATATCGTGCTGATAGATCGATCAAAACGCCAGGCAGTGCTCGTCGACATCACCATCCCCCATGACGAGAACCTCGTGAAGGCCGAAAAGGACAAAGCCAGCAAGTACCTAGACCTGGCTCACGAGGTAACCGCCATGTGGGATGTTGATTCGACGAACATCGTCCCGATAGTCGTTTCGGCGAACGGTTTGATAGCGAAGAGTCTCGACCGTCACCTCAAGAGACTCTCGCTAGATGGCTGGATCAAGGGTCAGATACAGAAGGCGGTACTCTTGGATACTGCGCGAATAGTCAGGAGGTTCCTGTCTCTGTCGCCCTGACCACCGGCAGCTTAGGCCCCGCCTCGCTGCCGGCGGTACCCTAGGTTAGGTTTTTATAATGGTTTTATGTTTTATATGTATACTTTTATATTTTACTTTTTATATCATTATTGTAAAAACCTAACTTAAGATAAATATTAAATAAAGAGATAATAATAATAAATACGTTTATTTCGGAGTAAAGATACATCCATATTTGTTAGTTTTAGGCACATTATTAACTTAGGAGCTATGTTAGTGTAGGTATTATGTAGTAGGTATAGGTATAGGTACACAGATGGTCACTTCTCATAGCTCACCTGTGAGCCATGAGATCGCGTCCAGAGACAGACTATTGGACTGTCATGTGCTGCCGCAACTGCGCTCAGGAGGCTGTTGGTGTTTATCGTCGTCTAGTACCCATAGTACAAGCTTTGCTTAGTTTGGGACTAGTTTTTTATTTATTTACCTTCATTTCTGACGTTTCATCTGCGGCCCTGACAGGTGCAACCCGTGTCCAAAATGAAAGTTTTAAAATATGTTTTGATATTTACCTCGAATAAAGTTTATTTTCTGTATAATACGCTGGCCGAGCCGCCATAACCATAACTGTCTTAAATAATTTCAACCATACAAACAGAACTCTCGAACTATGGATTCCCAGTGGATTCCCAACGCTCGCTTTCCAAGTGAAACTGCTCCGATTTTCCCACGTACAATATTCTCACACAGACAATGCCTTTCCAATTTATTGCGTGTATTTCACACCGTTAATCTTGTTTAGTTTCGGTTTCAAATTTATCGACCCCTGTTTTACTGTCACTTAATGCTCCCAAATGAAATCACATGGTAGGTTCATATATATGTTAACGTCAGTTTATAAACTTAGTAACCTGCGATATTTATGATAAACTCGAATAACTCTCATTTTCTCGGCGGTATTACGGTACCTACCTAGTTTATTGGTTTGCGTTCACTAGCATGCCAATTTGATCTGGGTCCACAATTTGACGGTTTCACATTGATACATTATAATGAATATCGCGATTAGTTTATAAATTGACGGTAACATAATAATTTAAACCTCTCACAATTTATCGACAGTTTATTTTATCGCGAGTATGATCATAAACTGACAGTGTTCACAATCTAGTTGAGACATATACCGGTGGCAAACAACCACGGTCTGATGGTATATAAGTAGATACCGTAGCCTATAGACACTTGCGATTTCAAAAGAGTCATAAGCGCGTTTCTTTATTGTTGTTGGTTGTATGTGTTGTGTTGAAAGCTAAAGACAAATGTAAGCTATAGACAAACACGCTGTGTGCTCGGGAGCTCTGACAAACGCATTGCTACCACACCTGCAGAGCAAGTAGTGTTGCATTACGGTTTTCTGAAAAGCCGTGGACTGACCGTCCGCTGGCGACCAGACCACAGTCTAAAGTGGAGGCACTTCTCCAGTTGAGTTGCAAAGCAACAAGTGAGATAACAATAATCCGCTGAGCCCTACCTCTAAGACAAGCACCCATAAACGTATCTTAGCTTAACATATGAGAAGCTTTAATAACGCCTAAATTTACCAGTGAAAAGTTTATGACTCAAATTTATGACATAATCCAGTAGTGAGTTATCTTTTTATCAGGTGGTATAAGTGCATTATCAAACGCCGTAAATACCTATCACAACAGAAGATACTTAAGGCGGTGCATTGGAAATTATCGCGTGCTTTGAAACGCCGTGCTGACTAGATTAAGAAACAATGAGGTCTGATTTTCAGATATATGATTCTTGACTATATGACTGTTCATCTAATTTTATCTATACATGATTGCTCAAAATTTCCTCGATAGAAAAAAAACCCAAAGTTGGGTCTGTATTTTCCTTTTATTACTCAGCCTACTCAAACGATACATTATTTAACGACCCAATCAAGTTAATACTATAGTATTTTATCTCATTTAAAATCTCACTATATGAAACCTTCACTAGGTTAGGTATTTCTCGAAATTGGTCAAAACAGAGATTCCCGAAGAGTGTTACATCTCTTTTTCTCCTGGGCGCAGGGCATCAGCGTCTCTGTCTAGGGGTCGTGAACGACTCAAATCAAGGCATCCCCTTAACCCACGTGCCTGGCTCACACAGATTGAGTCCTTTTTCTGTGGTCGATTGTTAACGTGCATATAAAACATGTTTTGACTGCATGAAATCAGAGGGAACGCCGTTTATACAGGGTGACATTTAATCAGAGACCAAATTCAAGTATAATATTCTTCAGCAAAAATTATAAAATACGTGTTTTTTGTTTCATATCATTCAGTACAAAAACTTTAAGTAATTGCTGCTTAAAGATAACCCAAAAAATTTTGGACATTGAATAAAATGTCACCCTATATTTATGCGAATCCAGAGTCCAGCCAAAACTTCGGCTTTACAGCCCTTAATTTTGGCAATATCTACTGAAGAGCCGCGAAACTAATTGTACCTACATGTAAGACTCACCTGTACTTGTACCATTTCGTACAATTTTTATTTAATCGATGAAAAATACCGTGAAAAGCAGTATTTGAAAGAAGCGTATTATTGCCTTTCACGTTAGTTTTCAAGTGAGGAAAAGCTAAGTGTTTTAAAGAACCTTCTTGGCGAGGTGGAACTAGGAATTATGTAATTTATACTTTAGACCCTTCGAAAGTAAAAACAATTTATATTCTTAGCTGAAGTAAAACTAGCTCCACCTCGCCAAGGCTTTTAAAACACTTAACTTTTCCTCACTTACAAAACTAAAAAAAACAACATTAATGCGCTAAAAAGCACAAAGTAGAACCAGCCCATTAGACAACTTGAGCGCTCTAGGCAGCTCTACAAGAGCTCTCTAGCGCTCTACGCGCTCTAGCGGGACTAACGCGACACATTCGCTGTTGACCTAGTTCCGAGATAAGATTTGGATTGGTGGATAAATGAAGTACAAGATGTGGGGAGATAGAGCACTGAAATGTTATCTTGACACTTAGTACCTAACTTGGAAATTGTTAATTCAGTTTTGACAGTTTTCTAACAAAAATTGAATAGGGATGTTCAGGCAGTTCACGTGACGGTCAGGATGGCTGGACTCCGTAAGATATTGCAAGTCAACCTCAAGTTTAGTATCAGCAGTTCAGCTTGGGCCAAAATTCTTTTGTATGTCCGGATGTTCCGCTGTCTGGTTGTCCGGCTGTCTGGCTGATTGGCTGTCCGGTTTTTTTCCTCTACACCTCGCTTTTCTCAACCGATTCTCGTGAAATACTGTGTATACAATAATTAAGTATAAGTACCTATAAGCCCGTGCTGTGGTGTCGGGTTAGAATTTCACCACCCCCTTTCTTCCCGTGGGTGTCGTATAAGTCGAATAAGGGGGCAGGGTTGGAGTGTGTTGTTGGCGATGGGCTAGCAACCTATCACTACCCACCCACCCACATTTATGCTTAAAATAATTTCCATGTGCTCTGCCTACCCCTTTTGGGAATAAAGGCGTCAATGTATGTATTTATGTACCTATAGCTTTCTTTTGTCGATTCAGTTTAGGTTAGAAAAATTAGACAGGCTCGTAAGTTCTAGACTTGTTCTAGAGTTCATTAGAGCCTAGTATAAAATAATAAGTAGGTACCTCGCTAAAATTTGAGATTTGGGACAAAGAATGACGCCAGCCATTTTGACGTCATTCAGGACTATTAACTCCAGAAGCCGCCAGAAAGCTGTGGAACAGCCAGAAGGCTGTGGATCTACAGAGTTAATATTAACCTGATTTGTACCTCAACATATATTATTATTATCAACATAGGCTCCTAGCCTATGTTGTCCCACTGCTGGGGAAAGTCCTCCCCCCCTCCTTTTCCAGGCATCCCGATCGCGAGCAACCTGTGGCCAATCCTTTAAAAAGGAGAGTCTATCTCGTCCCGCCATCGCCGGCGAGGTGTGACGCGTTAACATATACCTATTATTAGTATTTTTTAACACGCTTATTAAAATTTAGACTTAAAAATGTCCAATAATGAAGAAAATATTAATGATTAGAAACTTTCTGACAAATTATCCTTTGAATTCTGCGAGAAGTCTTAAACTTTTTAGACACGCTTATAAAAAAATAGACTTAAAATGTCCGGTGATTAATTAACTGATTCATGATTATGATTACATACCCTCTGACAAATTATCCTTCGAACATAAGTACATCATCGAAATACCACAAAACAAGCAAGAATGTTAAAAAAGCATTCCTTTTCCCGTAAGTATAATTTTGTGATCGAATTTCCCTCTTAAGGGGCTACCCGAGGTTTTCATCGATTTTTGACAAGTTTTGAATCGTATCTCCTACTTTTGCACTACAGATAGAAGTAAAAATGAAACGGTTATCGGTTCTTCTATCTTTTATCTCCGTTTTGGTCTACCGGATTTTGAAACAAATGAATACTTAACTGTGTATGATTGTTTTAAACAATGTCTAAAAAAACACTTATTTCGTATCTCTATTGACGTAAAGGATCTAACATATACGAAATCTACATATTTGGGTTTGTCTGTGACGTCTCTAAAAACTGGTCAAAGGTTTTCATTTTAAACCAATTAACACAAAAGTTATGGCCAGAAAACCGGTTTTTAGGCCATAAATTGTTCAACTTTGATGCCAAATATCTCGATAACAATGAACTTTGAAGTAAATATGGGATACTATATTGCTTGAAGCCGTTGTTGTTAATATAATAAGCTACAAAAATCATAAGAAAACTAAGGGATTCCGATCGAAGGTCATTGGCGTATGGGAGCCCCTTAATATAAGCACGGGAATATTTGCCCTCCCATTACACCCCCTTCGGGACTCGGTTTTCCGCGCACGTCCCTTATTTGTGACGGACAGACGGTAATACGATATTACGTTGGAATATGCTGAATGTTTTGTGGTTCCGGATATCTATTCAAGACATGTAATAGCAGTGGCGGAGCACCCATACAAACCGATTCCCACCGGCCTGACTAAAATTTCAAGAGCGTACTCCCATTTTAAAGGCCGGCAACGCACTCACAACACCTTTGGTGTTGCAGGTGTCCATGGGCGGCGGTAATCGCAGGTGATCCGTCTGCTCGTTTGCCTCCTATAACATAAAAAAAACGTTCTAGGCAAGGCTATAGTTATACAGAGTGTACCAAAATGGAGTGTGAACCGACCAAGGGCTTAACAGGTAAGGTGTCTGATGAGAAAACGCAAAAAAATTTTTTTGACGCGTTTTTTTACATTTGTATGGAGCAGGTCGCTCCAGTAGGCCATGGCCCCATACAAAGGTACAAAAAACGCGCAAAAAAATCTCTTTGTATTTCTTATCAGAACACGATACCTGTTTTGCCCTTGATCGGTTCACACCCCATCTTTGGTACACCCTGTATACTCTAAACTCTTTCATAACTTTTGTTCTGGGTTGCCCATCGAAAATTTCCATTCGCCGCCACTGTCAGTACACAGAAAACAAGCAAAGCCGAGGTACAAAATAAGGCTTCTGTCCAATCACAAGGCCTTTTCTATATAAAAAATATTGCGATGTCATGATTAGTTAGTTCCAGAGATTACCCCTTACATACACTTAAAAACTTGACCTGTTTGTATTATTAGTGTAGAAGTATAGGTAACTTACCGACCTATAAATTATTGACATAATGATTATAAAATGCCGCATCAAAAATGCAAAAAAAATATGTCTGATCATAATGTTTAATGTGTTCTGCCTACTCCGTTTCGCGAATGCACACTGTCTATTGCAGCTACCAGTATCAAGTGTAACATCATCATAATCATCATCACATCAGCCGAAAGACGTCCACTGCTGGACATAGGCCTCCCCCAAAGAGTGCCGCAGTGACCGGTCCTGCGCCACCCGCATCCAGCGGACTCCAGCAACCTTTACCAAGTCATCAGTCCACCTTGTGGGGGGCCTACCCACGCCGCGCCTTCCGGTACGTGTTCGCCACTCGAGAACTTTTCCGCCCCAACGGCCATCGGTTCTACGTGCTATGTGCCCTGCCCACTGCCACTTAAGTGTATACTGTAGATATATTGCATTTCGTTTCGTACTTTAGGTAGATTTAAAATGTCATTTTTTATACGCGAATATGACAGTTGAGTTGACCTTACGCTCGAAAATTTACACTATTACCCCGCCCATAACTCTCATGTCACATCAAAATGAAACCCCAGCACTGAAATCCGTAGCGCGGCCTGAAAACCTGAAACCTAAAGAGCAATAACCCCTTATGTAAGCATAGCCTCACTCGCGGGAGGTATTGCGAGCGCCCTCTCCCCAGGGATATCGATAAATTTACTTTAGCGTTTTAACTTTCTTTGAACGTATAGTTATGTACACATTTATACCTTATTTAGTTAAAAGGCGACGTTGACGTCGTCTGAATTCCTAGGGGATGTCGATGGAAAATTGAAAAGTAATTGCGATATAAGTAGGGCATTTAATACACACACGTGGATTTCCATAGCATATATTCAGCAACCTTTAAAGCCATTTTAGCTAAAATGCCGATATATAATTAGTTTGTCCCTATCTGTCACTTAGACGTTAGTGAAAAGGCACAGAACACTTTTTAGGTAACAGACGCTTGTTAAGTTTTAAAAGTGGAATCCTACTAATATTATAAATGTGAAAGTTTAGATGTTTGGATATTTGGATGTTTGGATGTTTGTTACTCAATCACGCTTAAACGGCTAAACCGATTTGAATGAAATTTTGCACGAATATAGTTTATAGCCTGGTTTAAAATATAGGATAGTTTTTATCTCGAAATCATCCCTCAAAGGGATGAAATCGGGGGTAAAAATATGCTCCAAAAGCCTGAGTGATACAAATGCAGGCATGCCATTCTAGGCTTTAAGATTCAGATTCATGATGTTTGTTTTGTTAATTGTTTCTCGCCTAAGTGTTTTTTTTTATCTCAGAGACATAAAAAAATGATACAGTTTAAAAATCAACATCTACTAACTAATAGTCGGTACCTACAATTGAGGTGAAATCAAATTGATTTGTTTCTCATAGATGATATGTTCAAATTTTGAATGTAATCAAAAAGAACCATCCATACTAATGTTATAAATGTGAAAGTGTATGTGTTTGTTTGTTTGTTTGTTTGTCCGTCTTTCAAGGCAAAACGGAGCGACGATTTGAAGTATTTTTTTAAGTGGAGATAGTTGAAGGGATGGCGAGTGACATAGGGTACTTTTTATCTTTTTCTAACCCCCCACTTCCCTAAAATGGGGGGTGGTAATTTATATGGAGCTTTCCGCAATTTTCAAGGTAGAAAGCTAAAAATTGGTACACTGTCTCTCTGTTAACCAACGAAAAATACCTGCCTTATTTTATCTTGGAAATCTTCCGCCAGCCCCTAAAATAGGGGATGGAAATTTGTGTGAGACTCTCGGGAAAATTGGTCCAGGTTCTATGATACAAACGAATAATAAGGTAATTTAATTAAAACAATCTGTAATTTTAGTAAAAATAGCGCACGGGGTGCTATGCTACGTCAGTGCAAACTCTTAGTGTGGGCTGAAAGTACTATGGCGCACAAAAAAGCGGTAGAAGCACTAAATCGAACGCTCCAGGATTTGCGCAACGGTACCGATGTTATTGGAGGGATGGTGGTTTTATTGGCTGATGATTTCCGCCAAACGTTACCAGTCATTCAGAAGGGGACACCTGATGCAGACGAAATTAAGCATGTCTCAAGTTGTCCACTCTATGGGCCACCGTAAGAAAGTTCAGTTTGACTACAAATACGAGAGTGCAACTATATGATCACAAATGCTGGCAACTATGCCGAAACACTATTGAAAATAGAAGATGGTCGGTTAGAAACTGATGCCGAGGGCTGTGTGACACTAACGGGAGATTTTTGTCCAGAATTTACCCAGATTTACAAAACAATATACACCAAAATCAATATTTATGTGAAATAGCAATATTAGCACCAAAAAATGATGTTGTCAACAAAATAAATTCAGACATATTCAGTAAAGTACCAGGAGATACAGGAGGAGAACAGAGTATTTATCAGTAGACACAGTTATGGATACAGAACAGAGCACATCATATCCCGTAGAATTTCTGAATTCGGTTGAGCTGCCAGGTGTACCCTCACACAAGCTTTAATTAAAACTAGGCGTCCCAGTCATGCTAATGCGAAATTTGGATGCCCCGAGATTACGAGTATGTAATGGGACGAGACTTCGTGTCACACAATTTGGCCGCAATATCATTAGCCACTATCTTAACCGGCGTTGGAAAGGCTGAAAATGTAATGATCCCACGAATCCCAATAATTCCCACAGATCTCCCATTCCAGTTTAAAAGGCTACGAACAAAGCGCAAGGACAAACATTAAAGGTGGCTGGGGTGTACTTAGAATGTTCGCGTGTGTCCAATGCCCAGAATCTTTACATTCTATCCCCAAACGGAAAGACATATGATATCGTATACAACTTAGCGTATTAAAATAATTTTCTGTTCCGAGTTCTCTTCTGTGTTCTAAATCAGGAAATGGGGACCGAACCGTGTTACCCCGAATTTAACGCGAGCGAAGCCGCGGGCAAAAGATAGTTTGTTGATAAAGTTACAAATAAAATGTCGTTGGCTGAATGTTTGTTGACATATATTTATTAAGTAGTTTTTCGTGCTATGAAGTCCAAATTGACAAAGACAGTAAAAAAAAGTGACGAGATAAATATTACTTATTTTACTCAGATTTAAGCACAGTATATACAGACTTATAATAACCTCACAAACTTTTCCTCGTTATAATATTACCAATCACATAATATCATCATCATCATCATAATTATCATATCAGCATAGGCCTCCCCCAAATGTGCAAAGTGATCGGTCCTCCGCCGCCACACGCATCTGACTATTTTACGTTACTAGTACTTATTTTAAATTATCGATATGAGCAATTGTCCCATCTCTAGCACTAGAGAGCAATTTCTACAGCGTATCCTGTGAACTTCAATAAACTGGCATTTCGGAGTTGCCTCAAAATGAACTGGTTATATGAGGTACCTTTCAGGTGAGATTATTTGGGTTGGCCAAATTGCGTCAAAGTAACGTCCATAACAATATTCCAATAGGGGTATTCGAATAGACACTAAATAAAATAATCAATAATGTCATATTTTCTCGAAAAAGGATTAAAAATGTAGTCAAACGGAGAAAAAATCAACGCAAAAGGTAACAATAATCACGAATTTATAAGTATCCAAAGTTTTAAGAAGATGTTCTGTCCCTTTCTCGCAAAACGCAACTTCATATGAAACGATGACGCTGGAGGATTTTGACGTCACTAATAGACGGCAATGTGCCGCGCCCATCGTGTTCGGCGCCGCCGTCGACGCGTCCCCCTCGGCAGCATCCCGTAACATGACGTCACACACTGCTTGCGTTTTCTCTCTCTAACAAGCAATATTAAAATGGTTGTAGCTTCATAATTCTTTGAGATATCTGAATGCGATTTTCGTCACTGGGCATATTTTTTTCACACCTTTCATTCGGAAAAGTAAGTTTTGCTCCACGACGAGAGGGACCAAAACGCTACTTTTCTGTTCAAGCTACTTTTTTAATTTATACATTGGCATTGGAACATTTGTACGCAATGTGCCAATTGAACACAGATGTTAATAAAATAATCGATTGTAATTTCATCGTAGTCGATTCAAAACGAATATATTTCAAGTTTTAACTATAACAATGTTGTATAAAAAAATTATAAATATTTCGTAATATTTAAAAATTAGTAATAAAAATTAAGATACTTTAGATATATTTTAGCAATAGCTTTTTTTAAATTTCCTCATTGTCGGTGTGAAAAATAGTATGTGTCACTCTGTAGCAAAATTGTTTTCGTCTCGGGCGTAAACACTTGTATCCCTCACTACGCTCAGGATTCAATACACCGCCCCCGCCGTAAATATACTATTTTGCTCCCTTGTGACACAAATAACTATTGTCGTCTTTCTTTTGGAGTTATAATCATTTTCGATTTTACACCGCTATTCCAATGACAGCTTTATAAAAAGTTAGCCACATTATATAATCTAAACCATATAAATTTGGCCTTAATGCTATCCCTTTCACGGCGGTGTATTAGTCGCGTCAAGCTGCTACGAGAGATGGTCCACTAGTTACGGCGTAATCATGATACGCTCTATATATTCGACGACCGCTTTAGCCTAGTTGGTAGTGACCCTGCCTACGAAGCGAGAGGTCCTTGGTTCGAATCCCGGTAAGGGCATTTATTTGTGTGATGAGCACGAATATTTGTTCCTGAGTCACGGATGTTTTCTTTGTATTTAAGTATGTATTTATCTTTATAAGTGTATTTATTGTCGTCTAGTACCCATAGTACAAGCTTTGCTTAGTTCGGGATTAGATCGATTTGTGTAAGATTGGCCCCAAATATATTTTTTTATTATTTTTATATAGTGTGATATTTATATATAAACTTAGGCTCCCACTCGCTGCATCTGTCGCGCCTATACATTAACTGAGCAACAATTAAGACCAGGAATTGGACATCCAGCATGACAGTTTACATCGATTCACGATGGATTTGCTGTGTAATATAGATTGAAGAGCCTTCCGTACGGAATATTTACCGTTAGATTTCCGGTGAAGGAAAATATCGTGAGGAAACCGGTCTAATCCCAATAAGGTCTAGTTTTCCCTCTGGGTTGGAAGGTCAGATGGCAGTAGCTTTCGTAAAACTAGTGCCTATGCCAAATCTTGGGATTCGGTGTCAAAGCGGACCCCGGGCTCCTTTAGGGGCACAACCGGGAATAACGCTAGGAGGATGATGATTATAGATTGAAGAGCCTTACAACAACCATACCAATTTGTATGACTTTTTGACCCTCTTATTCGTAATTTATAATATTATTATTAACTACTACCAGACTGTTATTGCCTATCTTACTGTCATGTCCTCTTTTTTATTAGGGTTCCGTAGTCAACAAGGAACCCTTATAGTTTCGCCATGTCCGTCCGTCTGTCTGTCTGTTCGTCTTTGGCTTAGCTCAGTAACCTTTACAACTAGAAAACTGCAATTCGGCGTGGTATATAAACCAATCACGCCGACAAAACAGTAGAAAAAAATCCTGAAAAAAATTTTTTTAGGGTACCCACCCTACATGTAAATTAGTGATGTATTTTTTTTCTCGTTAAAACTATAGTGTGGGGTATTGTCGGATTTCTTGTTCAAAAATATTATGGGTATTCTATAACTATTTTTCAACTTGGTTTATCATGGTTTTATCTATATAAGTATGTTTATCGTCGTTTAGTACCCATTGTACAAGCTTTGCTTAGTTTGAGACTAGGTCGATTTGTGTAGGATTGTCCCCTAATATTTATTCATTTTGTTTTTTGATTTGGTTATGCGTTGACGAGATAATGGGATTTAAAGCCCTAATTTTTGTTCGAGTCATGTGCCCCCCCCCCCCGCCGGCTAAATGGCTACTACTGAGGACGTGAAAAAATTCTTGGCAGTAGTACATATAATGAATTTAAAAGGAAAACTATCACAGGCAAGTAGACATAACTAGTTAACGAGTAGTAGACATAACCAGTTAACTGGTAAGAAATGCACTTAATTTCGGGTGCATATATAATGTCATTGGAATTTGAACCTTTTACCGTGGACGGTAGAGTTGCTTTTTCACGGCACGTTATCTTCAATAGAAAAAACCTTGTCGTTCAGGTGGTCGCTAACCGAAGGTTGTCGCGTAACCGGCGAAACGATCCTATACATTGGTGTGTTATAAAAATAATCATATTTACGATTATTTTTAATTTTAAAGTCGACAGTTTCTTTAAAGCATGCTGTCCAGGCATCTCCCCTTACTTTCCTCAGTAATGTATTATTACTGACACATGTTGATCACCAAAGCATTCTAATCATACACGTCTTATAATCACTCACTACACATGTACCCGTGTAACAGAATGCACAAGCAGATGTGAACGGTAATTAACCGCGTCGTGTTTGTAATTAGTATGTAGATGGACTGTGTTACGCATGGTCGGCAGGGGACTAATATAAGAGACATAGTGGTTAGACGAGACGGTAATTTTATTAAATAGTAATTGTCACACAACGGGGTCGAAATACAAATACAAATTATTTATTGTTCGGAATTCGAAAGTGAGTGATTAATTGATTATAATAGGTCTCAGTATGTTTATTGTTGGTCACAATCAGCCAGACTTTGGCACACAATATTTGATGAATTTATTCATTGCATGTCATTGAATTGAATTAATGTATTTTTGATATAGGTAGGTATGTCAATATTAATAGTAAAAGTACTTAAAACAAAAATAAAAAAAATGTCATAATGATAAGAAAAATAAAAATAAAAATATCAATGTCATGCTACGAATATATAGTGATGCGATGTCAATTATCAGTTATGCAATACAGAATAAAATAAAATAAAAATAAGAAATTATAAATTAAAAGTCACAGGAAATGGTAATACAAAAATTTGATCACATACTGATGAGGAATCGTTAATTTCAAAATGTTCGTTAATTCTATAATACATCTTATTTATTAAAAGAAGTACAAGAATCAGTGGAAGGCGTAGATAGATAGATTTCATAGATGGAATCCAAGAGAATCCCCAAAAGGGATGGAGGTAAATTCATCCTTTTCATCTCATGTCCTACTAAGTTTAGCCGTGTTATATATGAGACGTCAGTTTCGCGTGTGTTCGGCTTTTTAATGTCAGTTATGAATGCTGGAGCCTGAACCAGAATATTGCATTGTTGCCGAATTCACATAAGTATAGATACTATCAATGCATATGTTATATCTATTGGATATCAGTTGGTTTAGCCGGAAGCAGGCCCGGAGTTATAGGTCCATGGCCCCTAGGGTAATACTTGGCACTTGGGGTCCCCTTAGGAAGCTTGTGTACCGGGCCCGCTACTGGGACTGGGGCCCTAGAGGCTGCCTGGTCCCCTAGGCCGGGCCCTTGTAGGCATAGGCGTAAATCCGGCTCCGGCCCCGTATCATGGTCGGCCTTATCACGCGATAAGTGACAAGATAGAGCGCCAGTCTCGTTCTATCGAACGGTGTCAGCCAGCGACGGAAGCTCTATCTTGTCACTTATCGCGTGATAAGGCCAACCATGATACGCGGCCTGGTCGGAAGTTGCTGAAAAATGGGTTGAAAATTTTGAGGACAATTTACACTTATACATTCAACCAGTATGTACAAGTTAATATAAAGCTTGCAATAACAACACTTAGTCCTATTAAATAAAATCTGAAAAACCCAACTAACATTTTCGTTGGCATGTCGACCACGTTGGTTCGGACAAGAGCCAAGCTTTTAAATTATAAATGGACACAAACTACTCTAGGGCGAGCGCAGGCATTTCTTCCTGTGTTTAATCAGTGTAATTGCACCTATTCGTCTGAATCACCCGCAATGAGGGTCGGGAGAGGTTACTGGCACGATGCGGTGGCAAAAGTAACTAAATTAATCTATCACAGTAATATTGTATTTAATACTGTAGGTACAGTCACCAGCAATAAGATCTGCCACAACATAGCACGCATAAATATCTGACACGACTCTATGTCTAATAATGCCATAAGGACGTGTCAGATATTTTTGCCGGCTTTGTTTCGGCAGATATTGATGCCGGTGACTGTACTGCTGCGTGTGCCGCGCTGCTGCTGCGCTGCAGCTGCGCTGCCGAGTTGTAACTTTAGCGTGTGCTGCGCGTGTGCCGCGTCCCGCCATCGCCGGCGCGTATACCTACGAGTATTATTAGTTTTTTTTAACACGCTTATTAAAATGTAGATTTAAAAATGTATGTATGTATGTGTTAGTTAATGTTCAAAAAGCATATTTCGAACATAAGTTTGGATGAATATTGGACCAGAGGTACTGATCTGACACAAGTTGAGCTGTGACTAGGAGATCGTTCGGAGGATTCGGAGAGCTAGGGGGCGATGAGCCTGCTAGATAAGATATGGAGAGATCGCGCGAGTAAGAATTACTATGAGAGTAGGTACTCGCTACTCGCCGGCGGTGGGACAAGTGCCATAGGTACATAGACAAACAAATACTCCCCTTGTACTCCCCTCGTGTCTCTATGGGTCTGTATCTGTTGGTGTAAAAAATTTTGGCCGATATTTTTTTCGGCACATATTTTTTGGTCGAATAATCTTCGGGTGATTGGTTTTTACGTCGAAAACTGTTTAGCCGAAATTGTTTTGCATATATTTTTTTGGCCGAAAATTGTTTAGTCTAACATTTGTATGGAATGAGATTGTTTGGTCGAATGTATTATAGGCATATAATTGGTATTCCGAATATTAGTGTCACTAATAATCGCATCTAAACTGTCTGTTTTACCAAAAACTGGTGGACAAAAAATCACTTTCCAAATTTTTTTTCGTAGAATGTCATTTGCCAAGCACCTCGCTTACCAACTGGTACTTTGACCAAATTTCATTCAGTCAAATATGTTAGTTGGCATAATATGTTTTAACCAAAAGAAAAAAACGCAACAGACGTTTTTGCCATTTGTGTAGAGGTCGTAATTCTAACCTAACCGCCAGCGTGTCGACGTCCGCTCAAGGGACACAAGCAATTTAACGACCTTGCCTACCGACCTACCATACCTAGTTTTACAATAGTTTAGGTGCTTTGAACTGAATAAAACCTCCTAAAACAAAATAAACAATGGCTACAAGCCATTGTTTATTTTGTTTTAGGAGGTTTTATGTGAGGCTAAATAATAATTATACCTAACAATATTATACTTTTAGCCTTTTAGTCATAAAATGTATACTAAACAATCTTAGGTCAAACATGTTTTATGCCAAAAAATATGTATGCAAAAAAATCTTTATGCTAAAGAATTTCGGCCAAACCATTTTAGAACACAACATTTTAGACCAAGCGAAGGGCACCCGTTCTCTATCATTCTATACGGCTCAGAGACCTGGACTGTGCGAGCCAAAATGTAAAGCCGCATCGATGCTTTTGAGATGTGGTGTTGGCGTCGACTTCTACGATACCCTGGGGGTCGGACTGCAATGCGAATGAACCAATCCATTTTTCAGATTCAGATTCAGATTTTTATTCATAAAACACATTATTTTACATGTCAGGCAGGATACAGAATAGAATAGGTAGGTACATACCTACGTTTAATTACATGTCAAGGTAGTTTTTAATTATAGATAGATATACAATATTCAGCAAATAATAATTCATTGACATTGTAAATGTCAGTCTAATTAAGGGTTATTAACTACTTATGCGTGGGTCGATGATACCTTATCATTAAATTCGTCAATGGCGTAACACGCCATGTCCAATAAAATCTTTTTTAGTTTGGATCTGAAAATGGCGTCAGTCGATGAGTTTTTCAATTCAGTCGGAAGAGAGTTATAAAGTTTAATTCCTATTACATCAAGAGATTTTCGAGCCTTTGCTAGCCTCCGCACCGGCACGACCAGCAAGTGCTGGGCGCGCGTGGTGCGCCCGGGCCCGTGCAGCTGCGCGCGGGTCGTGCATGACTCGAGCCGCAGTCTCACGAACATACAAGCCTCAAGGATAAATACGCTAGGTAATGTAAGTATATTCAGTTGTCTAAATAAGATCTGCGCAGGATGATCATGAGGCTTTTTTGCTATGAGTCTAACGGCCCGTTTTTGAATTCTAAACGCCCTGTCGCGATCTGCTGCAGTAGCCCACAGATCAACACCGTAAGTCAGGATGGAGTGGAAGTATCCATAGTAAGCTTTCTTTATGTTTTCAAGCGATAAGGTAGGAGCTAGTCTAGATAGTGCGTAACACGCCGAGCTAAGCTTACTGCAGGTGATGTCTATATAGGGCGACCACGTGAGACCGGCGTCGATTATAAATCCTAGATATTTTACTTGGTCCACTTGGGGTACCAGAACATTACTCGATAGTATGTTGAGCTGGTCACTCATAGTGTTACGTAGTTTAAAGTGGATCAAATTTGTTTTTTCAACGTTTAAGAGCAGCCCATTTGCTTTAAACCATGATGATACCCTCTCGACAGCACGATTTAATTTATGTTTTAGATCGGGCACGCTGTCCGCGTTTACTATTATGCATGTGTCGTCAGCGAATATCACGTATTCACAGTCGGAACAAGCTGCAGTGATGTCGTTTACGAGTAATAAAAACAAGTAATTTCCCATCGTTGATCCTTGGGGAACGGCGCAGCCCGCTAATGATTCGATACTCGACTTAGAATTAAGGACGCACGTACATTGTCTTCGGTTACATAGAAATGACGCCACCGTTTCGAGAAAGCTACCTTCTATACCATAATGCTCCATCTTCCTGAGAAGTAGTGAGTGGTCCACCATTTCAAATGCGCGCGACAAGTCGCAGAATATCGCTGCCACTTGTCGGCCGCATTCGAGGTGCGCTAGGACTCGCGCTATGACGTCACGCGCTGCGTGTACCGTGGAGCGCCCCGGTTGGTAGGCATATTGCTGAGCATTAAGTATGCTGCTAGTAGTGAGATGGTCTATTATCCTCTTACTCAGTAAACGCTCAAAAACTTTGGAGACGATCGGTATCAAGGATATAGGTCTGTACGATTTCGGTAAGTGCATCTCGCCCTTACCCTTATAGATAGGCTGTACCCTAATCATTTTTAAGGCGTCTGGATATACTCCCGATTCAATGCAGCTATTAAACAACATCAACAAAAGCGACACGAGAATAGGAGGAAAATAACTAAGAACTCGTGTAGACATTTCATTAAAATCTTTTGATTCTTTAATTTTTATATCACGTATAGCTTTTACAATTTCATCAAGAGTGAAATGTTTAAATTGAAATTTAAGAGATTTACCTAAGAGAAATTGGTCCTGATAGGCGAGCGCATCATTCATGCTAAGTCCAGCATTGTTATCAGTAGCGGTTACGTAGTAGCGGTTCAGCTGACAGGCGGCGGCGGCGGCACGCGCGGCGGCGCAGTCTCCTGGCGACCGGCTCACGAGCACGTCCAGCGCTGTGTTCCCCGCGCTATTGTCCTTACAGGTCTCGGACGCGATAATTCGCCATACGCTTCGGCGTACGTCATCCGTAGTTGATATTATGTTGTTTATATACTCAAATCTACTATTCTTCAATGCGCACGAGTACCGCGTCTCGAGGTGCAAAAGGCTCGAAAACGACTCAGGATCAGTTAGGCCTTGCGATATTTTAAGTTTAAATTGGCGTAACTGATAGCGTAAAAGGCGTACGTTTTCATTGACCCACACATTTACTTGGTTTTTTACTGGGCATTTTTTTAAGGGAAAGTAAATGTCATAGTAATGTTTTATTACATTTAGTACAGATTCAATCTGTTGACAAGGTAAAGACCATTTAGTTAATATACCGTTCCAGTCATAGTCGTTTAGGCTAAGGGTAAAATTACTTATATTAGTTTTTGTAAACAATCGCTTGTATTGGCAAGTGCTATTTACATTACATTTGTTAATGTTGCATACTATGGCTACACTGTGGTGATCAGATACGTGCATATTCGTACACAATACATTTTTTATTTCTGATTTTGACAAGTTGGTATAAATGTGATCTATACAGGTCTTAGATAAATGAGTAATTCTTGTTGGTACGTCAATAATTTGTTTAAATCCAAACTGTTTTAAAGTGTTAGTTAATGTCTTGGTATTAGTGTCCTTTGACAGAAAATCTATGTTAATGTCACCAACAATAATTACCTTATATCTTTTTAAGCAGTCTAAGTTACACAAGGTATTAAGTTTATTAAGAAATAGAGTTACGTCACCACTCGGAGGTCTGTAGATGCACACTACTATTAGGTCACAACCGACACATTCAATTCCGCAGACTTCAAAATGGGTTTCAACAGCCAGGTTGGAGACTTCCTGTCGTTCGATCGTTATGAGGTCTTGTCTTACATAGATGCAGGCACCTCCCCCGCGGCAAGAGGATCTCGAGTAATGGGCGCAAAGCCTGTAGTTTAGGATGTTGACGGACCCGATCTGAGTTGATTGAAGCCAATGTTCAGTCAGGCATAGTATGTCAACAGTGTTCCGTATCTGTAATTCACACTCAAGTTTGTACGTTTTGTTTTGCAGTCTGTTAATATTTTGATGAAGAACAGTTATTTGCGTGTTAGGCATAGTAGCTTCAGGTACGGTCGTTGCCAGGAGACTTGGTCTCCCTGGGTCGCAGAAAGGGCTGCCATTTTGATACGCTAGTATTAAGCGGCCAGACAGATGTAGTTAGGAAGTCCTCATACACAGCGCTCGGAATTCCTATTTTAAACGAGTTATATGTATCACGTTTCGACGGTATCTTCTCCGCTGTATAGTTATAGCTATCTTTTATGGTCTTCAAGTGACTAATTATGCTTTGCGGTGTCGTGTCTTTTTTGAAGAAGCATCCATGCAGATATTTCAGGGTCTCAACTCCACCAATTGTTGTGTTAGTCGCAGTTCCTTTTATTAATGTTTGTTTTGTGCTGCGACGGCGGTTGTTGTGTCGTTTTCTTTGCTCTTTCCAATCTTTGTCATTGTCAGGTGCCTGATCACCCTGTGTCTCGTTTACAGTTAGGTCGGTGTTCGTTTCACATTTTTGGGATTGTAGTAAGTCACAGTCTTCTATAATCGTCATTCTGGAAGAGCTACGCACACATAGTCGACTGACCACAAATATGTACATTACATGCCCCTGTACTTTACCTCTCTAATCAAATTTATAATCCCCTAATAATTCTATCGTTTTAACTTAAATCTCTTTCAGTATTTACAAACATGAGACCATAGTGACGCAAGAAAACTCCCTAAACCACCGTAAAACACGAAAATTCAAAGACATGTGCCTTAACGACTTACACCATTAAGAAACGATTTTTCAAATATCAACGCCGAGAAGGCAAACATTTGTATAGTAAACCAACCCTAAACCGTCATATTCGTCCTTCATTTAGGCAATTCTCTTTAGGAGCCTAATATTTATACTCTAGTTTATTTGAGTTAGCCGTATTGCATCAAAGTAGTTCATTAAAAACGTAACTCTACCGGCAAAGGTACAAGATTTCAATTCCAATGACAGTTTTATAAAAAGTCAGCCACAAAACTATTTCAACCATACTCATTAACTTAAGGTATTCCCAATTAGTCATTGGATTGACCCGTAGAGTACAGACCTAAACAACGTCAAGATTATATGAATTTAATCAGACTCCAATAAAAACTTTCATCCCCATTTTATCCCCCTTTTGAGTTGATTTCCTGGATGAATTATACTAAATTCGACATTTGCCGAGGCACGCTAACTTAATAATAATAAAACCAATCTTTATTTAAATACGGTCCTTAAATATCAGAGGTAACAATAAGTAGACAAATTTGCTTCCTCATTTACAATACTCATGTATACGTACTTCTCTGATATATAAATTGTATTATAAAAGAATTAGGGTCGCTAGTATGTCGCATCCATACACCTCATTAACTAAATCAAAGTATATAATGACATAATCATAGGCATTTTAGTCTGCTTATACCATAATCAGGCTATTGTAACACACGAGCATACAATTAATTCAGCCGGTATGAAAACTAAACACTTTTTAACATATAAATGGCGCAATCAACACTTCGATCTCGTCGTAACGACCAATAGGGATTGGCAATACCATATCGATAATCACTGCCATTTCCGGACTCAATATCCAAACTGTTTATTAGGAAGTCTTTCGGCTGCTTTTATATATAAAACAACTGTTTATTCAGTCACAAGGTGTATTATAGTCGTGGTTGTAACTAAGATTGCACCCATCATCTCTTTCTATCAAGCTTTATAAGAAGGTACCGCGAGTCTTAATCTAAACTGCACGGTTACCACAAGAGGGAGCGTGTGTCTCGCGGCAAGATATTAGTCTATCCGTCTCTTCTCTTTTTACAAACTTTGAAATTAACTTGCAATGTATATTTGTCCGGGTGAAATCTTGCAACTGAATTTTGAAGTAGATATCTTCAACCAGTCTTCAACCGATTGAGCTGAAATTTTGGGTAAAGGTATAATAATAATTTGGATGACAATTCAATGTTATTGTACCATCGACCTGATCTGATGGTGGAGACAGAAGGTGACCATGGGAATTCTGTACTTAACCGGCGTAACGTTGAGTTCGGGCTCGTTAGAATCGTCTCAATGAGTAGTTGATGACGGTATACAGAAAAGTACAGTCGGCAAAAAAAGCTTGTATCAAATATGTTTGTCATCATCATCATCATCATCATGATCGCCATCTTGTGCTTACCGTGCTGGCAACACCGATGTTGTACTTTAACAACAAAGTGGCCATTTTGAACCACTGTTCGACCAACTGTTTGCTAAGACCGCGAAGAAGGCGAATTATAGTTATAATTATAACAATTTTACAAGTCTAAACTGGCAACTCTGAAGCAATTGACCAATGAAAGAGGAATCTTTAACTATCTAGTCCCTGGTCTCTCGACTCTGAGATTCTCAGCTAAATAAAATGTGCTTTGTCCCTTTCTTACGAACACATATGTCAACGTGACAGATAACGACAAACGAAATTTAACGCCATTTTTTTAATAAAGGGGTAAGGGCTCATTTTGATAAATCCGATATATAAAGAAACTGAAAGGCGTTACAAAAGATGATGTACGCTCACTGAATCAGGTCAATTGGAACATTATTAATTTGTTTCCTATCTCGAAAGATGTAAGAACTCGAAGTGGTATAATAAATTACATTCTATAAATACCAGCCTTTTGGATCAATTATTTTTTCTAAAGAATGTGAATGAATAACAAGATTTCTTAACCTTTCCTGTGTGCTGTTACAACCACTATCATCTATCATTGCGGTCGTAATACTTACAAGATTTAATTGGGTTGAATCTATTCGGCCCAGCTGTGTATGTTGACATGAAACATACAATCTATAAAACTAGACTAGCATTCTATTGAAAGGAAATAAGTTACATATACATATGAACTTGCACGATACAGTAACCTACCGTGCTATGTCAAAAAGGACGTAATATCTCGGCAATTTTCACGCCACTTACGCCATTATTCGAGTAATACTTGTAGTCAAACGTAAATAAACATTCGACACGTGCCTCCCTGCCTTGGCATTAATTATAACGTGTATGGGAAATCGAAAGTTATGAATAATTTATGGGTCGGTACATAGTTCGCAGTAACATCAGTCACTCTGAAGTTATGATGTCAGCTAAGTTTTCATGTACTTATAGTAAAATGCTTGACGATTTTTTTTTTACTATGGCAACAAACAAGCTAACGGTCTGCCTGATGATAGCAGACACTGTAGTCTAAGGAGGCTCGCGACTCCAGTTCTTCTGTAATTGGCTTTAAGCTCCCTTCAACGCTCACCCACAAATAGGTGAATCTTGACGCCGTGAGTAACTAAGCGTAGGAAGAGTGGGGTGAAGCGCATGAACGAGTAAAGAATAACACCCCAGAAGAATCACAAGCGCGTTACCGACCCTTTACTGATTTGGGGGTTCGGTGTATTCACAGCTAGAGACAAATGCAGCGCTCTCACTCTCATGACTGCACATCCGCGGGAGCTCTGGCGACCTTACTCACCAGCTCACCACCAGTGGTGGATATAATGGCGAGAAATGTCAGGCAAGCATCTCATTGGCGCCCCTATAGATTCAAAAATATAACAAAAAAAATCGGACGCCCCTTTGGAATCCCGTGCCCCTAGGCATGTGCCTAGTTTGCCTATATGGATAATCCGCCTCTGTAACACCAGGAGCACAACACAGTAGTGGTGTTTTCGTGGCTGAGGGCTTCTGTAAGCTAAAGGTACTTCCCCAGTTGGGCTGCTCCGAATACGAGCGAGATGACGATGAGAATACAATCACCATTGGCAAGGTTTGGTAAAGAAACTTATTGTACATTGTCGTGGAATTTTGTGAAAATCGCTCCAATAGCACCCATCAAGGCGGAACGACATGCAAACGTACTTTCTCAGTTTTTCATAAGATCAGACTTCGTATTAATTCGTGATAATAAATTCCGTGACGAAGGACCACTAATGATCTATTTTGATATCCGATCCCGATAAGAGGTGATAAAGCTCTTCATTGTAAATAGATACCATAATATTTTTAGCAAATGTTATCCTAGCCTACGTGTAAATCTTTGTAGTATGTGATCATTTCGTAATATGTAGTGTACCGAACTTTAAGACAAAGGATGTCATGTTGTACTAAGCATAGACTGTAAGATATTTAAGACCTCGTGGTATATCTACATGAGAGCAATAAAGTATTAAGTAAATAAGTATGTATGGTTTTTCTAAGTTGTTCGACAACATTAAATAAACGATATCGAAAATACTCGTAAATACGTATTTTTGCTATTTTATGAAAGATTAGATTATAGACGGTGTCCCTTCCCTACAAAGTTCATATTAACAGAGCATTTTTGACGTTTCATTAACTGCAGGTCATAACAAAATACCACGTTTGGATTTTATTATTATTCCAACACCAGACGGTTGTAAACACTAATTATTCTTATAGAAATACTAATCACTATTCTTTATACATAAATCTGCATCGCTAAACACATATACCTACCACTTCATCGCTAATAGGGAACGAACTAAAATAAATTCATTAAACTTTCCTATTTATAAGTAGTGCTACATAAATAACTTATTATTCATAGTTATTAAGATGGATACCATTTCCTTAAAAAAACTGTTATATTGGCACTTATAATAGTGGCTTTGACTTATAAAAAATCTATAAAAAGGCACGACGGTGTTAGAGCTACCGCAACTCAGTCTAAGCCAACAACATTGAAAACATCGATAATCCTGTTTCCCGTCACTAGCCCGGATAGAATTTTATCGCCGACGCCAATATCGTTGCGGGGCTATCGAATTACGTTCGATAGTGGTAGGTATACGTTACATCACTAGTTGCCAGCTCGCTAGGAATTGATTTTTACAAGTACGAGTATGATTTCGAACTTGTAACCTATTGATTTCTGTGTCAGTAGGTTTAGGTTAGTGTGTGTACTTATACTGTAAATATCATGTTGTTATTTGACATTGTGGTAAGATGAATAGTCATAGCAACTAAACGAGGTGCTCATGAGCGACAATAGGCATTATTAAATATTTGCCCCACAAGGTGGACTGATGACCTGGTAAAGGTTGCGGGAGTCCGCTGGATGCGGGTGGCGCAGGGCCGGTCACTTTGGCACTCTTTGGGGGAGGCATATGGCCAGCAGTGGATGTCTTTCGGCTTATATGATATGATACATATTTGTGAAAGTATTTGTCGGTCCGACTCAAATGACTATAATTATATAGTTTTAGCCCCGGCGAAGAATATTAATATGTATTTTTGTCCTGCTCACATAACCTACTAAAGACCCCAATATGTATGTGTATGTAATGGAGGTAGTTTCAGCTTCGGAAAAGGAGATACCTACGTATATACTTTATACCCATTTTATCTGCTTTGCCTTAAGGTTGACTGGTAGAGAATGCTTTATAGCATTAAGTCCGCCTTTTGTACCATAAGATATTCTTTTGTGCAATAAAGATTAAGGGGCTGTATTGAAAAATATCGAGTTGTTGGACACGCCATTCTGACCATTCTAGGAGACAATGAGGCCTGATTTTCAGATATATGATTCTTGATTATATGTTTGTTCTTCCAACTAGATCGATTCCCGATTGCTTGAAATTTCCTCGATAGAAAAAAATCCAAAGTTGCGTCCTACTTTTTAGATTTTCAACCAGTGTGAGTAAACAACATGAAATCAAGCGGCGAAACTTAGTAGAAATGATGATCTATTACTCGTCTTGAATCTCATTTTATAAAATATACTCCCTTCATAATAATATTTATAATAATCCCATCATTACTGATTTCGCGTTTTTGAAAGCAAACGCCCCTTTCTGAGGATGTTGTTTCCTTGTCTGTCAAACGTTAGTGGCATAAGTTTGTTTCTTACGCGCGGAGTCCATTCGGCTGTCAGCCGTGATCGAAGCAGGATCTACGTCACTTAGCGCCGCAAAATTACTTACGAATTATAATTATACACCAGTATATTTAGGCATACGGCGCCATTCAACACGAAACGTGCCTGAGGTCTTTTTGTAATGGGCGTGAGCGCTCCTAAAATCGCACTCACACATGCGCATTAAATGTATTATGTGTACTAAGCAGTTACAATTTTCGACATAATGGGTAGCGTTCTTGTAGTCCTGTGGGTGATGCATGCATGTCGGTATCAATATGTGCCCTGCTGTATCGGGTTCAAATCTCGTGGTTGAAAAGAGTTTTTATATTTTTGAATTGAGTTTTTCGAATATACTTATTTTTTAAACCAAATATGTAAAAATTGCACATAACTTTTATCCTATAACCTATTTTCCACCTATTATGTTTATTCAAAAATATTGTAAATGTTTTTTGAAAAAAGTAAAAAGAATAGGTACGTCAAGGTCAAAGATATGTATGCAAGTATTGTGAAAAAAAGAAGTAATCATAAGAAGTTCATAAGATATATACTCATCCAAATACTAATAAATATGCAAACTTCAATGGCCACATAAAGATGTATAGGGGCATGTTCAAAAACTTGTATACAATCAAAATTACATAATTAGTATCCTGCAAATTATGCAAAATATTGTAGTCATATTTATGTCATTAATTATAGTTTCAGTAACTGCTACGAAAACATGTATACAAAATATAAATCTGCGAAGATCAACTTTATGGTCGTGTCGCACGAAATAAATTTGAATATAATGTTTTGACAATTCACGAAAACAGTGCAGACTTGTCATTGTATGTTTGTCTCATTTTTTGACCTGTCACGACTTTGGCATTGTGCGTTTAACAGATTTTGCAATTATAAAGCTGCCAACTTAAACTAGGTGTCTAATGCGTTTCAAGATTTCGTCTAAGCAACCGTCAGTTACCATAGCCCTGTGGTTCAGTAGTAGGATTAAGTGCCGAGTCATATGTTGTCCTGAGTTCTAATCCTACAGTTAGATGTTTTGTTGCATTTTTATTTTATATTTTTTACAGGCCATGTTGTTATGTTACAATAGCTACCTACTTATAAAATAAAAAATGCATAAGGTTTAACCTTTTAAATACTCCCGAGGCTTTTTCTGATTTTTTTTTGGTAAATTTAATAAAAGGCAAAGGCATACTTAAAATAACTGTAATAAAAGAACAACTCCTTAAACTAAAATAATACGTTCATATGCCGCTGACAATCAATAGAGGTGTGTTTATGGAGATTTGATTGTTTACATAATTTTGATTATCATGTTGGTTATATAATTATGGTTAATAGTGTATATGTCGCAGTGAAATGGTCAAAACAGAGATTTGAACAAATCCCTAAGGGATATGATCAAATCACGCAGGATGTTAAAATGGAGAATCCATTTTATCATTTACCTGATATAAATCAGTCATTTGATCAAATCTCTGAATCTGTTTAGTGAAATGACGAAATCGGACAAAAAAGGCAACTCGTTTTTTCATTTCACTAGATTTGTTTAGTGATTTGATAAATCCCTGAAACGCGTCAGTGAATTGACGAAACTAACTCGCAGATATTAGCTCCTAAATCATTAGTCATTTAAACCATTTTAAATGGTTCTGGGACTTAGACTCGGATGGCGGATAGGTTAGAAGATGGTGACGGGAGCAGAGCTCCCGCCACCATCTTCGTGGTTATTTTTTTTATAAAAGAGCGGAAAAATCTTTATCGCGATACTTTCGTCAACTCACTGATGCGTTTCAGGGATTTTATCAAATCACTAAACAAGTCTAGTGAAATGAAAAAACGAGTTGCCTTTTTTGTCCGATTTCGTCATTTCACTAAACAGATTCAGAGATTTGGTCAAATTACTGATTTGTATTAGGTAAATGATAAAATGAATTGGCCATTTTAACATCCTGCGTGATTTAATCATATACATATCCCTTAGAGATTTGATAAAATCTCTGTTTTGACCATTTCCCTGCAACATATATATATTTTAGAACGTTATAGTAGTATAGTTTAATAAATGAGGACATATTATTGCAACTGTTGTATACATAGTTATCTCTCAAACTATGTATACTAATTTATGTACATTTTTATGTTGCCGAATTTTATGACCATTTAGATGACTACGCTATTTATCACTCTGTGGTGTACCTATACATATCTTTGACCTTGACTATACTACTTACCAGTATTTACCTTTTGTTTATTATTTAGTAAAAAGTTTATTAATAATAAATTTTAGAATTCGTGTTGATGAATGTACGCCATCTATCTTATTTTTGTATAAATTTCCTGTGCATCGTGCATGTGTAGTACCTCGTTCTTTACTGTCACGCTAGGTGACGCGACGTGAGCGGAACCCGTGTTTGTGTGTGTGACATGTATAAATACGAGACTTTTAATGCGGGGTGCAGGGCGCGGGCGGGTGTTAGGGCGTGGCTTAAAATACCTAATGTTGTCGCTTGGCAGGGCCTTAAGTAAATAAATAAATACCCAGGAAATCATCCCTTAGGAACGAAACTAACCGCCCAGGGCCTATTAAAAGCAGCCTCCTTGTCAATGGAATTGATGTCATTCTAAATTTAGTACAGACAACGAAGTCACGGGCACATACGAGTAAGCTACCGTGAAATATAAGAACAATATTTTTTACGTCACACCTGGCCATAATGCGAGTTTTACTGCACGCTGCGCGTACGGGAAAACTCGCATTGTGGCCAGGTGAAGACGTAAAATTTTGTACTCAACACGGGCGGTAATTCGTAAAGCCCCAGAGCGCATATTTATGGCCCTCACCTTCGGTTCGGGCCACGAACACCTCCGATCTGGGGCACTCACGAATTCACCGCCCTAGTTACGTAATGTACTATTACCGTGTCACTAAATTACCCCACATTACTGTACTTCTAAGATTAACCGTCATCCAAGCTGATCTGTTCATAATTAATGTCTAATCTAGATTCACATCAAACCTTTTTGCACGCCTGATTCCTCTGTTAAACGGCAAAAACTAGAAACATTGATATAAGACTCAGTTTCGCGTGGCCCGTGGAAAGGTTTTTTACTCTCTGTACAATTAGTTTAAAAAAACCTGTACCGTCTAATTACTGGAAGCATGGTTGAACGCTTCGAGAAAGTTCTATAGACAATGGATGATACGAGTAGGTTTCGCTCTTGTATTATGCTAACAGTCTAGACTGGTAGTAAATACATATTGTGATATGTATTTAGAAAGTTGTTGACTAAATAGATATTTCTAAAATATATTTATAAAGATTAAGTTGAAGTTCAACAACAAACATACAGTAGTCTTGCTGCGTCACTAACAACACAATACGACCCAAACTCGAATGGTGTCTTATTTCAAGATTATATACTACATCAAAAGACGCATTTGGGAATAAATTTCTTGTTTGGCTGAATTGACCTCATTTTCTTGTAATAAATTTATAATCATGCATTCAAATTTTTATCTTTTTATTATAACTTATTTACAATGTGTACTATGTATACAGGTACCACGCCTATGGGTGAAGAATTTAAACCGGTCCGGTGATAGAATACACATGTGGTCCATTGATATTTAGCAACTAGGCATCAAATCACAAGCAAATACTTAAAAAAATAAAGAAAAAAAACGCTTGAAACATACTCGTTCACGTCACTCGTCACCGGGAAGCGCGGCGCGACTGAGGTTACGGGGGACACTTTGTACCTTGTTTGGCGCTGTCTAGCACGTGTAGATTTTAAAATATTTAAGTGGTCCAATCAAAGCGCCGGTCCAATTATAGCAACCTTCCCGTATCTGTCTGTGGTATCGTAGCACCCAAACGGATGGACCGATTTGAATGCGGTTTTTTTGTGTCATAGATAATTTTATCCCAAGTGTTCTTAGCCATGTTTTATGAAAATCTGTTCACCCGTTTTTGAGATATTGATCTTTGAAATATCGGGGATTTTTCAACTTTTCTAAGTTGTAATAAAGAATTTCCTTCAATTCGATATTCATGGATCCCACTCCCATTCCCCCAAACCAAAATGCTGACAGAACAGCCACTGCTCCTGGTTCCCATCCCATCTCATCTGATGATTTCGCTTCCGGCATAAAGGGGTGGACCCTTCCAATTTCCTTGAAGGGATTGATGCTTTTAAACACAAATTTAAAGAAATTTCATTCCATTTGTCAGCAAATGTATACAGGCCTCTTTTCAGAGAAGATGAAATGTACCTAGAATATTGAATTTCAACATGTTCTTTATTATTGCAGCTGCACTCCGAGTACCGCAGCACGTACAGATGGCACCAATACCGAGAGCAGCAGGGCGTGGTGAAGCAACCGGCCGCGAGCCCGCCCTCCGCGCTGCCCATCCCACGGGGTAACTAGAACACCATTACAGCCACTAGTGACAACTAAGCGCAAACACTCTGCCGCCCCCTCTGCCCCACATTAAGCCACTAGTGGCCGCCACTAAGCGCGACTCCTCTGCGGCACATTAAGCCACTAGTGGCCGCGACTAAACGCGACCCCTCTGCCGCACATTAAGCCACTAGTAGCCGCGACTAAACGCGACCCCTCTGCTGCATATTAAGCCACTAGAAGCCGCCACTAAGTGTGACCCCTCTGCCGCACATTAAGCAACTAGTGGCCGCCACTAAGCGCGAACCCTCTGCGGCACATTAAGCCACAAGTGGCCGCGACTATACGCGACCCCTCCGCCGCACATTAAGCAACTAGTAGCCGCGACTAAACGCGACCCCTCTGCTGCATATTAAGCCACTAGAAGCCGCCACTAAGTGTGACCCCTCTGCCACACATTAAGCAACTAGTGGCCGCCACTAAGTGCGACCCCTCTGCTACATATTAAGCCACTAGTAGCCGCCACTAAGTGTGGCCCCTCTGCCGCACATTAAGCCACTAGGGGCAAAAGTCTCCATTACAGTTGCGACTCAGAACCGCTAGGGATCACTACAGCGTAAAAAGACGCTGATTTTCTGTTCAAAAGCTAGAACAACATAATAATATCTTTGAATTCAATGGGATTACAACGGACTCTTAAAAATATTGAATATCAATCTGTTGGCAATCTAGTGGCGAATGCAGGTGATGTGTGGTGTCCTGTCCTCTATTTCACCATCTTAACAAGTTACTTAAGAAAGATCATTCAAGGTGCACTGCTGGGTCGACACGTAAATGTGGCCGCTCGACAGCATCGTTACTAGTCGACCGAGCATTGTATGTAGAACTATCCTTGTCAGACATCAATTGTCAAGATGGTGAAATAGGGGCCTGATCCAAATACAATAGAACTCAGCGTTCCATGAGTCCCTATATTCGTTGTTGTACACGTTAATCCCCTAGCCTGAATAGCCTGATCCCCCAGGGGAGAAAAACGGTTAGGTTGTCTGCGTCCCTACATCGCGCGAGCGCGAGCCGAGCCAGCGAAGCGAGCGTGACGCGGCAGCGTCCGGCGAAGCGCCATAACCAAACATTATCACTTTTTCTTGTTGAATATTAAATGATTGCCGCTAATTCCCCTGGGTGATCAAGGTCAGGTGATTAACGTGGATAACGTGATATATTCTGTGTGGGTCGAACCCTGTAATGACCGTGGTCTGTCCACAGGTCCCATGGAGCCGGCGATGCCTCGTCGCAAGAAGTACCCGGGCGTGGCCTACCAAACCAACCAGCTGTTCGATCCAGCACCTGCTGACGACATCCGCCCGCACCAGACCTCAGCTGCCGCCGATAGGGCACGGGTGAGCCAAACACATACCTACTTAGAGCGAGCACCAACTTACGACTAAAGGCCGATCAACGTTAATTATGTCGCCGGTAGCTGCCATTCCATAGAAAACTGTCAAACTTTACATACACTCAGATTAAACGAACACTGCTTACGATTACAGTTTGGTGCATCGTTAGATATATATGTAAATTGTACTCAAATAGCTTCAGATTCACAATTCTTATTAACTTTCGCCTGTATCGCGTATAAGATAAAGGAGCAGTGATAAATCTTCCCCATGGATCATGTGCTCTTGATACACTGAAAAAGTAGATTGACAAAAATTATGATTGAGCACTAGTTGGGAATTCGGGGCAAGTCGAGAGACCTTGATATTTAGCGTCCTAACCCTACCCTGACCTTGTTTTTTACGATTTAACACAACCCGACGACTAAACTTGAGTTATAGAATAACATACGAACATTACCAGAATTTTCCTGCGATTTAGACGCATTAATAATTGCACCGCTATACATCCCCATCGTAAAATCCTTATGTCCCGTTTAAACTACATCCTACAACTAGATTTAAGTAAGGGTGAAAAGATAAAAAATAAACAAACAGAAAGAGTAAATTAGCATTTGTATTGTAAGTACTATACAATATTCTAAAATAAGGGATTTATTCTAAAAGTTAATTCCAACCGATTGTCGAATAATTAAAAGGGGTAATACAATCATCTAGAATAGGGCAACACCAAATTTGGTGCCGCCACGATGGCCGATCAAAATGTCCGCCATTAAAGATTCAACAAACCGCCAACTGTCAGAGTACCGTTTAGCTCCATGAATGTTTTAGTGTCATCCGGAAATACTGCGTTATAACTGCAATATGCTGAAGTGGTTTTAGGAATGACTTAATCATTTTAGGAATTATACAAGTAGACCAAACGAGACCCAGATTATTCATAATTTTCATAAATCATATCAGACCTCTGTTAGCTACAAAATATTTCTTTTTTACTCATCGACTTTAATGTTCGAGTTAAGACTGCGTACACAAACTAAAATCACATACTTTTTACTACGGAGCTCCCAACTCAACATTTTACAACTGTTTAGACAACTAAAATAAATTCGAGTCAAGTGGCGCCTTTACTGAACTATAATGAATTTGACCAATAGGACGTCGTTTTCACTACCGAAGAATAGAAAACATATCAACGTCAAAAAATAAAAAGCCATGGGCTGCGCTTCGTTTTGGCAGGGCTTAGAATTAGATACCAAGTTTGTTTAAAAAAAATGTGTGATGAGCATTAATATTTGTTTCCGAGTCATGGATATTTTCTATGTATTTAAGTATTTATATCTATTACTGAGCTTACTATGCGACTAGGTCGATTTGTGTAAGATTGTAACCTTATATTTATTTATTCAATTAGTTCAGTTGACTCGTAGAAAAAGTATTGTATACACAAGAAATTATATGTAGTTAGCTTTTTAAGTCTCTTACCTTAATTGGTAGGGCTGAGCTGCAGGCTACTACCGGGGTCCACAGGCGGCGGATAGTGGAATGGCCATCAGATATGATGGTTAGCTGCGAATATACTGAATAAGCAGTCCCCGACCACGCAGCGGCAGGGTTATCAGGATGTAGTGGGTAGGCTTGTAGGAGGGGCTACTCTATAAAAAGCTACAATATCCGACGACGATTCTGTGACATGGCGAGTAGTTGCCGCCATTAAATAAGCAATCCTCTAGTGTCAGGCAGCAGTAGCACTAGTACCGACTGGAGAACGAAGATAGGAATATGGAAGGGCTCTTGTTTGGACATCACGGAGCGGGTGAACCTCGGTTCGTGTACTGCGGTGTGGAAGGCAAGGGGGAAACCACCACACTATGCTTCCTCAAAAAAGGAGTAATGGATTACTCCACCGACAAGAGCCAAGCTCTTAAATAAATGATAATGATGATGACCTTAATTAGGCCCATCAGCAAGCTTCGTGTCCTAAGCGTGGTACTCCACTGAAAAAGCATACATTATATAACGATTGCATAAAATACTATTGTGGCCCGCGCCCGCCCAGCGTTCGCGCCACCACCGCGACCGGTGCACGGTGTGTCTTGTAGTGTGTCTTTAGTGTCCTCGTTTACTAAACATATATATAATGCTTGTTGCAGAGCGCTCAGAGGAACGAGGTGGACCGCGCCGGGAGGCGCAGCAAGTCGGAGGGACCGCGGCAGCCCCGCTGGACTGACACCGTGGAACCGAAGGTAGGCAGGCTAATTGCGAGACTAGCGAACTGTCCGGCCCGTTTCCTTGGCGTTTGAAACTTAAACTAAGGGACCTATAAATAAAATTTTCATTTTCATAGCCCCTTGTAATTAATGGGCGCACGTATTATCTTGTATCCCATTTAGCCTATTCACCGCTTCGCTATGCACGTAACGCAAAACCATAGTCCATAGAAACTCTATATGCAGCGAAAGCTGACCGCTCTGACGTATGTGTATCGTTATGGGTTTTGATTTCAAGAGCCGAGCCTATAATATCTATATATTAACATCGGTCAACGGTCAACATAAAAAGTAATAAAAACTTCCTTATCGCATTGCAACTAAGTTTTTTAAGGACACTTTCCCGGTGGACAAGGGTTCAAAGAAGACATTCAAACTATGAAACTACCATAACCAGCTTATCCTTTACGAAACTTGGCCCATCTACGGATGTGTAAACACCAGTTCAAATCTTTTCATAACACATTCAGTGCCAAACACCGTAACGCTACGCTCGTAGCTCCTGGTTCAAACACATCTATTATCAATATTTAAAGACAATTCAAGTCACGTATTCTTATCGATGCTTTTGAGATATGGTCGACTTCTACGGATTGGACTGCAATGCGAACAATCCAATCCATTCTGGAAGAGGTGCGCATACATCGTCGACTTTCCACAATATGTCGAGACCACACATACTTTGGACACCTCTCACGACGTTCTTCGGATAGCCTGGAGAGGATTATTCTGACGGGAAAAGTTGAGAGCCAGGGGTCTCGGAGCGGACCACCCGCTAGATGGAGCACACAAATAATAAATAATAATAAAATAAACATTAGGGGACAATCTTACACAAATCGACCTAGTCCCAAACTAAGCAAAGCTTGTACAATGGGTACGAGACGACGACGATAAACATACTTATATAGATAAATAAATACGTACTTAGAAAACGTCCATGACTCAGGAACAAATATTCGTGCTCATCACACAAATAAATGCCCTTACCGGGATTCGAACCCAGGACCTCTTGCTTCGTAGGCTGGGTCACTACCAACTAGGCTAAAGCGGTTGTATCTCTCTAAATCTCTGCACTCTTGCAACTACATCTGCACGAGGCCATATATAAGGCGGGTAATAGGTTTTGAGAAGTCAATAATAATAGGACATGAAATATTACGAAAGTGACTGCCATCTGACCTTCCGATCCAGAGGGAAAACCAGACCTTACTGGGATTAGACCGGTTTCCTTACGATCCTTCAGCGAAAAGCTAACAGTAAATAATCCGTCCGTAAGTTCCGAAAAACTCATTGGTACGACGTACGACGCCGCTTGACAGCCGCATGCCTGAACCACTGGGCTACCGTAGCTTGTAATGTGGATTAAATAAATTAAATAACGTTGTCAGATACTTTTCAGTTAGTAGAAAATAGTGGGCCATGCCTTGCTGGGATACAAATGTGCACAAAATCTACAGACGTTACTTTTTCATAAATAAATAAGGTATCTATTTGAGTCCCAGGAAAAATTAACTAACTAAAATACCTAATTTTCTAGTCTTCCTCTATCATCAGAAATCAATTCAAAAATATATACGAATAATAAGTACGTACCATATAAAAATAACAATTATATAGTTTGACGTTTCCAAAGCACATACGCCTATAAGTTCACTCAATTATTGAATACGTTTCACTCGTAAACAATTTATTCAATTTCATTCAATTAAATATAAAGATTACAATAGGTACATTCAACAATAGTTATTTGTGTCATAAGGGAGCAAAATAGTATATTTACGGCGAGGGCGGTGTCTTGAATCCTGAACGTAGCGAGGGATCCTACAATAGAATCCTGAGCGTAGCGAGGGATTCTAACGTAGGATCCTGAGCGTAGTGAGGGATACAAGTGTTTACGCCCGAGACGAAAATAATTTTGCTACCGAGTGACACATACTATTTTTCACACCGACTATGAGGAAATTTAAAAAAAGCTATTGTTAAAATATATCTAAATTTTTAACTAATTTTTAAATATTACGAAATATTTATAAATTTTTATACAACATTGTTATAGTTAAAACTTGAAATATGTTCGTTTTGAATCGACTACGATGAAATTACAATCGATTATTTTATTAACATCTGTGTTCAATTGGCACATTGCGTACAAATGTTCCAATGCCAATGTATAAATTAAAAAAGTAGCTTGAACAGAAAAGTAGCGTTTTGGTCCCTCTCGTCGTGGAGCAAAACTTACTTTTCCGAATGAAAGGTGTGAAAAACTAATTTACCAATATAAAGCTACGATGAGCAAAAAGCCACGAAATGGAATAAATGGGTTATCTGTTCCGGATTCCTATTATTTATTGGCTAATTAAGTGTCACGGTTTTTGGGCCACTGGCCTAATTGATTTTGGCACTGTTTGCGTTTGCCGGTCGTTTTCGTTGAACTGTGACCGACCTGTATAACGTCATCGTTACCTAGTTCCCGTTCCATGAAAATTACGTGTATTCTCAGATCTATACAGAAAAATTTACATTGCCTGGTGATAATTGTGAACAACAGAAAAAAAAATTGGGGTGGCACCGCCACGCCATGTAAGTCATAAGTACTCATAAGTCTAGTCTTATTCTATTTGGACTCCGTATGAAGTCGGTGGCGGGTGGGTGGCAAGCTGGCAACAGTGACGAACTGGAGTTCAATTCAGCGGCAGTGAATGGGTTAAGTTGGTAAAATAGGAGGGGCCTGAATGTCACTGAATGCAGCGCGGGTCGGGCGCTATCTCTTTCGCACAGTAGCGCGGCGTCTCTACCGCACAGTAGCGCGGGCGCGCCTCGGTAGCAACGCGGGCTCGCGGAACTGTGTGATAGATATAGTGAGAGAGATATTAAATGCGTTGGTTCGTGAGAGAGATATACCGACCCGCGCCGCGCACGACCCGCGCCCGACCCGTGCTGCGCTCTACCTGCGTTCGGTGTGTGGAGGCCTTTAGATAATTTTATGTAGCAATACAAACGCGCCACTGTTTCGGTCAACACTCGGCACAGTACGCTGCCAAATGTCTGTGTGTGCAATGGTTCCAATTTTTCGATCTATGTATTTACAGAGAACAAACGTACTGTACCGCCATAGTATCGCAACAAAATATCGTCGCATTTGTTTTTATTACAAGCTTTTATGTAACTCGACCTTTGGGTCCATTGCATAATAAATTACTATAATACAAGCGGATGTCTCTTAGTTTGCTAATAAAACACGTTGAAAAGAGATTTCCGTTTATAATACAAAATACAAGTTATTATGTAATAGGCCCCTGTTCTATTCTTTGTTAGTTTGTCAATGTGGGACAAACGTCTGAACTGAATTTTGAACCAGTTAACTTCAACCGATTAAGCTGAAATTTCTTGAATACCGAAAGTGAAATATAAATATGACTTACTCTCCTTGTATTTCTTTCAAATGCCACTCCTGCTTCCAGGGTACAAGCGCGGCGCTAGGCGAGCCGATGGCTCCGAAGCCCGAGCTGGTGAGCACCGAATACCGAAACCAGTTCGCGTGGCCCAAGGACACAGCGGACGCACCTCGGAAGAGTATCTCCATGGGCGCGCTTAAGAAGGCTGCCGTGGCTGAAGGTGGGTGCTTACTGACTACGTGGTTTCAGTATCGCAATCAGTTCGCGTGGCCGAAGGACAGCCCAGACGAGCCCCGCAAGAGTATCTCCATGGGCGCGCTTAAGAAGGCTGTCGTGGCTGAAGGTAGGTGCTTACTGACTACGTGGTTTCAGTATCGCAATCAGTACGCGTGGCCCAAGGACAGCCCAGACGAGCCCCGCAAGAGTATCTCCATGGGCGCGCTTAAGAAGGCTGTCGTGGCTGAAGGTGGGTGCTTACTGACTACGTGGTTTCAGTATCGCAATCAGTTCGCGTGGCCCAACGACAGCCTAGATGAGCCCCGCAAGAGCATCTCCGTGGGAGGTCATAAGAAGGCCACTATGGCTTACTTGAAGGTGGGTGGGGCTTACTGGCTACGAAGCTGCAGGTGTCAGTATCAGGTGCGTCCCATGAGATATAACAACAATATATATAATTTCATATTAATAACGTTCACAAGATATAATGAACGTTAGCTATAACAACAATACCAATACTTTTATAAGGAATAACGGTCAAATGCCATAATAATCATATAATATAACGTTTTTTTCTATAACACTCAAATTGACTAATTTAATTTCGTATAATATACATAACGTATAACGATCATGACATATAATATCTTTTCGTATAACATACATAACGTATAACGATCATAACGCATAGTATATTTTCGTATAGGGATTATAATACCGAAAATTAGGTTAGGGTAGCCAGGAAGGGGGGGGGGGGGGAGCCACCTACAAGGGGGGCTCGGGGGGCAAGGCCCCTCGCATAAAAAAACAACAAATACTCTTAACAATGGTATTACTTGTAGGTTAGGTTAGGGTTGCCTTGTGTCCCTTAGTCGACACGCTGGCGGTTAGGTAAGGTTAGATTAAAATAATTGGCGTGTTTGATATCAAAATAAATTTAATTTCAATCTTACAAACGTTTAATGCAGTTGCAGTCTTCTCGCCGTATTAACTCGCAAATCCAATAGAATTTGTTATTTACTTGTAACTGTAAAACTGTAACCATTCTCGTGCAATTTAATTGCTCTTTTTGCACTTTTGAATACTTCACATTTGAACGCGGTATTTATGATTTAATACACAACACATACAACAGTAAAAATCAATTATGTCAACCGACTAAGATGACCACTAAATCATATTACGTTTATACCCCACCCAACCCACAACGTTGTTTTATAATGATCAATACTTACCTGCAGACATTAAAATAACTGAATTAAAATAACTGAAGGCGATTATACCTACTATACGAGCATTATACTGTTTGATGTTAGATAAATTGAATAATATATGTTATAAACCTTAGTTGTTATAAATATTATATGCTTTAATCGATATATCAATTGATATTATATCTAAAGTACGTTATACTTTACGAAATTATATATTCTGACAGTATACCTTTCGTTCGTTATGTGCAATGAACGTTATACTAAACAAACTTATACACAGTGAGCGTATATATTATGACCGTTATATGATAAGTTGTTATACCTCGTATTACTTACCCGTCAGTATCGCAATCAGTTCGCGTGGCCGAAGGACACGGCGGTTGCACCTCGGATGAGTATCTCCATGGGCGTGCTAAAGAAAAGGTTGTGGTGGCTGAAGGTGGGTACTTACTGACTACGTGGTTTCAGTATTGCCAGTTCGCCTGACCCGAGGACAGCCCAGACGAGCCCCACAAGAGCGTCTCCATGGGATCTCTTAAGAAGGCTGCGGCGGCTGAAGGTGGGTGCTTACTGGCTGCGATGGTCTTTCAATGACGTCTTACATTCGTTAGCGTTACACGCTGACATCAAAAGGCGTCCTCGGATTTCGAGTTGTTGATCAGATTAACTGCTTCCGATGTCAACTTTGCTAGGTGGGATCTCATCTTAGAGTTCTATGAAGTGTTCTCTCTGATAGCCAGTTTCAGGTCTCACGTATATAATGCTAAGCACTGACTTTCATGTATGAAAGAGAATAGGGATGTTGACTAATAGTCAAATCAACAAATCTTCATGAAACGTCAAAAACGTTTTGAAAGTCTAAAATATAGGGAAATAGGAACAGGTGACGTCACGATCATCTATAGTCAAACAGTAATTTGGCATAACAAAAAATAAGTTGAAGCGTGAAGTTTTCCGAGTGTTTTCGTAAGTATTGTTTATTGGTAAAGTAAGAAAATGTTACCTTTAATGCTTTCAACCACCGTATTGAAACGCTATCCTAGTGCGTTTTGGGAATTCCAATTTTTTGCGTATTTAGCACTCTGCAAGTATGTTGTATGGGAGCCCCCTTAAATATTTATTTTATTCTGTTTTTTAGTATTTGTTGTTTGCGGCAAAATTTCAACTGTCTAAGTATGACGGTTCATGAGATACAGCCTGGTGACAGACGGACGGACAGCGGAGTGTTAGTAATAGGATCCCGTTTTACCATTTGGGTACCGAACCCTACAAATGTGTGTCAGTGTCACTTTAGGGCGTGAAGAATGGCGTTAAACAACTCTCTAATGGACTCGCTCAAGAAGGTTGCCATGGTTATAAATCAGTCTCATTTTTAACTACCAAAAGGTATCTTCTTCATAATATTTTTGTCGTACAAACGCCAACACAGTTAAATGACCATCCTGGATTTATATTGAAACTTATTAAAATGCTCATAAAGTGCACGGATGGTCAGTCAGCTGTGTTGTCGATAGTACTACCTATAAAATACATAAGTATACCTATAAAAATTCTAAGACTCAGCTACTATCGCTAAATTAAAAACCAATTTCTTCATCCTCAGAATATATTGTGTTCCAGACAGTCAATATATATTCATGAGTAAATTTAAAATGTAAACCATCTCAATATCTGTTGTTCTGAGCCATGTATTATTTAAGAAAGCTGTGAACTCGTTGAAGTTAGTACCTACCTAACGTTTGACTTTGCCATCCAAGTTTGATCCGACGACTGATTTGAAATTCGGTCTTTGACTACTCGTACTCGTACATACTTAACTACTTATGACGTGTAACAAAATATGGCTGACTTTTCTACTTCTTATCAATTTATGTATAATTCTCGCAAGCATCGGAGCGTGCGAGCATGAACAATCATAAAAGATGAGCAACTTTAGGTCTGATATTAAAATGAAATAAGATATAGTTGTGCGATGAGATATATTTAGTAAATATACATATTTTATTCAGATTACCTAGCTTTGTCAATCAGGCAGTTTTCAGTTTATTAAGAAGGGGCAGATCAATTTCGGCGGGTAGTTTTTTGTAGATGCCTGGTGCTACAATACACATTGTTTAGGTAGATTAAGCAAGTCAACATCATGACTTGACCAATGAGTTCTCGTTATCATTCAAAGGTCGTAGTCAAGGTTCCAAATTTGTCGAGATACTAAAATTATACAAATAATTACGGTCTAACTCAGATATCCTGAAACCTCATTCATCCTGAAGAACTCCCGAAGGACTCGAAACATGCGGTCCGTAGTGACAGTTATTGATAGAGCCATTTTAAACACGACTTACGTTCAATTCAATCTCAAGATACGTGATGTAGTCGTTATTCTAAGCTAAAAAAAGTATTTTCCAAAAAAGTATCGTCTGCATCTGAGTTTACATAAAACAAATGAACTGTTCTTTAACTTTTGTTTTGTCTGCCAGACTTAATGCAGCCACTATGGCGATGCGCATTTCAAATTTATGCAGATTCCTTTATTGTTCGCGACAGAGCTCGTGAAATTCTGCTTCATTTGAATTTTGAATTAAGTATTGCTATTTTGTGAATCATTTGTGTGGTGATTGTCTAAACACACCTAAATTTTACCTTGTGTGATAAAAAAATACTTACCTAATGTACGAAATCTTGGTTCATACTCAAGGTACTTAACAGAGTTATTAGGGCGAATGTCCACCAAAGACATGCTAAGCTGTGTTTCCATAAAAGTGACACCTAGCCTAGCTGTCTAGCATGCGACGCGTCTAATATTTATATGAAAACCACAGATTAGATAGCATTGAAAAATACGGGTAGTTTCTATATTAACTTAACTAACTTCTCAACTTACATGACGTTTCGAGCCCTTCCCAGCACTTGTGATCAACATGTCATTGTACATAGACTGAGAGAAATATACATTTCCATTAATATATAATAAGTGCGGCAAACGAAGTCAATATTGTGATTTTTTTAATGTAAAATACCTACGTTAGCAATACGTTTCTTTTTTATTAATCTCCTACAACACAATCCAATACCTTAACATTAACAATGACCTTGATCTAACAAAGTACTGGCATTAACCTCTAGTGCCGTAAAGCTACAATGATAGCAATCGATTCCGCCGTATAACAGTAGTAAAAAAGTCAATGTCAAACTATATTGTATTCGGATGACTAAGAACTAGGCTTAGATGTTTGAACGTCTCAGATCAGAATTAAAGTACCCGAAAGACCGTGTGTTGCTCTGTGAAAATACTGACATAACTAGGTATATTTCCCGGTCAATCGATCGATTTCTCGCTCTCGGGCCCCGTTGGTATTCTAAATTTCATGTTCGACCCCGGGATCCAATCCAATAAGTAAGTAAGGGCATTAATTTGTGTGACGAGCACGAATATTAGTATCGTGCCCATCACGCATGAATCGTCCATCGTGTTGGACTAGCATTTTTAAAAGAATGCGAAAAAAAGGTGTAAAGAGTTAATTTGTAAAAGTACATATATTTAAGTATTTACTTTAAACTTTTTGGCTGTATTTCGTTTGTTTTATAAACTGGAACCATATAAACTAATTACAGACAGATATGCCTCATGTCATTGCTTTACTGCGGACTCTTAAAGGAGCCCGTGGTCCGTCTTGGCACCTAATCCCAAGATGTGGCGTATGCAATTACCAAATCAACTGCCATCTGACCTTCGAACCCAGAGCGAAAACTACTCGTTGAGTTGAGACCGGTTTCTTCACGATGTGATCGTAGGTTTTATGAAAAACGTTATAGTACAAGCCAGGACCCCTTGTTTGAAAATTTAGAGCGTGTTAAGTCTCGGCTATATCGAGGTATGCCATTTGTATTGTATGATAACTTCCAGGTCACGTGGAAGCAGAGCCGCTCATGAATCACGCGGACGAGCACGACGGGCGCTACATCGAGGACTACCTCTGGAACGGACAGAAGCCCGGCGTGCAGAGGTCAGTGCGCGCACGCAGCTTCTAATTACGATCTAAATAAAACTCGCCACATACGGGCTGAATTGGGCTGAATTTATCCGTCCACGTGCCTTAGTCAAGCAATGACACGTAGTTGAAGTTTACAAGCGGCAACCGGAGGGCTGCAGTTGTTGCGGTTGCCTGAAACTGTGCACGCTGTTTAATATAATGAAGTGTTCTTTCAACCGGCAACCTCGCGACATAAAATTTCACCCTATTCCCTATTTTCGCCACAGTACAAGTTGGCTCAGTTCGGGTTGCACAGGGCTCAGGCTGCGGCTATGCGTCATTGCTCTGAATATCTGACAGCGCCATAATCACCCGCATTCGTCTCTTGTTATCAACACAACGAATCCTCAAATCAATAAAGAGTCGGCAACGCGCATGTGATTCTTCGAGAATCGCAAGCGTCCATAGACAACTTTGTCGGCTTACCATCAAGCAGACAAAGTAGCCTATGGGCCGTATCCTTGATTGCCACCGTCGTTAAAAAAAATGTATGGTGTGGCTGGGGGGGGAATCAGCCCGATGGAATTGGGTGGCTGAATTCAGTCGTGTAATTTAGCCTGTGTGTGGCGGGCCTAAGTCTATAACGAAACAACGCTCGTACTAAAACTTGCACAATTGATGGTGGCTTGGTTGTCTTTCGGAGAATGAACAGTGATATAGACGTCATATCGTGGCGACTTCAACGCGTGTAGTCTCAACATGTTTTGGTTGTTTGATAACTAAAATTAGAGCACATAAAGAAACAAAACAGAGTCAAAATCCGACCTCGCAGGCAACAACACACAACAACGGTTGACAACGGTTTATGCTTGACTTCAGTAACAGGTAATTTATTGGAAGATCAAGTAAATTGCAATTTTCTTCGTAAAATGTTATGTTTATCTAGGTGTATTGTTATAGTTATATAGTTTTTAAATATTTTTTTACGAAAACGTTAAGCATGCTATTTATTAGCCGGACGATGAAGAAAGGGTTTTATGGCAAATTTTCGTGTCACAACGGAACTTTTTAACTACCATCAATTAACTACGCTAACTACTGGCCAAGAATTTGGTCCTTACCCGAACAAAGTATTAATATTCGAAACTTTATGTTGTACATATCTACATTTAAATACGTTGAAACTACCCATTAACCAGTTTTTGCGTCAGATCTATATGACTGCCATGTGACAGGTTTGTCACTGTTCAATCTCGCAAGGCTCCTAGTCTCACGATCCATCATAAATGGTGCAAGTTATACCAGGGGCCCGTTTATCAAAAGCTTGTACTTGTAATACCAGCGGAAGTCTCTTTCTTATAAAAGGAATTAAAAAGAGGCTTCCACTTGTATTGCAAGTTACAAGCTTTTGATAAACGGGCCCCAGGCAGCGCTCAAGAATTTCGTAGATAGCTGGGCGATTATTACCGATGCATTGCTATTTTGACTGTTAAAGTACCGTCAAATCGTAATAAATCTTATGCTATTATTTGTGATTTGAATTCATGTTTGTATTGAATTTTATTGTTACAATACAATACAGAATAAAAGTGGAATTATATTTACTTCGCGCTCAGATAATTGTTATGTGAATTAATTCTAATTCACTTGTCAAATCGTAATGCATTAAAGATATGTTATAAAATGTTATACCACTTTTACTATCTTGACTATAACTTTAGACAAAATTTCAAATTGTATTTATTACCAACCCCCACCCACGTAGTTCAATTGTCTACTACGTTAAAATGATAATCTTACTCTTAAAAATGGCATTAGAAGGAACATTTATAAGGTTGTATTCAAACAGATATGTAATAAATAATCAAGTCAGAAAACGATATTGTGTTCCGATTTCTTGACTTGATAATTTTTATGGCATTGTTATGTTGTAATTATGTAGTAGACAATAACCCTGTAACTGCAATTTACTTCTAACACGAGTTTCTAACCTGTAGCTTCAGCTTTATAAGTACTATTTCTATATTATATGCTTTCATTATATTTCATTTTCCACAATATATTTGGATTGTTTCTTGTATATTTTCTGTCGTTAATCATCCCTCAAACATTTTTTTAAATTCATAGTACCTACCTCTTGAATGTGCATGATATTTTTCATATTTTTTTAATTGTTCGATTTACAAGAAACAATTTGGGTATTGTATATCTCATTCCACTTTCTATCCTTGTCTGTATTACATCAATTCATCCCAACAAGCTTTGCTTTGGCTAAAGCAGCTTATTCGCAACTTCATCGAAACCATTTGAAATCACAACTGGGTCCATACTAAACCCAGACTCAAAATTAATCAAAATTAAACACAAAAATCTATATCAACACTCAAATCACAACACACTTAAAGCAAACATTATATACATATATTATGTGTCGAAAATCCGTTAATTTCCGGACTTATTCATGTATTATATTTATTCAAAATAATTAAATAAATTGACCAAATAATACTTATAAAAAATATTTTCTTTTGTAAATACACTTAATATTATTTTCAATTCCAAAACTTTTTCAGGTGAAGAAATAATAAAAAGTCACTGCCCTAGCTTTCAATTTTATGTGTCTAGCTTTGTGTACTGATTTACTAACCCAGGCGTGTGGGAAGCCTTTTAAACGACTATTACATCGCCACTGTGCTATAGCGATCGTACAATAACTTTACATTAGTGCAATAGTCGACAGTGAGTCGTTAGTGCTATAGTCGTATACAGTGTTACTGTGACAAGCGCTATAGAGGTCGCATAAGAGGCTCCCCGCACCAGTTCTGCCCTATCTCCTTCTCTGAATATACTACTGGGTACCGCAGAACAAGTCTAAATTTCGTTTTTGGTATTTGCTTACAACTCTCGACACGGTGGCGGTTTTAGGCCGTTTAGTTTACTAACACTAGTCCGGAATGACAGCTAATAGTTACATTTTTTATCAATATCGTTGTGTCTTGCACTTTTGTCGATGTGAACGTTCATCAAAATTTTTGTTAGATTATTGTATATCGATGTATCACCTAACAACACCTGTAACACGTTCGTAGCGCCGGCTCACGGACTCCGGCTGGCGCCCGGCGATCCTTCTAGACTCTTCTAGGACTGGCATCCTAACCTCACCATGCGAGCTTAACAATTATTTGAAGCATGTCTCCTTACTAACCTGGCTCGGCGCGAGCTCTTTCTTTTGCCGCATCATCATCGTAAACTCAATCCAAGCGTCTAAGACATAAAATGGAATTTTGCAGAAAATCGACGTTCCGTAGCGCGCTATCGGCCCTCATATCCAACGGGGAGGATCGTTCCAAAGATAATAGGAAACGTTACAAAAGCGAGTACAAAAAGAAATTTAGACCGTTCTCTCAGTACGTGTTCGAGGCGTCTAAAGGGACGTTTACGAAATGCAGGGGGAAAGGGAAGGTGAATGACGAGGCGAGCGAGAGGATGTTGAAAGAACCGGAGGTGGCGAGGGGGGTGGAGCCGGCGGGGGTGGGAGCTGGTACCCGGGCCGGTGCCGGCGCGGGGGCAGGGCCTCCCGCGGCTGCCGAGGACAGCGCCACCACTCTGCGGGCCGCCGGCCTACAGCCGCTAGGACTCGGCCAGGGCGAGTCCTGGTACCGAGAGGTGCTGGACCTCCGCAAGCGCGCCGGCGAGTACAAGGTCTGCGACTGTCCAGGGGGATGTTCAGTTCATCGTTGAAAATGCCTGACGAGGCGAAGCACTGAAGACATCATGGAAGCATCTTCTAAAGAACCGATGACATACCAACCACGTTACGTCTAAAGCGAACTTACTAGGAAGATGTAAATCTGCCAGAGGCATTTTTAACCATGAAGTGAACACCCATCATGCGTAGAATAGCAAAAACCTTAATAAGACCCAGTACCAAAAATACTAAATTAAACTTAAATACTTTAAAAGCAACAGTAATCTGAAACGATTATATGACCATTATACAGCCATTATAAGCCATTATAAGACATCACCACGCAGTAGTTTCATGTTCATGCTTGTAATGTTGCCATTATTCGACAGTACCGCGGATGGGGGACCGAGCTAGCGCCAGAACACATCACACAGCTATACAATAAGCAAATCGAGCTCTGGTACCAGGTGTCGCGCCGGTCCTCCCTATCGGCGCTTTCACTCGCTTCCACCAATCACAAGTAAGTGATGCACTGAATGTCACGGAGGATCACAAGCCGCAAAAGTTGGATAACAGCTGTATAGGAGGAACAACGCTGTGTAACGGTCGTGTAGGAGTTCGGAAAACTAGGACAGAGTTTTAAGCACATCTCAATACAATTTATATCAATTAAAGTGTATAATACAAGTATTTAAAGTTTTTTTTTGTATTGAGAGTTTTATATATGCTATTATATCGTTGCTTCTGGTCCTTCGTGCCGGATTATACGCTTTTATATTTTTAAGTTCGCAATAAGGCTGATATAAAGCAAAAGGATGGCTTTTTGCAAAGAGCCGGTTCACATGCCCTGTAGCTTAGTTACTCATCAGCCTTGAATATTATAGCACCTTATAAGCATTTTAAATGGCCATTGTCAAAGATTCGGCATTCCAGAAACATTTCATAGGTCCAAACATGCATGGCAAGAAAGATCTTTAGGCATGCATTTTCGTAAGTGCCTTTTACTGGTCTAAAGCCGATAGTGTAAAATCATTGGTAAATGCTTTAACACTTTGGTTATAAAGGTAAACTTAACTCAGCGTTTGGTACAGCTTCGGCCCTGTGATGGCTAAAGCCTTTTCCTGTTGGATCCCAGCAACTGATCCTTGAACAACTGGAATGGTGGGGCTCCGATTATTTTAAATAATAATACTCTAATATGTCTAATCTAATCTAATCTGAACAATAAAAGTAACCCGTTCAATACAAATTTCGATCATAGTGAAAAATTGTAAAACTATTCGCCACGAGTGGGATGTGAACCCACCACCTCTGGAATCCGTCCATCGCTCTGCCAATTGAGCTACCGTGGGTCCGCTAATGGCGACGAATCCGTTCAATACAGGAGCCTAAAGCTTCCTTTCCTCGCAGGGCCCTACCTCGAGACGAGAAAGATGGCAAGGACTCGAAGAATCAGTCTCCGAAGAAGTACCGCTCGTTCCGCTCAGCTCCGCATCAGTCCATCCACGCTAAGTTGCAGGAAACGAAGGCTTTAGAGCGCTCCCCGCATAAGACTTCGCCACAGAAGCAGAGGAAAAAGCTGCAGGGGCAGAGCTTCGATGACGGGGCTGTCCAAGATGGTAATGGTAACCTTTTTTAAATTATATTACTGTAGTGGCAATGGCAAGCAAGCATACGCTACAAGAAGAATCACAAGCGGCCGGCCTTTTATTGGTTTGAGGATTCGTTGTGTTGACAGCAAGGTATATGAAGCTCTCACACTCTCAATACAGCGCATCCTTGCTTAGGAGCTCTGAACTGACTGATCGCCTGAGCATCGCAGTTTAATGAAGATAAAAGCAATAATATATACAGCAAAGGAAACTGACCATGTACTTTTTTAAGCGATACAGAGAATAAATAGAATCGATAAATAAACCATCCTCGTCTGAAAACCAGAGGAAGACTTGAACTTGCGACCTCTGTATTACCTAAAGTGGCCTAAAGGCTTAGCCTATAGCCTTTCAGGAAAATACAGAGAGGTCGCTAGTAGCGGCGGCGAATGTGATGGAAAAATACCCTACGTCAGTCTATGTCTGGATAGGTCAGAGGCTAGAGCACTGTACCGGTAATAATGTTCGAGTTTTGCTCTAGGTTTCAGACGAGAATGCAATGGTACATTTTTGTATTTTATTTGTTCTCTGTATCATATCGTTTAAAATTGGATTGTGGTAAATTAAAATATTTTATAAAATAAGCTGTTTCGTTAGGAAGTATAATTCACCTTTTTATCCGTTATACCCTTTTCATGTTCTAGAAACGAATAGCAATAACTATCTACTCAACACATAAGCTATTTAAGAGCTTATACGACCATATTAAGAGCTGCATTTTCTGCTGAGATACAATAAGCATTATTAATGTAAAAAGTTAAACGTTTTGACGCCACACACGTACACGTCACTCCTCGTCATAAAGTGGAAATTCGTAGCCAGGGGAGACGTTCAATTTTGTACCTTCTATCATCATTAGCCACAGCATCTATGACAGATGATTGTTGCAGCGCTTATTGCGATGCGAATGTGATCAAAGACTTGCAATCTGAGACGTTTTATGTTTTTCCACCCTAGGTGAGTAATGTAGTATTTGATCACATTCCAGGGCCGAAGACCGGCGAGCCGCGCGAGTTCCGCTCGCCGCGGCGGCGGCCGCGCTCCGCCGACCCCGCGCCCGCGCCGGCGCCCCCCCGCCACCTGCCCAACGGACACGACGCCGCGCGCCCCGCCAAGCCTACTGGTAAATTACTTGTAACTATTACTCAATTATGTTAGTTGTACAGTGCTCATGAGTAAAATTGTGCGCTTCAACAGCCTTCGTCCCTCTTAGGCTAAGGTCAGTTCGGGTAAGTGCGCCACCGGGGAAAGTGCGCCTCATTCATCATTCAGTAATTTAAATCAATATCAACAGAATAAACTTGTTTTAGCTTGTTGCTAAATGTAAGATGTCGTTATTTGGAAAATATCTGTAGATCTCGATAAGTTTGATAAAAGGTGCACTTACCCCAGGGGCGCACTTACCCCGGGAGCGCACTTACCCCGTGGGCGCACTTGCCCCCCTCTGACCTTACAGGACTTAAGGATGGTCTTAATCAGAGAGATACGTATCTAAGCGCGAATACCAGCGAACCACGATGATTGCCAGTGTATGGTCCCAACCCTTAATTTGACAGCGTACAGCAGCAAGGCACACTCTTTGACCGCATTTTTGACTAGAATCGTTGAAATGTTTTGACTTACCGAGGCATGAACTATGGACCTGTACCATTTTTTGTCAAATTAAGGGTTAATCATAGTGCTGCACGAGTTAATTTGTTACCCTATGCAAAAGAACTTCGACATCTAGAGGTATATCTAGCGCAATTGCTAGGCTTCTTAGAAAATGATGGACTTCCTTGATTGCGTTGTGACTATGATTGGAAGTAAAGCATGATTTTCTACTGATGTATACATGTATTCTCAAAAATATTTTGAGATAAGTAGCAATTAGAAGCAAGATATAAGTCTTAATAATCAGATAACGTTATTTCCGTAGTTTGAGTTGTCTCTGAGTTTAGTTTATTCAACATTTAATTACTTCGTTTTATACGACTAGGGAATGATTTAAGACTTCTACTTCAGTGTAGGTACTTATAGAAGAATACCAATTGTTGTGATCCTGCCTGATGCTTGTACCCTATCCTATGTGACCTCTGTAATGAGAATATAGCTCTATAAACTTAACCGTTATAATTAATCCATTTGTCAATTATTCCAACCCCATAAAGTGATCATGTAACCTTTATTTAAGTAATTCATTGCTATTGCATCCCATTTACCATACTATATTAAAATCTAGAGCCAATTCTCATTATTCAAAGAAACATGTTCAGTAGAAATTTCTTCTGTAGGTTTGCCGTTGAGTAATAGAGGAGCTAGTAGTAGAGTTAGGTCTGCGAGGGGCGGACGGTCGCCGTCAGTGCCAGCCAAGCCTGTCAATGGCGTCACAGGGGTTACAGGGGTCAGTGGGGTCAATGGGGCTACAGGAACACCAGGCCGAGGCCGCCGGAGTCGGAGCATATCGAAAGTGGGCATAAAATTGGGTGCGTACTACCTGCAGTGACTGTTGCGTCGACGCCCTCTTGTTCAGCCTAATCTGGCTTGTTTATCGTCTGCTCTTTGTTTTAGTTTGTCGCGAAAGATGTGGGCCCATGAACGACGTTGGTCTTTCGCGACAGGCTGGCTCAGTCAAGTTGCTGTTTCGATGGTTGTCATTACTTTTCGACTGAGCAGTGTCCATTAGATTTAAAAAAAAACAAGAATCCGTAAGCTCCTCATACACTTGCCAGTAACTTGACGGTATAATTTAGAAACATCTCTGCAAGGACCTTGTAAGCTGAATATCTGTGATTTTATTCATACTTTTTCAGTTATGACTAGCGTTTGGTGTAGCTTAACTCCATCGTCAAAAAGAAAATGTAATGACATCTATTTTGAAATGGACGTTCATCTGGGTTTGGATTGAATTAACAATTCGATGGCGTACGCTACACAGATGTTTTTCAAGAGTGCACTTACTTACAGGCTTGTGTTTAAACTGTTATTAAAATGTAAGCCGCGCCATCGAATTATGCCTTATTCTGTTTGATTTGGTGCTTTAGCATGTCTGTTGCTTATTGTTGCTCGGATTTCAAAATTTTCGAACGAGATTTCAAGTTAGTGCGTCTACGCAACGTCGGTCACATTGGCACGATTGGAAATGACTTCACATTACCCGTGGTTGCGTCGGTTCCCGTAGTTTTGATGATGATCCAGGAAACTGCCTCTACTGCTTTATAAGATCTTATTCAGCTCTTATAGGGCTTGAAATAAGTTTCGGGAAGCGCCGTCAAAATTATCACTTCTATTTGAACCTAATGTGATTGGTGCTTTTATGATACATTAGTGTTAACCATAACACAACATATGTGTTACAAGCAATACAAAATGTAACACAAAAGGATACTTGGGTTATAAAAATAATAAGTTAGCTTAGCCTTATAACTGCTGTAAAAAGTACGAAAGAGAGTAAGTTTCCTTGATCATTACTAAGTTGCACTCCGTGCAAGCGTGTTATTTATGAGAATCGTACTTGTTTGTCCGTCAGTGTGTCACACCCCGAGCACTGTCACTGTATTAGATTAATGTTTGGGGGAAATGTTATGAGTGTAAATAATATTAAATTAAAAAATACAAGGGAAAATGAATTACGCACATCTAATAATGGTATAACTGCCAATAGACATTCAAGTCTTGTTTTTTTACAACCTGGTCAAAACTGAGTTTTAGGATTGTATTGAATTTTTTTTATGGAAATACATTTTAGGATTTTTCTATATCGTAATCATCATTTATCTGATGGTTATCAAACGGACCAGGAATATCAGCAGACGTTTTAACCGCAATGTCACGGCCAAACAAATGTTGTCAAACCTTAAAATGTTGGTACTGGTACACAATTTTTCTGTGTCACAAACCTAATAGACGAATGGTATTGTTTTTATTTGCATGCGATTTGTTCTGTTTTTAGGTACCTAAATAAATCAGGATGAAAAAATCATACTTACTGGAATAATTGTAGATTTCTTCTTCGACTTTAGGACAAACAAATGACTGATTTGTCTTTGATTAAAAATAATGACTTTCTTCATCTTGGTTTATGGATACATAGTGACAGTCGTGTTAGTTACATCTAGAAATTTGCAATGAAATTGATTTACACTGTTTAAGATTATTGATTATGACATTTTTTGAAGATCGTTTGATGTACTTTCATATACTTATTTAGTGTTTTATGGTTTTACCTATTTTCTTTATCACTTCACCTGACTAATCCATGTAATAAGCGCGCTATAAATAAACGATTGAAATAGGTGTCCTTAAGTTATAACTAAAAACTTTTAGAGCCGGCAGAGCCGCTATCACCAGTCACATGAGACTATATGATAATATCAACCACATTATTTTTAAATCCATTCAAGAAATGCCTGATCCTATTAAGTTACAACACATTCTGCAAAAATACACTATAAAAATACATACACTGAAAACAATGTGATTGCAATTAATAAAACCTCTAGCTCTATTAAAGCTGTATAAGGGCATTTCTGACTCCGCCGCCGACTTTTCCAGACAACGACATCTCCGCGCACCGCAGTGCGTCCGTCGCAAAGGACCACTTCTTTGATGACTCCCCCGTGGTCAAGTCACCACCAGAGCCCACCAGGGTCAAGTCTCCTGAGCAAATGAACATGCGGTCACCAGACCCCGTCAACTGGACTGTTCCTTTGGACACTGGAAAGACATTTACGGTCACTCAGAATGTGAAAAGCGGTGAGTTAGGCTTACTAAGAGTGTTAGGTGGCAAGTGTAGTTAAACTTGGAACTGATTTTACGACCGTTATGCTATCTTTATCAAGGCTAAGCGTGTACATTCTAAATATAGTCTGGTCAGCCAACCGTGCCAATGGAATAAGGCAGGAATCCAAACAATCTAGGCAAGATAATTCTTCTTCCGAAATGGGTTTAGGTAAAAATGTTGTAATTTTTTAAGATGAGCGGCTATTCTTAAAAGTGGTAGGTTATGATAGGTCTAGTCAAAACAAACATATTTTGTTACCTATCAAATGTAATACACTAAAATGCATCGGAGCCGAGATATTTGCAATATATATTTTCACAGGTCATATTGAAAAGTTATAAACAAAACTTCAAACTTAAATATCTTGGCTCCAATATTGTTTAACGCGTTTAATTTTGTATATCTATGCGTACTAAGATGTCCTCTAAACGATTATTAAAAAAAACATCATTGGCCGCTGCGAAAAATATAAACGACATTTTTTCTCCCCAATGCCCTTTGTAGCAGTGATGCGTTATTGTGAGCACTTTGGCCGCCCCGATATATCTGATGGCGCCGAAAACTTGAAACAGGATATGTAACAGGGAAATCTAGCAGAAAATTGGAATACTCGGCGACTGGTTTTGACTTCAATATTCCAAGAAAACCCGATACTTATGTACAGTATAACTATAAATGCACATTTTAGTCTCCTTTTTGCATTTTTTTTCAAGTATTTTTGTACTACACAGTGCGGTGCGATCCACGGTTTTTTTTTTATAAGCTTGCTTTTGATTCAATTTAAATTGGCATGGATGGCTGACAAGATTGTTGAATTTTGTTAAAAAAAAACTAAATTTCAACAACAATCATCTTGTTTGCGCGATTTTTAAGTATGCGCTTGGACTCCATACTACTCTTAACCGATTATTGATCTTTTAGATACTATTTTGGCAGCTTTTGTAAATAGTATGTTTATTTAGAAATTGGGACGTAAAACCAGTTTCACATAATTTCTGTACAAAAGAGTATCTTTTTCTTCCGTATTTTTGGTGACGGGAAAATTGCAAGGCACCTATTGATGGACTTAAAGGTTTTTTGTAGAATACCAGACATTGATATTTATAAGTAATTAAATATTATTTTTACATGTATGATATATTATCCAAGACTGTAAGGGCCTAAGCAGACTGCGTTTTTTTCACGCGTCGTCAACGCGTGTTCTCCTACTAACATCCGCTAAGAATGAATTCTGTCAAACTAACGCAAGCAACAAACGACTTTGAGCTCTAGACTATAAGATGGTTTTTTTGCTTGCCTAATTATTACTCTAACTGTTTCGTTACTAAGCATATTTAAACTCATTGATTAGGACAGGAGACATTATTTTTTCCTAATTGAAATACAGATCTTCCATGGCTTTTACTTACGAAGGAGATACTCTTTAGAAATAGATATATTACGTAGACTAGTCGTTAGTTCATAAAGTAAGTAGGCATAAGTATTCTAATAGACGAGGTTATACCACAGACAAATCATACCGTAACACATTCATTCCATTATAATTTTCCAACGTTTTATTTAAAATATGTATCTATCGTGTTTGGTATTTAATTATACTTAAATGCTCGTGTGTCAGTTGGCCCGAGAAAGAGACAGAACTCTTTTTTCCTAGATCAATTTACGATGAGTTATCAGTTGTTTTTTAAATTAATATTGATAGGAAACTTGCCCGCTAAAACGAATCATTCATTGTATGACGTGTGAATAGTAAAGTATAGCAACACTAGCAGGTAGAGCTTGATACACACCAGTTGATCGAGACACACGATTCATATTTAGAACACAACACTCATTACAGCATCATCCATTCCGACTGACATCGCATCACATTGTTTGATTTCAGATCATCTTATTGAGCGTTTGATTTTATTCTATGTCCTCAAAATAAATTAGAATACTTTTTAAAGTACAGTGCAAATACTAAACGCATTCAATTTGACATTTCAACGCGCGAAATTGTTTACCATAGACAAACTAAACATGAAAAATTGAAAGCGCCATTTTGTTATTTTTGTTTTGCGGACATAGGACGTAACGTTTCTCACGTGTCACGTCACCGTCCATACAACTCGCTCACCACATTTCAGATGAGAGCGTAAAGCGCCCTAGCTCAGAGTTTAAGGGCGCGTCGGTGGCTGAAGATGGTGCCCCCAAGCCGGCAGGTACGACGACCACCGCCTAGTCCATCGGCCATCCACACGTTCAGTGTGACAGACAGCCATGCGACAGTGAACTCCCCTGACTCAAAGTCACGAGATCACTGCCACATAAGCACCACACACGATCGACACCAGAAAACTATAATCTGTTTTATATAATTATATTTATTCAATAGTTCATGATTAAATTGTGTTAATCCAATAATTGAAATGCTTTTATTCATTTATCCGTGCTCTGCTGAGGCGTCGACCACGTATGTATCCACTTGTCCGTGTGTGTGTCTGTTTCGATGTTTGCGTGCACTTCACTTGTTTGGCACTTTCTCGACCCATCGTTGGCGCCCAGGCGGTCAATATGTCGTCGTCAATCTGTGACCTTATTCACACACCATACGCGATAAAATCCGTTCAAATCCTTTAGTTCATAATACCATTAAATCCACGTATTAAATGTCTCTACCGGCGACATGTTACGAACACTACGGGAATAATTCTTCAGGATGAGTTTTTTCCGCGGCAATCTCGCTTGAAGCACAAGCTTGAATGTCGTTTAGCCGTGGATTTATTAGTATAATTTTAAATATGACTCACGAAAGTTTAAAATCGTTTTATTCATGTTTAAATCATTCCAATTCTGATAACTCTGTAGTCAAGCAGTCTATAGATACTTCAAATTATCTATGACGATAAACGGCAGAGTGCTTGATGCTTGTCACAGATTGGCGCATCGACAGATCAGATTGAACGTCTGACGACGTCGGTTTACTATTGCATGTTGCCTGTCTTAGCTATTGAATGATGTCGAGCCAAAATCATCCGTGTTACACTTTTCATAACTTCTCGTTCGTATCATAAAAGTACCTACGTTAATAATCTGAATAGGAGTTCTAAATTATTCATTCATCGGTAGAAATCAAGAAGATGCTAGTTAAACACGGGAATATATATACCTATTTACTACTTATGGGGCCTAAACTAGTATGAATGTTAGGTAAAAGGCTTTGTACCTACTAACGAAATTTCTGTACTTGATCGGCATCTTTATGATCAGTGATGTTCGTTCGAGTGACCTTGGAAAATATATCAAAAAACACTTCTTGTAACCTTCTATAAAATCCTACTCAATCCTTATGCAGTTGTTTTTTATGAGAATTGATGGTGGGGATTTTTGCAATGAATATCATTCGGAAGAAATACTTTTAGCTCTGCCGTAAACACATTCTTAGATAACCTAAAGCAATTTCATATCGCAAACCTCGATAGTATCATTATAGAAATTAGCTTGCATGTTTGTTACTACAAAACTACCAAAGGGAAACGAGGTTGTATTCTCACCATTTTTATAATTGTTAGGGCTCTCTATTAGAGACGCATGAATTACAAATGTTTATTTTCTGACTTCTAACGACATCTTCTTGGATTCTTTTACATCGTTATCGTAGGCCAATTATATAATTAGATCAGTAGGTAATACATTGTGCTATATACTGTGTGTGAAAAGTAAGTATATAGTAGCACCACAAGTAGGTAGTACGTCAATGTTGAATTAAGAAATTGCTAGGATAGTGTATAAAATAGATGTCGTTCAATATCTATATGTGCTTACTCTGTTACATTGGAAGTTTCAAATCAGATATAGATGTGCATTAAACCTGACCAAACAAAAATATATAGTACCTATTCATGTAAATGCATATTCGTACCAATAAACTAAAGACAGACATCTCATTTGAAACTTTCTTCTAATTGCATTTACTGGCCCACTTAACTGAACGTTCAAAAACTGTTCCAGAAATTGCTCCAATCCACCACCAGCAGATGTCGCCAATCCGCTCGCTGAAGAAGAGCGATTCGCCCACTAGCCTGAGCAAGCGCATGGACAAAACACCCACCACCCCCGTCAGTCTCACTCCCATCGACGAGACCAAGGCTCTCGACATGAACAAGCTCAACGGCGTCAACGGAGTCAACGGAGTCAATGGGGTCAACAGCAACCAGCTGACCCCCGAAACCCCCGGCCAGGACTTTAAAGAGGTTGTTAAGAAGTCGACTGAAGCGACCCAAGTCGCACCGGGGGTAGTCGACACTACTGTTGTGAACGACGGACCGACGGATGGACTGACTGCGACGGAGGTGCTAGACAGAGCTCGCACGAGATTTGACAAGTTCTGGGGAAAGAAAGAAGAAGACAACGTGTAGACGGATATGAATAGTTCGATTTCAATATTGGATTTGGAAATGACTGCGTTTTAGAGCTAGGTAGCTTTGGTGGTTCCGGTACTTCCGGTTAGTCGAGCAACATTTTAAGAATTGCGCTGTTGTTCCCTATGGATTTATATATATTACAAAATGGTTTTGACATTTGTACTATCGGGCCATGCGGGCAAATCTTCGGAGCATTTGAGATTAGTATTTTTCGTTCACTAATAACAGTATTTACCGCTGGATATAGTTTTTCAAGGCAAAACCCAGTTAAATAGGTAGGTAATTGAAGGTCTAGGAAAGCGATGGTCTGGATTGTTTTGTAATATAGATTAAAATCTCAGCTCAATATGAAAACTTTAACTATACACATGCAATATTGAACATTGGACTGGAATGTAGAAAAAATATTAAAAATGCAGTATTTAAAAACTGTTACGATTAAGATAATGCTTCGCTTTATAACGACGACTGTAATACTTACGTATGTATTTTAATAATTATTTAATTTATTGTGGATCACAATCTATTTAATAGGAGTGTGGTGGCTTGTGATAGTAGCGTTGAATATTGATTAATGTTTAATTAAGTATGATTTATATATATACCGGGTGGAAAGGCACGACGATCCTTCCCGCAAAGGGAGGTTAGTTTAAGTGATGGAAAATCGATTCGTAATGTTTAGATTTTTTTTTACGGTCAATTATTAAAAATAATAAAATTAATTAATGTTCTTCTGTGACAACCCTACTATTACTATACGTACTAATTATCGTTTATACGTATTGATAAAGGTCACTGACTCTTGTGTAATTGTTAAAATGTTACTGACCCTAATGAGGGTGGTCACTTGCAGTATTTTGCATTAAAAGTTAACTGCCTATAACTTCAAAACGGTTATGAATATGAGCCTAGTTTCTTTAGAGGAAATACTGTACTCAGTCTAAACAATCCCCCTTTTGCGGAAGGGATCGTCGTGCCTTTCCACCCGGTATAATATTTAATACGTGTTAGGATATTTTTAAAAAGGCCACCATCCATCAATATTCTGCAAGGCCCCCGATCGAATGATTCATTCAGTTATAATCACTGCCTATAAAAATATAAGTATGTTTATTTATATATAAATACAAGTTCTCATCACTGATTACTCATCCAGAAACAATATTATTTGTACCTATAAGTTATTTTTCTTATTTTTTAGTAATTTTTATTCGACTGTGTGATTGATATTAACTATTTATTCAGAAGTTGTCTGTAAGTATATCATAAAATTTTATATAAAACGGCTAATTACGAAATAAAAATAAATAAATAAAATCATTATACAGTAATCGTGATAAGTTACATTCTATGGTTAGCGAGTGGTAGGTACTTACTATAACCTAAATGACGGATGTATCCAAATTTACTTTATTTAGGTCGATGTATAGCACAACTGAACCGTCCAACCCAATGTAGTATTTTTTTGGCATTTTTAAAATTATATTACCTATTTTTAAAATTGACATAAAAATATTTTTCTAGTTTTCACCACTTGGAATCCGAACAAACCCGATAGACGAATCAACCAATCGCGTTATGGCGCGAAGAACGCAAAAAAAGTTTGCTAAGTTTGCTATCTTGGTTTACTTTCCAAAAATCATACGGAGTTAAATTTTATTGTAGAAAAAGTTTATAAAAATGGATATATCGAGAAATTCCTGCCGTCTCTGTTTGTCCGAGAGCGACTTCAACGTATCTCTATTCGGCAATTACAGTAGAAAGTCCCACATTGTGGAAAAGATCCTAGTGTGTTTAAAAGTTGTAATAGAAGACACGGATCCGCTCACGACCATCTGCTACAGGTGCGCAGGCAACGTTGAGAGGTATTACGACTTTATTACTATTATAAAGAAGAGTCAAAACCGCCTGAACTTCAGCAAAAGCAAGGAGCGTCACCTAGGTTTGATGGATGAATCCTTCAATCGCCGTCAGGTCACTTACGTGAGGGAGCAGGTAGTAGACGCAGACTACACTTTCTCTTTTCTCGAATTGCCGGAGGAGAAAAAAGAAAAGTCCTCGAGTCCTTTATTTTCGTATGTTTCACCGCCGAAAACTCTCGCCAAAGATGAGACGGACGTTTGGAAAACGCCTCGGCAGGTCAGCCAAGAGAAGAGGTTCCATCGTGATGACAGCTACGGAAAGAAGAAAGCTCAACGAAGGAACTGCTCACGAGATCTGTTTGAGACAGAGTCACAGGAGGAGGAACAAAAAGGTTATGATTGGAAATTGACCCCTGACGACAATATAATAAAGAGAGTCCGAGAAAAGCTATTGGGCTGGTCAAAGTCGTGATGTAACGTAAAACATGGATATCTATTGTTAATTTCGTTGATAAATGGAAATTAACACAATTTTTCCAGGAGAAATTGTTTAGAGTATACTTAAATTGACAAATTGATGTTAATAAATGAATAGACTAATTTTGTTACTCCTTACATTCCGTAGACAGGGTATGAATATTTCTTTGTTTGTAATTTTAATAATGTTGATTGTAAACTGCAGTTTAGATGCTATGCGTTGACTATTGACAAAATGTAACAACTAAAACTATTATAATATTTGTTTTAATTTCAACTAGTCATCGTCTTAAAGATCAAATACACATGTATTAAGGTCATGTAGTATTTGAGTATAAATTACCTTGACTGTATTACAACGCGCAAGCATACAACACAGACCTACGTGGCGTATAAAATGTTATAAAATAGCATTTTGTGAATATTTTAGTTCCTAAAAGTCCATCAGTCATCCTTCCATTCATTTATCCTTAATGACTTGATATCGAAACGGCGTAAGGCTTTAGGTAACAATTGTAATACTAGGTGTACTCAATGAATTATTTAATTTTAATAATATGTGTAACCTTATTGCATCAGTTGTTACGTTTTTGTAAGTCCTATTGATTATGATTGTTGATTATTTTTTCGCGCACAAACTGTTACTATCATCTCATAATTCCTAATAAAATAAACTTGTTTGAATTTATTTAGAAGCAGGCTTTAAGTCAAACTGTTCATTGAGCCAAGAAACTCGATAATTTTTCTCTTGATTAAGTATACAATATGAGCCCTGCCGTGTAGACTCCATAGCTGGTAATGAATGATAATAGCTTTGCTACTGGTTTATAATAGCGTGTTTATTTTCAGTTGTTACTTCAAAATGAACACCTAAATAAAATTTTGAAACTATGTAGTCTTTATTTGTGTGTACAAATATCCAAAATATCCATATTTTTTATTTATTCCATCAGAGCCTGCGGACACCCGCAGGCTCTGATGGAATAAATAAAAAACCTAACCCACCACCCCTACCGATTTCCCGATGGAAATGTTCCAAAATCGCGAAACTCCCAATAGCCATCTTGAGTTTTTCTTAACCTTTTCACCGCCAATCAAGACATCCGGAAGACATAGTCTCACGTCTGCATCATTATCACAAGACAGCAAAAACAAACCTTACCTGAAAGACAGACGGTTGTTATGCGCCATAACACTCATAATTCTTGGCGCTGCGGGCTTGCCTTTAGGTGCTCTTGGCATTCAAATGGTTAAAATTAAACTTTCTTAATTCCGAGATGGAGTAATGCGAGAAGTCGCATATAATATATGTATTTGGAATATTTCCGCTACTGGCACGTCTGCACTTCCGGCTAACTTATAATACAAAAGAAACTGATGCAGCATTTTTTTGTACAGAGTAAAACCAAAAAATTGTTAATTCATGACTTTATTTCATTTCCCAATTCATACACCGATTAGTCTAGAGAAAAATAACTCGTCGCTCCCTATAAGAAACTTTATTTATACAAATCACATTCATTTTACGCCAAGATAATTCGCAGTTCTACACAAGTTTAATGCGACAGCGGACAGACCATTAAAATTGAAAATACACAAAATTTCTTTCGATATTCAATTAGATCACGTCACACCTTAGAAATAAAATATTTTCAATTTTCCTGGTTCTATCCAATTTAACAAACTCGAGATACTACACTAAACTTTAAAGCCGGCCACAGACGAACGCGGTCACGTCATGTCCCACTGCAAAGCAGTCTGCAGTCTGCCGACAACCTAACTTGACTTCAGTCATCAACTCGCTCGCTACCGGTATGCTGATTCCCACTTAAGTTTAAATTTTAAAGAAGCAACGCGTTCATGTATAACATAAATTATCTGTCCCCCTCGCACCTACGTACTTGCCAGAAAGGGACGAACTTTTATATCCGACATAAACGCAGTCGAGCTACTTAATTATTATTATTACTAACAAGCAAACTCATCAGTGGCGCTTGTATAGGTTAAGTTCCGTCTCAGACTGACAGCCAAGTTAAAATTCACATTTATTAAGTTAGCAACACTGAAAGTGCCCAACATCAAGATATACAACATAACCTCTTTTAAAGCCGTGGTCCCAAAATCAACTGTATTATGCTCAAATAAAACTACACAAAATTCATTGTTATTATTGGTCTTTCAACGAGCGAAAACAAATTTAAAGGGCAAACACAGTGACCCTGTACTACCATGCGTCAAAACTCAAAACAATTTCATCAATGAGTATTGCTAGGAAAGTATTCCTATATTAAATACATACTAAAAAGGTACTAAAACGTTATACGAACTCGAAAAATACACATTCATATTAATCAGTGAAACTTATTTTGACAACGTTTTTTGCTAGTTTAGTCTCAAATTCTGTAGTTTGCCCACCAATAGTCTCAGTAACTATCTGGGGGCACGGCAGTACCCCCGCCAAGTCGAGCATCTCTTCACTCTAAACTTATACAATTTGTGATAGATCGTGGGTTAACAGTTTGCGAGAATTAACAGTAATACAACCTTGTCATATCGTCGTGATATATACTGGGTGCCTCTGAGCTTATGGCTTAGAACGGGACTGATTTTGTTCCTACATCTTTTCAAAAACATGTTCTTAATACATTTTCATTATTTCATACCAATTTAATTTAATGATCATCATCCATTCATTATTCTGGTCACTATCACGGATATCAAATAATGAGGCCGTGTTTGCAATACATTGATGGTAAAGTTAAAGTTCAAATACTAATAAATGATAGAAATAATAGTTTTATTACCAATTTGTAGAACAAAAATGGTTCAGTTAAGTACACAAGCAGTTTCTAATCTTGTATTTAAAGCCCCGAGGTCAAAACACACTGTATAACCAGTACAAAATTACTATGATAACCAACGTCATGAAAGGGTGATATCACTGTTACATCATACATGTAAGTATCCCAGGCACGACCAATCAACAATCTCAGACCAAGAAAATATACAGACGGAGCGTTACGAACAGTCTAGTGAAGCCAACCGGTTTTCAACCAAGCCCTATAAGTTTAGCACACGCTAAACAAATTAAATCGCACAAAACTCGAAATAAATGATACTGACAGCATTGCTGAAGAGTTTTGTGCAATTTTGTTTGTATATATGTGCGTGAGCGTGTGCTAAACTTGAAATAGCTTGGTTTTTTTTGTATGCGGTTTGGCTTCACTTGACTATTCGAAACGCTCCGTCTGTCTTTTATTCTTGGTCTGAATCAACAATGTGCAAGTTAGGTATAAGCTCCGCTTCAATAAGACGAATGGTTGGTCAGACTATATCATCGATTATTGGTTTGCAACTCTTAAGGTTGCACCAAACCGACTGTAATCATAAGCAGTGTTCGGTAGAGATGTGTCCTAAAGGCGAGTTGGACCAACTTACAGAACGATCAATGTGAAACATGGCGGCGGCAGTTGTCTTTCCATACAAACTTCTCAAACTTTCACATCAGATTTTAACGGGCACCGTTTACGTTTCAGATGGTTTGTTGTCACCCACTCTTAAAAGTAAGGGCGGGTTGCACCGACTTACGATTACAGACCGATCAACGTTAAATATGGCGCTGACAGCTGTCAGTCCATAGAAACTTGTCAAACGTTCCATACATTCAGATTTTAACGAACACTGCTTACGATTACAGACGGTTTGGTGCAACTCATTCTAAATATAATTAAATGAACCATTGACATTCAAAAGCGGTGTATTTTTCTACGTTAAACGCTTTATAGTGACATCAGTCTACGAAATTAAACATCGAAAGAAATACATTTAAGTGCAATAATAAATTGCGCTCGAAGTATAAATACAAGTCCACTTTATTGAGTAATACAGTTATTGATTTTGTCTCGTTGATTTGCTTAAATATACAATTCGGGAAAAGCTATCATTTTTATTTTCATTGTTTTGCTAAGTTTGCAACACTGGAACACTTAGTAATATTAATAGTTTACTACATTGATGAAATGAATAAAATCACTTGTACATTCTTGCGCAAAATCAAGAATTCACAAGTAACCTTAATGGACAACTATAGAATTTTACGTAAAGTAAAATTATTAAAAATAGTTTCTATTACATGGAATGTTAGGTGAATAATTAGTGATACATATTTACTAATTTAGACGTTACCATTTATTTAGAATAACGACGTAATATTAAATAAATGATCGTTCGATTTTTGATCGTAAATCTTAACAGGTGATCTAACAGATAAAACTAAGTGCACGGCGTTTGTTATCTCTTTTCCACTAATCGAATGGAGTGAGAAAGCGGACTGTGGTCAAAGACTAACCATTATTCGTTTTAGAATGCTCTGTCTCTTTTTTTATAAGGGCGTAAACCTATCTGTGCCTATGCATACTGAAAGTGAATATAGATAAACCCACATTTTATCGATGATAAGTATTAACAAGTACCTAAATGGAAGACGATGACGGAGCCTTCTTTAGGAAAATAAATGTAAGCAAGAAGTGAGATACATACTTTTACGGCATCTTCAAAAACAGCTAACATCATGAAAAAAGAAGGCTCTACTCTATGGCACTATTGATCGATGATCCGCTGCAATGGTTAAAAAAACTGTATAGGTTTGTCACGATTATACAAGCATTTAAAAAACAAACTTATAAGTTAAGGTGGATATGTAAAAGAACAAAACAAAAAACAAGACATTGACAATAAAAAAAGACATAAAACTCGTCGAAACAAAACTAGTTAGAAGAAAGGCTTGGGCATGCTTAACTAACTAATAATATTGCAAGTTCAAAAATCTAGACGCATTAAAAATATATCACAATATTCCAATATACACTAAGTTACGAAAACATTCTACTTTAGAAAACTAAACGCTATGAGATTAAAACTGTTGTTAATGGGGATGGCTACGGACATGCGAATTTAGCTCTTATGGTCCACAGTTTAAGGTTGAATCCGTTATCAATTTAGCTCATATTTGTTAGGTTACATTATTTTACTAGGAACAAACAAGCATTACTATAGACGGCCATCCGCCATTCCCGACAACTATCTAAAACTTGCCCTTTTCAATAAAAATACTAATAAAGATTTGTTTACGCCTCAACATTGTAATACTGGAAAAACAGCTCAAAGAAAGAGAGAAACAATATTATCTTTCTTCTTACAATGACTCTAAAGCTATACACAGTCTAAAGGAAGCATACAGCGATTTTTTTTTGTTTGATTTTTCAATTTTTAACTTTACGTCAACACGACACCAAACATTAAGACCACGTAATGTGAAAACGCCATCTTTGAAACCTTACATAGAAAAAAGACTATCTTATGCATTTCCTCTCGTCGTACCTTACGTCTAACGTTCTCTTTCACGCATTAAAATAAAATCACATCACTCAGTTGCATTAGATTATTCTAAATTTAAATCAAATTCGTTTGAAGCGTCAGATGAAACATACATTCATCCCGTTCTTACTTCTCCTGAGAGGAGGAGCTTGAAGCGCGTCCCCGTCCTTTTCTCGCTTTCGTATCTTCGGCGTTGTCCTTTTCGTTGACTTTTTCCACGGAGCCTCCTGTTTCGCTCTGCTTGCCTGGTGGCTGCGGCTGAGTTGGCGTATTGCCGCTCTGAACATAAATTTAGACCGCATTTTACAACACCGTTTGCAAGACTCATGTCTGTGAAGTCATAAGCAGTTTACAAAACTGTTTAAAGAACCGATAAGCGAGAGATGACCAGGGTAATTTTTTTTATTAACTAAATAAATCAATATTTGGGATTATCTTACACTACTCGACCTAATCCCAATCGCTCTCTTAAAACTTTGCGATTATATTATCCACGGCTTTACTTTTTTAAATAGACTACCCATCTCTTTCTAATTAGACCAGTTAGAAAGACACTGATAGTCTATCTCACTGCCATGTGACGGCACCGCTATCCTATTCGCTGATGTCGTACGGTTCGCTCATTTGGGGGAACTCAACGGATGCCAACAGAGTGCTACTTTTGCAGAAACGTGCCGTGCGTGCGATGATTGGGGTAAAATCGAGGACGTCGTGTAGAGGCTACTTCCCAATGCACGGTATTATATAATATCTTTCTTCTTTCAATACCGTAAATGCGATTGGCAAAACACTCCGCCGCACTGGGCGTTTGAGAACAGTTCCCCGTCGCATGGCACTTGCAGGCAAGAACCCGCGTGTCATTGGGCCTACCTACTACGAGCGACTACCCGCTGATCTTAGACAGGAACCTTCTGACGAAGCATTTAGACGCCGCCTTAAATACCTTTTATTAGAAAATCCGTTATACTCAGTTAAAGAGTATATGAGTCTAGACTTGACATGTTAAATTATTATCATACAATGATTATTATTTGACATTAAATGTATTGTGTCACGTATTTTATGATGCACTAAATATTGTAATTAATGACGATACCTAGGTTGATATATTTGTGTTCTTTTTATTTTGGATTGTTTTTTATATTTCCTTGTTATTGTGTTGTTGACATTGTCTTATTGTTATATCTTAATTTTTTATTTTTTCTGTTTTTGACGATTGTGATAAAAAGTCTTATATTTTTGACATGTATGCAAATCTGGAATGTATTTTTTATCATAAAATAAATAATCTAATCTAATCTAATCTAATCTAGGAAACCAGAGCTTATCAGGAAATTCACCCTAACCAACCTATTCCAAACACCCTGAACCCCTCACCTTTCTCCGACTGGCCTTCTCCGACTTCCTGCCGGGTTTGTGGTCGTCTTCTTCTCTGTCGCGACCTCCTTTCCGCCCCATGACTCCTAGTAGCTTGCTGACCATACTGTTCTTGGAGCGGCACTCGGCTTCTGGCTCTGGACACTGGAGACAAGGTTTAGAGTAGCAGTTTCACGTTTTTTTTTAGGAATGATGGTAAGTAAGTCGTATGTTGGTGTTTTTTAGGGTAATTGTCAACCAAAGCTGTAAATAAATGATCAGTCATCAGCTACATGGATATGGATCAAGTCACGGTGGTGACATAAATATTTCATTGTCACCGAAAAACTAATTTTAACGCCATTTTAGTCAAGATAGGTTTGTTGAACGTTTATGAATACGTACGTAACATATGAACAGCGCAAGTTAATTTAAAATTTGTAATATCACAAGGTAAGGCACTGGCCCCACCGCCGGCGAGTAAGCGAGTGTTAACTACGTGCTACTCGTTCAAGCGAGTAAAAGCGAGTAAGAATTACTATGAGAGTACACGCTACTCACCGACGGTTGGACCAGTGCCTAAAGATAGAAAATCAAGCCCTAGCTCTATAAATTTAACCACATCAGAGATATTTTGGCGCTCAAAGGTAAACACAGAACAGGAAAATTAATTTCAAAGTAAAATAACACGTCTAATACCTTCATCGTGTCCACAGACTCCTGTCTCTTCAACACCTCCTTCTTGCCCTCCGTCTTCTTCTCAATCTTCTCCTGCTTCTTGATTTCTGCCTTCTCTTGCCGTTCCAACTTCTCTTGCTTCCTAGCCTCCGCTTTCTCCTGCCTACTGTCTACTCTCTTCACAGAACCAGTGCGTTCCATTGCTTTGTCTTTCTTGTCTTCTGTTTTGGAAGCATCTTCTTTAAGCTCTATTTTCTTGATGGACTCTTGTTTCTTCAACTCTGGTTTTTCCTTTTTAGTCTTGTCTTTTTGTTTGTCTTCGTCTTTGAGGCTGGAGTCGGATTTCTTTCTTACTTTCTGCTGGTCCGCTGCAGGAGTTTCTTGTGGTTTCTTATAATCTTCAGTTTTCTTCTGCTGTTTGTCGTCTGAGACTATTGAGCTGTTGTCGGTACTGGAGCGACTGTCATCACGTATGTTGTCTGTAAAAAAAGGTTGCTATGAGATTAAAATTAATATTTAATTGAGAAAGTCGTTACTCCTATCATCGGTTCGCCTAATATTATCCTAGCGAAAATGGCCAAAGTTTAAAGTGAAAGTTTTCCGTAATGGCTGTGTCACCAATAGTCAAGTCCCTGGAATTGTCGGGTGCGACAGAGAGAGAGAGAGAGGCGACGGAGTTGGACGTGTCTAAGGTATTGTACTATTTCTACCTGTATATAACTGTGTCTCACCAATAGTCAAGTCCCTGGAGGTGTCCAGGTCCACAGAAGTGTCAGGTGCGAAGGACTCGTCCGACAGAGAGAGAGAGGCGAACGAGTTGGACGCGTCGAAGGTCTTCTCGAGGCTCGTCTTCGGCGAGGATGTGAAGATGCTGGGCGTCATCTGCTTCGCAGGTGTCCTGGGGATAGAAATGCTGTTATTCTCCAATATTTATTACGAGTAATTCTTCCTTAAATGCTATAATGATCAACATCTGAACGGAACGTATAGTGGGGCAGAGTGCTCGAACAAATTGTCGTAAATGTGGAAATGGCGCGTAATGTGCGGCCGCTCTTATTCGTCGGTGGAGAGCAGGCTGTCGCTAAGCAGTCCGTCTATGACGGGTCTCTACTGCTCCAAGCAGTCCGTCTATGGCGGGTCTCGACTGCTCCAAGCAGTCCGTCTATGGCGGGTCTCGACTGCTCTAAGCAGTCCGTCTATGGCGGGTCTCGACTGCTCTAAGCCGTCCGTCTATGGCGGGTCTCGACTTCTCTAAGCAGTCCGTCTATGGCGGGTCTCGACTGCTCTAAGCAGTCCGTCTATGGCGGGTCTCGACTGCTCTAAGCAGTCCGTCTATGGCGGGTCTCGACTGCTCTAAGCAGTCCGTCTATGGCGGGTGTCGACTGCTCTAAGCAGTCCGTCTATGGCGGGTCTCGACTGCTCTAAGCAGTCCGTCTATGGCGGGTCTCGACTGCTCTAAGCAGTCCGTCTATGGCGGGTCTCGACTGCTCCAAGCAGTCCACCTATGGCGGGTCTCGACTGCTCCAAGCAGTCCGTCTATGGCGGGTCTCGACTGCTCTAAGCAGTCCGTCTATGGCGGGTCTCGACTTCTCTAAGCAGTCCGTCTATGGCGGGTCTCGACTGCTGTAAGCAGTCCGTCTATGGCGGGTCTCGACTGCTCTAAGCAGTCCGTCTATGGCTGGTCTCGACTGCTCTAAGCAGTCCGTCTATGGCGGGTCTCGACTGCTCTAAGCAGTCCGTCTATGGCGGGTCTCGACTTCTCTAAGCAGTCCGTCTATGGCGGGTCTCGACTGCTCTAAGCAGTCCGTCTATGGCGGGTCTCGACTGCTCTAAGCAGTCCGTCTATGGCGGGTCTCGACTGCTCTAAGCAGTCCGTCTATGGCGGGTGTCGACTTCTCTAAGCAGTCCGTCTATGGCGGGTCTCGACTGCTCTAAGCAGTCCGTCTATGGCGGGTCTCGACTGCTCTAAGCAGTCCGTCTATGGCGGGTCTCTACTGCTCCAAGCAGTCCGTCTATGGCGGGTCTCGACTGCTCCAAGCAGTCCGTCTATGGCGGGTCTCTACTGCTCCAAGCAGTCCGTCTATGGCGGGTCTCGACTGCTCTAAGCAGTCCGTCTATGGCGGGTCTCGACTGCTCTAAGCAGTCCGTCTATGGCGGGTCTCGACTGCTCTAAGCAGTCCGTCTATGGCGGGTCTCGACTGCTCTAAGCAGTCCGTCTATGGCGGGTCTCGACTGCTCTAAGCAGTCCGTCTATGGCGGGTCTCGACTGCTCTAAGCAGTCCGTCTATGGCGGGTCTCGACTGCTCTAAGCAGTCCGTCTATGGCGGGTCTCGACTGCTCTAAGCAGTCCGTCTATGGCGGGTCTCGACTGCTCTAAGCAGTCCGTCTATGGCGGGTCTCGACTTCTCTAAGCAGTCCGTCTATGGCGGGTCTCGACTGCTCTAAGCAGTCCGTCTATGGCGGGTCTCGACTGCTCTAAGCAGTCCGTCTATGTCGGGTCTCGACTGCTCTAAGCAGTCCGTCTATGGCGGGTCTCGACTGCTCTAAGCAGTCCGTCTATGGCGGGTCTCGACTGCTCTAAGCAGTCCGTCTATGGCGGGTGTCGACTGCTCTAAGCAGTCCGTCTATGGCGGGTCTCTACTGCTCTAAGCAGTCCGTCTATGGCGGGTCTCGACTGCTCTAAGCAGTCCGTCTATGGCGGGTCTCTACTGCTCTAAGCAGTCCGTCTATGGCGGGTCTCGACTGCTCTAAGCAGTCCGTCTATGGCGGGTCTCGACTGCCCTAAGCAGTCCGTCTATGGCGGGTCTCGACTGCTCTAAGCAGTCCGTCTATGGCGGGTCTCTACTGCTCGAAGCAGTCCGTCTATGGCGGGTCTCGACTGCCCTAAGCAGTCCGTCTATGGCGGGTCTCGACTGCTCTAAGCAGTCCGTCTATGGCGGGTCTCTACTGCTCGAAGCAGTCCGTCTATGGCGGGTCTCGACTGCTCTAAGCAGTCCGTCTATGGCGGGTCTCGACTGCTCTAAGCAGTCCGTCTATGGCGGGTGGCGACTGCTCTAAGCAGTCCGTGTATGAGGGGTGAATCTCGTACCTGTAGGGCTGCTTGTGGTGCGTGGGCGAGTCCTTCTCCTCGGCGATGCGCGGCAGCGGCGGCTCGTCGGGCTTGTCCTGCGGCGGCGGCGTGGGCGGCGCGGGCGCAGGCGCGCGCCACACCACGCCGCGCCGCCCGCCCACCCCCACCCCCACCGCGGCGCCCGACACCGACACTGACGTCACGCCGCCCCCGCAGCACAGCGGCGAGATCGAGCACTTTGACTCTGCTGAGCGCGGGTGCAGTCTGGAATTTAAGTTTATGTGAATTGCTTATTTGGCAAGCGACATTGAGGGTCAACACGTTTACACGTTAAATGCGAACACTATGTAACAATTCGTTTTTTTTTATACTCGTCAACTTCAATGTTTGAATGAAAACTTCGTTTTCCAAACTAAAATCACATACTTTTTTCTATGGAAATCCCAACTCAGTGGAATTGGGAGCATAAATAAAGTATTATACAACTCTTTATTCAACTCTACAGTGAATTTAACCAATGCAAGAAAAGAAATCAACGAACCGCTGAGCCAAAGGCTGCGCTTCGTTGAAACGAGGTAAGGTACGATAATGTAAGAGATTATTGTGTAATTATTGTAAACAATACTTTTCAAACGATTCAACTGAAATAATAAATAATTCAGTATCTATTGAAAATCTAAGCCCTAATGAAACGAAGCGCAGCCCATCGGCTCAGCATTTCGTTGATGTCTTTTGTTCTATGACCAAGGCGACGTCCTATTGGTCAAGTTCATTATAATTGTCTAAACAATTGTATAATAATCTATTATAGTTGAGTTGGGAGCTCCATAGAAAAATATATGTATTTATAGTTCGGTGTAACGTTAAAGTCGACTAGTATAAATATATAATTTAAAATGTGTAAACGATAATTGAGACTATATCTGCACGTAAACTGAAAAAAATGCAAAACTACAGGGAAATGTACTAGAATAAGTTTTTGTATCTTTGATTAAAAATAAATATTTAGCTTGTCATATATATAATGCGTCACACATGAGCAGTCGAAGTCTCAACGAGGTCAAACAAACATAATTTGGCAAAAAGACCCAAAGATGTTGTTAGACCAAAACTACAACACACACTTTTTAAACATCAAACAATCTGTTCATATTGATCCACTAGATCAAAGAAAATTATCACAAATGAAACGAAAATCTGAATTCAATTAATGGAATGAAAACAGAATCATGCAGAAGCTTATCATGATTGCATTGTCACGTAAAAATGAGAGAACACATTCGACATTCAGTCTCTCTTTTTCGTCTATGGAATAGTTTAAAGATACAATGAAATATTTCCTAAAGCATCATTATTCCGAACGCTATTAACGGCTTAAAGAAAATTTGGAAGCAGATTATTAAATGAATTACATAAATAGGTTAGGTTAGTGTTACATACTAAAAAATAAAAAAAAAAACAGCGTAACACGGTTTTCGGAATTATGAAAATCGGAAAAAATAGACTGTGACAAATTACTACTAATATGCAATAAGAGTCCGGCCCAATCCGCGTCCACTATACAACATGTTATTTTAACAGGTTTAGAGCCGACGCCCAGTTAATACATTACAAGGAACTTTAAAACAAATGTTTTTTTTGTATTAATATTAATTTTAATCATCCAGCTGAGTAACCGCAGTGTAGCGGTCACTGCCGCCATCTTTTGTAGATAGGTACGAACTCTAACCGGGTGAATGAACTTCGCACCGCACGCCATACAGGATTTTTCAAACTTAATTACCTTTTATTACTAAAAGCTTCACTAATACATTTTTTTTTCACGAATTATTATACTTTAAGTGTGCTCCGGCTCTAAGACTCCGGCTTAAAACAATTATCAGTATTAAAAAAAAACCTTCCCCCCTCTCGCACTATACCTCTTTAAACCACAGTTATTAGTGATAATAAGAAAGAGACGGATAGTGTGAGAAAAATCGAGAGAGCTCGCGCGCCGTCGCGTTATAGTCGTGCTGATGGTAAGCCTAAGATGAGGTTCACTAATAGTCTATTTCTTCATAATGACGATGATGATAAAGGGAAGGATTCGTGGACGCGGATGATTGGGTACGCTAACCAGAGCCCACAATGAACCCATGTACATGATGGCTGACCTGTCAGGCGAGAGCGCGCGCCGCAGCAGCGGGCTGGCGGGGTCCCGGCGCGGCCAGGCGCGGCGCGTGCACTCGCGCGCCGCCAGCGGGGACGGGGACGGGCTGCGCGCCTCGCAGCGGCTGTTAGTCGGGACGTGACGCGAGGTTAGGGACGACCACGGCCACGGCCACGGCCAATCAGACAGTCAATACCACAGATATAGATACACATAGATCACGCAAATGCATGTACTTCGCGTGTCCGAATTCGGTCACCGAGTTAACACTCTAATGGAAGCCCCACAAGCACAATTTCATAATTTTTTTTTTCAGAAACCTATCGTGTGAAAGAGCTTTTTGAGGCGATTCTAAAAATATACCACATCATTACATTTTAGCCATATTTTTTTATTAAAACAAAAATAATTTTCGCTACATACCAAGTTTGGGCTCCTCCAGACACGATATGGCTGATTTTTTAGAAAATTAAATATACCACAAATGATACGTGATATCCGCATATCTAACCTCAAAAAAAACAATTTTGAAAATAATTGCATTAAGTATTTTTTTTTAATTTTTCAATATTACCAAGTGACACAGTTCTACTTCAATACCTCTTTTACGTGACTTATGGAACTGTACTGCAGATACGGTACATATTAATTATAAAATGATACGTAGTATCCATATATTCAACGGGAAATACCTCTTTAACCCTTTAACTGCGCCTTTTCATCAGTTGGTATAGTTTGGTTAGTTTTTGTCACAAAATATCAAGGTTGGACTCTTTCAGATACGATATTTTTGAAAAATTAGTTTTGTCGCAATTAATAAAGCATTTTAATATAAACAATTTGATGCATAACATGCAATTTGGATTTACCCGGGGTCGCTCGACAACCGACGCTGGTGTCGAGCTGATTAAACACATTTTCGATGCCTGGGAGGAATCACAAGATGCTTTAGGTATCTTCTGTGATTTATCCAAGGCCTTCGACTGCGTTTGTCATGAAACATTGATCAGGAAACTCGACTACTATGGAGTCAGAGGATCAGCACTGAATTTACTAAAGTCATACTTACATGGTAGAATACAAAGGGTCGAAGTGAATGGACAGCGATCACCGGGGTCATTGGTCTCGATGGGTGTACCGCAGGGATCAATATTGGGACCTTTCCTGTTCCTTATCTACATAAATGACTTGCCATATCTCGTAAAGACCCACCATGATATAGTATTATTTGCTGATGACACCTCACTTATTTTCAAACATATAAGACAGCAAAAAGCTTGCAATGACGTAAACAATGCTATTTCTAAAGTAGTAAATTGGTTTAATATTAATAATTTATTGTTAAATGAGAAGAAGACTAAATGTATTAAATTTGTCACGAATCACGTTGAACACGAGCAAGGGAGTGTCTTTGTGAAAGATGAGGAATTGGAACTAGTTGATAGCACAGTTTTTCTTGGTTTAACGTTAGATTCTAAGCTTCAATGGGGTCCCCATATTGCTAATCTCTCGAATAGACTGAGTTCTGCAGCATTTGCAGTGAGTAAGATCCGTCAATTAACAGACGTGAAAACAGCTCGATTAGTATATTTTAGCTACTTCCATAGCATTATGTCATATGGTATTTTATTGTGGGGCAGTGCCTCGGACATTCATTCGATTTTTGTTCTGCAGAAACGGGCTATTCGGGCGATGTATAGATTGAAACAGAGAGACTCACTTAGGGATAAGTTTAAAAATATTAATATCATGACATTGCATTGTCAATATATCTATGAAAATATTGTGTATGTACATAAAAACATTGTCAATTTTAGGAGAAACTGTGACATACATAATATTAATACTAGAAATAAGCATAAGCTCGCGGTGCCCACCACTCGGCTCCAAAAAATAAAAAAATCATTCATGGGTAATTGTGTAAGTTTTATAACAAACTTCCTGGAAACGTAGCTGAGTTATCTATTAATAAATTCAAAAACTATGTGAAACGTAAACTTATTTCTAAAGCTTATTATAGCGCACAAGACTACATGAATGATAAAACTTCTTGGGACTAATTTTGACTGGATTTATAATTTATTTATTCCGTTTGGAAAAATTTGACATTGTGTTTTTAATTAATTATTCTCGTTTTAATATTTGTTTTTAAGCAGTAACGCTGCTAAAGAAAATTATAAATTTTTAAATGAAAGGAGGAATTGAAAAATTTAATGCTCCGAGCCGGATTCGAACCGGCGACCACAGGCATTCATGGCCCGTCGCTACTACCAACTCCGGCTCGGAGCATTAAATTTTTCAATTTTTCCTTTCATTTAAAAATTTATTATTCTCGTTTTATTTATTTTTTGACATTAGATTGTCTTTCTAGAAACATTCTAGACTAGTATTTATTTATATAAAATTTTAAATATTTCATTTAAATGTTACTTTTTATGTTTAATAAATTACTCGAAGTAATTAGCTTAAGATTATGTTTCTACCTGACGATTTGAAAGTGCTTGTTACTGGGCCTACTTGAATAAATATAATTTTGAGTTTGAGTTTGATATACCCAACTAATTAGGTTAGATATCAAGATATTATAACGTATCACAAATGAGCCGTTATATCTTGATATCTAACCCCAAGAAAGAAAGTAATTTTGAAAATAATTTCATTTAGTTTTTTTTTTTACTTTTTTATGTATATAATTTTTCAATATCTACTTTCTACTCGAATTGTATTGAACTGTGGTGTTTTGTTTATTATTGGTGTTACCTAAGTGATAATAACGATCAAAAACGATAAATTATTTTCTCCAGTCCCTCAAGATCTGAGTTCCGATCGCGAGCTGCATTTAGTTAGCTGCCCGTAGTCACGGCGTTCGGTCGGCCATGGCGATCGATACGACTATTTACATAAAAAAAAAAATATAATATAAAAAATAAAATAATTCAAAATTGCTTTCTTGGGGTTAGATATCAAGATATAACGGATCATTTGTGATACATTATATCTTGATATCTAACCTAATTAGTTGGGTATATCGTATTTGCAGGAGTCCAACCATGATATTTTGTGACAAAAACTAAACAAACTATACTAAAAGGCACAGTTAAAGGGTTAAAGAGATATTTCCCGTTGGATATATGAATACTACGTATCATTTTATGATTAATATGTACCATATCTGCAGTACGGTTCCATAAGTCACGTAAAATAGGTATTCAAGTAGAACTGTGTCACTTGGTAATATTGAAATTAAAAAAAAAATAATTAATGCAATTATTTTCAAAATTGCTTTTTTGAGGATAGCTATGAGGATATCACGTATCATTTGTGGTATATTGAATTTTAAAAAAATCAGCCATATCGTGTCTGGAAGAGCCCAAACTTGGTATGTTTCAAAATCTATTTTTGTTTTAATTAAAAAAATATGGCCAAAATGTAATGATGTGATATATTTTTAGAATTGCCTCGAAAAGCCTTTTCATATGATACTACACACGATAGGTTTCTGAAAAAAAATTTTTTTTTCATACAAAAAGAAAAATGTTTCGGCACTCCTCCCCCTAAGGGAATTTTGTTTAGAAACTGCGGGTCAAAAAAAATTTTTTGCCCTCTAGTATGTGTGTGCCAAACGGCTAAACTGTACATCGATATGCGGTTTTTTTAAGCGTAGGGCTACCACTACTCCGACTGACATTCCGCGCGCGTCAGCTGTGGTAGCCGGTTGTCCGTGAATATTAAGAAAATGTCTTAGTGCAGAATCGATTTTGCGCGGACAACGGGGAATTCACATTAGTAATTCGCCCGTGTGACGTCACAGTGGGTAGAAAAAAGTGACACGGTCGGTTATCATACAGATTGAGGTGTTTAGATTGTCTAGTGTATATCTATATCTGTGATGAATACGCATGAGGCAAGACTAAGAATACTTTTGCAACACGTGTTCAACCACGGCGACGAATTCAAGCGGCGACAGCACCGGCAATGGTGCGCCATTGTATGAGCGAGAGACCGGACTGCAGCATCTCGCTCGCACCGCACACCCCTGCCACTTGAAGTCGTCGCCCTGGCCCCTATTTCACCAATTAGACACTTGTCACCTTGGTGATCGCTCCCACATCTGCGTCGTGGGACACGACAAGCATTGGCAAAAGATGTTTGTGAATATGGGCCCCCTTCCTAGAATAACAGAAGATATAATTGTCCCCTCAGAAAACGAAACCAAAGTATGAATGCGGACATTCAGTGGTAATAAATAATGCAATGGTGTATTTTGCAGTAGCATGAGGCATTCGTAGAAATAGGTACAGTATGTTTACCATGATTATGACACAGAAATTTGTGATGGCGATACTGAATCCACATATAAATTGTATACGTAGATCAAGAGTTCTAGTTTCTATATGGTAGTGGAAAGTTGACTCCTCTTTCAATTATGTCGTAAAAGGTGAAGCTTAAGCGACTGACATATCTTGTGAGCCTCACTTGTGGCAATCACACTGCGTATTGTTGTCCAGCTCTTGTTACGCTACGTGGACGCTGCCACTAATCGTTTGGCGCGCGCAGTGCAGCCACAAGCTGCGGGAGTGGGTCTCGTCGTTAGGGCTTGCTCGATAGCGGCCGTGCCTAGTGGCGCAATGTGCGGCCGCATTTAGTGGTGGTAATGTGGTACGAGTGGCTCCACTAGTGGGTGTGCTGTGAGTGGTACCTGGTGGGCGACTGCGGCGGCGGCTGCGGGGAGGGCGAGGGCGTGCGCGCGAGCGGGGACAGCGGCATGTGCTGCAGCGACGCGCGCCGCACCTCCGCGCCGCCCGCCACCAGCTTGTGCTTCAGACCGTGCAGAGATGACGGGCTACGACACCAATTATGCGTACAAGTCAACCCACGTAAAATGAGCTCTGGCGGCCATTATATGGCACCCGGAGCTCTTTTTAAATGTGTCGAGGTATAAGACAGGGTGTGTTATCTTCTCAGCTAGAGAACTTAATGCTAAAAGTTGCAATAACTTTGTGAAACGGCTGCGTTAGCTAAGAAATTACGACTGGAACACAACAATCTTGCGTGACAGACGAACAGACTCCGAGTGGTCGCATAAGTGTTTCGTTGGACCAATTTTGGTAGGGAACACTAAAAGGTTCGTAAATAGGGGTGTAGACACTAAATAAAATAATAAATGATGTCATAATTTCTCGAAAAAGTTTTAAAAATTTTGTCAAATTGAGAAAAACTCAATGCAAGAAGTTAAATAATCACGAAGTTATAAGTGTCCAAAGTTTTAAGAAGGGATATGTTCTGTCCCTTTCTCGCAAAACGCAACTTCATATGAAACGATGACGCTGGAGGATTTTGACGTCACTAATAGACGGCAATGTGCCGCGCCCATCGTGTTCGGCGCCGCCGTCGACGCGTCCCCCTCGGCAGCATCCCGTAACGTGACGTTACACACTGTTTGCGTTTTCTCTTTCCAACAAGCAATATTAAAACGGTTGTAGCTTCATAATTCTTTGAGATATCTGAATGGGATTTTCGTCACTAGGCATATTTTATTGCCTTCTTTATTTTGGAGTAATAACAATTTTCGAGTCTACATCCGTATTAAAGATTCACCTCACTGCGAAACGGCGATTAAAATTATAACTAACAAGCAGTGTGGGGCAAAAAGTAATTGCATTACAAATCACAATTACAAAATTTAATTTCGATTACAATACAATTCGATTTCTGTAATGCAATAATTGCATCACAAATTACTTTTTGTAATCTGTAATACGATTACAAATTACATTTTGTAAGTTTCATTTGTAATGCTTTACTTCGTAAAATTACAAATTACTTTCGTAATTATATTACATGCATTTCATTTGTAATCGCATTACATTTGTAATCGCATTACATTCGTAATCGAATTACATGTAATGCAATTACGTGTAATGCATTACTCGTAATTGTACTGTAATGCAATTACACGTGTAATTCATTACTCGTAATTGCATTACATGTAATGTAATTTGTAATGCGATTACAAATGTAATTCATTCCGCCCAGCACTGCTAACCAGATACAAATATTTACGCTACATCGAAATCACTAAACTACCGCCCCAAACCTAGTGAGGAAACGTATGTTATATTTACCGTTGGTAATGTGTCGTGGTGGCGGCAGCGTGTAGCGGGCTGTCACCACAGGGTGAGGACGGAGTGGCCGCGGGAGTAGTCAGCTCTACACCTGACACCATCTATAACATGACACGTCACTGAGCACCTTGCAGCGTCAAAACCCCCGCTAGGTCGTGCCGGAGGTAAGGTCACAGGGGGCAAGTGCGCCCCCGGGGCAAGTGCGCCCCCGGGGCAAGTGCGCCCCCGGGGTAAGTGCACCTTTCATCAAACATATCGAGATCTACAGATATTTCACAAATAACGACATCTTACATTCACGCAACAAACTAAAACAAGTTTATTGCATTGATATTGATTTAAATGACCGAATGATGAATGAGGCGCACTTTCCCCGGTGGCGCACTTGCCCGAGCTGACCTTATTCCCTGGATTTTAACCAGGCTAGTCCCTCCTCACGTATTCTGACGGACATGATCGGCCTTATCACGCGATAAGTTACAAGATAGGAGAGTCGTCTCGTTCTATCGAACGGTGTCAGGAGTGACGGACGCTCTATCCTGTCACTGATGGTGTGAGGCGGACCATGATACGGGGTCTGATCGGATCGTTAGTCGACTGCGATGAGTTGGTGGTACTTATATGATAACAGTCACCTCCAACTCCAATCTAAATGTCTGATCTAAACTAAGGTGGGAAGGGGTAGGTTGAATAAAGTATGATATATTAGACTTAGGGGATACCTAAAATCTTGTTTCATTTTAGCCCATATCATCTTAGTAAAATGTCTAGTAAGTATAAATCATGCACTTTTGCGAGCCAATACGTATACGTAAATCCAATTACAAAATAAATAAAAAATATCGTATTATTTGTTGAGTTATCATGATGTGCCGTATGAGCGAAACTTCCAGAAAATATACATTGGAGTTACTTATAATTTTTCCACGTCCAAATTAATAATTTATTACACCACTCGCCCAAATTCTCTGTCTATAATTTGACCCACAATGATTGAGGTATTAGGCATTATACTGCCGGAACGTGGGTTGAGGCTCAAACTGCGGTTTATTGTTTTTTACTTTATAACAAGCTGTCCAGTGAACTACAGGATCTACTAGAGTTTAACAAAACACGCGCTTCGGTACAAAATATCAAAATAAATGCTAGTAAGCTGAATAAAAAAAGCAAAATATTTCTGTTGGACTTTGACTTTGCTGATTTTAAGAAGTTTTACTTGCAAATATTTCCCAATCATGGAATTTAATCTCCCCCATTTTCACAAGACCTTTCGAGCTACCCTTAAAACACACATAGTATACGTATTTATTATACTTTGTATTATATTAATACCCCTATAATATTTTTCTTGTTTATTTATATTTTATTTTTATATACTACTTAATATTAAGATTTTAGTATTTTAAAATTCTTGCATGTTGGCCATTTATAAGCTTTATGTAAAAACCGATCGTTCTCTTAGAACTATGTCGTGTAATTCGTAACTAGCCCTAGCACAGGCCTCGGTCTTTTTGGGCTGTTACCGCACACTGTCTCTAAACACTTGTCTGAACCATTATTTAGACTTAAGAATAGTGATATACTTGATGTAAAGATTTGTAAATAATAAATAAATAAATAAAAGTAAATTGTCAACGGGAAAAGAAAATGATCCCCATTAGAACGAGTATCCACATTCCGGCCGTAGAGAGGGATTCCGTGGACCCAAGTATTGTATTGTAAGGTCCGAACAAGATCTCGGTTTCGGCAAAAATAGTAATCTCGGACAAATGCCGACACCTCGGGCTCGGTTATCTGCGAAAAAGCGCCGAGATTGAGCACTACTTTTTACGTTACTTTACTTAACTAAAATGTTATTCTTTTATAAAAGAAATGCTAGTGTGACACTATAGTGTGTTTTTTTAGCATTAGTAGGAAGGATAAAGCACGAAACACGAGGTCTTTTATATATGACACTTTATGCCCCACAACTGTCAAAGTCTGTATCTCAAACAGTCATTGAAAAGACTTACATCACTGTTATCGACCCTTAAATGATAGAAGTGTTTTCATTATTTATATCTAAATAATACTTACAATTTATTTTGAAATTATTTATTTTTTGACTGTAATTTTAAATTTCGTTAACCGCTCTGGAAAGTTTGCATAATAAAAAACCTAAAGAAGAAGAGGTTTGAAACTATGTCGGTTCTTTTTTTTCGCTGACGACATTGTCAAAATTGTCAATCGTATCACGTTATTTTTCTTGTTTTCTTGGTGATCAACAAATTATTGAATTCAGATCACAAGATTATTATACGAGTCTATTTGTTAATTAATATTAAGATTTTATTTTTCGCTGTGTGTAGTGGCGTGCGGAATGCGATGAAGCTACCAGAAGCAGGCCCAAGTGGCTTGCAAAAAAGACCGACTCCCCAAGTAGCAAACAAGAATAATGATTAAATCTTACATTTCTAAACTTTATCCAAAATAAGAATAAGCTAAATTTAAAAAGACTCAGTTTAGTAATTTTAATCTTAAAAACTAAAGAGTTTTAAGCTACCGCCACTTTAGCAAGTCAAGAATACCTAAAACCTAGTTAAATATTTTAAAAACTATTTGGTGTTAAGTATGTCTACAAATTAGTCTAAAAATGTGTTTTTTACTCAACTCAGATTATTTGAAGACTCATTTAAGATTCAATGGTATAATTTAAGTATCAGTTTAGAATCACAAAGTAAAAATTGATTTTGTAGATACACTTAAGATGATTGGTTACACCAAGCTCTATGAATTGGGTCACTTAAGGTAACTGTATTCTTTTTTTATTAAATTTAATCAAGTTTAAGTGAAAATAAGTTTAACGGGACGTTTTTCAACAAACTAGAACCAATTGAAGATGGATGAAATATATTTTTTTTAAAGATGTGGTGGCTTTCGTCGGCGTGCTCCGAAATATAAAAAAAATATCGTCCAATTGTGTGCGACCAAGTCATTCAAACGGCAGTGCGACGAGTGAGACTTTGTTATCATTAGTACCAAGTACATCTTCGAGTGAGGCTTTGGTATCATTATTAACAAGTATACTGTAGATCACAAGAAAGGAGATGATGACGCAAGATGTGGAAAATGAAGTAGCAGCACTAGCAGTACTAGCTTCTGCCCGCGACTTCGCACGCGCATAAATTATGGTTTAGTTACATGGTATTCTTATGTTTTTTAACCATACTACATGCTGAAAATAAAGATTTCATTTCCATATTGATTTCATATAAATTATGTAGCTGTGACATTAAATATATAATTTAATGATTTGCACACCTGCTCGCAGGCATTGGACACTGTGCGCATCATTTTTGTAATAACCCTATGACTGTATCTGAAGCAAATAAACTTTCTGATTTCTGATTTCATTGATAGTGCGTGTAACAGTTCAAATCGAAATAACACCCTCATAAACTTGCTCGTCAATAATATTCTATAGATGCCCAAAGTATCTTTTTAGAGAGGGCTCCCTAAGCGAGCCCTAGGTTCGAAGATCCTAGGGCGAGCCCGACGGACACTCACTATCCTAAGGTGTCTTGCAAGCGAGACCTGAGGCCAAAGTGCCGAGCGGTGAGGCAAGAGAGGCCGAAGGCCAAGCTTTTCATTGGAATTAAAGGCCTAAAGCAATCTTTCAGCGAACGGTCTTCTTGCGAGCTCGTTCGTGGGCCTAAGGCCCGATCCCCCACGGATACTCGTTATCTCCGACTTCTCCGAGTAACTTGCGAAACCTAAGGGCCGAAGTTCTGGAGGTAAACGGGGAGGCAAGCGGAGCCAAAGGCTGAGTTTTTCGTAGGAATGACAGCCCCTAAGCATGGTTTTAGAGAGCGGTCGCTATGTGAGCTCGGGGGCTGAAGGCCCGTGGGTAAGCCCCCACGGGCACTAACTATCTCCAGATGTCTTCGTATCCGTAGTATCCGGAGACCAAAGTCCAGAAGGTGAGCAGCCAGGCAACTTTTCGTATTAATGAAAGATCCAAATCAAGCCTTAAGAAAGCACTGGGGGCTGAAGGATACTTATATCATACTAACCCCAGGTGGCAGCGAGGCCAAAGGCCGAGCTTTACGTTGGAATGAAAGGCCCACAGCATCCCTTTAGAGAGCGCTCTCAATGCGAGCCCCTAGGCCACTCATTATCTTCAGGCGTCTTGCAAGTGAAACCTGAGGCCCAAATTCCCAAAGATAAATGGGGAGCCAAGGGAAGCCGAAGCCTGAACATTTCGTAGGAATTAAAGGCCTATAGCATGCTTTTAGAGACTTTTAGAGATAAGCGGCGTGGCAAGCAAGCCCTCACGGACACTGACTATCCCGAAGTTGAGTGGCGAGGCGAAGGGCGAAGTAAGTCCCGTATAGATAAGTAGCGAGGCAACCGAGGCCAAGGGCCGTGCTTTACGTTGAAGTGACAGACTCCAAGCATTCCTTCAGAAAGCGCTCTTAATGCACCCCTATAGACGGACACTCATTATCTCCCAGTGTCTTGCAAGTGAAACCTGATGGCGACGTGGGGGATGTACACTTACTATTCCCAGGTGTCTTGCAAGCGAAATTGCATGTAAAAGTTCGGAGAGTGAGTGGAGAGGCAAGCAAGGCCTTTTCGTTCTATTGTAAGGCAACCCTTCTGTGAACGGCCTCAATGCAAGCAATGACCTCTAAAGACACTTATTATCTTTCGGTGTCTTGTAAGCGAAACTTGAGGACCAAAATCCCGAAGGAAAACGGGGAGGGACCAAAATCCCGAAGGAAAACGGGGAGGCAAGCGAAGAAGAAGCGAAGCGAAGGCTGAGGTTTTCATAGGAATGAAAGGCCCAAAATTATATACCTTTAGGGGGCGCTCCTGATGATGCGCATATTTCAGAAAGTCACGGGAGTTTTCTAGATTCATAAAATTGATACCATAGATACTCAATTTTCCGCGGAATGCCGTTTTGTCCAAATTGTATACCCACATCCCTTGACCTTGGTGAACTATGATAATTCTTTTCCTTCAAACAACTTTAGATGACCTCTGACTTCATAGCAAATATAGGAAGACAGAGATCAAGGTTGCTGGTTTTTCAATATAAACAGCGCCGTCGTCAGTTACTGAAGTTCCAATTTAATTAGGTATCTGATGTATAACAGTTACTATCAGTGGAGGTATCAACCAGTTTTGGTTAATATGTAGTGTTTACCACTATTTTACATCCCGGGTTTTTTCACGTTTTATCTTTATTTTGCTTAACGTTTGAATGGGGTGTTCATCTTACTTTCTAGTCAAGTATCTTGTCAATTTTCAAGTTTTAGCTCATACATTTTGACCCCATTTTATAACCCCTTTGCCCCATTATCTTAATATTTTTTACGTCACACCTGGCCATAATGCGAGTTATACTGCACGCTGCGCGTACGGGAAACCTCGCATTTTGGCCAGGTGAAGACGTAAAATTTTGTACTCAACACGGGCGGTAATTCGTAAAGCCCCAGAGCGCATATTTATTGCCCTCACCTTCGGTTCGGGCCACAAACACCTGCGATCTGGGGCATTCACGAATTCACCGCCCTAGTTACGTAATGTACTATTATAGCCTATGTGTTGTCCGGGAGTTTTCTCGACAGGTTAGCAAAGTTTGCATCAAAATCCGTTCAGAAGTTAATTTTCACGTGATACGCGTACAAATAAACAGACAAATAGACAAAAATTCTAAAAACTTTTGGATCGTGTTCTGTTATCGATTCTAAGCATCCCCAACAAACTTTTTCTCGAATATATCTTCCATGTACAGACTTTCAACCGTCTTCAGCTTTATTATATGTATAGATTGATAAAAGATAGAAGATTATGAAAGTGCAATGTTGTTGACGTGTCAATGTCATCCTTTATGCTTGGTTGAATTTATGGTTTGTTTTAAACACAGGACAGGATATACAGAATAAATATATCATAAGTATTATAAACTTAATGGTTATTCTTGCATAAACATTTACCGTAAAATGGACGGCAACTTGCATTCATTAAATCAAACTAAAGATTTGATAAAGAACCATTAAGTATTAAGTAGAACTACACTAATTCGGTTTTTAGTATAAGTTAAGTATAATATCTCTAAACCGGTACTACTATAAATGCAATTTTTCTATACTTTATCTAAAATAACCTTAAAAAATCAGTATCGTCTAAAGTCATACTTCGCTAAGAATATTAAGACTAAACTCCATTTAATTTTAGTAAATAAAAAAAATAAAAAACCGACACTAATTCATAAAAAATAAAGTACATTGTAGTTAGATTTATGTAATAGCAATAATAATTGCATTTATATTGCAAACATTTACAGAAAAGTAGTATTCTGCGCTGTATGTAATCAAATTTTTAATTTAGCAACCTAATATTCCTAATTTTTATTGCTCTTTTTCCAGTATTTGGTAAGCCCGTCTGTTTTATAGCACTTTCAATCAATTTTACACGATAAACCATCATGCGTTATAGTTTTTAAATACCTATAGGGACATTACACGGTCGTTTCTAAACGTAATAAATAGTTAAGTAATCGCCATTTTGATAAAACTTCAGTGAATTCTCTAGTTAGTAAAAGAGTTCGCCATATTTTCTAAAATACAATTTCATGAGTAAAAAAAGGTTTAAAATTTTCTTTGTTAAGAGATGATCGAATTTGTGCAACTCATTGTTAATAGTTTTAAGTAAGTATTGTAGATATCTTTAAGTTTATTTCTTGGCCTTAAGTCAACCTTCAAGATATCTTCAATTCGAAGTTTAGAGATCTGTAAAACCCTCATTCTTAAGTAGGGTTTAAGTTTGTCTAAATAGTAGTATTAACTCTTTCTTGAAAATGTCTTAAATACTGTGCCCACTTTGTCCTAACTGAGTCTTGGGGGATATCTTCAAGATATCTTCAGGGACATAATGGTTTTAGCCAAGACAACAGCAAGAATTTGTCTAATTGTCTTCAAGATATCTTCAATCCCTTTTTAAGACATTTGATTGCTACTTGGGTCGTTCTTTGCAACTTTGCAGCAAGGATGAATTTCCGTGTAACAAACCGTGTGTGTTCAATATTTATCCCAAGCAGAAAAGGTTGACGACGACTGCTTCTTTGTTTACCGTATTTCTAATACTAAAAAAACACACTATAATAGAAGTTGTACAAGGGATTTCTTGATGTGTAGCGAGAAATTATAATTGTTCGCTCCGTACGCCAAAGATTTAGTGACGTACCGGGGGACTGTCGCTCGCGTCCGCAGGAGCTATATACCTACCACGACCCCGCACGTGTCCCCTGGGTGGTGCTAAAGAGTCTGTCGGAAGAAAATTGTCGAAATTGACAACTTCACTTCCAGGTCAGTGCCAGTGGAGCGCGCAGCTTCAATAATTCAACTAATCACAGTGCAGTACAGTAGTATTCTCGCGGTGGGTGGCCAACTGGATTTGCAAACCAATCACATCACACACAAGCTCATAACTCCCTAGAGAGTTATGAAAATCCATAACTCCCGTGGGAACAAATTAGGCCATTGTCCTTCTGCATACAGGCATGGAATAACACCATTTACGAGCAAGTGTGATGAAATAGTACATTACGTACCTAGGGCGGTGAATTCGCGAATGTCACAGATAGCAGGTGTTTGTGGCCCGAACCGAAGGTGAGGGCCATAAATATGCGATCTGGGGCTTTGAGAATTACCGCCCGTGGTGCGTATACAATTTTACGTCTTCTGTGAAGTGAGATTTGCCGCTGCGCCCGTGGGCGGTAAATCTCACTTACCGCCTACAGTGACGTAAATAAATAGGTGGGTTACCTGGTGCATCTCCTGCGAGGCCCGCTTGGTGGAGATGCGGCGGAACAGCGAGCAGCGGCGGCGCGGGCGCGGCCGCGGGGGCGCCGACGCGCGCCGCCCGCCGCCCGAGCGCCGTCTCCCTCCCGCCTGCGCACAACCACACATACACGCTTAATCACAGAATAACTAATAGTACAAGTACAAATATTGCACTTCCTAGCAAAAACGACGTTTAGGCATAAGGGCCACCCCACACCTGGTGTGGGGTGGCCCTAAGAAACGTGCCTACTCTGTGCATCCGCTGTCTATCATATAACTTGTATTTATTCACACACGGCACGTGTAGCGCTAGGGCTGTCACGCCAAGAATACATCAATGAAGGCAAAAAATGTTCTAGCCCACCAGATATTGCTTGAGTAAAGTGAACCGATATTAATTTAGTACATGCTACTTCAGCCCAGTCGCCAAAAGGAAAGTCGGTAGACCAATCAAGAGGTGGGCAGACGACATACAAGAAGTAGCCGGCAAATACTAGATGGAAAAAGGAAGGGACAGAGAACGTTGGAAAGAGCTGGGGGAGGCCTATACCCAATTAGGGATCCATATTAATTAATGCTACCTAAGCCTTTGTAAAACCTATATATGTACCAAATATGGAAATAATAAAGGATTATTATTATTATACATGCTACTTCAAATACAATGTATGTCAGTGTCATTATGAATAACACCACACATAAAATTGATCTGCCACTTCTCTATTAACTAATTCAAATTAACTTTTGAATATTTAATTCGTAAGTTGATTCACAAGTAAGTTCAAAAAGCATAGTACGGTTTATTAAGATACTCTGTTTAGGGTTCCGTAGGTACCTTAACAATTTTCACAATTTGCGGGCAGTTAAAAAAAAGATAAACCAACGTCCTTTTGGGTATTTAAACAACCATAAACCGAGCAGCTGTGGCGGTTTGTTGTTTTAAAAAAATCTCTTATAAAATAAGACGTCATTAGGTGCGCGCGGTTCGTCGCGTTAAAGTCGGCGGCGGCGGCGGAGCACAGCGCGACGCAAGTGCTCGCTCGCGCGGGGCCGGCGCCGGCCCTCGACTGACTTGTGACCTGAGGTTTCGCGAGCGCTAGGTATCTAACGCGCCGCGCCGCGCCCCGCCCATTGCAAGCCCCCTGGCTTCATGTACAGTCAGGATTATTTAAGCTGTCCGTTTAGCACTTGAAAGCTTATCTTGTGAACAATTAACTGTTTCCTATTGTATAAGCCCACCGCAAATCCTCCGACCAGATTAAAATGAAGCAAGTAACAATGAAACTCATACAAATAGATACCATCTTTTTTAAGTCACAAGGTTGAAATTGCTATACCTTAACTCATTAAGAAAGTCATTTTGTGGCGACATGGACCTGGTAAAGTCAGCGTCATAATCATGCATACACATTTGGTGGTTCTAAGACTTATCGCTTAGAGATAAGGCCCCCGCAACTTGTGGCTCGGACGCGGCCACTAAAGGCGGGGTACGCCGATGAACATGTATGAAGGAACTATGCAGCTTGTGGCGGCCACTAGTTGCTCAATGTGCGGGCGCTCTACATTGTACACCCTTCTAGTAAAATTACAATTTGTAAGCTGTGCAGTAGTACCGCAAATGGGTACACTACATAAATACGAAAAACTAAATTCCGATAGTCGAAATCACGAATTTCATAATACCGATTTTCATAATTCCGAATGTTTTAAAACTCCTGATATAAGTATTCCGATTCTTCATAAATCCGATTTTCATAAATCCGAAATTACAAAAGGTCTAACGGTTACAACTCCGATTATCAAAATTCCGAATTTCAATACCCCAAATAATAAGAAGTCTGACGGAATAATAATCCGAAATATCAAAAATCCGAATTCCGATTATTAAAATACCGATTTTCAAAAATCCGAATATCATTACACCGACCAATTATAAACCCGAATAAACGAACATCCGAAAAATCTGAATTTCGAATTCCTGTTACTAATAATTATCAAATTAATCATTAAAACAACGCCCAACGTCTAAGATCACTCCCGCAGCTAACACACACGAATTAAGTACCTAAGATCCGCATTTTAAACGGCTGGAGTGGAAAAACTGAAGAGCAAATCACATGAATACACAATTAATCGACATCATTCATAAGGAACAAGTTAACTATTAATAGGAAGATGGGTAGATGGAAAACGAATTACAAGCATTTCCTATACAGAATATTGTGAGCAAATTGTGTACAACATCATGTGTATTATCCTCGTAAATATATAATAAAAAGAAGATAAAGAATAAGAAGATTATAAAAAAATAGAATGTTCGGCGTATAAAGGCAGACTTACACGCCAATTATTTTAACCTAACCTAACCGCCAGCGGATCGACGTCACCCCGCTTCGCGGGGTGCCTATTTCCGCTCTAAGGGACACAAGCTAACCCTAACCTAACCTACTAATAATACTATTGTTACGACTATTTGTTGTTTTTTTTACTGCGAGGGGCTTCGGAGAAAAGGCAGTACACTATTCTCTACGGGAAATAAAATCATATTTGCGGATTTTTTAATTTCCCGTGTAGTTACACGCTATAAGACCGCCTGTTGTCTACCATTGTTTATGTTTAATTTACCTCTATTTTTCTATTTTATTTTTACTATGTCTGGTGAACAACAAAGAATATTTGTATTGTAGTTTCAAAAATCCGAATTTCATGATTCCTAAGAAATAAAATTCCGAATATTGAAAACACGAAGTTCATTATCCCGAATATCAGATTTCCGAATTAGTAATGAAATTTCGGAAATTTGATAATCGGAGTACTGTTTTTCGGGCTAATGACACTTTGCGCTTCTGATTGTTCGGAGTTATAAAAATCGGAAAAACAAACTATCGACATTATGAAATTCGGTAAAATGAAATTCGTGTTTTTTATTAATCGTAATTATAAGTCTTAGGAATTATGAATTTCGGAGTTTTGAAAATCGGAATTAGCAAATTCGGAATTAAATATTTCGGAGTATTTGGGTGTTCCCACAGCAAATATAAGTTACAACGATGTACTTGCGCAGAAAGCATTTTCTGAAAACATTTTAAACAATCATAAAGCATCAGCGCGTTTGCGCGGGTAAAATCTTCAACGCCCATTCGCCAACATTTTGCGCGCGACGCCGGCAGCTCCGGCGCCGGCCATTTTGTCTGGCGCGATGAGCGGGAAAGAAAGAGTTCACCTGCCATTACATATTGTACCTTACGTATAGTGCAACAAGGTCTTTATTGAAATGGCCATACGTTCGATTTCATTCGGTACTTGTCAGCACTCGTCGGCGTGGAGGAAGATTGCCGATGTAACTTATATTTGTGGTACTACTGTACAACGCTAGTATTGAATTTTCTTATCGATTATTAATTAAAATGTTTCATCAATTGTCTCCCTGTCAATTAATGAACAGTATGTCTCCGGTCGCAGGTACAGACAGCAGGAAAAGTAGCTAAGCGGGTCAAGTGCACAAAATGCCCCACACACGACTCTAATGTCAAGAAGATAAGGACTGTCTAGATCATTTTGAGTGTGTTATTTTGCGTATCTTCTTCTGCTGCTGACTGTACCTGACGTAGTTAACTAAAAAGTAGTTCTTGTTAAATCCATGCAAAGTTATTTAAAACTTCGTTTCCACTGACAAAAGATATACAATGCATCTTTTATATATAATCAACCGATTTCAAAACAAAATAATTTGTAAGCAAATAACATTTGAACCGTCTTTAATGAAATATTTGCTCGCTATCAGTGAACTGATTTCCAACATATTTTTTCGGTAAATTGAATATACTTCCATGAAAGTACAGGTTTTTGAAGTAAGTTATTAATTATTATAAATGGTTAATTTAATGGTACAAGACAAGAACCCTATTCATCATTCTCCTAGCGTTGTTCCCGGTTATACCCCTAAAGGAGCTCGGGGTCCACTTTGACACCTAATCCCGAGATTTGGCATACGCACTAGTTTTACAAGAACCCTATTGCTCCTGATTAAATGATGCATGGCTTCCAAAAACCCCAATGAATACTATATTATACTTTATATGTTTACCTGTATGGTAGTCTGGTCGAGAGGCGTCGCGCGGAGCGTCGCGTGAGGCGCCGCTAACAGCAGCCTCAGTACCTGTCACAAAGCAATTATTTAGTACGGACACAGAAAAAATACTACGTACAGGTCCTCTGTCTAACAAAGCCGCATAGCACCTGGTGAGGTAGGGCACAGCGAAATGTCATCCCGCTCGAATGTGGAGCAGCCCAACTGGGGAAGTGCCTCCGCCTTGCAGAAGCCCACAGCCATAATAACGCTACTACTTGCTCTGTAGTAGTGTTGTGTTCCTGGAGGTGAGCAAGGTCGCCAGAGCTCCCGAGGATGCGTTGTGTCGAGTGCGAGGGCATTTGTTCATTCAGCTGTCAACACGGCGAATCCTCAAACATATCAAGGGTCGGCAACGCCCATGTTGCTCCTTTGGAGTTGCATGCGTCTACAGGCTGCGGTATCCGCTTACTATCAGGCGGGCCGTAAGCTTGTTTGCCACCGTCGTTGTATAAATAAAAACCTATTTAATTAAGGTCGACAGAGTTCCTGAGGTTACGCTGTATTGAGAGTGATGGACATGCATTTGTCTCTAGCTTTCAACACGAGTCCTCAAATAAATAAAGGGTCGGCAGCACACTTGTGATTCTTCTGGCGTCGCAAGCGTCAATAGGCGACGGTGTCTGCTTACCATCGGGCAGGCCGTGGCTCATTCGCCACCGTCGCAGTATTAAAAAATAATCTGCTATTTCGTTAAGTTGCGTGTAATTTAATGCAACAGACAATACGGTAGGAAACGTCAAAAATTTCCCGTTACTATGGAAAATAAATTCATGTATATTTATAAGTTTCGTGAGGAGAAACAATTTGTTTCCACTCTTGTCAAATAGCCTACTTGCAATTACCAAACCACCTCCTTATTTCAATTTTAGCAAAGGGGAAATTTTAAGATTCCCTAAAAACAATGACATGTGGTGTATGACGCAATATCGAATAATCATATGAAATGCAACATTGTAGTAATAACCTTGTAATACAATACCCTAGCAAATGGTGTACGCACAAGTAAACACATCACCATTAAAGTGCATTACCGATAAGAATCTACATCGTTAAACCTCTGTAAGCGTCACTCAAACAACGACACACAGACCGTATATAAAGCCCTGTTCTACCCAAATAAATGTCCATTATATCACCGAGATCCGTTGTATTATTTACCCTCTACGACATACGTCTCAGACATTAGCGACCTTATTCTAACACAGATAAGGTATAGAATGGCACGTACTTGCGTATGCAACAGTCCCTGAACGGATTCCCCGTTGAGCTGCGTGATGAGATCGCCGGCGCGGAGTCCCGCGGCCCAGGCGGCGCCCTGCTCGCTCACGGCCTGGAACAAATGTGGACTTTAACACTCGGGGATAAGGTTGATTGTTCTAATGTTATTCAGAAGTAAACAGGAAGTGTAGATCGTATGGACGCTACACGAAAAATTTAGAATTAAAATATTGAAAATGAGAATATTTGGCGTCTAAATCGAGTTATTGTTTTTATTAACTCAATAGAATTTATATCTTCGGCGATAATCAATAATTATGTGCTTTCTGATTGGTTTAATAATGCAGAATTCACGATACATACGATGATCATAACTCAAAATTAAAATACAAGCACTCAAAAATAAATCTTATACAAATTGTACTAGTCACATAATAAGCTAACACGGCTTAATTGTGGATACTGTATTTATTTAGTAGGTATCGTAATTACTTGAATAATTTAAAAAAACTGAATAAAATAAATATTTAAGGGGGCTTCCATACAACAAACTTGAATTATTTGCCGTTTTAATAGATAATGGTACGGAACCCTTCGTGCGCGATCCGACTCGCACTTGCTTATTTTTTAATATTTTTTTATATTTGGGGACAATCTTAAAGAAATCTACCTAATCCCAAACTAAGCATAGCTTGTACTATGGGTACTAGACGACGATATACATACTTATATAGATAAATAAATACTTAAATACATAGAAAACATCCATGACTCAGGAACAAATATTCATGCTCATCACACAAACAAATGCAGTTACCGGGATTCGAACCCGATACCTCCGGTTTCGTAGGCAGGGTCACTACCAACTAGGCTAAAGCGGTCGTCTAATATACATACAATTATATAGATAAATATATACTTAAATATATAGAAAACATCCATGACTCAGGAACAAATATTCATGCTCATCACACAAATAAATGCCCTTACCGGGACTCGAACCCGAGGCCTCCGGCTTCGTAGGTAGGGTCAGGTATTCGTTGGTAGTGACCAACTAGGCTGCAGAGGTCGTCATTTTCCTATGAGTCTTTATGACATTAACATAATATTGAATTCCCTAGCCTGTGGAAAAGGGTTTTCCACTATACCTTAAACGCAAACAACACAACTTACCGAGACGAGATGGTGCATCGTGTAATAGTCCGTGTCGCCGTAGTACACTCGCACGGTGTGTATGGTGAAGCCGAATCCTCGCGGGCCGCGGCGGACGACTATGGGAGGCTTGGACGACTGGATCAACCTGGAACAAACATATTCGTACAGTCGAGTTACGTTATAGTAAATTACGTAACTAGGGCGGTGAATTCGTGAATGCCCCAGATCGTAGGTGTTTGTGTATACCATAATTATGCGCTCTGGGGCTTTATGAATTACCGCCCATGTTGAGTGAAAAATTTTACGTCTTCACCTCGCCACAATGCGAGTTTTCCCGTACGCGCAGCGTGCAGAATGGCGTAAGCTGTTATGTAGATAAATGGTATTCACAAAAAAAAAATGTCTCATGTCAACCATAATAACACTACTACTTGCTCTGTAGTAGTGTTGTGTTCCTGGAGGTGAGCAAGGTCGCCAGAGCTCCCGAGGATGCGTTGTGTTGAGAGCGAGGGAATACGTTCCTTCAGCTGTCAACACGGCGAATCGTCAAACATATCAAGGGTCGGCAACGCCCATATTAGGGTCGTTCTTCTTTTTAACCGACAATGAATCGTCTTTTTTCTGTTTTTTGCGTTTTTCAACTATTGATAATGAGTGGTTTTAATGTTTGATTTTAATAAACGTTGCATGTATTTTTTATTAGGACTGATTCATGATTATTTCCGTGGCTATAATGTTTTTTCATTATGGTGGTTTTTCCATAGAATCGCGTGACAGAGTGGTAATCCAAAATGTGGTCCCCGCAGAAAACGACCACTCTACCACAGTATTTTCTGTAAAACTATCATAAAGAAAAAAACATTATCGCCACGGAAAGAATCATGAATCAGTCCTAATAAAAAATACATGCAACGTTTATTAAAATCAAACATTAAAACCATCATTATCAATAGTTGAAAAACGCAAAAAACAGAAAAAAGACGATTCATTGTCGGTTAAAAAGAAGAACGACCCATTACTCCTTTGGAGTTGCACGCGTCTAGAAGCTGCGGTGTCCGCTTACGATCAGGCGGGCCGTACGCTTGTTTGCCACCGTCGTGCACTTATTTTATTACTTTCATGTTGTTATAGTACACAGATGACAATAGTGATATACGGTTTCAAATCTCGACGCATTTAATAGAGAAGTATAAGCTAGCAGCTATTGACTGACAATAGGTACGTTTTATATGAAATTTCCATTACGGGAGAAAACATTTTCCACTAACTAAATCTTAAAAATCACTTTGATTTGGATGTCGAGGCGTTCAAAAACGTTTTCTCTTTTTGTAGTACACCAAAGGTATATTTTCCTCTCAAACGACAAAACAGAAACACATTACCTTTGCAACATGTTGAAAGTAATTTTGAACCACAACTTACAATTCGTTTATAGGGCCTATTCAGACTGCGTGTCTTAAATGATTTGACATTTTGTAGCAGAGAGAGGAATTTATTTTGTATTTCCTGGTGGTAAGTAAGGATTCTAGTGCTCGAGAAGATGTTAAGAGTGAGCCCTCAAATCAAAAACAGGTCGGCCACGCACTTGTGGAGACATCGATAGGTTAAGGTCTCTACTTACTATCAGGCAGGCCATAAGGCACTTGTCTCATAAGGCACTTGGGCCATAAGGCCTTGGAAGTGACCATATCGATGTCCAAATAACACTAACGCATCATAAACGCAGTACTATTGTATGAAGAGACATGTCCACGCTCGTGTCGCTCCCTTACTGTGTTGAGCTACATCTTAAAGTCACACCGGCTGTACACACTCGTCGAGACACCCCGAGACAGACCGAGAACGAGTGTGTACATGATGCTCTCACCTTGTCTGGCCCGCGAGGGTCTCGGCTCGGTACCGTCGCGCGTCAGTTTTTGCGGCCGAATCAAGGGCTTGTTCCGCTGTTCAAATGACACGACGAGTGTGTCCAGCCGGCATTCAGATACATGTGTGCGTGCGGCAACAGCGGTTCTCTATGAAAGTCGGTTGAATGCCACTTCCAATGGATTCTTTATTCCATTATCTTCATGTTGCAACTCAAGCATCAAAGCCAAGAGCCGAGCTTTGATGTCGGAGCACGCAATCGGTGTGTGTTGGCATCAGAATGTGAGTGTGGACTCACGAGTGGTTGTGGTGCGCGAAGGGCGAGGGCGGGTCGCGGCAGGGCGAGGAGTCGCGCGACGAGTTGGTGCTGGACGTGTTGCCCGCGCACGGCGAGCCCGCGCCCAAGCCCAAGCCCAAGCCCGCGCCGCCCGGCTCCTCCGCTGTACATCGGAAACAATAGGGGTGTAGACACATAATGGAAACAATAATGACATATTTTCTCGAAAAAGGATTAAAAATGTAGTCAAATGGAGCAAAAAATCAACGCAAAAGGTTAAATAATCACGAGTTATAAGTGTCCAAAGTTTTAAGATTATGAAACGATGACGCTGGAAGATTGTGACGTCACTTATAGACGGCAACGTGCCGTGCCCCGTCGTGTTCGGCGCCACCGGCGACGCGGCCTGCCGGCAGCCTGGCGTAACGTGACGTCACACACTGTTTGCGTTGTCTCTCTCTAACAAGCAATATTATAACACTTGTAGTTTCGTAATTATTTGAGATATCTCAATGGGATTTTCGTTTCATAAGGCATTTTTTTTAAATATATCAGCAACATCATCATCCTCGGAGGCTATCAGCCGAAGGACAATAAATGGATCTGTGCCACGCGCATCCGGAGGACGCCTGCGACCTTCACCGCTATGTGACTTCGGCCCTATGTGCATTACAATATTTGGCACATAATGCGAGTTTTCCTGCACGCTGCGCGTACGCGAAAACTCGCATTGTGGCCAGGTGAAGACGTAAAATTTTGTACTCAACACGGGCGGTAATTCGTAAAGCCCCAGAGCGCATATTTATGGCCCTCACCTTCGGTTCGGGCCACAAACACCTGCGCTCTGGGGCATTCAGGAATTAACCGCCCTAGTTACGTATTGTACTATTACGTCACACCTGGCCATAATGCGAATTTTACTGCACGCTGCGCGTACGGGAAAACTCGCATTGTGGCCAGGTGAATACATAAAAATTTTTACTCAACAAGGGCGGTAATTCGTAAAGTCCCAGAGCGCATATTTATGGCCCTCACCTTCGGTTCGGGCCACAAACACGTGCGATCTGGAGCATTCACGAATTAACCGCCCTAGTTACGTAATGTACTATCTCATCACACTTGCTCGAAAAGGGCTTCATAATGCGCAGACATACAGAGCTACAATAATCTATGTTACCCCCACGGGCGTAATGGTTTTTCTTTTAAATTGTATCTGTCACTCATGCGGCAGTTACAAAACAAAGAGGTTTTATATAAAATACTATGTCTGAAAACGTATTTATAAATAAAACATGTTTAACAGAATTATTTAAAGATATATATGTAGTTATTTAGTGTCTATGTAAAATGTTTTAAGTGTTTTTAAATCGTGGCTGTATACCGAAGGGTCTTTGCCATACGCGCCTCACTTCAAATTCAACAAAATGGACGACTGACATGTTGCAGCTTTTATTACGATTTGTATTAATTTCATCTAAAATGTATTTGTTTCCTCGCAAATGTGATGAAATACATTGTGTGTAACACGGGCGTAAGAATATTGCAAACTCTAGACATCGGCGTCGGGCTTCTGATAGACTCTTGTTTGCAATATTCCACTTACGCCCCTCGTTGAACAATGTACTATTGCACTAGTACCGAATCCGAATTTGATTATGCATTAAGTTACCTTGACATTGTAAATGCTACTTACCTGTGTATAATGTCAATTTGAATAGTGTATCATATTTCTATAAGTATATTCATAGGTTTAAGGCATGACATGACATTCAAACACAATTTAATTTGTTAGTGAATAAATAAATAAGAAAGAAACTACAATGGGATTTGAACCTCTCGTGAAACAAAAACAGTTCCATTTGTTTGGTTGTGCATTTCGTTGATTATCCTAACAGATTAAATTATATCCCATTTTCTATGCAAGGTGTTCTCGTAGTCCAGTGAACTTTGTGATTTAAGGGGATGCCTTGATTCGATTCGACCACGCCCCCTCGACAAAAACACGCACTGCCTTCCACGCACGAGAAAAAGAGATGCAACACTCTCCGGGAATGGCTTTTCTGGACAAATTTGGATAAAACCCTAACTTAGTGCAGTTTTATTATTTATATTTCATTAACTGAGATTTTAGGTGACGTAAAATACTATAGTATTAACTTGATTATGTCGTAAAACAATGTATTGTTTGCGTAGGCTAAGTAAAACATTTTTTTTATATACGTAAAATTGTGTACTCAACACGGGCGGTAATTCGTAAAGCCCCAGAGCGCATATTTATGGCCCTCACCTTCGGTTCGGGCCGCAAACACCTGCGATCTGGGACTTTCACGAATTCACCGCCCTAGTTACGTAATGTACTATTAACGAGGCAACTTTAGGCAGTCATGTATCGATTAAATCGGATAAACAATCATATAGCCAAGAATTTGATCTGACAATCAAACCCTATTGTTTCTTTATTTTACTCAGAACGGGGTCGGCAAAGTACACGATAATTTCCTATGCACCCCTTAATCACTCCATCTGGCTAGCGGTCTGGCAGGAGCTCGTCTACCCTACTCCTCCCGTCGACACGGTGTATTCGAGGCAACTGGGACGCGTTTATCAATAAAGGTATAAATATTACCTGGGTGTATAACAAGCGAGAGCCCACTAGTGGACGCGGACCGGCGCATCGCCTTGGGCGCCACGAGGGCCATGGGCTTGCTCTTCTCCGGCCGGTCAGGCTTGTCCACACTCTTCGCCTCCTTCTTGGGACCATCAGACCTGGAGGAAGAGTAAACTTTTTGTACCTACCAACTTTTTGTGAGCATAAAAACAGAGCTCGGCTCTTGGCTTTGATGCTTGAGTTTCAACATAGATGACAAGATAGATGTTTGATAAGATGTTTATCGGGATTAAAATAGATTCTTAAATAAAAACGATTAGCGCAATATCAGGGAAGAAAAGTGCAACTTTGATCCACGATTTGAAGGCAGCAACGACTCTTTTCTGAATAGCAGTGTGGCCATCTTACAAGCTTTTAATTAACTTGCAATTTGTACAAACCGTACAGTATGTTTGTTCAGGTGGAATCTTGCAACTGAATTTTGAAGCACATATCTTCAACCGACTCAGCTGAAATGTCGGGTATTATAGTATAGTATAGTATAGTATAGTAAGGTATAGTATAGTATAGTAAGGTATAGTATAGTATAGTATAGTATAGTATAGTATAGTATAGTATAGTATAGTATAGTATAGTATAGTATACTGACGCCCTGGAGGGCTGCGCGGGGTGCGGGCGCAGCGCGGGCCGCCTGCGTGCGGCGGGCGACACGTCGTCCGAGTCCGTCTGCGAGGACTCCGCCGTCGAAACCGACCCGCCGGGGATTATCATCTGCTAATTCAAAATTTATATTAGGACCTTACCTATGAAATTGACGTCTTAAACAAATATTAGGGGACAATATTACACAAATCGACCAAGTCCCATAGTAAGCTCAATAAGGCTTGTGTTTATGGGTACTAGACGACGATATATTCAATAGATATAAATACTTAAATACATAGGAAACATCCAAGACTCAGAAACATTTACTCATGCTCATCACACAAATATTGTCCTTGTCGTTTTGTATGGAGAATTTTATGAAAACTGTGATTTTCATACAATAAATTTGGCGGGTTCACCATACCCCCTTTCTTCCCGTGGGTGTCGTAAAAGTCGACTAAGGGACCAGGGTGGAAGTGTGTTGTGGGCGATGGGCTAGCAACCTATCACTGCAATATCACATTTAGTCGATCTTTTATACCCACATTCATGCTAAAAATGGCGCTGGAACATACGTTCATGTGATCTGCCTACCCCTTTTGGGAATAAAGGCGTTAATGTATGTATGATGTATATATGTAAGTATGAATTTAACGGGTAATGCAGCAATGTCAAATTCGAACCAAACACAATTTTGGTAGGAATATAGAAAACTTTTAAGCTACGTTACACATATCTTAATTACTTAAAAATAGTTGGTATCACATAACTATACGTAATTGAAACACTTGAACCGGCAGCACATGCAAAGGGTGGTTTTCAAACTTTAATTTCAACACACACTAAATAAAACATTGAAACCTAATTATTTGTATTTAAATCCTTTGTTGCACAGTCTAATATTGAAATTAAAAAATAATTTGGATGTTGCAATAGAAATCAATAAATTACGTACAATATTATATCTGTTAAAAAAGGTAAGGACCAAACATTTTAAATGTGAGTGTAAAGCTGTCTCTCTGCCGTACCCTTTCACGCATAAACCACTTAAGCGATTAAGATGAAAATAAATAGAGATTGCTAAATTCGGGGGACTGCAAAATTATCCCTTAAAGGGGTGAAATGGGAGGGGTGGAAGTTTGTACGGAGGTACGATATAAAGTAGTCAAAAAGAATCGGCGTTTAGATACTGATAATGTACCATTATGATATACACCAGACATGACTACAAGTGTCGTGCGGTTTGTATTAAAAAACGTACGGAATTGAATTTTCGTCTGGTATCTGTAACTGTTTTAATATCTATGGATACTAGGATAGAGATCCACTTGAATTGTGACAGCTGTTCCAAATTTAACCTCATAACGTTACAAAAATCTGTACTGTAATAACATTACAGTACAGATTTTACCTACTACCACAGACAAGAAAGTTCTCATAGTAAAATCGGTTGTAGTAATGCTGGTCATTTCCTACGGTTTCTGAACGCACTTTAGAGCACTAATGATATGTGCGTAGATAAAAGTATATTGCAGATGACTTTACTTACCGGACACCTCGGGTGGTGGTGCAGAGGTGCTGTGGGCGTGCTCGGAGGGCCGGCGCTGTCGGGAGTGCCGGGCCAGCTGTCGGTACTCTGTGGGAGACACATCCATGAGTACTTTATTAAAAGCTTTAGCTACAATAGTTTTTGTATATTTTTAAAATTACTCCACAATAACTACAACTTAGAAAAGTTGAAAAATCTCCGACATTTTTATTTCAAAGTCCAATATCTCAAAAACGGCTGAACATTTTTCACGAAACACTAGGAACACTCGGGACAAAATTATCAAGGACACAAAAAAAACTGCATTCAAATCGGTCCATCCGTTAGGGAGCTACGATACCACAGACAGATACACAGACAGACACGTTAAACTTATAACACCCCTCTTTTTGCGTCGGGGGTTAAAACAATCACATCATCAGCCTATATACATCCCACTGCTGGGCACAGGCCTCCTCTCATGTATGAGAGGGAACGGGCAGTAGTCCCCACGCTGGCCCAGTGCGGATTGGGGACTTCACATACACCTTTGAATTTCTTCGCAGATGTATGCAGGTTTCCTCACGATGTTTTTCCTTCACCGAAAAGCTAACGGTAAATATGAAATCATATTCCGTACATAAGTTCCGAAAAACTCATTGGTACGAGCCGGGATTCGAACCCACGACCGCCGTTTGACAGCCGCATGCCTAAACCACTGGGCTACCGTAGCTTATTTTAAACAATACTTGTTTACAAATACACTCGTTGATAGCTGAAATAAATATTTTTAATCTGCGGCAATAGTAGGAATGACGGCGCGAATATACCATTAGATGACTGCACTCGGATGCTATATATAGTTATAATTCGATTTCTTAAACTGCCGATATTTGACAGCCGTCATTGCGGTACAATAAACGTCAATGATGACATAAATTGTACTGGCCTTGAGAAGAAAAATGTTCTAGGTGGCCAGTCTTTGCATCGTAATAGTGAGTCGATGAGTATATCCTGTGGGGGCCTACCCACGCCGCGCCTTCCGGTACGTGGTCGCCACTCGAGAACCCTTCCGCCCCAATCGGTTCTAAGTTTGATGTGCCTCGCCTACCGCCACTAAAAGGCCGAAACGCACTGACAGCGGTGGCGGAGCGACGCGGTGCGGCGCGGAGGCGGTACCGGTTGTAATGTTCGAGCTAATATGAAACGATCCGCACAGAGCGGCGCGGCGCGGCGCGGTATTCTATGCGGACCCTTTCGTATTAGCTCGAAAATTACAACCGGTACCGCCTCCGCACCGCGCCGCACCGCACCGTTTGCAGCTTAAGTTTAGCGATTCGGACACGCGACACGGGTCATTGTGGCACTCTATGGGGGAGGCCTATTTCTAGCAGGGGACGTCTTTCGGCTGATATGATGATGATGATGAGCTTGTCCTTGTCTACAACTCGTAAGTTGCGTATCCACTAGAGGCAGCCTCGGGCCGAGCGGCTGCCTCGCTCCGAGGCTGCGCAAGTGGAGACGCTGCCTCAACCTGAGGCGCGCCGCGACACGAGGCAAATTCGGCGCCGAAAGCCGAGCCATATGTTGTCGGTCTTTTTGCCGTGCTTAAAGGGGCCTCAGTCTGAGGCGTGCATTTGATGGAGACGGGCGTGTTGCCTCGCGTGTTGTTTTAAACTGGCTCGGAAGTCGCGGATCACGATGAGGCGTGTTGCCTCAGCTTGTCGCAGGCCGAGCAGCCTCGACTTGAGGCTGTGTGCCTCAAGTTGCGGCAGCCTGAGGCTGTTCAAATGTATACGCGGCTTTAGAGGACTTACCCTGGAGTCGTGCGACACGGCCGAGGTGTGGTAGTGGCGGCGCCACTGCGGCGAGGTGGAGGAGAAGGCGGCGAATAGCCCGGCCTCCTCGCCCTCCGCGGCGGCCTCGCCGGCCTCGTCCGTGTCGGCCTCGCTGTGGTTGTAGCGGTCGCAGCGGCCTGCACAACACACAATCAATCAATCGATCGAATACATTTATTTGCAATAATACAGTGGTAGGATGTTACAAATTGGATACGTTCTGTGTATTTTGCTTGCTAGCAAGCGTGCAAATATTAATAGTAATTTGTTTTTATTCACATGTCAACATCAAAAATAATCGGTAAAAATAATCATTAAAAATAAAATTAAAAGCATTTAAATACAGGATTTTAACATAATCATAAAACATTGTCATTTCATTCAATAAATACTAATGTTTAAATTCTAATTTTTTCTTTATGCTATAAAAACACTTTTCAAGAAGCCAGTCTACTAATTTTCGTTTCAACTCATGTCCCTGTAGTAACTTAAAGTTTTCTGGTAGGTTATAATGAATTTTTAAAAATCAATGTTACACAAGTCCACGCTAACACAACTGAACTCAAAGTACTGCCAAAACGTTATGTCCAATCAGCTTGCTTAAGTGGTACCAATTGCATGCCTAATATAACAGCTTATACAGAAATAATAAGTTAAATTATCTACAACTTGCATCTGAATAAATTCAAAATCTCGACACTGATTCACATGAAATAGAGCCGTAAATCTACCATAAATGGAATAAATAGTCCGCAGTGGCAAAGTTGCTATAGAACCCGATTCCTACTCACTAGCCAATTTTAAATTGAGCATATTGTTCCAGAGCTCTTGCAAATAACGAAAAACTAATATGCTTCCGTTTTCACTAAGGGTGAGTTGCACCAAACCGTATGTAATCCTAAACGGTGCTCGTTACAATCTGAATGTATGGAACGTTTGACAAATTTCTATGGACTGACAGCTGTCAGCGCCATATTTAACGTTGATCGGTCTGTAATCGTAAGTCAGTGCAACCCGCCCTAAGTACCAACCAAAGGCACCACTTTTGCGAAGCTGATTATTTTTAACATATGTTCAGGGGAGGTCTTTGCTCGGCAGTAGAACGGGCTCGATATCCATACTAATATTATAAATGCGAAAATGGATGTGTTTGTTTCTGCGTCTTGTTTGTCCGTCTTTCACGGCAAAACGGAGAGCGAATTGCCGTGGTTTTTTAAGTGGAGATAGTTGAAGGGATGGAGAGTGACATAGGATAGTTTTTATCCCGGAAATCGTCCCTTAAGGGGGTGAAATGGGGGGGGGGGGTAAAAGTTTGTATGGAGCTACGACATAACCGAGTTCCACGCGGACGGAGTCGCGGGCAGAAGCTAGTAATAAAATAATAATAATAATCTCTTCAGGTAGCTAAGCTAAATTTCAAAACATATCAAAAAAATGTCTTAAATGACGTATCTATGAGTTGTCTCGAAGTACAACTTCGTCTTTCGCAAAAGTCTAGAGAAGGAACAAATTATTATATGTATCAAATGTAAACTCACTGTCGAAGTAACTTGTGTCTTCGTCGTTTTCCAGCTGGGGAATGAACTCCGCTTTCCGTCGCAGGAGATTGTTCCAGTCCAGTCCGCAGAAATACACGTGTTCCTGTACAGCGAAACAATTAAAACAACATTAGACCACAATTATATACAAAATTAAGAGCCCACAGTAAGTGTATAAATCAAAATGCGTAGAATTTATATCAATGAGAGTTTATTCACTTTAATAATGAATTTACAATAATTTTGTGCCGCGGAACGTGCTTCGCCGTTGCGAATCGGAAAGAGAAGAGAGTTGCCATATAAAAATAATGTTTAGCAACTAAAAGCAAACTTGCCATATTAAATACTAATTAAGCTAGGTTTACACTATATGTTTTGTATTAAACAGTAAGCTCCGCTAACGCAGTTACGCTCTCATTAACCCCCGACGCAAAAAGAGGGGTGTTATAAGTTTAACGTGTCTCTGTGTATCTATGTATCTGTCTGTGGTAACGTAACCCCCTAACGGATGGACCGATTTGAATGCGGTTTTTTTAGTGTCATAGATAATTTTATCTCGAGTGTTCTTAGCCATGTTTCATGAAAATCTGGAACTTTGAAATGAAAATGTCGGGGGCTTTTCAACTTTTCTAAGTTGTAATTATTTTAAAACCAAGTGTTGGATTGTACCGAAGCTTTGACATGAGGTATATCTATGTCTTTAATTAGTTTATATGGTTCCAGTTTATAAAACAAACGAAATACAGCAATAACAAGTTTTGTATGAAAAACTTTTAGGTATTCGCTTTTTACTATGGTATCTGAACTAATTACAGACCTGGATACCTCATGTCATTGTCCATGCAAAGTTTCGTTGCAATCCAACACGTAGTTTTAAAATGATAGCGTAACTACGTTTGTATGTAGAATTGAGCTTACTGCGGACTCTTAATAGATTACAAATTAGACTTTTTCCCGATTGAACCCTAAAGGAGCCCGGGCTCCGCTTTGGCACCTAACACCAAAATTAATGTTATCCTACCGACTGCGCCAAGTTGAGTACGATAGAAATGAAGTTTATTATGGATCAATAAACTTTATTTGATTTTTTTGCTGTTTTATCCCATAAGACAAGACAATATGACAGAGTTAACAGAAAAAGAATACAAAAAACTAACCTTGACTTGATGCGTCCCGCCGGTGCCGAGCCGGTCTCTCGGGTTCCGAGCGAGCAGCTCCGTAATTATGGCTCTCGCTTCCACCGCTATTGGGAAGTCCTCTTCCGAAGGCCACTCTATGTCATCTGCAGATAAACAAATGAACGTTACAATCCATTCTACGTTTCAGTCGATCGATACATAACATTTCATCATCGAATATTGCGGTACAAATATGTTGCGACTAACAAAGAAATAATGTTATCTTACCGACTTCGTCAAGTTGAGTACGATAGAAACCAAGTTTATTATGGGTCAATCAATTTTTTTTCTATTTTATCCCGTTGGACAAGACAATATGAGAGAGACATCTCGGCTCAGATATTGTTTAACGCGTTTAATTTTATATATCTATGCGTATTAAGAGGTCGTCTAAATGATTATTAAAAAAAAACATCGTAGGCCGTTGCAAAAAACAAAAACTACATTTTTTCCCATAGCCCAACCCAAGATGCCCTTTTGGTGGATTTTATACATTTTAATTTCATTTATTTTCATGTCTACCCGTAAAACTGTTTAAAAAGTAGCCCAAGAGATGTATGCATGGCGACTACCGACCAAAATAGTTGATTCACCCACTAAGGGTGAGTGGCACCAAACCATCTGCAATCGTAAGCAGTGTTGTTTAAAAATTTAAAGTACTTATTTATTTATTTATTCGTTTATTTCGAACCCTTAAGTCCATATCAAACAAAATAAACACTATAAACATTACACACATTAGGTACATTAAAAAAAATATTGAAGAAATTAAACTTATGGAAAATTTGTCAAGTTTCTATGAAATGACAGCTGCCCGTGCCATATTTAACGTCAGATCAGTTTATAATCATTAGTTCGTGCCACCCACCCTAAATATTTTGTACTTAAGGGGCTCCTAGCTCCTAATGACCTTCGATCTGTAACTGTCTGTTTTTTTCTTATTTTGTATGGCTTATTGTATTAACAATAACGTGGTATATCGAAATAGTATCCTATATTTACGTCAAAATTCACAGTTTTCGGGATATATGGCACCAAACTTTGGCAATTTCAGGCCAAAAAACCGTTTTTTGGACGTAACTTTTGTGAAAATGAGTTAAAAATAAAAATCTCTAGTGGGTTTTTAGAGACGTCAATAAGGAACAGTTGTATGTAGATTTCATATATAAAAGTGCATTAAATACCATACTAATATCGAAAACTCTCTTGCAAATAATATAGATAAAGGATTGAAGAACCGATGTGTTTGTGCCATAAATATATCTATGGTTTTGACGGAGGAATATCAACTCAAAACTCGTCAAAACTAGCCAAAAAGCGCGTGGAGCCACTTAACTGTCAATATTGCAAAAAACGGTCGTAATCTTACCATTGACGGTGTGAGCGAATAGCTCTTCAGGTGTGTCTCCGAAGAAGGGCACGCAGCCGACCAGGAACTCGTACAGGATGATGCCCATCGACCACCAATCCACGGGTTTTCCGTAGCCCTAAAGATATAACATATGATATAGTACAGGGTGTGGCCTACAACAGGGGCAAAAAATTAAACGGTAGACTATTGGGCGTATGAGCACTTATTTCCAGGTAATTTTAATTGAAAATAACAACCTTTTTTTTTCGTTTTTTTTTTCTTTAAAATAAGTTCACGTTTATTTTTTACCCTTCTAGGGTGACACATGTAGTTTTTTTTATTTAAAAACAAATTAAAAACAAGATAAAATAATATCAAAAAATCACAAAAATATCTTTAAAAAAAAACAAAAATATCTAGAAAAAAACAAAAATGCAAAAACTATTATGACTCAGTGCATGATGTTACCTCAAAATCTGCATTGACTGCTGTAGTATGATCTCGTGGTGCCAAGATACATTACTTGAAGGTCATAACTTTAGATCAAGTTTACTCCGTTTTAAAAAAGAATTTATAAAACTGGACACAAGGGGTTACTACAGATGCTCTAAGGAAGCGTCCCTTTAAATATTTGCCCCTGTTACAGGCCAAACACTGTATATGGTGAGGTAGGGCACAGTGAAATGTCATCCCGCTCGAATTTGGAGCCCAACTGGGGAAGTACCTCCGCCTTCCACCAGGTCCATTATTGTGAGAAAATATAGTTGAAATAGGTTGAGGAACAAGGTTATGTGCTGACCTGTCGCAGGATGACCTCCGGGGCGATGTACTCCGGCGTGCCGCACACTTGCTTATCCGAGAACTGCCTCGCTTCCCTGTCCGCGTACTCTTCGTACAAGTTGGTCGCCACTACGGGCAAACAGGAATGACGGTTAAGGGGGTGAATTGGAAATTATCGCATGCTTTGAAACGCCGTTCTGACTTGATTAAGAATCAATAAGGTCTGATTTTCAGATAAATGATTCTTGACTATATGATTTTTTATTTGATTTAATCGATACATGATTGCCTAAAATTTTCTTCTATAGAAAAAAAGCCAAAGTTGGGTCTTTATTTTCCTTTTTTTACTCAGCCTAGTCAAACAATACATTATTTTACGACAGAACCACATGAATACTATAGTATTTTATCTCATCCAAAATCTCACTTCATGAAAAATACATAAAACTTCACTAAGTTAGCTATTTATCGAGACCAAAAAAGTCATTCCTGAAGAGTGTTGCATCCCTTTTTCTCCTGCGCGTATGGCATAAGCGTGTTTCTGTCAAGGGGGCGTCGTCGACTCAAATCAAGGCATCGCCTTAACGAGCCAACGCTAATAAACTGTAGTCAGCTATAAGAAACACGAGGCCCTCTAGCCGGCCAAAGGCATATTAAGAGTTATCCTCCATTTTTAATGAAATATACCATATTATATTGTGACAGAGTTGCATTTGCATTGATTCCTTTCATTTTGAAACCGAACATTTATTCTATATTTCCTATTACAGTTTATTAAAATTCCCTTTCTATTTTTTTGGGTCGTCGGCGGCTAGAGGATCATTATGACGATTATTAGTAATGAAGACTAAACGTTATGAACGATTTTGAGAATTTCGAACACGCCTACTGTCGAAAATTAAAATCATAAATGAATAAACTACATACAAATTACTAAGAATCACATGTTCTACGATATACTTACACGACATGAGCCCCATCTTGCTGAGACCGAAGTCTGTCAACTTTATGTGTCCTGTCGCGGTGATCAATAAACTGAAACAAGAATAGGGTGGTTCATAAAGATGTATGGTTTTAAGGTGGGATCAAAAAACGGTAATAAGAACTTAATCAGAGATTTTCTCCCGTATTTGATTTCTTAATGAGGTGGTTATCACAGTGCCCCTTCGTCGCGCTGCGGTGTGCGGAGCAACAGTTTTCTCCCTCAGTTCAGATATAAATTCCGCACGGTACCACACACTGCACCGCACCAGAGTGCGGCGAAAATTACCAGCACCGCAGCGGGATCCTTAATCATACGAGCACAAAACAGATAGGTTCAGAAATCAATCTACATACAAGTGCGCTCGAGCAACGCACACATAGACACTGCGCACGTACACGATATCTCGGACCGGTTCGAACCAGAGCGAGCGCGAGTGCCATCTGCTTGAGACGCGACTGTCAACTTTTTTGAATAATGGAGCAAAAAACAACTGGATAGGAGTGTCACTACCACGATAGTTTTTTGTGCATAAGCCATAATTGACAATCCTAGAGCAACCGCCGAGCGTGAAAAGTGAGCTACATACATGTGATTGACTTCTGTACCTATCTATTTTGTGATACAAGTCTCTACCATTCATGATCCGAATGGTACTTCTAGCCAAAGCCGCGTATCCACTAGAGGCAGCCTCGCGCCGAGCGGCTGCCTCACTCCGAGGCTGCGCAAGTGGAGACGCTGCTTCAACCTGAGGCGCGCCGCGACACGAGGCAAATTCGGAGCCGAAAGCCGAGCCATATTTTGTCGGCCTTTTTGCCGTGCTCAAAGGGGCCCCAGTCTGAGGCGTGCATTTGATGGAGACGGGCGTGTTGCCTCAGCTTGATCAACAACGTGCCCCGGGCCTGTGCCCTCAGGCCGAGCAGCCTCGACTTGAGACTCGACTCGACTGCTAAATGGATACGCGGCTTTAGAGGACTAGCCCTGAAGTCGTGGAGGATGAGGCAGAGGTGGCGCTTGGTTTAGATAGTTAGCAAAGTGCATTGACGGAGAGTTTACACTGGACTCACTTGTCAGGCTTCAGGTCCCTATGGACGACGCCGTACGAGTGCAGGTACTCCACAGCGAGCACGGCCTCGGCGAAGTAGTGGCGCGCCATGTCGGGCGGCAGGGGCCCCGCGCGGAGCAGGGTCGCGCAGTCCCCGCCCTCCACGAACTCCAGGATGAGGCAGAGGTGGCGCTTGGTTTAGATAGTTAGCAAAGTGCATCGACGGAGAGTTTACACTGGACTCACTTGTCAGGCTTCAGGTCCCTATGGACGACGCCGTACGAGTGCAGGTACTCCACAGCGAGCACGGCCTCGGCGAAGTAGTGGCGCGCCATGTCGGGCGGCAGGGGCCCCGCGCGGAGCAGGGTCGCGCAGTCCCCGCCCTCCACGAACTCCAGGATGAGGCAGAGGTGGCGCTTGGTTTAGATAGTTAGCAAAGTGCATCGACGGAGAGTTTACACTGGACTCACTTGTCAGGCTTCAGGTCCCTATGGACGACGCCGTACGAGTGCAGGTACTCCACAGCGAGCACGGCCTCGGCGAAGTAGTGGCGCGCCATGTCGGGCGGCAGGGGCCCCGCGCGGAGCAGGGTCGCGCAGTCCCCGCCCTCCACGAACTCCAGGATGAGGCAGAGGTGGCGCTTGGTTTAGATAGTTAGCAAAGTGCATTGACGGAGAGTTTACACTGGACTCACTTGTCAGGCTTCAGGTCCCTATGGACGACGCCGTAAGAGTGCAGGTACTCCACAGCGAGCACGGCCTCGGCGAAGTAGTGGCGCGCCATGTCGGGCGGCAGGGGCCCCGCGCGGAGCAGGGTCGCGCAGTCCCCGCCCTCCACGAACTCCAGGATGAGGCAGAGGTGGCGCTTGGTTTAGATAGTTAGCAAAGTGCATCGACGGAGAGTTTACACTGGACTCACTTGTCAGGCTTCAGGTCCCTATGGACGACGCCGTACGAGTGCAGGTACTCCACAGCGAGCACGGCCTCGGCGAAGTAGTGGCGCGCCATGTCGGGCGGCAGGGGCCCCGCGCGGAGCAGGGTCGCGCAGTCCCCGCCCTCCACGAACTCCAGGATGAGGCAGAGGTGGCGCTTGGTTTAGATAGTTAGCAAAGTGCATCGACGGAGAGTTTACACTGGACTCACTTGTCAGGCTTCAGGTCCCTATGGACGACGCCGTACGAGTGCAGGTACTCCACAGCGAGCACGGCCTCGGCGAAGTAGTGGCGCGCCATGTCGGGCGGCAGGGGCCCCGCGCGGAGCAGGGTCGCGCAGTCCCCGCCCTCCACGAACTCCAGGATGAGGCAGAGGTGGCGCTTTGTTTCAAATGAGCAGTACATTGTTACCTGGGAAACATTACAAATTAAGTGTTACAACGGCACGCTACGACACCAATATGAACGGTTTTTTAGGACACGCATAAACTTTTACCCCCCCCCCCCCCCCCCCGCCATTTCACCGCTCCGTTTTGCGGTGAAAGACGGACAAACAAACACACACACTTTCCCAATTATAATATTAGTAAGTATGGATAGATCAACACGATTATGGTGAGAGTTCTGAGTAATTTCTTACCACGAAAGGATTGTCGGCAAAACTGAGAATGTCTCTCTCAGCGAACGCCTGCTCCACTTGATTTCGAAGTATAAGATTGTTTTTACTGATCTTCTTCATCGCGTACCTAATAACAAAAAATTATGATGATGAGATGTCAAAAAAAAAAACAATCAAATCATGACCATCAGTTTAAGTTGTAAGCTCGAACCGTTCTGGTCTGATCTGGGACAAGGCACACGCAATTTTGCAACAAACCAAAAACCTTATCCTACCGACTGCGCCAAAAAAGTTGGTGGAATAACCACAAATGCCACATTTGTTATTTATATGCATGTTTATATACTACAGCTTATATTGAATTAATAAGAATAATTTCAATATAATTACATTTATATTGGATAGTAAATTCGAATGTCCTATGTCTTAAATTGCACTCCAATAGACTGTTCATTGCATTGCTGAATAAAACCTTTTTTAATTTGCAAGTCGCAACTCAAGCCGAGTATTTGTGGACACCTCTGTGCGCCTATACAGTCGACTTCTCCAATATCTAGACAGACAATCTTTCAAAAATATGTACACATGCGTGTTATGTCAGTCACAATAAAGACAGTGTATAGATATTTTTGAAAGGTTGTCTGTCTAGATATTGGAGTACTCGACTGTACATATTGTTTACTTCTTAAATATATTTTTTGCACTTAATGGATTTTACTTGTCATCCGACGAAATGATCATGTCTCTATCTTTCAATCTGAGTTTTCTACATACCTGGTGCGTGTCTGTTTGTGCTTGACGAGGTATACGGCTCCATAGGCCCCGTTGGAGATGAGCTTGATCACCTGGTAGTCGTTCTCCGAGGGCGGAGCGCCCCCGGGGCCTCCGGGCGGGGACTGGCGGCCGCGCGATCTGGAATGACAGTTTATTTAATGTGTTTTTAACTATTAATAAATTCACACAATGAGGAATAGTCTCTTAATACAGGAATATTTTAGGGTTCCGTACCCAAAGGATAAAAACGGGACCCTGTTACTAAGACTTCGCTGTCCGTCTGTCTGTCTGTCACCAGGCTGTAACTCAAGAACCGTGATAGCTAGACAGTTTAAATTTTCACAGATTGTGTATTTCTGTTGCCGCTATAACAACGAATAATAAAAACAAAATAAAATAAATATTTAAGGGGGGCTCCCATACAACAAACTTTTTTTTAAAACTGTTTTTATAGATAATGGTACGGAAACCATCGTGCGCGAGTTCGACTCGCATTTGGCCGGTTTTTAATTAAGAGGAGGCACTAGCCTAGATTTTGTAAAATACTTAAGATACAAAAATTTTTTTTTTGTGTATTCATATCGGGTTCGCTAGCGCTAAGACAGGCGTGAGGCGTAATTGACAACATTTCATATTTTCAAGCGACACGTGTTTTTTTATTTCTCCCTTAATTGTAATTTTCATTCAAAACTATCAAATTGAAAAGTAGCGAATTCCAGAAGGTCGTAAGTAAATTACGACGTCAATACTACGACTCTGTATGGCAGTTTGGACACCTTTCATATGACAGCCATAATACTGACGTCACACACGGTTAAAACCACTTTTATACGTTTTCGCGATTTTCTTTAAAGCGAGCAGGAAAAAAACACAGAAAACTACTTTATTACGTTCAGATAATATAATTACCGAAATGGTTTTCGATTTAGGCGTCATTACATATTTTGAAATATTGTCAATTATTGGCGACTTAATCCCTTTATCTTATTCAGGTACATTTCGGATCCCAAATCTACTCATTAACCCTAGCAGACCTTTGCTAGACTTTCGGACGTCTTTAACATGTGAATATCAACCTTAGTTGAAAGCATGCAGGTGACTTTGACAATGCAAGCCAAAACACATATAGTCATGCACCTTTTGACTCTATGATCTTACAGATATTTGATTACTAATTTAGGGCCCGGAATTTTGCGTCCGGTTTTGGAAAAGTCTAAGGGAGAGAACACCGACGTTTATCTATACATCGAAAAACCGAATTTATTTATAAGTGTTTTTAAAAATAATAACTCAAACTTTCCGATGATACATTCTATGCTCATTCAATGGTTAGTGACGAAAAATGTAAATATAGGAAAGTTTAATCCGTTTGATTGTTTCGAGGATTAAGTGTTCTAAACGGTGTCTGACACGACACATCCGACACTTCACTTTTTATTCACAACAAAGATCTCGTGATAATCTCTATTCAAAATGGAGTGTCGTGTCGGAGACGGTCCGACACACCATGCATCACTCTTTATAGTATATTGACGAAAACCTATAACGTGAACAGATTACACATCCCTCCGGACTACATAACGCTAGATAGCCTGAGTGCTTGTTCGCCTACCATTTGATATAGGTAATAAAAGAGAAAATATAATTTTACATTAGTATTTCATAACTATACATTAAACATCTAACCAAAAATGTTGTACGATTGTTATGTACGATTTATCGATATGTCGATTAACATTCGTGTTCTCTCCCTTCGAGTGTTTCAAAACCGCACGCAAATTTCCGGGCCCTAATTATTATGCCTCAAACAGATTCCGGTGCCTCAAAATGCCGCCTCGCTATTCTTACAGATATAATTAGTGGTAGTATTGTACGGAAGGGGAAACCATGTCTGTGGAGACTCACTTGGAGGGCGAGGCGTTGAGCGGGGGCTGCGGGGGCTGCGGGGGCGGCGGGGGCGGCGCGGGGGGCGCCAGCGCGGCCAGCGGGTCGCGGGACAGCCCCAGCTTGTGGATGATGTACTTCGGGATCTCGGACGTCATGCCCTGCAATAACGTTCACATTGCAATGGCACAGTCAAACATATGGCCCAACACATTTAACTGACCATCCGTGCACTTTATATGCATTGTAATAAGGATCAATATAAATACAGGATGGTCATTTAACTGTGTTGGCGTTTGTAAAACTTGGGACTTGGAAACGGAGCGAGCCTGATTGATGAGTACGATTTAAAAAACCGTAGTCGTAGGTCATTTGTACTTCAGCATAGATTACACAACGTACAGTTGACAGACAATCAATATCTCCAATGACAAACGGGTAAACATATCTGACACGTTCTTACGACCGAGTGTGAAGAATGTAGTATACATTTCACAATAAACTTTGAAGTTTCACACAATGTCAAAAAGTTACTACCTAATTCAAAAACAGGAAATGCGTACACTCGGTCCCAGGAGGCTAGATATAGAGTCAGTAAGTCAAGTTGCTCCAGTAAGCGGGCGGGCCGCGCAATGGCTAGGATCAGCCGGGTGACTAGCCGCGCTAATATAGACCCTATCGCGACGGCACAGGGTCGGTTGTACCTGCAAGTGTCTGGCGTGGCCCTCGGCCGCCTCCAGCAGCCGGTAGAAGCGCTCGGGGTCGAACTCGAGACACTCCAGTAAGCGGGCAGGCCGCGCCATGGCTAGGATCAGCCGGGTGACTAGCCGCGCTAATATAGACCCTATCGCGACGGCACAGGGTCGGTTGTACCTGCAAGTGTCTGGCGTGGCCCTCGGCCGCCTCCAGCAGCCGGTAGAAGCGCTCGGGGTCGAACTCGAGACACTCCAGTAAGCGGGCAGGCCGCGCCATGGCTAGGATCAGCCGGGTGACTAGCCGCGCTAATATAGACCCTATCGCGACGGCACAGGGTCGGTTGTACCTGCAAGTGTCTGGCGTGGCCCTCGGCCGCCTCCAGCAGCCGGTAGAAGCGCTCGGGGTCGAACTCGAGACACTCCAGTAAGCGGGCAGGCCGCGCCATGGCTAGGATCAGCCGGGTGACTAGCCGCGCTAATATAGACCCTATCGCGACGGCACAGGGTCGGTTGTACCTGCAAGTGTCTGGCGTGGCCCTCGGCCGCCTCCAGCAGCCGGTAGAAGCGCTCGGGGTCGAACTCGAGACACTCCAGTAAGCGGGCAGGCCGCGCCATGGCTAGGATCAGCCGGGTGACTAGCCGCGCTAATATAGACCCTATCGCGACGGCACAGGGTCGGTTGTACCTGCAAGTGTCTGGCGTGGCCCTCGGCCGCCTCCAGCAGCCGGTAGAAGCGCACGGGGTCGAACTCGACACACTCCAGTAAGCGGGCAGGCCGCGCCATGGCTAGGATCAGCCGGGTGACTAGCCGCGCTAATATAGACCCTATCGCGACGGCACAGGGTCGGTTGTACCTGCAAGTGTCTGGCGTGGCCCTCGGCCGCCTCCAGCAGCCGGTAGAAGCGCTCGGGGTCGAACTCGAGACACTCCAGTAAGCGGGCAGGCCGCGCCATGGCTAGGATCAGCCGGGTGACTAGCCGCGCTAATATAGACCCTATCGCGACGGCACAGGGTCGGTTATACCTGCAAGTGTCTGGCGTGGCCCTCGGCCGCCTCCAGCAGCCGGTAGAAGCGCTCGGGGTCGAACTCGAGACACTCCAGTAAGCGGGCGGGCCGCGCCATGGCTAGGATCAGCCGGGTGACTAGCCGCGCTAATATAGACCCTATCGCGACGGCACAGGGTCGGTTGTACCTGCAAGTGTCTGGCGTGGCCCTCGGCCGCCTCCAGCAGCCGGTAGAAGCGCTCGGGGTCGAACTCGAGACACTCCAGTAAGCGGGCGGGCCGCGCCATGGCTAGGATCAGCCGGGTGACTAGCCGCGCTAATATAGACCCTATCGCGACGGCACAGGGTCGGTTGTACCTGCAAGTGTCTGGCGTGGCCCTCGGCCGCCTCCAGCAGCCGGTAGAAGCGCTCAGGGTCGAACTCGAGACACTCCAGTAAGCGGGCAGGCCGCGCCATGGCTAGGATCAGCCGGGTGACTAGCCGCGCTAATATAGACCCTATCGCGACGGCACAGGGTCGGTTGTACCTGCAAGTGTCTGGCGTGGCCCTCGGCCGCCTCCAGCAGCCGGTAGAAGCGCTCGGGGTCGAACTCGAGACACTCCAGTAAGCGGGCAGGCCGCGCCATGGCTAGGATCAGCCGGGTGACTAGCCGCGCTAATATAGACCCTATCGCGACGGCACAGGGTCGGTTGTACCTGCAAGTGTCTGGCGTGGCCCTCGGCCGCCTCCAGCAGCCGGTAGAAGCGCTCGGGGTCGAACTCGAGACACTCCAGTAAGCGGGCAGGCCGCGCCATGGCTAGGATCAGCCGGGTGACTAGCCGCGCTAATATAGACCCTATCGCGACGGCACAGGGTCGGTTGTACCTGCAAGTGTCTGGCGTGGCCCTCGGCCGCCTCCAGCAGCCGGTAGAAGCGCTCGGGGTCGAACTCGAGACACTCCAGTAAGCGGGCAGGCCGCGCCATGGCTAGGATCAGCCGGGTGACTAGCCGCGCTAATATAGACCCTATCGCGACGGCACAGGGTCGGTTGTACCTGCAAGTGTCTGGCGTGGCCCTCGGCCGCCTCCAGCAGCCGGTAGAAGCGCTCGGGGTCGAACTCGAGACACTCCAGTAAGCGGGCAGGCCGCGCCATGGCTAGGATCAGCCGGGTGACTAGCCGCGCTAATATAGACCCTATCGCGACGGCACAGGGTCGGTTGTACCTGCAAGTGTCTGGCGTGGCCCTCGGCCGCCTCCAGCAGCCGGTAGAAGCGCTCGGTGTCGAACTCGAGACACTCCAGTAAGCGGGCAGGCCGCGCCATGGCTAGGATCAGCCGGGTGACTAGCCGCGCTAATATAGACCCTATCGCGACGGCACAGGGTCGGTTGTACCTGCAAGTGTCTGGCGTGGCCCTCGGCCGCCTCCAGCAGCCGGTAGAAGCGCTCGGGGTCGAACTCGAGACACTCCAGTAAGCGGGCGGGCCGCGCCATGGCTAGGATCAGCCGGGTGACTAGCCGCGCTAATATAGACCCTATCGCGACGGCACAGGGTCGGTTGTACCTGCAAGTGTCTGGCGTGGCCCTCGGCCGCCTCCAGCAGCCGGTAGAAGCGCTCGGGGTCGAACTCGAGACACTCCAGTAAGCGGGCGGGCCGCGCCATGGCTAGGATCAGCCGGGTGACTAGCCGCGCTAATATAGACCCTATCGCGACGGCACAGGGTCGGTTGTACCTGCAAGTGTCTGGCGTGGCCCTCGGCCGCCTCCAGCAGCCGGTAGAAGCGCTCGGGGTCGAACTCGAGACACTCCAGTAAGCGGGCGGGCCGCGCCATGGCTAGGATCAGCCGGGTGACTAGCCGCGCTAATATAGACCCTATCGCGACGGCACAGGGTCGGTTGTACCTGCAAGTGTCTGGCGTGGCCCTCGGCCGCCTCCAGCAGCCGGTAGAAGCGCTCGGGGTCGAACTCGAGACACTCCAGTAAGCGGGCGGGCCGCGCCATGGCTAGGATCAGCCGGGTGACTAGCCGCGCTAATATAGACCCTATCGCGACGGCACAGGGTCGGTTGTACCTGCAAGTGTCTGGCGTGGCCCTCGGCCGCCTCCAGCAGCCGGTAGAAGCGCTCGGGGTCGAACTCGAGACACTCCAGTAAGCGGGCGGGCCGCGCCATGGCTAGGATCAGCCGGGTGACTAGCCGCGCTAATATAGACCCTATCGCGACGGCACAGGGTCGGTTGTACCTGCAAGTGTCTGGCGTGGCCCTCGGCCGCCTCCAGCAGCCGGTAGAAGCGCTCGGGGTCGAACTCGAGACACTCCAGTAAGCGGGCAGGCCGCGCCATGGCTAGGATCAGCCGGGTGACTAGACGCGCTAATATAGACCCTATCGCGACGGCACAGGGTCGGTTGTACCTGCAAGTGTCTGGCGTGGCCCTCGGCCGCCTCCAGCAGCCGGTAGAAGCGCTCGGGGTCGAACTCGAGACACTCCAGTAAGCGGGCGGGCCGCGCCATGGCTAGGATCAGCCGGGTGACTAGTGGCGCTACTTGGGCGCCCGCTTCCGCTGATTTTTCTCGAGTCTGTAGACAAAAAGTTATATAAGCTCTATACTTCATATATTGAGGTGTTCCATAAAGAGTATTTGCATTATATCGTATTGTATGTACAGTCAACGTCAAAATAGTACATTCTGCAACGAGGGGCGTAAGTTGAATATTGCGAACAAGAGTCTATCAGGCTTCTGATGACTCGAGTTTGCAATATTCTTACGCCCGTGTTATACACAATGTTTTTCATCACAATTGCGAGGAAACAAAAACATTTTAGATGAAATTAAAACAAATCGTAATAAAAACTGCAACATGTCAGTCGTCCATTTTGTTGAATTTGACGTGAGGCGCGTATGGCAAAGACCCTTCGGTATACAGCCACGATTTGAAAACACTTAAAAACGTTTTATATAGACACTAAATAGCTACATATTATATGTGTAAATAATTCTGTTAAACATGTTTTAATAGTGCTTTTAAGTTTAAATTTATTTGTAAATACGTTTTCAGACATCGCATCTGATATAAAACCTCTTTGCTTTGTAACTGCCGCCTGACTGACAGATACAATTTAGCAAAAAAACCATTACGCAAGTGGACGTAACATAAGCTATTGTAGCTCTGTATGTCTGCGCATTTTGAAGCCCTTTTCGAGCAAGTGTGATGAAAATATGTTAACACTTTTCCACTTATTCCAGTGCAAAAGGCGAAAAATGCAAACATCTCTTTGACGTCGACTGTACCCAAAACAAAAGGAGGGCGGGCAATTAGAACGAAGGGTTTCACAACTCTTCTATCGGTACAAAAACCTACACCTCACCACTTAGATGGTTGGCAGTCCTCAACTGTGCGCTTCTCCAGAAACTTTCCGCCTCGCATAGCTAATCTGTGGAATGGATTGTCGCGTGCGGTATTTCCGGACCGATACGACCTTCAAACCCTCAAGAAAAGAGCGTACTCCCATCTTAAAGGCCGGCAACGCACTCACAACACCTCTGGTGTCGCAGGTGTCCATGGGCGGCGGTAATCCTCACCAGCTCTTCACCACCATCAGGTGATCCGTCTGCTCGTTTGCCTCCTATAACATTAAAAAATAGTAACTCACCTCAGCTAGTAATCGGTCTAAACTGTCCGCCATGTCGTAGAAATAGCTGCTGGTGACCTGCTTCGATTCTGATTTGTGGAGACAGTCCCGCGCCATCTCCAGTACCTGTAGAAACGGATTTTCATCATCATCCTCCTAGCGTTATTCCCGGTAGTGCTCCTAAAGGAGCCCGGGGTCCGCTTTGACTCCTAATCCCACGATTTGGCATAGGCACCAGTTTTACGAAAGCGACTGCCATCTGACCTTCCAACCCAGAGGGAAAACTAGACCTTATTCGGATTAGAGATAAATAAAAAAATTAGACCGGTTTTCTCACGATGTGTTCCTTCACCGAAAAGCTAACGGTAAATATTCCGTACATAAGTTCCGAAAAACTCATTGGTACGAGCCGGGATTCAAACCCACGACCGCCGCTTGACAGCCGCATGCCTGAACCGCTAGGCTACCGTAGCTTCCCTGTAGAAACGGATTTCATGAAGTCGAATTATTAACTAACATGTGCTACTGATATTAATATGGCCAGTAACACTCGTGTGGACGAGTGTCACTAGCGCGCTATACGCCCAATTAAGTTATGGCCACACGAGTGTCACTAGCGCGCTATACGCCCAATTAAGTTATGGCCACACGTGTGTCACTAGCGCGCAATACGCCCAATTAAGTTATGGCCACACGAGTGTCACTAGCGCGCTATACGCCCAATTAAGTTATGACCACACGAGTATCACTAGCGCGCTATACGCCCAATTAAGTTATGGCCACACGAGTGTCACTAGCGCGCTATACGCCCAATTAAGTTATGGCCACACGTGTGTCACTAGCGCGCTATACGCCCAATTAAGTTATGGCCACAAGGGTGTCACTAGCGCGCTATACGCCCAATTAAGTTATGGCCACACGTGTGTCACTAGCGCGCTATACGCCCAATTAAGTTATGGCCACACGAGTGTCACTAGCGCGGTATACGCCCAATTAAGTTATGGCCACACGAGTGTCACTAGCGTGGTATACGCCCAATTAAGTTATGGCCACACGTGTGTCAAAAGCGCGCTTGAGGGGTTAGATTAAAATAACAACGTATCCAATGTAATGTAATGTGTGTACATTGTGGACACAATATTATCTCAAATAAAGGACATTATTATTATTATCATTTTATATGAAAATGTGCACACTCACTTTTTATATCAGAATTGTGAAATTTTATCGTGCATCATAAATCCTTAACCTTTTTTCATCCTTAAAGGAGAACGAAAAAGTGTGAAAAACAGAATGGAAATATACAAATGTGGGACACTTTTTGCACTTTTTATTCTTCTATTATATCAGAATTCAGCATTAAGCTGAGTCGGGTTTTCAATACTACGTAGCAGTTACTTGACATTGATAAATTCTGAGAAGACAAGTTAGTGTAAGTTTTTTATAAAATGACCCACCTGCTTTAGAATAGAACACAATTTATAATCATCATTACCACCCTGTAATCGCCCACCGCTGAGCATAAGCCTCTCAAGTACGCCACTTATCCCAGCCCTGGGCTAATCCCGCCCAGAACACAACTCAACATCATCATCCTAGCGTTATTCCCGTTAATGCCCCTAAAGGAGCCCGGGCCGCTTTGACACCTAATCCCAATATTTAGCATAGGCACCAGTTTTACGAAAGCGACTGCCATCAGACCTTCCAACCCAGAGGGAAAACTAGACCTTATTGGGATTAGATCGGTTTCATTCACCGTAAAGCTCACGGTAAATATTCCGTAAGTTCCGAAAAACTCATCGGTACGAGCCGGGATTGGAACCCATGACCGCCGCTTGACAGCCGCATGCCTGAACCACTAGGCTACCGTAGCTCTGCCAACCAGAACACAACTGTCAGTCTAGTAGGTATTAGTAAATAAGGGCCTTGATGCCTGACTCAAATAAATAAATAAATAAAAATAAATAAATAAAATATTTAGATGTTTCACCTGTCTCGCAACGAATCTCTCTATGGGCGGCCGGTCGGGTTTCTTGTCCAGTTCGGTCAACTCTTCGATTAGTGATCTTAATCTGAAAAAATAACAGTTTTAATTTGCGACTGTACTTTTTTTGCACGGATCCATAATATCTTCCGTTTTAAGCATTTAAACATTCTCATACTATGTATAATGAATAAGTTAAGTATTATTTGTGCCTATTATATACATTTTTCGGTAATCACGTGATGTGATTGACTAAACAAATGAATTAGTACATTACGTAACTAAAGTCTATTTTTTTATTCCGTAGACTAAAATGACAACCACAAATGTCAAACGTAGAAATAATGTGACCAGCTATATACAAACAGTGCTGATCTTTGATATAGGTTTATGAATAACCGATAAAATCTTGAATTAATTTTAGATTCAATATAAACAATAAATAAAATCTACTCACAAAACGATACGAAATAAACAATAAATAAAATTTAGTCACTACTAATGTACTCAAACATTTAAAATGACATTGACGTATCGCCGACCTGACGCGACGCCATTTTGGTTTACGTATTTGGCATTCGTTTATAGTGATCGGATGTTTTCAGTGCGTGTTCTCTCGTGTTTAGCACGTCACGGATTATCCATTCATTGTGTTACAGACGCTTCATCAACAAATATAAGTACCTCCCAATCGTTTATTTTCGGTTAGTACCGGTTGTAGCACATCACTATTTATAAGACGTAAAAAACTAGCAATACATGAAATGTCATTTTAGTCTACGAAATAAAAAAATAGACTATAGGGTGGTGAATTCGTAAATGCCCCAGATCGCAGGTGTTTGTGGCCCGAACCGAAGGTGAGGGCCATAAATATGCGCTCTGGGGCTTAACGATTTCCCGCCCGTGTTGAGTACAAAATTTTACGTCTTCACCTGGCCACAATGCGAGTTTTCTAGTACGCGCAGCGTGCAGTAAAACTCGCATTATGGCCAGGTGTGACGTAATAGTACATTACGTAACTAGGGCGGTGAATTCGTGAATGCCCCAGATCGCAGGTGTTTGTGGCCCGAACCGAAGGTGAGGGCCATAAATATGCGCTCTGGGGCGTTACGAATTACCGCCCGTGTTGAGTACAAAATTTTACGTCTTCACCTGGCCACAATGCGAGCTTTCCCGTACGCGCAGCGTGCAGTAAAACTCGCATTATGGCCAGGTGTGAAGTAAAATAACATAAAAATGTTTTGTCAGTAATGTAGTCCGAACGTCTGAATGGTAAGTTCATTCTGTCGTTCCACTTAAGCCTTTCAAAACCGAGCAACGCTACGTGTGCTACGGCGTAGAGGCATGTAGACTTGTTTTTGTTAAATTTGATTATTTTGTTGGTTTGACGACCGCTTTAGTCTAGTTGGTAGTGACCCTGCCTACGAAGCAAGCGGTCCCGGATTCGAATCCCGGTAAGGGCATTTATATATGTATTTAAGTATTTATTTAGCTATATATAAGTATGTTTATCGTCGTCTAGTACCCATAGTACAAGCTTTGCTTAGTTTGGGCCTAGGTCGATTTGTGTAAGATTGTCCGCGAATATTTATTTATTAACATTATATTATAAGATAATAATTACTAACCAATATGGACCTGGTTCCGAAATGAATTCATTCATTCATGACTCGTTAAACAAGAACATGCCTAACGGACGCCTACGCCGTAGTCGCTTTCCGCTACAAACGAGAATAACCACAGGATCGGCTACGAGCGTAGCGCGTAGCCGATCCTTTGTAGCGAATTTAAGTATACTAACTTGTCATCCATAGCGCGCTGCGCGGCGGGGAAGCGCGCGGCGAACAAGGACGACATGGCCGACACCGCGTCGTCCTTGGAGCCCTCGCCGCCGCTCGCCGCGCCGCCGGGGGAGCGGGACGGGGAGCTGCAGCAACGAGGGTTAGACAGAGATGGGGCGGACAATGTGGAGCGTGGTGAACTTCTCTTAGGTAGAGTTGTTAGGGCAGTGTGATTTAACTATATATGCATGGCAATCATCTTGGGCGCTTCAAATCAATCAATCGATGTAATTTATTTGCCAGAACACAGGATATAATGTAGATGGTGATACAATTTCATTGCAGTCTATTTAGCATCTACGTTCTTTAACGGATTTTTTATTTCGTTTAGAAATTAGTAGAGTATCCATTTAATGTCAATAATAACCATAAAATGAAAACAGAAATAATAACAAAAAATACAAATGATAGAGATATAAAAAATATTACAGCATTTAATATTTACACAAGATACACAATTTACGCTTGCCGATAAACGGTGTGTTCGGCAAACTATTTGTCAGAAGGAATGTCCCTAATAATTTTTTGATAAATTAACTAAAAAAAATAGTGCATGGCATAAAAATCTTGTGAACACAACACTCGTTAGTAAAATAAACCAAAGTTCCCTTGCTTTTAATAAAATTCGGCATGTCTCTCTCAAAGATTTTTATTTTACTCTTAATGCAGTTAAATAGTTGATAAAAATAAAATATAATAATCCAGGGCATTCAGCCTGCATGCAGGCGTGCAAAACATTTTCAAGGAGTGTTAAAGTCATTAATGGTCACTGCTGTATGGTGCATATAAATAGGCATGTCGAGTACGTATTCTAAGTTAGTATCATTAGTGTAACCACTAGCCCTATTGTTAAGTACCTACTAACAAACATGATCCCAGTTGGTCGATAAATAAATGAATTTAATTAATAATAGTTATAAAGTTTTGCATTTATAGATCAAAATAGTAATAATATCTAATTAAACTCTCTCTCTTCCCCTAAGCGTCAATAATCTGTACTATACCTGAGACTGCGGCTGCGCACGCGCCGCTTGGGGCTCTGCGGGCTCGGCGCGCGCGCCGCCGTGTACGCGCCGCCGCTGTCTGACAGCGACGCCCAGTTGTTCATGCCGCTGCCTTGCGAGCTGCTGTAGGCGAAAAGAGAACTTATTAGTATAAGCATAAATAAAGTATAAGAAGATATGTCTACGCCATACATTAAAATAAAACCGCCTTATTTGCTATGAGCACCAGGGGGCGTTGGTGAACTGGTATGTACATTTGCTGTGAGCACTAGATGTCGCTTAATATCAATATGCCGTTTACAGATTATCGAATACACTAACGACATCTGTACCTACAACAGGTGATGTTGTAAAGAATCTGTTTACGCAGTCAATAGATGTCACTTTGCAAGATAGATTTAAACGAAGTAAAATAATAATATATTTTTCTGTTTTGTTAGATCACACGCGAGCAGTCAATGCTCAATTTTCGTACCTTTTCTGAGAACCTCCACCGTACCTACCATCATGTACCATAAATAAAGTACCTATATAAGCAACCTTACAAAAGACCGCAGCCAAAGTTCCACTACTTGCTACTTAGGTATGTGGCGTGTTCTTGGGGGCAAGCTTGTCAGTGCCAGGGCTCCAGGGGGTGAGTTATGTGGATCCCCACTATCAACAAAACTCATCCGGTTTGATGATGTGCATTTGTATTATCAATCTCAAAGCTACTCTGATTAGTAATTTTGTTGCCATGAGATTAAATGCAATACCTAGTGGCTCTATGTGCTCAGTGCTGTCGAACTCGCGAGCCTGTCGTTTTATATTTCTAATGTGATTCGACTAAAAAAATACTTAACGAACCTGCTCACAAAATTTCACGAGAATCCGTTAAGAATTCGACGTGTAGAGGAGAACGGACAGCAGGACAGACACCGGACATACGAATGATTTTTGGCCCAAGCTGAAGCGTAGAACTTCGTTCGCTTCGCTCCCTTGTTCCATAAAACCTTTTATTTATGATAAAACACATCAGTATTATTCATTATTCAGTAAAGGATCGGAAGCACGCTTTTGATTCCCCCTGGATTTTTCAAGATTGTTATTACCGGGAATAACGCTAAGATGACGAGTATAGAACAAACCTAAGGAACAATAGGAAGGTACAAAAATTAAAAACTATCGAGGTTGAAAGCTTCAGTTATAAAAAAAAAGTGTATACCCCGCACAAGCAGTAGTAAAAAAGCCTCTGAGGGGCTACCCCGAACTGAAAACGAACTTCGTTCGAGTATCTCCCTCTCTGCCGCTCGAACTAGCAAGTGCAACAGAGAGGGAGATACACGTACGAAGTTCGTTTTCGTTTCGCGGTAGCACCTCTGGTCGCATTTTGTTAACTGCATGTGAGTAATGCAATTTCCTAGAAAAGTTAGGCATAAAGTTTTATTTATGGTAAAAGGAAGGGGTTCAATAAAACGTATTATATGTAAATGATTTAATTTATTTTGCAGTAGCCTAATTTTTTGCTGATTTTGTGTGAGATTTACAAAAATATATTTTTTGGTAACAATAATTTTTCCAAAACTACAATCTATGTGCTTTGTACAAATACATTTTGAATGTGTTTAAATAATCTGTCTGTAGATTACGAATTAAATTATTCAAAATATTTTTTTTACAATATCTAACTGTCAAAGTGTCACTTGGGCATTTTAGTTTTGTATTTTCAGCATTTACATAGATTGTTTCCAAAATGAATAGTCTTTTTTGTCATCTAGATCGTCATTTACAGTCATCAGTCATCACTTGCAAGCATTTTATGCACTTGAATTTATAGTTGGTTTTTTTGGCTAACTATCCCGAAAAGTAGGTTACAGAGCATCGCTCTAGACTTGGAGATCCTTCAGACGATGCGTTGCTAGACGCCGCCGCCACGTCCATGCAAGAGGAGCTTTCTTCCAGATGTCTTGTTATTTGAGGAGCCTCAGTTGGATGTAAGGACGTTGGCTGCGGCGATGCGGGATGTAGTGCTGAAGTTTGCCACTCCTCAGGATCATTGGTAGGTTTTCTTACTTTGTCCAGTAGGTCGCACGTCAATAAATATCATTTCAGTACCAGTCTCTGAAATTTAAAAAAATAAATATTTAACTTAACAATATTATAATATATACAGCCATGTGCAGACAACAGAGTCCATGATACCATTTAAGCCAGTGTATCCCAGCATACATACATACACGCCTTTATCGGTAAAAGGGGTAGGCAGAGCAAATTAAACTTGCGTCCAGTGCCACTTTTAGCATAAATGTGGGTATAAAAGATACACAAAATGTGATATTGCAGTGATAGGTTGCTATCTAGCCCAAAGTTGTGGAATTAATCAGGTTGCCAAACATTAGTTGCGACATGAACGGATACTAACGCCATCCTGTATTCAATGATTAACAATTTTTTGGTACATTTCCCATGTCTGCCTCAAGGAGTCCCTTTTCAGATAATGTGTCATCAAGTTTTTAAGCAAATACTATAAAAAAAAAAAAAAAAACAAGACATACCTTGCATTGGGTGCTCTACAGACACGGAGCTAATAACATCAATTGATTCATCTTCACAGGGATAGTGTCTAGGAATAGCTGTCCCTCGCAACCCTCTCTGATTGTCATTATGACTCATATAGCAGGATTCATAATGCACTCTATAAAGATAGCGGTACTATAATTGATCAGGTCTCAACAATGTGAGATTGATGTTGCCTGAAATTAAAAATAAATAATAAATTAAATAAAATATACCTCTTGCTTCATAGGTAGGGTCATTACCAACTAGGCTTAAGCAATCGTCATAAAACTAAATAGATATTTTTAAATTTCCATCAAGTAAATTTCATATAAAAACAACCCTCTGAGCCTTCCGGCCCAAAAAGTAGTGAAATGTCAAGCTAAACCAAGTTTACTTTCAGCCGTCATTCATTACTCAGTCACTTTTTTTCATAAATTGGCAATCACACTGCGATTAAGTAAATTCAATCTATTCAAAACAAAATGCCAACAAGCAAATTCCTAACTAGTTGATCATCTTAATTAACAAGCTATACATCCCACCAATGCTGGCTTGCCTTGGCCGGCCTGCCATACTTAAAATTATACAAATGACTTCTAAAAAGATGCAACAAGCTGAACAAACCCTTCCTCTCCCACCGACCCCGATCGGACCAGTGTTTAGTATGGACTTGCGAACAATAAAAATTAGCCTGGGAGAGGAGGGACTGAAATTATATCTCAATAATCCAACTTTGGATGTAGGAATGTAGATATACATTAGGTACAGTGCAAACATGAAATGAAGGATTAATAAGGACAAGAGTCAACAGTAAGCACAGCTGAAGTTCACCTTCCCATACAAACGGATTGATTGTGACGAAACTTTGCATATACAATGGCATGAGGTATATCTATGTCTGTAATTAGTTTATATGGCTCCAGTTTATAAAACAAACGAAACATGATGAACAACTTAAATTTGCTGTAGGTATTTTTATTACTATGGTACCTGAAGCTATATAAACTAATTACAGGCCTGGATATACCTCATGTCATTGTACATGCAAAATTTCGTTACAATCCAACACGTAGTTTTCAAATGAGAGCGTAACTACTTTCGTATGGAGAATCGAGCTTACTAGGACTCTTAACCACTTTGGAGCGAGAAATATACTTATAACGTAAGTAACGCGATAAAAAAAACTGAAGTACAAAACAATGATTTGGTACATTGATAAAAAGTCATGTTGACTGACGTATGTACGACATCACCAATTATACAGTAAGTGCTTAGTTTTATAATTTTGTTTATTGTAAGTAAAATAGAGCTTACCTGAATTGCTAATCCAGATCCGTAGGCGATTTTCGTGTGACTTCTTCGTATTGGGACAGTTTCTGAATTGGCACCGACCGATGTGACATTTTGGGTAATGCAATAATATCAAATCAGTCCGGTACACATTCAATTGGTCGTATCACTGGGTAACAAATCCGTTTCTAAATCAAATCGTAGGTCCATTCAAATAAGCGGGGGTCACATTTTAAAAGAATATCAAAACAATGACCTGAAACACTAGCAATGAAACGTTCAACAAGTTGAGTTGAAAAATTAAATTCGAAGATGTCAGTTCAGTTGTCAGTGTTGCCAGTTAAGTCTCTACACGGTGGGAATGAGTAACCCGCCAAATTTTAACCACGCATTCCTTAGGTCATTAGGAGCAAAAAATGTCATATGAACCTCCGTCAAATCCGGCGTAGTTTTGAAGATATTTGCAATTTTCATGTAAACTATTTGTCGTGATTACTAAGTGCATTTAGCTCTTTTGATTGCGACGTTGCTACCGATGTTGGCCAGTTCCGCGTCGCTATTGACAGATAGCAAAGTGCCAGCTAACACTCCCAAAATTGATCCTTTTTTGAAAAAAAAATCGTTAGCGTTTTATTAAACGGGTGAATTTCCATGGAGTAGCGATAGTTATCCAAGTTTTATTTACATAAACCGACAAATCAAGAAAAAAAAAATTTTTTTTTTGCTGAATTTGAGTTAGAAATTTAATATTTTTTTTACTCCTAATGACCTCAGGAATGCGTGGTTAATATTTGGCGGGTTACTCATTCCCACCGTGTATATTTCCATGTACTTCTGACGTTTTCACTTTTCCTATGTAATTAACACGTGATTTTAACTACGCTTTTATAAAAAAAACTATCATAGCACACGTTATCTTTATTTGTATTTAAAATTGAGACTATACACACATACAATTTTTTTTTTCATATGTTTACAAATGGACAAAGTTTATGCTGTTTACCTACAATTTAAAGGAATAATTTTGTAGCAACATTCCCTCATTTCGTTTTTTCGTCTGCACTGAGTCGTTTCGTTGTACACAGTTTTCTTTACCAGTTTCAAAGACGAGTGCTAAGTGATGAAGAAATAAATAATTATGCGCCATTATTAAATATTTATTTAGGAAAATGGAGTTTTATTTATGTTTATTTTAAATTAATGTAAAATATTTCTAGTGTTAACTACACGCAGTGATTAATTTGTTGTAATTTATAAGAAGTCGAAATGGAACGTTATGAAAAGGAATGTTAAAAATATAAATGAAATAAATTGGAAATTAGTATACAATAGCGACGTTGCCAGATCGAACCACGGCGCTGTCCGCGATCCACCTATATAGGATGGCTGGCAACGACGCTCGCGTCGTTAAGCACGATAAATTTTGGTACTTTTGGCACTTTGAATCATAAATTGATACATACTTCTCGAATGTGAATGGTAGTAGGTACATATTGTAGAGATTTGATGGTATTTGTATTAGATACCTATGTATAGAAAGAATATTGAAACAAGTTGTAAAATGAAAACAGTTTTACGAATAGGTACCGAATAAATTTATGAATATATTTTTGACCTACTATAGTGTGATGTTTTAGGGACTAGGTTACCTATTCTAATTGTTATCTTATTTACGAACTCATCACAATCCTCCTAGCGATATTCCCGGGTGTGCGCTTTGACACCTAATCTCAAGACTTGGCATAGGTACTGCGAATGCCATCTGACCTTCCAACCCAGCACGGCTATCACGCGACGGCGCGCGAGTTCTCTCGATTTGTCTCGCACTATCTGTCTCTTTCTTATTAGAACACTAATAACAAGAGGTATTAATAGTGCGAGAAAAATCGAGAGTATGTCGCGGCTGGCCCATGATAGACGCGCAGAGCAAAAACTAGACCTTATTGGGATTAGACCGGATTCCTCGCGATGTTTTCATTCACCGAAAAGATAACGGTAAACGGGTAATAGTACGCATAATGAGTTCTGAAAAACTCATTGGGTACGAGCCGGGATTCAGACCCACGACCGCCACATGACAGTCGCATGCCTGAACCACTAGACTAGGCTACCGTATCTTATTTACAAACTGTCTACGTTATATACATATTTACGTAACAACCATACGTTTTTAGTAAATAGATAAGGTTCAAAACAGCGCCATCTATGGACAATTATCGTACTAGAATCCTGCGCATGGATACTTTGTTCACTTACAAGCTAGGCTGTAGTAGAGGTCATGCCGTACACTAGATGGCGCATAAATAAACGATGTTATAAATTATTTTGAATCGATTTACGATCTTTTACGGCCTGTTTCTGGTTGTTTTTATTTGAAAAAGTTCGATAAGTGAAAATGAATATTTGTTACTGATAATATTTGACATTTCGTATAACGTAAAATATTAATATCCGTCAGTGGTGCTCCAAGCGACATCTCTTGAAGTTCTTCATAACTATTCGACCGCAGTATGGGATGGGTTACTCTCCTTATATTTACTTTATGGTATAAGCGTTTGGTTCCAATTCGAACGATCAAATATCTGCAAAGCTGCTTCTGCTCCGTGAGCTGCTGCAGGGGAAATAGGGCTTTATTAGCGCTGGCGTTGGGTTTAAATTAAGACAAGGGAATATATATATAATACTTTTGTCAGCGACGCCCGATTGGTCATTCAACTGTCTTGTGAGGCTATAGGGGAAATGTTAGTGTACAGCATGATTTAGTACTAATGACGTACCATTGTAATCTAAACCTTGCCTAAATTGATACAAATCGCTTACCTAAGAGATTTGTAATGCTATAGACTATGTGGTGTGGCGAACTAAATTGCACCTTAACTCGATTGACACAAGGATCAACATGTGCTATATTAGCGCTAATGTTATCAGCTACCACTGCAATATCAACCTGATTCTAATTACTCCAATATTCACATGGTGCTTATTTGAGCGGGTTGTAGTTTCGATGACATGTTAATATTATCAGCTACCACTGCATTATGAACCTTATTCCAATGATCACAAGGTGGCTACTTGAGCGGGATTGGGTGTTGATGGCATGATAATATTATCAGCTGCCACTGCAATATCAACCTTACTCCCATAACCACATGGTGCTTATTTGAGCGGGATTGGGTGTAGATGGCATGATATTATTAGCTGCCACTGCAATATCAACCGTACTTCAATAATCACATGGTGCTTATTTGAGCGGGATTGGGTGTAGATGGCATGATATTATCAGCTGCCACTGCAATATCAACCTTACTACAATAAACACAAGGTGGTTACTTGAGTGGCATTGGGTGTTGATGGCATGATAATATTATCAGCTGCCACTGCAATATCAACCTTACACCAATAAACACAAGGTGCTTATTTGAGCGGGATTGGGTGTTGATAATATTAACAGCTGTCACTGCAATATCAACCTTACTACGATACTCATAAGCTACTTACTTGAGCGAATTCTGGTGTTGGTGGCAGTGAGGACACGGCGCGCGCGGCGGTTCGCACACTGCAACGGCCAGCAAGCGTTCCTGGGACGAGCATTGCGACTGTAACAGACAGACATACATACATTAACATGTGACGGGACGGTATGGGGCAGCTAACGTGCTAGTAACATGACTGAGGTGTTGGTATGTATAAGGGTTGCGCCGAATTCGGCACATTGAATATTTGTATTCAGCGGTATAAAGTAGCGACCACATTGCTGCTCAAAATACGCTAACGCACCGTAAACGCAGCAAAATGTATGAAGAATACGTGCCGCATACGACACGTCAACGCGTATACGCAGCGTAACGCACCGGTGTGCTACTTTATACAATTCAACTGCCGAATATTTACCGATCAAAAGTGTGTCGTAATATAATAATGAATTTAATTTTTGGAACGGTTGATGAATGTATTCAGCGCATCCCCAGTATTTTTTGATCAGACATTATTAATGTGTGCCCCTTTATGCATTTTTGTTTAAAATAAATCGGTGCCATCTAAAAGCGACGCGATTTGATCTACAAAAGCATTCTAGATTATCGGTGTTGGTTTATATAAAAACATGCTAATCATGCTAAATTTCGGCGGCGATCGAAATGATTAAGCGATGAATTATCGTGTCAAACATTCTATATGCTATAAGATAATGGAGTAAAATATGATAAAACAGCTTAAAAAAGGTAGGTATTCCAAACCAGCAATTGCCAGTTTACTTACGAATGGCACTGACAAATGAACCAGAGGCCCTACCGCGAAATGATATCGAATTTCGTTAGTGTATCTCCCTCTCTGTTGCACCTGCTAGTTCAAGCGACTGAGAGGGAGATACTCGAACGAAGTTCGTTTTCACTTAGCCCCTCAGGTTTAAAAACCACAGTCGAGTACTTCTGTATCGACAATCTATCAACGAATCATCGTCCTAGCAGCATTTATGCCGGTGGTATCCTAGGAGCCCGGGGCTTTGCCACCTAACCCCAAGATTTGGCGCAGGCACTAAACTCTTTGCAAGTCCCTTTGCTACGGCATCTTCAAATCTACTACTACATAATTTGCTCATATCGCAGCAGAGCCACTTCGACTCACTAGTGCAGCGGCGAGTGGATTCATTAAACTGGAGCCTCAGAATCTTGAGGTTTTGAGGTAGTTATGACTCAGAAGGAGATCGCTGAACGGGAACGGGGGAGATTAGATCCCTCTCGACGACGTCGAAGACGTGGACGGAGACGTCCACCATAGACCACCGCCGTATACCGTGTAGGCTTGGACAAGAATAGGTATACGGTCTCCCCCGCCTGTCGTAGAAGGCGACTAAAGGGGGTCATCGGCATCGTAGTGTTCCGGCGGGGGCCGGGGCACTCGCTTCAGAACCCCAGGGAAGATAACAATGTTCTTTGACGAGCCAAATGTGGCGAGGCGCGAGGGGGGGTCCGGTGCGTTCAGCATGAGATCCTGGAGTCCCCCGCATGAGAGCGCAGGGGACCGTGGAGTTTTTAGTGGATAGAAATACTACATAACCCAGTCATCCCCCGTTAATTGGGTATCTGTTTCAAGGTTCCAATCTCACAAGGAGCTAATCTTTTTTATGAGTTATGTTTATTATGTATGATGGCAGTCGCTTTCGTAACACTAGTGCCTATGCCAAATCTTGGGATGAGGTGTCAAAGCGGACCCCGGGCTCATTTAGGGGCATTACCGGGAATAATGCTAGGATGATGATGTTAATTATGTATGACTGTTATTAAGTGCGCAGAGCCACGCCGTTATGTCCCCTGAATAAAGTTATTTAGATAAGTTTTTAGTGTTTAACGTATTTGTTATATGGGAATTAGATGCCTGAATGCATTAATATCAATAATTAATAAACAAGAACTTGGTATTTTTGTCTAGGCCCTGATTATGTTTTTTCAGTGTCTATTTGGTGCGAGCTAATAAAAAAAAATAGTCTATAACTTTTTTAAGGGACCCTTTTCAAAGTCAACATTCTATCGTACATTTTCATAATCTCTCAGACCAATAACCATTACGTCAAGTTATTCGCCAGTTACAGGGTCATAAAACGCAACGATATCGCTACTAACTTACTAATATGCCAATTCATATTTATTGCCGCGTTCAGAAATTGGCACTTTAATATGTTTCCACACAGAAAACAGCTTTAAAGAGGCACGCCGCTTAGATATAAGTTCACTAGTCTGGCTAATAAAAAAATAGCCACGAAAAGCGGCAAATTAAAAAAAAAGCCGGTTTCTATAACACGATAAAATAATAATGATACCAATTATTATTTTTCTTAAATTCACACAAATGCAACTGATTAAGGAGAAGGAAAGAAAGTTACACGGATTAAAACTAAATAAGTACAGAAGGTCCATTATCTCAAGGAAACGGGAATTTCCGCACGCGTGGCGCGGTAATAGCCGATTTATAGCCAGGTGTGACGTAATAATACATTACGTACCTAGGGCGGTGAATTCGTAAATGCCCCAGATCGCAGGTGTTTGTGGCCCGAACCGAAGGTGAGGGCCATAAATATTCGGTCTGGGGCTTTACGAATTACGGCCCGTGTTGAGTACAAAATTTTACGTCTTCACCTGGCCACAATGCGACTTTAATAATAGCTGCATAACAATACAGTCTTCGCTTGCCAAGGGCATATCAAATTTTCAAGTGCTTTCGTATATATTTGCATTTTGCATACCCTGTTGATTTTCTCAGTACACCTGTGATTAAATGCTCGCAGGTTTTTACAGTGACGTGTTTTACTTTAGAAGCGAAAATAAATAAAATAACGGTAATCGCCGAATTCGAACCGTGACATGGTGACTACTATATTACGTAACTAGGGCGGTGAATTCGTGAATGCCCCAGATCGCAGGTGTTTGAGGTTATTCCCGGTTGTGCCCGGGGTCCGCTTTGACACCTAATCCCAAGATTTGGCATAGGCACTAGTTTTACGAAAGCGACTGCTTCTCACCTCCCAACCCAGAGGAAAAACTAGACCTTATTGGGATTAGACCGGTTTCCCCGTGATGTTTTCCTTTACCGAAAAGCAACCGGTAAATATTCCGTTCCGGGATTCGAACCCACGACCGCCTTGGTACTAATGGTACCAACGAGCTGATCTGATGATGGAGACAGAAGGCGGCCATGGGAATTCAGTAGGTATACTTAACCGATGTACCTAATCCCGTCGAGTTTGGGCTCGTTAGAATCGTCTCAATGAGTAGTTGACGACAGTATACAGAAAAGTACAGTCGGCAATAAAAGCTCACATGATTTTTTGACAGAAACTCTTTACATCGAAAAGCTAAGAAGAACGCAATATGTCGTAATTTTAAATCAAATAAATCGCACCGTGTGGTGTCGAGTTAGAACAGCACCACCCCTTTACTATTTTATATACTTACTTTAACTATTAACCTATATTTGCAATTTTATGTCTTCCACGTTTACATGCGTAAATGTATTCCTAAAGGAGGATTTGTGTTTGGTTGTTTGACATTTGAAACCGCGATAAAGTGCCCCGCTGCCCAAAACCGTGGATTGGCTCATTTAATAATAATTATGACCAGTGCAATGTGGTGACAACATTATGAAGTAAAAATGCAATCTATGTAATCTATATCTAGTTCTACTGAAGTGAATGTTTTCGAAAAGAAAAAACCTGTACCTGTACATATGTAGATATTATGTATTGACCTAAGAAGCTAGAGAGTACATCACAATACGTATAAAAACTAATAAATAACAGTAAAGTAATAACGCTGTGTGGCGGGTACTTTCCCAGTAGGTCAGCTCCAAAATTACACATTACTGGCTACAGAAGGCTATAGCTAGTTCTATGATGGAAGGACTATTACCCCCTTGGTGATTACCTAATATTTTCTTTTTTTTCTGCTAATGGCACAGAGACTGAGCTCTGTCTATACCTTTTTGACGTTAGACCGGTTTCCTGACGATGTTTTCCTTCACCGATAAGCCGCTGTTAAATATTTAATGATACAAATGGAACTAAAATACTTTGTCTACATTCAGCACACGATCAAGTGCATTCAGTCCTTCAAGTGACTATCATCACTTACACTCCGACAAAACTTGGATCGCAATCAAAACAATTGATAACCACTACAGGCGCCACACCCATTGGAATATCTACTTTAGTCTCTGCTCAGTAAAGTTCAGATTCGAATGCGCGTCGCATTGCGAGCGACACCGAAAAGCGTGTTCTAATATTTGCTCTATAATATTACTGATAACTTTCAATTTTGAATGCACGACGTGTAGCAATGGCTGTTTATGAGTGCATTATAATACCTACTTAAGCGTATAGTAATAAGGTCAGTTTTTGAATGCGCACCGGACGGTAAACGATGCCAAAAGCGCATCGCGTATACGATGTTATTTTCGATTAAATTTAGTGCATATTTTGGCGGTAATTCGAGATTCCGAATAGATTTTCCGGTGCAAGGTTTATTTAAACAAGATAAATGAATTAAAAAACCCAACTGCTTTTCTGTGTCAAATATTATTAGTTAAAGCAATGATGCCATAGTTTCAGTGTCCGAGAGGCAACCGGATGGCTCGCGGTATTTGAGCTCCTGAAGCGTTGTGGAACCGCCTTATGGAACCCGAACTGAGGCAACTTGGTCTGGGACGAAAGTTAGGGGGGAGTGCAAAAAAAAGACCGGGTTGCACTCCGGGAGTGCCGGCAGAAGTGAAAACTTGAATAATTTTAATTTTGCAAAAAAAAACCCTTCCTCCCCGCTCCCTCTCCCTGCGTGCCAATATATCTAACAACAACCTTATTACGCTATAGTTCAACTTAACACGGCAAAATTGATGAAGGAGACGGTGAAAAAAAAATACCAATTTATTTTTTGCCATTACCAAATATTTTTCAAAGCTTTATCTCTTTAGGAATAACGTCCAAATTCGAACTATTCGAATTTCCTCAATAGCAAAACGATAAAGGACGCGTGGACATAATTACAAATTTATTTGCAGAATATGCAATTGCAAAAAGTGTTTAACGGCTTTATACTCTTACGAATAGTGTTCAGTTTTGAATGAATTCGAATCGGCCAACAGCAAAATATAAAAGTTTGATAAATAAAATGGATTTTGCATTTACGGAAAATGTGTTACGACCTTATACTGTTAACAATAAAGTACGAATTAGAATTATGTGCCCCTAGTCAAACCCCCGTTTATAACACCTCTGGTGTTTCAGGTGTCCATGGGCGGCGGTAATCGCTTACCATCCAGGTGATCCGTCTGCTCGTTTGCCTCCTATCACATAAAAAAATGAGGAATCCAACGACACCTAATATATCCTTCAAGACTTTTGAAAGAAAGAAAGAAAATACTGTAGCCCGTGAAATAGAATTTTCTTGTCCATATACGCACATACATACGCTGGAAAAACAAGCTTCCTGGCGCACTTCGAATTCAGGCAAGATATGACAAGAAATTCAGCGACCTACTTAGCGAGGTCTACTTGCAAATGGTTACCCAGGTTACCAGACCCACGTCAAACGTTTTGACTTGTTTAGTATCAGTTCATCATACGTTATGTTACGAGCATGTATGACAAATTAACCGAAACGAACTTGAAAAAGTGTTATTTGATAAAGATTAAACCATGACTGAATACATTTTCGTGTAACATCGAGTTTCATTTCATTCTCGAGACATTCATTCTGTTTGTATCATTGTTATAAACATGTATATGTATACACTGTTTGACCTTATATCTAAGCAATACAGGTATTAGAATCATTTAGGAGCGTCTTTTTAAGTAATTATTTTTACGTCATACCTGGCCATAATGCGAGTTTTACTGCACGCTGCGCACACGGGAAAACTCACATTGTGGCCAGGTGAAGACGTAAAATTTCCTACTCAACACGGGCGGTAATTCGTAAAGCCCCAGACCGCATATTTACCTGCGATCTGGGGCATTCACGAATTCACCGCCCTAGTTACGTAATGTACTATTGTATAATACTTTATTAATTGTAAAGACTTTAAAACCATCGTCTTGATAAATATAAAATAATGGTATCAAAAAAGGAATAACGGAAGCTAACTTAACTGACGTGGCGCGTGGTAACTATTGTACAAACTTTTCTAGGAATGCTCTTAGAATGTATACATGTTTATGATGCTAACTGTACCTTCATTACAATTTTAACACCTATTCAGACCATTAACAAAATTCGCAGTTTATAAGGTCGCTCGAGCCATAACCGGCATCTGTGCTAGCGAAATCCGTAGGAAGAACAAGTTCGCAGCTAAACTTTTACGTCTACGTGGGTGGTGAACAAGTATACAACCTACCAATGGTTGAGCATCTGTTATGGTTACTTTGCGTTTGTGTTATGAAATAATCAATATTAATATTACAAAGAGGAGAAAGATGTAAGTCGTAAGTTTGTATGTTTTTAACCAATTTCAAAAATCAATTCACCTGCTCGTAGCGTGGGCTTTCTGGATGGTTATAGGCTTTATTTCATCCCGCGGGTTTGCCTGCGTTCCGTGCAATACGCGGGCAAAGCCACGCGGGCAGCTATACCCATCTCCCTTTTTTTCCTCTACAGGTCGCATTTCTCAACCGATTTTCGTGAAATTTTGTGAGCAGATTCCTTGATTAGGTTTTTTTTTGTCGAGTCACTTCTTCAATTTTTTTTATAAAGTTAGGCTCGCTAGTTTCACAGCCTAGATACCCACTAGTTTATTCTGTGTCATGACTTTACTAGTCATGGCTCGAGACTTCGAGAACAGCAAACATACACGGTTGAACAAAGGGGCATAAATTAGGGCGGGCCTCGCCCTGCTCGGCGACCTAACCACTCCCATGCACGGGAGTGTTACTATGTCATTATTGGCTTTTGAGGTACGTTGAAGGGTTTCGCATATATCATCATAATGAGTTATGAGCCCGGATCTTGTTTTGTAGTGTAATGCTTACCATACTGTGCTTAAGGCGGTGCATTGGAAATTATCGCGTACTTTGAAACGCCGTTCTGATTAGATTAAGGAACAATAAGGCCTGATTTTCATGGATACGATTCTTGACTATACGATTGTCCATCTGATTTTATCGATAGGTACATGATTGCTTAAAATATCCTCTATAGAAAAAAAATACGAAATTGGGTCTGTATTTTCCTTTTTTTACTCAAGACTACTCAAACGATACATTATTTTACGACACAGTCAAGTTAATACGATAGTATTTTATCTCATCTAAAATCTCACTTTTTAATAAAACTTCACTAAGTTAGGTATTTATCGAAATTTGTCCAAAACAGCGATTCCCGAAGAGCGTTACATCTCTTTTTCTCGTGGGCGGAAGGCATCAGCGTGTCTCTGTCTAGGGGGCGTGTACGACCCAAATCAAGGCATCCCCTTAACATACTGGGACGCCTATAAAAAATGTGTATTACAGAACGGGCGAGCGAACCGAACGAAGTCCTCCGTAATCTTGGGCATAAATGCTTTCGTATGTCCTGTTGTTCTGTAAGAATGATTACTTCAGCACGTAGCCGTCACAATGGGCCAAATAAGAAAGCTCAAACTCACGCAAAAATTAATTCAAAATAAGGAGCATTACTATCATAACATCACCCAGATTGTACAACAAATTGCTCTTAGCAATCGAGGATTTGTTGGCGATTTGTTAATTGGATCACTTTTCATTTACAATTCCAGTCCTGATCTGTAGAACTTAAAAAGGTCACGGTAATCATATAAACGCAAATGTTTTATCAAATTTAGCAAACAATTACATCAAAACGCTTCCAAGTATCATTAATCGGAACATGAAACATTTCTTCGTAACTTCATTAAATGCAGATAAAAAACCGATTAGTTACCGTACAGTCACGCCCTGAGACACCTACAAATGTATAACACCTTGTCGCTTTAAGAAACGTACGCGCTACTATGCAAACACAGCAATCGGATGAAAGTGGTAAAGTTCTAACTTGGGCGCCAAATAAGAAACGAACAAAAAGTATAAAGGTTACCGTAATTTCCGCGAATTATAAAAAAGTTTCTCCATGCCTTCCGACCTTATCATCACGTGTATAAGGTTGATTTTTGATTACTAGATTTCGCAATTGTTCACCAGTGTTGAGCATTATTCTGAGGAAGTGATTCAGTTTGTCTCACACGTGAGTCTGGAGACGCACTAACACATGTACCTAACGAATCATCGTTCGTATTAGGTAATGCATGTCATAATTTTTAACCTTGTTAACTTTTTTACGGATCGCAAACAATTAATCAAGTGGCTTATGAGGTTATGAGACATAGGTACAATTCCAAGATTAAATCGATCAAACTATTCTGTTGGAGTATTTGCCGTCTCTGTCGCGCCAATCTTAGCAGGGCACGGCTATCACGCCAGGGCGCGCGAGCTCTCTCGTTTTTTCTCGCACTAACCGTCTCTTTCTTATTAACACACTCTAACACTTAGAACAGGAGGTATAGTGCGAGAAAATTCGAGAGTATGTCGCACAGAGCGCAACAGAGCTGTCTCGACCCCAATCTTATCTATATTGCCTTAGGATCTCCCCACACCCAACGACGCGAAATCGGCGTTAGCCGATCAAAAAACTCTTTATGTCCAAGCAATAAGAGCGAAAAAGACGTCGATCGGCTCGGCCGACGCGAAGCGACGTCCATCGACGGGATCGCGAACAAAACACGAGGAGTGTGGTACAAAATCGGCGAAAGCCGATTCCGCGTCGATAGGTGTGGGGAGACCCTTACGCGCAGCGAGTGTTTGGAAATACTATAATGCTCTATCGGTAGTATTACAAATAAATAAATAAATATAAGGGGACAATCTCACACAAATCGAGCTAGTCCTATAGTAAGCTCAATAAGGCTTGTGTTATGGGTACTAGACGACGATATATATAATAGATAGAAATACTTAAATACATAGAAAACATCCATGACTCAGAAACAATATTCATACTCATCACACAAATATTTGCCCTTACCGGGATTCGAACCCAGGACCTTCAGCTTCGTAGGCAGCGTCACTACCCACTAGGCTAACCGGTCGTCAAATCTGACTGAAGAATTTCCGGAAAATATAAACAAGGTCTCTAAAAAGTAAAACTACTTAACTGTAACCGACAAAAACTATGAGAGTATAAAAATACATCAAGAAAGACGCGACTGGCAGTATACTGTCCATACCGTTGTCCTCGTCTCGAAGTATAAAAAGACGAACAAAGAATCCCGCACTACGCTAGATTCTACGTACCACCTCTTCACTACCTTATTTCGCTAATCTTAATTAAGTCACTATCAAGAGGAACGGAGCAATACGGGTGTGTAGACTAAAAATTTATGAATGCCTAATGCAATGACGAAAATCCCGTTCAAATATCTCAAAAAATTACGCAGCTACAACCGTTTTAATGTTGCTTGTTAGTGAGAGAACGCTAAGAGATTGTGACGTCAGGGTCTGCGAGCGTCATAGTAAATGGCAAACGTTTCATATAAAGGTATTTCTCCATTTGACTACATTATTAACACCGTTTTTCGATAATAACATTTAACACTCAATCAATATTTGGGATTATCTTACACAAATCGACCTAATCCCAATAAGCAAAGCTTGTAGGTAGAGTCAGCATCATATAGTTAAAGTAACACACCCTTATTCCTGTAGTAAGTAATAAAGTTGTTGCTTATATAGATAAATAAATACCTAAATACATTACTAACTGTACTGGCCGTTGGGGCGGAAAGGTCCTCGAGTGGCGACCAAGTACCGGAAGGTGCTGCGTGGGTAGCCCCTCCCCCAAGGTGGACCGATGACCTGGTAAAGGTCGCGGGAGTCCGCTGGATGCGGGTGGCGTAGGATCGGTCATCGTGGCACTCTTTGGGGGGATGGCTATGTCCAGCAGTGGACGTCTTTCGGCTAATATGATGATGATCATGATGATGATGATTGAACTAAGATGGTGTAGGTTTTTTCTGTAACTACGAATAGCGGTATTACACCACCCAGGCAGACCCACGAGATAAATTAAAGCCTATGACTATACTGAAGGCCCATTCTACATACTGGTGATTATTACATATTCGTAGTTCCGGAGATTACCCCCTACAAACGAACTTAGAAAGCTTTCCCTCTTTATAACATTAGTATAGATTAGCTCTTATATCCATAAAACTCAACAAACCTCTGTTAAACCAAATATATGTCCCTTTCTCACAAAAAGGATTAAGTGACAGATAAAGAAACGACACAGCATTTTAACTAAAGTCGGTTTCCTGAACGGTCTTGAATAAGACCATTACCTACTCTTTTGTATACTTGATACTCATCCTTCTAGCGTTATTCCCGGTAATGCCCCTAAAAGAGCCCGGGGTCCGCTTTGACACCCAATCCCACTCCTCCCTCACCCGGTCCCAAAACTAGACCTTATCGGGATTAGACCGGTTTCCTGACGATGTTTTCCTTCGCCGAAAAGCTAACGGTAAATATTCCGTACATAAGTTCCGAAAAACTCATTGGTACGAGCCGGGACTCGAACCCACGACCGCCGCTTGACAGCCGCATGCCTGAACCGCTAGGCTACGGTAGCTCCGCTACGGTATATTACGGTATATATTTGTATGCTTGATACTAAAAATAGTAATTGTTTGGAGAGCTATCGATAGAGATACAAACTATTTATAGAGTGTTTCACAGACCACTCAAGTTAAAACTTTTAAGTGTTTTAGTGGTGTGGGCGGCATCGCTTTCAGGCAGAACGATCGAATGTCGAGAGAGATTGTTTATCTTATTTCTAGTACAGTAGACTACAAATACATCGATACGGCCAAAGTTACAAAAATATGTATACACGAACTTAATGTTGAGGCAATACAGTCGTCATACAGATCTTTGTAACTTTGGCCGTATCGATAGCTTTGTAGTCGACTGTACAATGAAAATGGGCCCAAGAAACTGGAGGTTGCACGGATAAGTAACGTTTTCCATTAATTTTTCTATTACCTAATAGAAATAGTTATTTGTTATGCAAGGCTGCAAAGTTGTTGTTTGGCGCAAGTGCTTAGTATTTAAAGCCGAGCTAGCGAAGGATGGTAAAATTGAAAAGTACAATCCTGAGCATAGCGAGGCTTTCAAGGCAGGAGACGCCAAACAATTTTGCTGCCGAGCGAAACTCACAATTTTTCACCTCACCACCGCGAGGAAAATTGTAGGTAAGTAAATGTAATGGAAGTAATTTGGACCTTATACTCATTTTCAATAAAGGTTTGTTTACATCTCATCAAGATCTAGCATTTTATAATTATTAAATGTAACATAAATATTTTTGCATCTTTAAATAACCTTACCTACACTAAAAAAGTCAAAGTAAATATTGTTGGGTACTCACGGTTTAAACTAAGACTCAAATACGCTTATTTCACTTTTTCCGCTAACTTAGCAGGCATCAAAATTCACATATGTATATCTTCTGCACTAAAATCTATAAATAACCACAATTATTTTGGTTTTACTGTCTGTGGCTTAAGAACAAAACAAAATTAAATGTTTAAAGTTTTTTCTTAAATTAACTTTTCAAACGGTGCGTTCCAAATTTGGAAGAAGCGAAATTTTTAGAAAAATAAAACGACATTTTAAAATTATTTATTCGTATTTTATCCTTAGAAGTCAGTCTAAATGTTAATATTTCGTATGTACCTACTTAATTAAGAGAGAATAAGTATTATTAATTTTACTTGATCAAAATAATAACAATTTATTATTAGCATAACACCATCAGTTTCTGAACGCACCTCTCATTCTGTATAGACAAAAAGTTGGGTCTCGCGATCGACCGTCACGTTCCAAATTCAAAAACTCTTTCCACGCTAGCGGATAAAATGGACTTATGGGCAGATTTTGAACAATAAAGCAAGCCTTTTCGAGCCGGTGAGGTGAAAAATTATTTAAGCCTACCTAGTCTTAACGTAATTTTCCGCCAATGTTTATACTAGTAGCAATCGAGAAAGCCAAAACCGAAGAGCGTAGCATCTCGTTTTTTTTCCGCGGAAGACAGTGTTCGAAAGGATAATTATCTATTGATAATAACAAAAAATTGCGCTCGTGAAAGTGAACTGTATTCGAAGTATTCGAACGTGTATTTCCGCGCTTGCGTCTATCCGAACGCACGAAGTGTCAACGTCACGTGCCGCGCCGTGGGGAATCCCCTTACAAGAATAATTCAGTTCGGATTATGCCAAGTTGAGCGAACTCGAGTCTTATTGGTTCTTATACTGGTGATAATTATCAATTTCGAACCCTGAAGACATCAGCGTGTCTCTCACACGGTTTGTAGGTCAAAGTACCCTAACCGTACCTATTTAAAATAAAATCTTAGTCTGTTTAGAGTACCACTGCTGGGCCTTTGCCTAGTCCATCAGTCCCTACTGTGCTTCTTCTGCCGACTCACTGAGGAATGCGTCCCACCGTCTCCGCTCCGACCAGAGGCTGTAGACAAGGTTACAATCGACAAACGCTAACGCCAATAGAAACTAATAAAATGTATGGGGATGACAGATGCCGACGAAACACTTTTCGTTCACATCTGTCATTCCCATACATTTATTTGTTTTCTATTGGTGTTAGCGCTTGTGGATTGTAACCTTGTCTACGGCCCCTGGTCGGCCCCGTCTGCGCGGCCCGTTATGTGGCGCTCACTTGGTAACTATATCAGCCCTCCAGTCTGGATGCATGCGACAGACGCGGCCGGCCCGTTCCCACTTTTGATCAAGGGCTCCCCACGATACCCGTTAGGGGACCCCTGAGCATGGTTCTCCACTTACAGATAGACTGGAACTGCCCGGAGTCGTCCCGTAGCCCGAGGACGGGAGCGAAGCCACCGACCACCTGCGACCATCGCTGAGGAACGAAAGAAGATATGAGTATATAACTACAAAATGATGTAAAAGGTTTGGTTTTCCATTTAAAGGCTCCTCCACATAATCGACCGTCATTGCCCACGCAGAACGCAACTATTAGTTAAAGGGAGAAAGAAATACTTACAACGCATTACAACGCATAACTGCGTCCCTGCTCCGCGCCATGATGGCCCATTGTGTACAGCCTGCTCCACACAATGGACCATCATGGCCCATCATATAGGACACGGATAAGTGAATATATATAAAGCCACTAATAAGAAGTGCGGGTTTGTATAAGCGCATCGTTAATAATGGCATTTTAAGCGACAATGAGAATAAAGTCCCTTTTCCTTGAGAACGACGATGTACGGCATACTTCCAAAACCATATAACTGACTATAATCAGTAGTCAGTTATATGGTTTTGGAAGTATGTTTAAGACCGAGCCACACCGACTGCGTGTGCAGCCCGTCTGCGTAGACGTGCACGCAGACGCATCCGGTGTGTCATGTCGTATGAGGATTCATACATTACAACGCAGCGGTGTACGTGCTGCACACGCATTCGGTGTGGCTCGGCCTTTACCCACGATATTTACACAAGTACAAAGTTCCCTATGATCTAATAACTTTCGAATTCCCCTGGCTGACCAATTTGGATTGCTCAGTGCTCGCTAAATTTCGTAGATGGTGAACTTATTTAGCAAGTTTTAGTTTTCCGAAGTTAGTTAGCCGACCTTGTTCTTAAGCACCCCTTCGCATGCCGTCAAGTTGTTCTGCCGAGTTTTCAGTTAACACTGTGAACAACCGACGAATTGTATATTTTACGCCTTTTGTGAATAGATTTTACTTAGGAATCATGCTTGGCTTTGAGCCTTTTAGCCCTATTTGAACTACATTGCCTAACTCAATACCCATAGAGGGGCTACCACAACTTGCTGATGCCAAGTAGCAGCAACTCTTGTCTCACTCGCACTGTGCAAATTAGAACGGGAGGGTAGGTTTTCTCGTCTTGCATCGTGTCGCGGTGTCATTGTTTTACCACAACTCAAGCAATTCATAATTGATGTACTCTATCGCAATCTCTATCTCGGTTCTGTTTCACCTAATTCGACGTGGAACAGATAGTCAGCCTCAAAAGCATAATGTGATTATTTTAGAAATTTCAGACGTAGAATAACACGTTTAATATAATAACTAGTTTAGCCTACAACAATATTGGGGTACTAATGATTCGATCTCTTAACACGTTACGATCGCCGCTCGCCGAGTTAGCATAAAACCGCGAGTTAAACTACCCGTCTCTTTATAAAGAGTTTTAAATAGAAAGAGTCTATCTCGCCTAGCCTAGCCTCGCTGGTCAGCAGTGCTTGTACCTGCCCAACTAACAATCTTGGTGTCTAATCCTAGTAAAGGCAAGTATTAGTTGATGAACATTAAAATCTATAGTCCAAATGATCCTGAGATAAGTTGTCATGGAAACAACATTTTCTTCTCCATACACTTTGGAGATGGATTTAAATTGTGATCTCTAGAAACGCACAATAACATACTTTTTAGTCAATTTTTAGCCCTTGGCGGTCACCATCTCTCATATTTTTTTGTGCTAGGCTTCCAGGTCACATTGGCGGTATTGTGCACTAAAATACCAATACCAAAAAAAAAGTCATAATAACCAAGTAACAAACATAGACTAGGTAAGTACATCAAATACGTCTGACTGATAACCTTCTCGGCTATCGGCCATATTTTTTAAAACAGTTTTTATTTGCAATATACCTTATATTGCCAAATATCACCACGATAACAAAAACAAGGGTGTGGCACGATTGAAATATTTTAATCATTTTTATAGTCACATCTGGTTTCCAATCAAATTCAATATGTTCGATAAGGTTTGAGGCGGATATGCCCGAAGGCAACTGCATTCTACGGACAATGAGTTTTTATAAAACTGTCATTTGAATCGGAATCTTATGACTAGAAAATAAGAGTTTCTTTTTGAATGGCCAACTCAATTAATCTCAAGTATAAAGGCTTGTTTACATTAGATCAACTGTCGAACTCGTCGACAACCCCATTAGAGACAGAAGGTACAGAATAGGGGGACAGGGGTGTGAGCGACGTATGAGGGGACGCGAGTACTCTCTGGTGCAGCAGCGCGGCTATCACGGGACGGCCCGAGAGCTGTCGCAGCGACATAGACTCTCCGTCTTTTTTAAACGTTCTAATTAGAAAGAGACGAATAATCTACGACTCTGAGTGCGCCGATAATATGCTGTATGAGAAAACTCGTCCGCAACTTGTAGCGGCCGCTCTTATTGCTATGAAACAGCGAGTAAGTACTAAGCGAGAAATGGAGATATATCTACAATACTTACATATCCTTATTCCTAGCATGGATAGACATGTGAATTTAGAACAATAGCGTTACAAATATTACATTTAAACAGCCTTAGCTTACAACTTATTCAAAACTGCTATAATAATGACTCATGTATTTGCATATTAAACAAGCTATGAATATATGTTGCATTTAGTCGCATGTTGTTAATCGATACTGAACCTTTAAATAACATAATAAGGTTGATTTTTGTAGTAATTAGTGCTAATGATACGAGAATGTGAAAGTACGATACATTTTACGCAATAAATGTGCTTTATAAAATGAGTTATCTGCTATGAAATTTATAGGTTTCTATGTAAACATAATTGAATTATCCTTAACATTGGAATGTCAACTGACGTGTTGTATTATATTAATAATTCATTTATTATGTGTATTGTTCTTTCAGACTCACAATAAGGCGCCATGATGTGGGGTAAAACTTTCGTACAGTTCAGCTTCTCCGCTAATTAATTCCAAATGTTAAACTTGGGTTACAAAAAGTAAAGGCAAAGAGATGAGTTTAGGTTCTCGATGTCATGTTTCATATATAATTTGAGTATACATTTATTTATAGGCATAAAATCGCAGCAGAACCTACTTTTCTCAATACACACGTCGTATGCTCATGTTGACTATTCCTGGTATCCAACAATAACGAGGGTCGTTATAAGTTAAACATTCGTATCTGGGTAAGGACCAAATCCTTGCCCAGCTTAACTCACTCAATTAAATTTTCTATAAAAGTTTTCCGTTGTGACACGAACCATACAATTTTGTGTCACAACGGAACTTTTCCCACTTCTTCAGTTATTATGGCTAACTACGAATTTGGTCCTTACCCATCTGTGTATATCTGTCAGTGGCATCGCAGCCCAAACGGATGCGCCGATAACAGTTTTATTTATATCTTTCTAGTGTTTTCTGTCTGTCGAGATGGCTCTTGCCGCTTGTTGTACATTTTTAATTGATTCCTTGTAACAAGACAGTCAAGACATATCCAGAGGTTGTGTTTCATGCTAAAGCTAAGTGTGTGTATGAATACCATGCTTATGTACTGTCCATATGCATGTTATGTACTACATAAACTAATATACAATACAATGGCAAGTGCAAGTATGGCCAGAAATATGTATGGTTATTCGTATTCGTCACGTGACATTCAAATTTCCTTGTGCAGTGAATGATTCTACATTACCTGTCTTTAGCAATGACATCAGCAGTGCTAGATAAAACAGTCGTTCTATGATGATCACCAGAAAATTTGAAATTTTTATTGGATTCATGTCTATTACAGCTAAAGAATACAGCTGTCTACTACAGTTTAACTAGATATAGGTAATCAATTTAAAAAAGCGACGACAATCGTCTCTACTATTATATTATACTATGTAGATGAGTAAATTCAAAATCAAATATGTGACAATCTGTCATACTTTTAATTCCATTTCATAACACATTCATATTGGAATAAATCGCGGCAAAAACCTAGTCACGTATATTCCATTTGGCTTAGATAAATGTTTGATAATTAACACTTAAAATTTCCACCCAGTGCACACTAATTGTGTTACTAATCATGACGTAATTAATTAACGATCTTAAGTTCAAAACCCGCGTATACGTTCCATCGCATCACGTTAATCATTTCTCGACACTAAAAGATGATCCGTCGACCTCAGGAGCCCTGGTGACATTACTCACCACTAACAACACAATACCGCAATCAGGAGTACTGTTCGGCTGAGAGCCTACAGTAACAAGGAGATGATTCTGCGATGTTCACCGTCGTCTATTCTCAGTCATTAGACCGAGGATAGGGGCTGGGGGGCCTCGCTACACACACAATACAGGTCCCTGCCGCACTTCAAGAAGAGAGCAGGGCTTGCAACGGGTGTGAGGGGCCCCCTGTTGGGGTGCCTCAAAGACGGCACGCGAGCTCCCTCGATTTTTCTCGCACTATATATCTCTTTCTAAGATAAGAGAGAAGTAGGTATTTATTGGGCACGCTGCCCCACTTCGTGGTGCGCGTGCCCAATAAATATGAATGATAAATACAAATGATTGTTACTGTCTAAGTTGATACGATTGTCATGCGTTCATCTTCATTCGGTTCAACGGTCGTTTCTAAGTCTTGAGGAACGCAAACCCAATTACAGTGTGTACCTACGCTATCGACAAAACGCGAGCCGTTACTAAAATCGTGTGCACGTTTAAGCTTGGGTGCGCGAGCCCAATAAAATGAATGGTTGTTGGAATCTCGGAACTATTTAATATATACTCTCAAGTTCAAAAAACATACTATTCACACATTTAGTTTCAGGTTTGTTGCACGTGCCTATTGGTAATATGAAATTCGTAAAACAACCTCAAAAATTGCAGTTGGATGTCGTTTGTTATTCACACAATAAACGCTATTACCGACATGGTTTACTTTTACCTGATACTATTCGCTGTATAATATGCGGTCCGTCTAACTGTGGAAAAACTAATTTGATTGTTGGTCTACTGCTCCATGAACAAGGTTTACGCTTCCAAAATGTTTATATATATTCTAAAACCTTGTTTCAACCTATGTATCAATATTTAGAGCAAGTTTTAAATCTGGTTCCTTCAGTGTCATTTCAAAAATATAGTGAAAATGATGAAGTAATAAGTCCTCATACGGCTGATATAAATTCAATCATGATATTTGATGATGTTGCATGTGAAAATCAAAATAATATTCGTGATTATTTTGCAATGGGACGACATAAAAACATAGATAGGTTCTATCTGAACCAAACGTATAGTAAAATACCCAATCAATTGATAAGAGACAATGCTAATTTAATCGTTCTTTTTAAACAAGATGATGTTAATTTACGACATGTTTATGATGAACATGTAGGAAGTGATATGTCATGGACCCAGTTTCGCGAAATGTGCAGTCAAGTATGGAACAAACCTTTTAATTACTTAGTTATAAATAAAGATTGTAATAGAAATTCAGGATGTTATAGAAAAGGTTTTGATACATTTATCATGGTAGAATAACTGTATACTTAAATAATAGTGTTAACATGTAGAACTTATTCCTTGATATGCAATCATCGAGACCGGACATGAAAAATAAAATGAACGAGGAGAAAATATTTAAAGAAAAAGTATTCCGATCTGCTGAAGCAGTAAGAAAAAAAGTCAAGGTTCTACGTGATATTAAATCTAGCAATAATATGATGTTGGAAACAATGTTAAAACCAGTCACAGATCCCCTTAATGAAATGGTAAAAAAAGATGATAACAACCTAAGTATTAGTGACACTGATCTTGATAACAATGGATTTAAATCTAATAAGTTAGTAAAAACATTAAAATACAGTCCTACTGAAGATGGAAAGAAAGAAAGTTTAGCTAATAAAACACTATTGAAATCATCGGAATCTGATTTAGATAATAGCGAATATGATTCTATATCAAATGAAAGTAATAACCAAAATTATTCTGATTCAATAAACAATGCTTCATTCAATACGTTAGATTTGTATGCTTCTCCTCACGAAGATTCTACCTACCAAAAACAATATTTACACATGAACATTCCTTTTGGTGTACGAATGGATCGTGGTAAGCTAATGCTAGGATATTATCCGATTTCTGCGAATGATAAAGAACTCAAGATAGGAGGAGAAAGTTATTATTTAACGCAAGGGTTAAACGATTTATTGTTTGAAAAAATACCTGACTTGCAAATAGTAACCGAAAACGATAAGCAATTGTATAAAACATTATTACTAAAAACAAATGCACATAGACGTGACTTTGATCCAAATAAGCCTATAAAAAGCAACAAGGGTATGAAATATTTACACATCATAAAGCCACTTTTCAAATTAACTAAACAACGTTCATTTAGCGAAGAAGTGCATGTAACCGGCGATGGTCTACCGGCAATGAAAAAAGTTAAAAGAGACATTTCTTATGTATATTGGGATGACCCAAATGAATTAGTAGAAAGGTTGAAACTACTTATAGCATCACGTGATGCTGGCAATACAGGATTAGATAACGAAATCATATCTATTATTGAAGAACTACGCGAAGCAGGCTTAGTAAATGATATATAAAAGTAAAATAAAGCTATTTTTTCTCAGTTGTAGTTTGACTCACAAGTCATAACAATACAAAATGAATATCGACAAATTCGGTCACCATGTTCATAAGCGTTTACGTGCTAACGAGGTTTCTGATCTCAACTACAAGGCTTTGCTTCGAACAAACGGCGCATGTTTTGAAGGAAGTTTACAATTAAAGGGAGTTGCAGAACCTTTGTCACCCGATGATGCAGTAAATAAGCAGTATGTTGATAAATATATTCAAAACATGTACGACAAAACGTATATAGATTCTTTGTTTAATACTATAAATAATCAAATTCATCAACTTTCGTCTCAGTTAAAAATAAACTATTATACAAATAAGGAGATAGATGATATCTTAAAGAATATAAAAAATGGAAAAGCAACAAATAGTGAACGAGATCCATCGATCAGCAAGAAAAAACTTTAAGCGAAGATCGGTTGTACTAAAAGGAATTGACGATTTATTGCAAGCTGATTTGATCGATTTACAGAAAGTTCATACGATTAACAAAGGAAATAAATATATATTAACTGTTATTGATACATTTTCGAAGTATGCGTGGTGTATACCTATTAAGTCTAAAATTAAAACGGCAGTAAAAAATGCATTCGAACTAATTATGAAAACAACTAAACGCAGACCTAGAAACTTACAGACGGACTTAGGAAAAGAATTTTATAATAATGAATTTGATGCCTATTTAAAATTCCTGAAAATACATCATTATTCAACATATTCAATTAAAAAGGCATCTATTGTTGAAAGACTGATAAAAACACTTAAGATCAAACTCTATAAATATGTTAGTTTTATTGGGAACTATAAATGGGTTGGTAAACCGTTAGACGATATAGTGAAAGCATATAATCACACTGTACATCGTACAACAAAATTTAAACCTATTGTTGTCGATTCAAATAATGAAAAAGAGGTAAAAAAGAACATTATAAACTCACAATCCAATGTGTATAAAAGTAAGTTGAATAAATTTAATATTGGTGACCGTGTGCGTATAAGCAAATATAAAAGTACCTTCTCTAAGGGTTACACACCTAATTGGTCTACAGAACTTTTTACAATTAAACATGTGAATCACACTCAACCTGTAACATATCATATTGAAGATCAACGGAAAAACATAATACTGGGTACCTTTTATGAAGAAGAACTTCAAAAAACTAAGTATCCAGATATTTATTTAATAGAAAAGGTGATTAAAAAAAAGGGTAGTAAGCTGTTTGTCAAGTGGTTAGGGTTAAGTGATAGTGAAAATAGTTGGATTGATATAAAAGCCATTGTTTAATGTATTTAATAAATTGACTTTCTTTAAACGAAATTTGTCATTATCATACCTGATATGAAAGGGAGAGGACTATTAAATAGTCTCATTAATAATTTACCATTTGAATTACACTTGCCTGGGTATAATTATTGCGGACCAGGTACAAAATTGCATAAAAGGTTACAAAGAGGTGACAAAGGAATCAATGCGCTAGATGACGCGTGTATGAAACACGACATAGCTTATGATAAATATCCTGATTTAGCTGATAGACATCGCGCAGATTTAGAACTTTACAAAATGGCAAAACGAAGAACTAAGTCGAAAGATGTAGGAATAGGAGAAAAAATAGGCTCTTGGTTAGTGAGCAAAGTTATGAAATCGAAACTAAAGGCTGGCGCAGGTATGAAATCATTCAAAAGCTTTGTGTCCAAGATACGCAATGAGTTGAAAAAGAACCCAAAAATAAAAGGTCATAATATCATGGATCGTGCGATTGTTGTCGCCAAAAAAGTTTTTGCTAAGAACTCTAAGATACAGCTACCTCGTTTAATACCGATTCCAAAAACGGGAGGTCTGTTACCTTTGATACCTATTTTTGCTGGACTTTCTGCGTTACGATCATTAGCGGGAGGAGCTGCTGGAATCGCTAAAGCTGTAGGTGATTACAAAGCTGCAAAAAAGAACTTAGCTGAATCAGAACGACATAATAAAATGATGGAATCTATTGCATTAGGAAAAGGATTACATATTAAACCATATAAAAATGGTAGAGGTTTGTGTATAAAAACTTCAAAAAACTAAGTGATAGGTTACCCAGACGTGCTCTTTCAAATATTGACATCTTAAAACACTCTACAGAGATTCCACATTTTCGCGGAGTTTATATGAGAGACAATTTACCAAAGCGTGCTAAAAGAGTAGAATGTGGAATTGTTAACTTGGACAGTTCTAAAAACAATGGAACTCACTGGGTAGCCTATGTCAAAGACAACAGTTATTGTGAATATTTTAATAGTTATGGTGACCTTCCACCTCCGTTAGAGCTAAAGAAGTATTTAAATAACAACGATATTTACTATAATTATAACACGTATCAAAAGTTTAACACAGTCAATTGTGGACATTTATGTCTTAAATACTTAAAACAATATTGGTGTAAGCGTTTAAATACCTACGATCAATAAACAAATTATCATTCTCACGACGTCGTTCACTTTGTCTATAACTGGATCATCTTCCACTCTGATAACAAACCATTCGCCAGCTCTTCAACTGGATGGAGAATATGAGTGTGGTCTGTTGTATATATCAACATTTAATTCAATACCTAACATAGACTACAGGAACAATAAATTCTATTACGGAAAAAACAAAACAATTGAAATTCCCGAAGGATCATATGAGCTTCAAGATATTGGTGATTACCTTAAGGAACACCTACAAGAGTGCTCGTTTTCACTAACATGTAATAATAATACCTTAAAAACATCTATTTTATGTTCGCAAAATATTTATTTCGATAAAGAGAGATCTATTGGTAGCTTACTCGGTTTTGGATCCGAAGCTATTCAAGCTAATATATTAACAGAATCTCCTTATCCTGTTTCCATTCTGTCTACAACCATAGTCCGCATTGAATGTGACATAGTGAGCGGTTCATTTGTTAATGGAAAACCTAGTCATATAATTCACGAGTTTGTACCTAACGTACCACCAGGTTATCGACTTATAGAAACACCGAAAAACGTAATTTATTTTCCTGTTACTCAAAACAGTTTAAGTTCAATTACAGTAAAAATATTAGACGTTAACAATAATTTGGTTAATTTACGTGGTGAAGAGATTCAGATATATTTACACCTTAGAAAAAAATGATAGACTTCAATAAAACTTCACTCCCAATGAAAATCAGTGCTAGTTCTCATCAAGCAATCAAGAAAAGAAGACCTAAAGTGCAACTCACAAAACAAAACAAACAATTCTTGCAAAGCATAGGTCTAATAAAATGAGTATATTAAATTTAACAGAATCTTTCACCTCTGACAACTCAATAGAGAGCTTTGAATATCATTCGTATAAGCCATACGTTACAAGTTTTAACTTCAATGATGAAATACGCATACCTATTAATCAGCAAGATCTTTACGTACTACCATCAGCAAGTACTTTATACATAGAAGGTACAATAACTGCATTCAATAGAGAAACGAAACAAGAGGTGAAGTCTGTTCTTTTTACGAATAATCCAATACTCCACCTATTTCAAGACATTCGATACGAGCTCAATGGAATCGAAATCGATAAAATTAAAAATGTAGGGGTTACAACTACTATGAAATCTCTTGTATCCATGAATGAACTTGAAGCATCGATGTCTAAGTTATGGGGTTGGGATATCACCGGTACAAAAATTTCACATGGATCATTTTCTGTGTCTATACCTTTAAACAAAATTCTTGGGTTTGCTGAGGATTACAACAAAATAATTATTAATTGCAAGCATGAACTTATTCTTTTAAGATCTAATACTAACTTAAATAGCGTTAAATTAAATACGAATGAATATATAGACAATATAACTATCTCAAAAATAGTATGGCGTATGCCACATATTAAGGTGTCTGATCGAGAAAGATTGAGCTTACTGAAATGTTTGGAAAGAGATCGTGCAATTCAAATAGCATTTAGGAACTGGGATTTGTATGAATATCCTCTCTTACCTGAAACGTCTAAGCATTCTTGGGCTATCAAAACTTCATCTCAAATTGAGAAACCGCGTTACATTATAATCGGATTGAAAACGGCACGAAAAAATGTTGCTGATAAAGATATAACACACTTCGATCACTGTAACTTGAGAGATGTCAAGGTTTTTTTAAACTCAAGCTACTTTCCTTATGAAAGTTTTGATGTCAGTTTTTCTAGCGAAAAGTTTCCTATATTATATGAGCAGTATGCAAAATTTCAACAGTCTTATTATAACCGTGCTCAGGCACCTTTGCTAAGCCCGCAAGATTTTAAAAATATTGCTCCTTTATTTGTTATTGACTGTTCACGTCAAAACGAAACCTTAAAAACCGGTTCGGTTGATGTGCGAGTTGAATTCGAGTGTGAATCAACTATACCCCCGCAGACGTCAGCTTATTGCTTGATTTTGAATGATAGTATTGTAGAATACAAGCCTTTAAGTAATATTACGACAAAGATATCATAAATAATCATAATGCAGGACTACATATTCGTTGATCTTCAGGGTTTTAAATGGAGTAATAATGAATTCATAATAAAGGAATTTGCGCTCGCCACAAATGAATATACACAAGTTTTTTTGGTAAAGCCGCCATACCCGTTTTCTAGTCTATCTTCAATCGAAAAAAGACAGGTTACGTGGTTGGAAAAAAATTGTGGCATTTTGTGGCGTGAGGGTTATATTGACCACCGCGAATTTAAAAGAATCATTGTAGATTACTTAAAAGACAAAAAGATTTTCGTAAAGGGTGCAGAAAAAGTACTATGGGTTAAGCATTTGTTTCCTGGTTGTACCGTTTTAGATTTAGATGAAAAACAACAACATAGTTTTAGAAATTTGTATGAAAAATATTGTATTAAAAGTGAAGCCTATAATTGTGTGCACCACAAAAAATATTGTGCCTTAAAAAATGTGATATGTATTAAGAAATGGTATTTAGATAATAATTTATGTTTTTTTGTAAATTAATAAAATGTGTACTAATCAAACAGTTGTTTTACTTTATATCATCCATATGTTGCGGTACCATCCACGAAGTCACACCCCTCCATACAACTATTAGCACCTAATATTGATAATTTGATAGTATTGAACTTTGCTATGGAGGGTGCGATTTCGTGCATGACACTGTCTGTGTGTAAACTAAGGAATGAAACCATAAAATATTAAAAACAAATTTATTTAAACTCCACATTAAAATAATAAAAAAATTAATAACCAACACTATATCCACACAGTTTTTTTGAAATTTTATTGATTACACTCTCTGTACTGTCGATAATTTCATCGAATCCGTCGTCTGCTATGTATTGTGCGCTTAAGATCACGTCTTCGCTTTCCGACACTTCTTTATACTCGTTGTCCTGCAAGTTAATTATCTGGATTTTGATTAACCTGTAGCCCTTTCCTGGCTTTTTATTAATAACAAACGACGGAAGCTGTCCTGGAACACTTCGTTTTTGCACTTTGTTCTGGATTTTGGTTTGTTTCTTTTTAGTTTTTTGTTTTTGACTCGCATTCACTATTTTATTTACAAGGTCGATGTTGACATCATCATCACCGTCATCATCAGGAAATGGGTTCTGAGCGAACACCTGCGACAAATATAGAGGCGTGTCTTCTACGTGTTCCATTTTGCTGTAACAAAATTAAAGAAAACATTATTTAATCTGTTCACTGTATACTAAAATATCTCACAAAAATACATTCCATATAGTTAACGTTTAAATCCTAGAAAAATAACTAAAACTTACCAGCAGATATCAGATGAAAAACTGTGAATTGTTAAGATTATTCACTGTAGGGTAATACTCGTATCGTGTACAAATACGTACTTATAAATGAATTAACTAATTCATGGTAAGGTTGATTATATACTCAAATAAACCGCGATGTCCTCAAATATAAAACAATGTATTTGCTCGATTTATTATAAATGAAACTATACCCTAACGGAAGTGCATAGGTATTGTTTTATTATAATTGCTTCGCATAAATTTATTTTTGGCAAGCGCATCAAACTACAATGCAATATGCAGTGCGAAGAACTGTGGCACGAGGCAAATACCTATGTTTTACTCTTGGGATCATGTTACTACTAGATCCGCTTATTTGTTATGCAATTAAAAGTTACAGGTTGTAACTTGTTTTCACGGAATATCGGTAGTTGAAACGTACAGTCAAGTCTAATAATATAAATATGCATCGGAACTAGTTAGAAAATAAAAATAAATGTACATAGCTAAGTACTATATTATTTAGACTTAGCGGTACTAGTCAATAGGGTTTGGTTATTAATTGAAAGAAAAAACGAAATTCGAGGTTCATGTTTATTTCCATAAATTACATAGCGTCAATTAAAGACAATGTTACGTTTATTAACAAACCAATAATATGTACAAACATTTCAAATCAGATAAGCATGAAATTATTGCCTGAGCATATAGTGTTTAAAGGAATACAGTTAATAAAAAGCATCTTAAGTTAATTATACAAAAAATACAGTATGTTCTAGTAATCGTACTAACCAAGAACTATATAGGTTTTAAATATTAAGTATCGTTGTGTGCCCCCATGCTCGGGTAGATATTTTATCAGCAGAAATGAATCGTTTGTCGTCATTAGAAGATATCGCAATTTTGTTAACACTTTGTGTAAATATTTCGTGTTTAATTGATCTAAATAAAATATTTTTCTTTTTAATAACGTCGGCATGAAACAATGATTGCTCATAATCTGACATACCTAATTCATGTATAACCGCCCTTTTCACACCTTTAGCTTTTTTAATGACATCGTCGTTAGTTTTGATACAGTAAAGTTTAGATCGAAGACCTACAAATTCAATTATGTATTTCTCACCCATTTCATCCTTGAAAAGTCCCGGTACTTTTTTGTTCTGAATAGGTAAGCGATGTTCATTGTCTGAGCTATAATTGCTTGTGTCAAAATAAGGTAAAAGATAAGTTTTTAAATCTCTGTAATAGTTCTTGGTTTGTATATTATAGATAAAACTATCTGTATCCATATAGCACATCTGTATTCGATTTCCATACATGGGTTTGAATACTGAGTAATGGAAGTCATACATATGACTTTTAGACAATTCTAGAACCGTAAAACCGATATATATTGGTTTATCTAAAATAATACGATCAAGGTTCATCTGAACTGCCACCAAATTTTCACTAAAAACCGAAGCACTGTGGAAATGTGGACTTGCGATTAATTTCTCAGCCTCGGTTTTCTTTTTAGTTAAATTCGTACTATCATTCCAGTGGTTAACCATTTGAACGTTTATTTTTTTTAAATTGTTTTCTAACGTTTTTCCAAATAAAGAGTTAATCATAACTTTAAATAAGTCTTGCTCGAAAGTTGAGGTAGCTTTCTGGCGCAACTTTGTATTAAGGTCGATGTATTGCTTTAAATAAGAATCTTGTAAAAACGTGATGACTCTATGTATTTTTTTCAGTTTTAATCCATGTTTAAGACAGGTTTTTAGATAAACATAATGAATTACATAAAAGTATTTGTCATGCAAATTAGGTACAAGTTTACTATCTTTACCTCCTGGAGGTATACACTTTTCAGGACAAAAAGGTAGGTCGTTATGTTCAATGTGAAGGTCTTTCGGGTATATCAAATCGACTTCTAATATAAAACCGTACTTAGCATTGTTATCGACTTGTGTAATATCTAATACATCTATTTCATGTTGATCTAAAAACCTGAAGTTTGATAACGGCAAGGACTGATACATACTATACCCATATAAATTGTTACAGTCTATGTAAATAACGTACGAGTCGGGTAGCGATGGGTCGTAATCTGGCACATACTTGTTATTAGCTTTTGCATGTCTGTGAGAACACAAGCAGATGCCGTCCCGAATTCCGTTCTGAATCATTGATAACATATTAAAATCAGTAATTAGCTCCAATTTAACCCCAGTTTTAAGCAACATTGCGTCAAATGATAAACTCGGTCCCGTCAGGTAAAAAGCCGGATCTAAGTTGTAATTTATTTTACAAGTCTCTCTAAATTTTTCGAAGATATCTGTCAATAGGAGGACATCCGTTTTGAGATACAAATCTGTAGATTCTCCTAAATTATCGATATTAAACTCTTTCCATACTAAACATGCATGCTCATAGTCATCTTTCGAAATATTTTCATTTGAGAGAGAACTGTAAAAACATTCTTTAGGAGGAAGGCATTGATCTTTATAACGCTCCCAATTACTCATGTATTCATAAGGATAAACACCTTTACGCGTTAGTAATTGAAATTTAGTACAATTCGGAAAAAAACGTTTTAAATGCTCAAAATCTTCCTTTTTCATGGTTTTTGTTAATTTTTCTAAACTAGTACCCAAAAATCTAAAAGAGTCTACAAAACGAGTCGAAAAAATTCACCTTCAATTGGAATAAACTTCGTAAAGGAAACGTAATTTTCCTTAGTTTTCGCAATTAATTTCATTGTACCGTTCGCCTCACCTAACTTTTTTATAAACAAATGTGCGTCGTATCCTGATAAGTTGTGAAAATAAATGGGTACAAAAGATGGGCGTTTAAATCGTAAATTGCAATAATTGTGAGCTGCACCTCTGTAACAACCAGAAATGTGACAGTGGTCTCTGACACGGTCAGAAAATAAGAAGTTATTACATATATGACATCGCGTAGCGCTAGTGAAACTTATATCATCGTTAATATCAAATTTGATTGGCGTATTCATATTCAAAACTTTTTTTATTTCTGTTACATCTTTATAAATCGAATCTACAAACTTGTCTACACAATCAATACCACGGTATGAAACGTAGCGATTATATGCTGAATCAACTGAACATACAATATAGTACGCAAACGCAGCAGGCGTGTGATGTTGCAAAATATCTGTGTTGACAGTGTTATGAGTAGTACAGTCAGCGTCACAATCACATTCACCCGATCTCTGTAATAGTGATTCAAAATCAGCATATATTACAAATGGCATGTTTTGCTTGCGCTCGTAATTTTTAAATTTAATAACCGTACCGTTGTCAGGCAGCTGAGTGACTATTCCAGAGCACAAGTGATTATCTAGTTGTTCTTCTTTCGAGAAAAATACTAAACACGTTTCACAAAAGTATAATTTTGCATGGTGGGCAGTAACTTGACTCCTTACTAGTCGACACAAGTCCTTGATCAAACAAAAATGAGAACTGTTTGTGTTTTCTAATAACAACAGGTGAATAGTTTTTCTTTTTACCTGAGTGTTATTTTCTGATTTATAAAGCGGACCTACTATTTTATTATTTTTCAACCCAAAGACGGTAAATTGTAGTGTTGGATTGTTTTTTTCAAATATTCTAATTTCATCAAACGTAACCGGGAAAGACAAGCCTTCAGTGTTTAGTACGTCTTTAAAATCAGGATACGAAGATACCCTTTCAGGATGTTTTTTAGCAGGGAATAAAGCCGCAGTTACGCACCATGCAAAACAACATTGATCTTTGTTCTCGATATTAATGCACGCTTTTTTACTTCGTATAACTTTCGGCAGTTTGATAAAGCTTGATCCACGCAAAGGTTGATATTTATTTATATTAATTTCCAAGGGTGAATTATTTAAAAAAGTCCAGCCGCTATCACGCTCTTCAAAATCTTCGACTTTTTTTTAAAACAATTTATAACTTCTGTGTAATACCGATCAAAATCAAAACTTTGGTACAAAATCTTATTTTTTGTACCAAAAGATTTCATAGATGACGAAGTTGAATTAGATCTTTATCTAGAAATCGAAATGAGATGAAACTATAGTCACTGGAAAAGGTAACTTTCATGTATTCATTCACAAGGTTGATTGTATTGCTAACTTCCACAAATAACTTTTTCCATACGCGCTAAACCGTAATAATTATGTAAAAAGCTAGAACACTTATTTTTTAAAAATGAACGATTGTGTGATTTCTATATTTATTCAGCTGATAAAAGCAGTGGTATGAGTAGGTAGTATCTTTAGTTTAGAATTTTCGCATACAGGCATATCCATATCAATTATATCGTTAGGTGAAGTGCATTGACTAACGTATTCAATTTATGCATAATCGACAAATGGTACATGTAGAGTATGATAGGTACCAGAGGTTTTCTACTGAAAAAAATTAATACACTGAGAAAAATGTCACTTTGGGGTAATCTTAAAATATCGTGATGTCCGTCTAAATTAGGTGCGTTGTCCTAAAATAAGGAGATATCATGTCAATATTACGCTATAATTGAAATGTTTTAGGACGTAATAGAATTGTTTTGGTAGATAATAAAATATTACGATACTCATCATAGTAAAAATTGGTCACAGTAAATAATATTATCTTCATCAAATATTAACGTTATGTAATAGAAAATGACCCACCATCCTATAAATTTGTATGATATTTATAAATAAGAGTATAACTGTAAAAAGTAATGACAGTGTCACCGTATTTTTACAGATTTCATAGTATATATGAAGAAGTATCTCTGAAAATACGTTGAAGTCCCATTAATATAGTATGATAAAATTATGTATGTTTTTAGATGACGCATTATTTTTTAATATTACAATTATATTGTTTTATGTGAATCCTACTAAAATACGAATACAGAATCTTCTTATTTTTAGAGTAAGCATCAAAGTTTATTATTACAATCATCTTATTTTAAGTGAATCCTACTAAAATACGATGACAGAAACTCATTTACGAGTACGATCCTAGTAATCTGTGGTAGTATCCAATTTTGTATGATTCCTACAAAAATACAATGACAGCACCTTAAAAATTATTATCATCGTAAAAACTGGTCACACTAATATCAGATGACCGAGTGAGTTGGGTTTTAGTTGGTCTTGGTCAGTCACATCAGTCAGTAGTGTGTGTGTCGGGTGGTCGGTTAAAGCACGCGTCTCATTTTGTGAGTTTTGTTGGTGAATGGTGAAGCCACGTGATTAATCCGTATTACAAGTGTCGCAACGGTTTACTAATAGTTGATCATGGATCAAGCTACGCGTGATTTGCTTACAAAATGGAATTTGACCCACTACATAGAACGTTTTGAAGGTAAGTAAGTTGATGTACCTAGTCTAGGTTATGGCACATAGTTTCGTTTTAGTTTGGCAAAAATGTTTTCGTATGTATGAGTATGTCGGATGTCTGTAATTTTGTGAGCATGAGCATGCTTGTGAGCACAAAGGTTCAATAATTATGTAGCAGTACCTCACACATTTTTCTAAAGTATATGGTAGGAGTATTACCTACGTCATTTAATACAGTAAAGCCGCATCCGCTGCGCCATGATTTTGTGGTTTTTAAACGTCAAACATGTTTTGCCAATCAAAACAATACCCTATTTGTTTGCCGAAACTGACGGAAAACATGTTAGATGTTTAAAAAACATGGAAAACTTTGGTGCAGCGGAGCCGGCTTTAAGAAAGCAAGCTAAAATGGCGTCCTGTGCTTGCAGTGACAGCTAGGCCAAGACGACCCCCTCCCCAACCCGCACTGAGCCTGTGTGGTGGCGTATGGCAATCTTACTCGCATTTTACTACACGTGCTAAATTTACTTACCACAAGCGAAATGAAATAAATAAGATTTTAAATAAAACCTTTTTGTTCAAGTCGTAAACATTTTTTTTTTCAGCCGAGAGGATAGACATTGCAACAATGCAATTCCTAAGAAAAGACGACATTATTAGTATGTTTCCTCAAATAGGGGACAGGCTTAGGTTTGAAGCATCTCTGGCCATGTTAAAAAAAGACCAACCGCCTACAGATATGGTTTGTTTTCATGCTAAATTTTAATATACTTAACTAATAACAGGCAAACATATGTTTGGAGGAGGGGGATTATATAGCTAAAAGTCGCAGGTGGATGTAAACAACAATGCATTTTTTGTTCCAGTTATTATTTTTGATTTTATTTGTATTTTGTATAGACCTAACCTAAATAAATTAACTATTAAGTAATTAAATTCATTTCAACAGGATAACACATTCAATTCTTCACTCTTTGGAGACGTCCTGGGCGTCGAATATCAATCGAGGAGTCTTCCCTTTACCTTGGATCCCCTGACACCGTCAGGGTCTGGCGAGCCGCAAATCAACAATCTTGATTGTGGCGAAGCAGCAGCTTTTACAAACATAAGTTATTTGGTAAGTGATGCAAATTTAGAAAAGTTTAGGTAGGTAGGTAGCTGCACAGCTGACTGTACTAGTAATATACATACATTTTAGGTTTAATAGGTGTACTACACTTATAACAATTAACACTTTCCTTGAAGTTATCCCCGGCCGGGGCAAACAACTTGTTTGTTCTGTCTGGGTGTTTTACATCTATCTACGTATAGACCAGTCTCTGATCTAGTGACCTTGTGTGATAGTTTACAATTATCGGTAGGAGTTGTTAATAGTGTCCAGCAAGAAACTAATTTTTAGGGTTCCATACCCAAAAGGTTAAGACAGGGCCCTATATTTACTAAGCCTCCGTTGTCTGTCTCTATGTACCTACCTATAAAGGGCTGTGTATCTCTTGAACCATAATAGGTAGCCGGCTGAAATTTTCACAGAATTACATATGCGTTATTCAGGGTTGGCCGGATAGTAAAAGTTGTTCATAATGTTGAGTACATACAGTATAGCATACATACCTTTCAGTATTATCATACCTTTTTGTTGCATACGTACCTATTGAGATTTGAGATGGTAATTCAAAACAAAGTTATATACCAACTTTTTGAATTACCATCTCAAATGAAAAACGTTGTTTGTTTTAGGGGGGTGACACAGCACTGGTTTTACCACTGGACTCGTCAGTGGGTGAAGTTGTTACTGAAGTGTCCACTGTGAACAATTTAGTAAGTTATTGCTTATTAGACTACTGACCAATGAATGTGAAGAGAGAGACTAATGAATGCCGAGGAAGCGAGGGATGTATGCCAGGATCGTAGCAAGTGGAGGTCCTTGGGCTCTGCCTACCCCTCTTCTGGGAAAAAGGCGTTAGTTTATGTATGTTTGTATGTGTACTTAGACTACTTATTTGTTGAGAAGGTTGACATTGAATATTCTTTACCCCTAACATAAACAGATGGGTGTTTAACATAAGTCCTTTAAATGTGACTTGATGTTTTTAGCTATGATTCATAAAATCCTGTTTAGCAGTTTAAAGATTAACAATCTAGTTGATGATAAAATTTTGTTCCGGGGTTAAAAGATCTTTGTTTTACCTTTTAAATATTAAGTTGGTATCTTCATCATCATCATCATCATCACTTGGTTCGTAATACTACAATTACTATTTATATTTCAGGTGAGTACCATACTGAATTCGTCAGCAGAGGGAAGACAAATAATAGAAATTGGACAAAAAACGGGCGCCGTACCCTCAGACGTGCGTGGGCGTTTATGCAAGTTGCTCATGGAGAAGCTTATAACTGCTGAAAATCCTGTGCTTCAGACTGATTCCCAGCTGCTTACACTGTCCTACGACATCGGCAGATTATTTAAAAAGGAGTCACCACCCCTATATTACGCGCCGTATCTGCCAGCTGACGCTTACCAGGCTAAGCGCAACATCTCTGGCTGGTTGGTCACCGCCAGAAGGGCTCGACGGCAGTATTTAGTTTCTTTGGGCCTTATAGAAAAGGCTAAGTCGAGATCCCGCTCCAAGTCCACTCCAAGGAAAGACAGCCTTTCACACGCTGGTATTGACCTGACCGGACTTAAAGAAGGTAACTCTCTTTCTAGACTTTTCTGTTTTCAGATTGTGTTTAATTATCTAGGGCGGAATTAAGAAAAAAAAGTGAATTAGCTCAAATTCTCGTTTCAATTTAAAAAATTCTGAATCTAAGAATCATATTTATTGTAGAAATTATTAATTTCTCTTTTATTTTTCTGTGCAGGGGAAGCGGAGGTCGTAGAATCTGCGTTGGAGCAGCTGTCGCATCCTTCACCTGGTCCGTGGCAGGAGGTCAGCACCCTCTGGCGGGAGACAGTTCGAGCCCGCCTCCGGTACTTGTACTACGAGGAAGGGACATTACAGGAGTACTTTAATAAGTATCCTATCCTGAAGTCAACTGACGGGTGGCGGCTTCTGACGTCTGACTACGAAGCACTTTTCCCTGATAAATCCGGGGGCCTCGACGCCTTGGACGCTTCATCCGAAACAATACTAAAAGTTGCTCGGCAGAAGCTCAACGCCACCAAAGACAAGTTTCTTCGCCAAAAGATAGCTGACACATTGGCTATTTGTGACGGTAAGGAAATTATTCTGGTCTGTCCCCGTTTGATAAAAAATAGATCAATCAAGCAAAAAAAAATGCATATTTAACATGTCATGACTTATACTCACGGCTATATTTCCATAAAGGGATCACATAAGCGATCCTACAGCCACTTTCGGTAATTTTAGAGGCGTCTGTATAAAGGAACAGTTAGTGACACGTTGCTAGCTTATCGTCTAACCGAACCAGCCCTCTCTGTTTCCCTTAGTCGCCTTTTACAACATGCACAGGAGGAGATGCAGCTGGATCCTTTTTTTACGTCCCGGAACAGCACGGGACATTCAACATACACTCAGCGGCATATTTAGCAGAACACAAAAAAGTATATCTACTTTTTTTTTTCTAAGTATTAGGTCAAGCATTAAGTATGCGTTATGCTAACTTTTTTATGTTCAGCTAAATATGCCGCTGAGTATATTATCTAATAATTATCTAATTTATCCTGTTTTGATACTTTTCTCTATTTACTCTTAGTTATTGATGATGTGTTGTGTAAAATATAGTATTATTATTATCTTTCCAGATGAAAAACCGGAGACAAAATTAATAGCAGCAGTGTTGCTCATCGGTTGTCTATTCAATATACCTCCAGCCCGTCGGTCTAAAAAAGACTGGCAAGCGTCACGAGCCGAGATATTGGACGGATTTGTGACCATTGTGGATGCTGAAGCGGACGTGCAAGTGACAATTGAGGAGCGTCGCCATAAGCTTCAGCAGATCGGTATCACCCTGCAACCATTTATTATCTGGTGCCGTGAGTCAGGTGTCTCCTTCATAGTTTGTGATAATACGTTTTACAAGTTCACAACATTGACTGAAGCAGTTGATGTGACTTTTAAAATATTTCATGCTACTGCGGCTAAATATTCTACAGAAAGCTATAACATTTGGATTATTATCCAAATTGGCTTTTACAAAATCAAAACACCGTACGATCGTTTGTCACAATCTGTGAAGGAGACATTAGTCACTCTTGGTGTCACAATTTAACTAAGTAAGTTAAGATGAAGTGTTACAATTGTAAAAATAATTTCTCCACATTTTCTTCCCTTATTACTCACATAAGAAAAGAATGTAAAAAAATTAATATTACTGGCGTTTTTAAATGTGGTGAAGACGCATGCTATCGGCATTTCACTGACGTTAGGCAATTCAGAAAACATGTTAATTTAAATCATTTGTGTAAAATACATACTCCTTATTTGCCATCCACCTCAAGCGAGGCTTGCGTAGTTCCTGAGTATACAACATCGACTAACGACATAGCAACAGAGCGCATACATATTGATGCTGATGGTGATCCTGAAGTCCTTGAAAATGCCGATAGTATGATTCATAAAGAAGTTCTGAAATTTATGTCAACGCTTTATTCAAATTCCTCTGTATCTCGATCAGCTGTACAAGCTGTAGTTAATAATTTGCAAACTCTACTTGGCAATATCGCACCGCTTTTGATGTCTGTATTCGGTACTGAGCTAGCTGACGAGCAAAGCATGTCTGGAATAGAAATTAATGAACGGCTTCATAAGTTGAACACAGCTTTGAAGAACACCTTTTTCCCGTTTCGTTCAGAATATTTGAGATTCCGAGAATTTAATTCATTAGGTTCTTTAATACTACCACGCGAAGTAACCGTTGGTTACCGTCCCGACACTTCACAAAGTAAAAACACTTTAACATTACGCACCAATCCAAGTACTATGCAAGTAATTCATTTGCGTCAGGTTTTGAAGAACTTTTTTTCCATTGAGTCTATTAGGAAAGATGTAATGGATTATTTGAACCATCTAAGGGGTAACTTACTAAACCGTGAGGAAAATCCGACGAGGCCAATGTGTCTAGAAAATGTAATGCAGGGATCTGTATGGCTGGCAATGTGTACACCGCAATCGTCGGATATTATTTTGCCTTTAATAGTATACTACGATGATTTTGAAATTGGAAATCCTTTGGGGAGCCATGCTGGGGTGCATAAGCTTGGTGGTGTTTATGTTTCGCTGCCAGCGCTCCCACCACATTTGTTTTCATTGTTGAATAACGTTTTGATGTTAGCTATTTGTCATTCTGCTGACAAAACTAAATATGGAAACAAAGCAATTTTTGACCCTGTTATTGAGGAATTGAATTACTTGCAAAACACCGGAATATTTATAAAAGATTTTAAAGGAACTGTAAAATTTAAGGTGGTTGCTATAACTGGCGATAATTTAGGCTTGAATTCTATCCTCGGGTTTACTAAAAGTTTTTCAGCTAACAAGTGTTGCAGAATCTGTAACATTGACAAGAAAGGTTTACAAACGACTCTATATGAAAACAGTGACTTGCTTAGAAATATGACTTCATATTACGATCAGTTGCAAGAAAACGACATATCTAGCACGGGCATTAAAGAATCATGCTGTTGGCTTAAGTTGACTGGATTTGATTTATTTCAAAATGTAGCAGTAGACCCAATGCATGACATATTGGAAGGTGTAGCTCGTTATGTAATGACTTTTGTTATAAACCACTTCCTTGCCAATAATCTGTTAAATATCGCAATATTGCAACAAGGAATAATTTCATTTGATTACGGACCAGACAAGGATTCGAAACCAAGTAACTGTTTAGTTGTCCAAGGTTCGAAAGTAAAATTGAAAACTTCAGCATCAGAAATGCTTATCCTTATTAGATACTTTAGCGTAATAGCAGGATATTACATTCCTTCAGAAAATAAAGTATGGAAATTATACATTCTGTTGCGGCAAATCACCGACAGGTTATTAAGTCATAGGGTCTTCAGTGATACCAATATTCAACTCCGTTTTTTAATAGCAGAATTTAATCAATTGTACATGGAGCTAACAAAATCACACCTGCAGCCAAAGTTTCATTTTCTGACCCATTACCCTACCATGCTAATGAAGTTCGGCCCCGCGCGTAACATGTGGTCTATGCGTTTTGAAGCCAAGCATAGGGTATCTAAGTTAGTTGCTAGAGCATCTTTTAATCGAGTCAATGTTTGCAAGACTGTAGCAATTAAATGTCAACTTATGCTTAACGACTTCTTTGTGAAAAATACAATGCCTACAACAAAAATACTAGGAAAAAAAACTGCTTTAAATCCAGGAGACACTGTCAAATTTTCTCTCGGCACTGACGTTGTACTAAAATATTCAGTAACTTCTGCGACAATAGCTGGTGTTATATGGCAGCGGAACTCTATTGTTACTGTAGATATAGATGATGAAGAATTCTTACCCACTTTTGGCAAAATTGATGCAATTTTGGTGACCGATACTGATGATGTTCCGTCCAGTTGCGTATCTTCGCCTGCGCTACCTATCTTCGCCTAGTTTGACAAAAGTTGACATTGACTAAATGTTTCTAGTGCAAGCCTTACATAAAACTTCTAAATACAAAGTATTTTTTACGGGTGTCAACATTCTTCGCACGATCTGCGGCTAACTTCACACAGTTGACGTTTAGTGAGGTTTGTTCGCGACCCCGACCACATGTTTTTTTGAGACAGTGTTTTAACTTTAATTTTAAAGAGTGATACAGACCAGGTAATACTAAAATTTTTACATGATTATGTCCTATAACCATTTCTCTTTCACATGAAACTATTATTTAATGGCTGGCTTACGTTTAGAAGTCACAATTAGATAAAATATTGGTGAGGGTATTTAGCGGCCATCTTGGTACCGAACTTCGCCTACCCCTAGGGTTGTCAAATTTGTTGTACCACATACATTGGTGAATGATATTACTTGTTTCCAAATTTTAATATCTTCTTGTGTTTGGTTTTTCGGGAATGGTTTTAACGATTTGGAGGAAGTTTAATAAATGGATTGAGCGGATAAAATTTCCTTTGTGGACCGTCGATTTAGATTTATCCCTGCGGAATCCCATGGTTACGCTAGGGGGGGGGGGGCAGTTTTTATTTGTTTAATTTTGTTTGCCTATCGTGAAAAATCAATCAAAATAAGCATATTTTATTCTTTAAACTTTTTCTGTCAGAGCGATATTTACTGAGATATTGGGGTTCAAAATTCAGTAATTTGAAACGGTAAGTACGAGCGTGTTGACGTCAATATAACACCCCATCTTTTTTATTATTGTACTCGTGTCCTATAGGACTTGCTAAAATAATTATAAAATTTCAAATGAGCTTTTTTCTGTGACCATCCGTTCTGGAAATATTAGTCAAAAACCGAAAACTGTAGGTTAGGTTTGTTTTGTGACCATGTACCTATAGTGGAGCGAGCAAAGCGGGCGCAGCGTCAAACATCAAAATATAGACCCCCCCCCCCCTCCCGACCCTCAAGCCACGTCCCGTTAACCTTTAACAACTAAATAGAGTAGAGCCATTATTACAAATTTTAACCATGGATGGATATCTCCGTAATCATGGTGGCCCGCTCCTCCACTCCTCCCTCCGACCCCCCTTACCTAGCAATTCTTTCGTTCTTCTAATCCCATAAATCGACGGTCCATAAAGGAAATTTAAACCGAAGGTTAGTTAGGTACCTACCAATTGTCATATTAACCAAACTTCTTAAATTATGTTATAGCTGTCATGGCGAAACCAAAAGATATACCGAAAAAACGCAAAAAACGGGCGTATACTTTAAATCATTCCAAAGATTTGATAGACTTAGCTGTGGAGGCAATAAAAAAGAAAACGATGTCATCATATGAGGCTGAAAGGGCGTTTGGCATCCCTCGCAGAACATTGTTGGACAAATTGCACAACAATCACCCTAAGACTCCAGGATGCCCAACTCGGCTTACTGAAGAAGAGGAAGCTAATGTGTGTAAGGTGCTAATTGCGGCCGCCGATTATGGCAGTCCTCTAACCCTTCTAGATTTGCGAATAGTCGTGTACAGGTAATATTTCAGAATATCTTCATGCAACTTTAACAATATAGTCTAGTTTGTTTAGGGTATTTGATTTTTTTATAGATCCATAATTCCTTATTAATGTTATTATATGTGGACTGTCGTTATACAGGGTGACCTTAGCCTCTGGACAAATAATGAAACCCTGGAAAAGAGTGATTATCAGCAATATCGTAAAATAGTTATTTATAGACAAAATAAAACATTTCTAACAAATTTTATATTAAATTAATCATTAATAAATAGCATACATACTGTATCAGTCTGTTACATGTGAGATTAAGACTGACATGTCATTTAGCGTAGAGTTCTAATGCAATTTAAATGACTGAAGTCTTCTGGGTACTTCCTAGACCTAGACCATATGCAACTACATACAGGCTGCTCCAAAGTGATAATTTGAAAACCGTTACTTTTTCGCTAAATACTTGACCGATTGTTATGATACTTTGCAGTTTCGTTTTAAATATCCTATTAAAGCAGCAGTAATCGTATTTGTTCAGAGACTAGTAGAGACATCCTGTATAAGCAAGGTGACTTTTTGTTCAAGCAATCATGTTATTTTTAAATATAGCTGAGACTGCGTATTTAATTTTTTTGTTATTGGCTTATCCTATATGCACTTATAATATGAATTAGGTACTAAATGATTTCATTAGTTTTTTACTTTGACGTTCAGGATGACATTTTTAATTTTCAGATACCTGGAGGCCAATGGTAAGCTTGCAATTTTTGACAATAAATTACCTGGCAAAAAGTGGGTATACTCTTTTTTAAAGAGAAATAAATCTAAATTGACTAAAAGGGAAGTACAAAACATTAAAAGAAGCCGTGCAGAAAAAACCCGTGAAGAAATTAGCGAATATTTCAAAAATCTAAAAACATCTTTAGAAGGCGTCCCCGAGGAAAACATTATAAATTATGATGAGACCAATTTGACAGACAACCCTGGAGCCCAGAAGTGTTTATTCAAAAGAGGCGTCAAATATCCGGAAAGGGTGCTGAACTTTACGAAAGGGGCTATATCTATAATGTTCGCCATAACTGCAGCTGGGGAGTGTCTTCCGCCATACGTAGTCTATAAGGCGGAGCATTTGTATACCCAATGGACCATTAATGGACCAAAAGGATGCAGGTTTAATCGATCTAAATCGGGATGGTTTGACAGCACTTTATTTGAAGATTGGTTCAAAAATATCATTTTGCCGTGGGCTAAGACTAAAACTGGTACTAAACTCTTGATCGGTGATAACTTAGCATCTCATATAAATCACCAAATTGTCAAAGATTGCGAGGCAAATGATATACGTTTCGTATTTTTACCACCAAACTCATCACATCTAACTCAACCTTTAGATGTTTGCTACTTCGGACCATTAAAAAAAATTTGGAGGGAAATTCTGTTAAACTACAAAACAAAAAACCCGAGAGAAGCGACAGTTAACAAAGGACATTTTCCAGAATTACTAAAAAAACTTCTTGAGAACCTTGACGAGAAAAAACACAACATATTAAGTGCATTTAAAGCAACTGGAATTGCTCCATTGAATCCCGACAAAGTAGTCAGAAAACTGCCCGATACAAACCAGGCGTTGATGACAGATACAACTGTCGACAATGCTCTGCTAGACTGGCTAAAAAAGACACGCGCTCCAGACCCAAATAAAAAACAGAGAAATAAGAAATTAAATGTCCCACCGGGTCAATCTGTCTCCTCAGACGATTTCGAAATAATTGCACCTCAACCTAGAAAAGAAAAGAAAGTCAAACAGAACAAAAAACCAAAGAAAGATATTTCTACAGTTCCGCCGACTGACTCCGACTCATTATTTCAGCCACCGTTTACGCCGAAATATCCCGCCAGTCTTAAGCAATTGTGTATTACGGTTATCAATCATCACTTAATCCGGCATATAGAAACGTCTGAGGAATTTAATGTTTGTTGTTTAACTGATACTTTAAGGACTGATAAAATAAATAAACCATTCATTGGAGAATTGCCAGAATGCCTGAAACCTACAAAAACTAAAATTATGGTTACCTCTGATATTACTATTCAAGCAAAACCATCTCAAAGTAAGCAAAAAAAGATAAATTTAAAAAAAAGCGAGACTAAAATAACACGATCCGCTTTACACATGAAACTAGTTCCAATGGAGCAAAAAGTGGCGACTGAACAAATAAAAGGATTGACAGATATTACACAAGAACCAAAAAACAACCAAAAAGAAAATCAACATATGGATGAAAGAAGAAAACCAAAGCAAGAAATGGCGACTGAACAAATAAAAGGACTGGCAGATATGACACAAAAACTAAGAAACAAACAAAAAGAAAATCAATATATGGATGAAAGTAGAAAAAGAAAAATAAAACGTAAAGGAACCAATAAAGCAAAAAAACGTAAAGCTTTGAAACAAAGGAATAGGAGATCTTATAGGAGTGAAACTAGCTCAACATGTTCTGAATCTGAAAAGTATACTGTTGATACGGATGATTCCGAATATGAGACAATGGAGGACTATATCGCGGCGTGTTTACAAGAAGAAGAAAATGTTGAACCGTCAATACCTTTCGGAATTTCTGAGATTCAGTATCTCAAAGAAGACGTTAAGAAATTAAAGACAGACTCGTGGGTTTTGGCAAAGTTTGTAACTAAAAAGAGTGTAAAGCATTTTGTGGGAAAAGTAATGACAATAAAAGATAACATTCCCGAGGTAAAATTCGTGAGAAAAGTAAAAGAATCGAAATTTATTACAGGCTTAGTATTCACTTACCCGAGAGTTGATGACATCTGTACTATGAAGCATTTAGATGACATTCTTCTCATATTACCTGAACCAAATATTTCTCGCCGGGGACAAATTGTATTCAATAATATCGATTTAAGTAAATACAATTTACAGTAGGTAGTTTCAAAATAAAACTGCCTGTTAGTTTTTATGACTATGACAAGCTGATTGAAAGCTGAGACTTAATTATTATTTAAGTGTTGATATAGTGTGTAAGAAAAGCCTGCCTGAGAATGAAGACTTAATTATTAAGTACCTAAGTGTTGATTTAATGTCTAAGAAAAGCTAACTGAGATTTAAGACTTAATATTAATGTTATTATGTGAGTGCCAATGAAAATTTATTTAAGAATTGCCTTTAGTTCCTGCTAAAAACCTGATTACCTAACATGATTAGACTGATTAATCTAGTTGAATACTATTTAATGCCAATAAAATGGCCATATTCTGTGTAGCTAAAGCTAAATTGATATGTTATTATATGTTTTAACTCTAAGCCAAAGTACTATTATTGTTACTCATAGTGCATAACGCAAAATAATGTGATTTTAAATTAAGAAGTGTAATATTTTACTTTACGTCATATGCAAATGTTTATTTCTACTCTTACCGATGTTGATTAGGTAACAAATAGATAGTTTATATATCTCACTTTGAATCATTATGCGGAGAAACCAAAGGTTGATTTGATAAGCGAATACAGCTACGTTTTTGTTGAAATAATAAACAAATTTGTTAACCACAATTATTATTTTTTTTACTTATAAACCATTACTCCCCTTTATTTAGCAAGATGGTTAATTTTTGGCAGCCCTAGCAACATTATAGAAAATGTATGAAACAACTTCAGACTGCTCCCAAACTTCGCCTACTAGACATTTTTTTAAAAATGTGCCTAGTCTGGTGGAGTTAAGGTTCATAATATAGTAACACATCCCAAGGAGTTAACACTTTATTTGTGTAAGTCACAGAAATATTATTATTTTAGCTGATACATGGCATAGGCGAAGATAGGGAAAAATACCCAAACTTCGCCTATTGCCTTTAGGGCCATTTATTACCAAGTTATACGATGAAATCCAAAGCTTTGATGGTTTATACTGATAGCCAGGAGTAGTAAAAAACGTTTTTTGCCCATTACGGACTTAATTGCTTGCAAATTTAAAAGATTTTTTGGGAAAAGTGTCAAAACCCAGGCGAAGATACGCAACTGGACGGTTTATTTCCGTTGCAGTATTTTTGAAACTATTGAATTCAATTCTCATTATAATGCTTATGAGGTTAAACGTGGTGATGCTAATGATTATCAGGTTTTTCCATGCCAACATGCCGTTGCTCCGTGTCCGAACACACTCACTCTAATGCGAGGTAACACGTCATATATTACAAGTAGATGGTACCTTGACTAAAAATATTGATAATTCTGTAATTATTCATATTGATACGGTACCTACTTGCATTTGGATATTAATAACCTTAAGCTTCCCTTGTAATATTAATGTCTTCCTAAACCTTTATTATACATGTATAACAATTTTATTAATTGATTCTTCATGCGGACATATAAATACTGTAATAATTATGTGCTATGCCGAAGCGACTGCCGACTGCAACTGTATGATTTTCCTGCCGATTGCATTCACAGTCGCTTCGGAATGTATTATAATAAACGACGCGTGGTTCGTCGACTGACCGACCGACACTCACCAGTGACCAACTGACCAAGACCAACTCACTCACTCACCTGTGAGTTATTATTATTTCAATTTTTTTTAACATCATTTCTGTCGAAAAAAGCCGACATATAAATACTTTAATCATTATGTGTTATTTCGAAGCGACTGCCGACTGCAACTGCATGATTCTCTTCACCGATTGCAGCCACAGTCGCTTCAGAATGTATATTATCACTATTTCTATATTTTAACATCTTTGTTGTCGATCTAATAAGCTAAAATGTAACACATATCCTTATGTGCACTTCTAATAATCACACTGTACTACACGTAGATGGCATCTTGACTAAAAATATTGATAACTCTGTAATTATTCATTTTGATTAATTTGGATATTAATAAATAACCCTAAGCTTATAATCAGTGATCGGAATAGGTAGTGTAGTAGTATAACCCTTGTAATATTGATGTCTTTTCAAACTTTCTATTGTACATGTATAATAATTTTATTAATTGATTCATCATGCACAGTATAAATACTGTAATCGTTATGGTGCTATTCCGAAGCGACTGCCGACTGCAACTGCATGATTTTCTTCACCGATTGCAGTCACAGTCGCTTCGGAATGTATATTATCAAAATTTCAAAAAAATAAATAACAACATTTTTGTACTATATAAAAAAGGTAAAATTTAACACATTCTTATGTGCCCTTATAAAAGAATCACAATGTATTACAAGACGATGGCACCATGACTAAAAATACTGATCTACTAGTCTGTAATTATTCATATTAAATTCCTGCGCTATCTTATAAATAAATACCTATTATTGATTCGAATTTCTGTTTCTATTTTTTCATACGTATCTGTTCTTATTTTAATTGCACGACTAATCTGGTTATTTCCTGTTTTCTTTACTTTACATGTTCATTTCTTATTCATAGACGATCGCATTACCAAGGTACCTTCTTCCTATTTTTTCACGGGCTCCCCATTTTTTAAAGGTTCCAATATGGTTCTTCAGATGTTTAAATATTGAGCTTACCAATATAATTTTTGATTTAATAATTTTTAAAAGGAACGAATCATATTTGGACCTTAAAAATAAAAGGATCACGTAAAGTAGAAAGAGGGTTTAACAATAAAAATAGCCCGTAAAGTAATGGAATATAACCATATTGTATACAGGTTGTAACAAAAAAGGGGGTTACAAGCCGAAAGGGGGTTGTTAAGGAGATCATTCTGAACAACTTTCACTATGGGACCGACTTGATGAGAGTAACTTTATTTTTCACTCCAATCGGCTCCAAAATGTACTGGGATAAGAAAAATAAAGTTGATTTGATCAAGTCGGTCCCATAGTAAAGGTTGTTCACAATGATGTCCCTAACAACCCCCTTTCGGCTTGTAGCTCCCTTTTTGTTACATCCTGTATGAGGATTCCCTCATACAGGGTGTAACAAAAAGGGGGTTACAAGCCGAAAGGGGGTGTCCTATTATTTTTCCTACTATTTAGTAGGAAAAATAATAGGACCTAACCCGAAATACGAGGAAAGCATATAAAAATTGGTAGGACATAACTGAAAATATGAGGAAGTCACCTATAAATAGAAGGAAAAGTATTAGGACCTAAGCGAATATACGAGGAAATCATCTCTAAATAGTAGGAAAAATAATAGGACCTAACCGAATATATGAGGAAGTCATCTCTAAATAGTAGGAAAAATAATAGGACCTAAGCGAATATGTGAGGAAATCATCTCTAAATAGTAGGAGAAATAATAGGACCTAACCGAATATATGAGGAAGTCATCTCTAAATAGTAGTAAAAATAATAGAACCTAAGGGAATACATGAGGAAATCATCTCTAAATAGTAGGAAAAATAATAGGACCTAACCGAATATATGAGGAAGTCATCTCTAAATAGTAGGAAAAATAATAGGACCTAATCTAATATATGAGGAAGTCATCTCTAAATAGTACGAAAAATAATAAGACATAACTTGAGATACGAGGAAGTCATCAATAAATAGTAGGAATAATTATAGGACATAACTGGATATATGAGGAAGTCATCGATAAATGGTAGGAAAAATAATAGGACATAACATGAGTTATGATGAAAGGAAACATAAATAGTAGGAATCATAATCATATATTGTATGCTGGTCCTACTAACGCCATAGTGACAGTCATCTTAAACGCCGTTATCATCATTATCATCGTACTTTTTGGTGATGTCAGTATGCTCCCTACTTTTAGTGAATTCATCTTAATTTACGGTGAACAGTTTTCTCAGTGTATGAAGTAAACAAAAGAAATAGGTTTATTAAGTGATTAGCTCATGTATAACTTTGTATCAACAATCAAACAGCTTCCATTTTTTGTTTGTTGGATGGTTAATAAAAGTTAAAACAAATCAAACGTTACTTAATTTAACATACTTTATCAGCCTTTTTAATGTTACTAACAAGTAAATAAACTTTTTATATTTTTTCTGGCAGAAACGTCTGCGAACGAAATCACTTACCTTTTTAATTATTAAGTTCGGAATAAATTTACTATATGAGATCTCTGTTACAACCCCTACTCTGTGATAATGTTATTAGGCACTGGTCCCACCGCGAGCGAGTAAACTATGAGCTATCGACTATTTTCTACCCCAAGAAACGAACAAAAGATAATTGCTAGCGTGTAAATAAAAGAGAGGGATTATAGCTTACTCGTCAGGGCGTCGGGAGAGTGTCCTCGCCAGCAGTGTGAACAGCGATGAACTATAAATATATATCTCTCTCTTTTATTATTTACACGGAAGCGATTATCTTTTGTTCGTTTCTTGGGCTAGAAAAATTGTTGCTAGGGCCCTTGATTCGTAAGTTACGTTTCGTTTATTGAAATGTTACATTTTTGCTGCAAAAGTTACGTTTTTCATTCGTACGTGAAATGTGCATTGTTAAAACGAAAATTCCCTGAACAAATGTTACATACATGTTACGTGATCAAATTTGGGCGGGTCAAAAGTTACGAAAAATGTAAGAAATGTAACCATCTGGCAACGCTAAAATAGCCGATAGCTCATAGTTTACTCGCTCGCGGTGGGACCAGTGCCTACTGTGTTACTCTGTGATATTCATATGCTTAGGATTTGGTTACCACTGGACGACGACGTCACAACAACACAAGCAATGTTGCTTGAAATGTAAAACCGTATATCATCAAAATTATGCATTTGAAATTGAACTTAACACACCTTATTTCATGGTTTGTCTTCGAATCATATTTTTTCGAAGTTCTGCATCACGCTATCGAAGTTTTTTAGATTACTTCATATATATAAAAGTTTACGTGATGTAGTTGTCGGAGAAGTGTGAGCTATTCGTCCACTAGTTCACACGACTCTTACCACTTAACGGCATCAAAGAGCGTGGCTAACTCTGCGATGTTGACTTGGTAACGTGGTGACGTATTACTGGAGCGAGTAGCAACAGGCGAATTCCAGTATGACACAAACCCTACGTGGCGACGTAATATCGGAGCGAGTAGCATCAGGCGAATTCCGGTATGACGCAACTACTACAGTGGACGGTAGTACCCATGCTTTACACACCATGTCAAAAGAGTCTAGCCAGCTCTGCGATGTGCTGTGTGAGTGTGACAAACGCCTCACAACGATAGTTAGAGTCTCCTTGGAGCCTAATGTGTAATTGTGTGTGAGCCTTTGGTAACAGGGGTTCAGACGTATCATGGTTGCTTGGCCAACAAACTTGGTACGTCGCGTTAAGCTTTTACCATTTCGCTGAACCGGGTGCCAGGACAATGCAATATAAAACAGAAGAATGAACCTGGCACCCGGTAAGGCCTTTTGCTGCTGAGAGTTTGTGTATTCAGATTTTTGTATCGTTCATTAGCGATCATCGTAATTGAACTTGAGCGACATTCGGATGCCCTCACGTCGATCAAGTTGAATGCTCAGTTGCGTTAACATGCGCTGTGCGTTTGTGCATTAGGATGTTTCTTCAACTACATTCAACAATCATTTGTAGGCATTGGGCAAGCTGGGGCACATTACAATCGTATCAACTTATTCAAATCATTTGTAGTCGTATTTATCATTCATATTTATTGGGCACGCGCACCACGAAGTGGGGCAGCGTGCCCAATAAATACCTACTGAGAGAGACCAGACCCGGATATTGCGAGCAAAATCGAGAGAGCTCGCGCCCCGATCTTGTGATAGCCGCGTGCAGCGTGGGCTTTCCGTGGAAATGGGGGCCTAGCTACACACATAATAAGGTCCTTTCTTGCTACGCTTCAGGAAAAGAGCAAGGCTTGTAGCGGGTGTAAGGGGTCAGCGTGGGCCCCGACCAGGGACAGGGGCCTCGCTACACACACAATACTTACCTTACCACGGTTACGAGAGTCCGCTGGATACGGGTGACGCAGGACCGGTCATTGCGACACTCTTTGGGGGAGGCCTATGTCCAGCAGGCGACGCCTTGCGCCTGATATGATGATGGTATGACTTGCCACGCTTCAGGAAGAGACTGCTCTCTTTGCAAGCCCGCCCTCTCATTCTTGCAAGACCCGCAGTTTGCATTGCAGCGGGTGCAAGAGGCCAGCGCGGGCCCTCGGCCTGGGGGCCTCACTACACACAATACTTACAGCTCCTTGCCGCGCTTCACGCTAGACGAGAGCAGGGCATGGTGCAACGGGTGCGGGTGGGGGGGCCAGCGCGGGCCCTCGGCCGGGGACAGGGGCCCGGTGCCTGGGGAGCTGCAGCGGCCTGAACCGACCTGGGGACAAAGGCGTCGATTAGCATATGGTTTTAACTTGTATGCTAGCATCTTCTGTCTCACGTAAACGTGTCACGAACTCAAATGTCGAAGTCTTTTTGGTATAACATTAGATCGTATTTGAAAGAAAGGTTTTTCACAAAAATATGGAAATTGTAAAGGGTTCTCTGTCGCCTGAATCACGGTTTATAATGCTATCTCTTGCGCATTTGCGTGGTTCTCTTTTGTGTGTCTGTGTACCTGTACGAGTATATCTGTCTGTGGCATCGTAGCTCGTAAACGAATGGATCCATTGTAATGCGGTGTTTTGTCCGAAAGCTGACGTGATCGAGATGTTGCTTAGCTACGTTTTACACGTGAGATATTGCACTTCATTAATAATTACTTATTCTTTTCTTAATTAGTTATTAATGGTCCCCGTAGTCAGATTGGTTTGCGGACACAATAATATCACGATAGAAGTAACGACATATAAGCGTTCCTTGAAGACGAGCATAATAAGGAAGTTTTTGTAACAGGTGATGAATATAGATTAAGTGTACCGATCAATGACCAGGAAGGATTGGAAGAAACTGGTTCCCGCGGCGTTCTTTATTTGTATTACGTAACACAGTCACGTCACGTCCAATAATATGTACACTTTATTTTTATTATTCACTAGCGACCCGCCCCGGCTTCGCACGGGTACTGTATATTATACATATAAACCTTCCTCTTGAATAACTCTATTTATTGCAAAAAACCGCATCAAAATCCGTTGCGTAGTTTTAAAGATCTAAGCATACATAGGGACAGACAGGAAGCGACTTTGTTTTGTACTATGTCACTAACATATTACATTTATCCGCCCTCGTATAACAGACTTATATACCTACATTTATGCTAAAAGCGGCACTGGAACATAAGTATCATGTGTTCTGTCTACCCCCTTTGGGAATAAAGGCGTGAATCTATGTTTATATGTATAACAGAGTGCCCTACCTATATACTGGGGGAAGGATTTTTGAAACCGAATGAGATTTTTCGGATATGTAAAGCAGTCTATACCTTCCATTCTTACGTGTCCTATCATGTAAATAAACATGGCGCCAAATATGATCATAGACAATCACTAGTGATAGGAAATAACGATAAAATATACATGAAGTGTGGATTCATAGACAATCTAGACATCGTTATGTCAGATATTTTACGATTATTGAAGATTCGAGAAGTGTTAGTTTACATTTAGGTACATGATACGTAAAACACGTAAGGATGAATAGACTGACCATGCTTTCGGACAATTGACCCTTCGAAATTATGTGGTACCTACCCGTTTAAGGAACTTAACGAGCGAAGCGAACGAACGAAACGAACTTATATGCTTCAGCTTGGGCCGAAAATCGTTTGTAAGTCCGCATGTCTCGCTTTCCCGCTGTTTTCCTCCGCTTTTTATCAATCTTCTCATTTCTCAACCGATTCTCGTGAATATTTGTGAGTAGGTAGGTTCGTTACTTTTACAGGGTTTTTATTTTTCGAAAAAAAAAACATGCCTGTGAGTTCTACAGCCCACATAGCCACCAGTATTCAATCTAATCATAACGTAAGCCCTTTATCGAACGGAGCCGCGCGGACAGTTTTTTTTTTAAATCTCTTCGATTTTACCAAAAACAAGGCCCCGCGAAGGATACGGGCGACTGAATCCGCGATTACTGTATGTTAAATGATTTCTAATGGCATAAGTGATTCTGTGCGCGGACAGCTTGCATCTAACTATTAAATCGTGCCTCTGCCAGAAACTAAGCTGTGTGAGAGGCAAAGAGAATAACAGAAAGGACAAAAAGCGTGGGCGTGAGGTTTGCGCAATCTTGCCTTTGTTTCCATTGTGCCCATATATCCTGAGACAGCTCAAATTCACAATAGCTTACGTGTCAATAACTGACTTCAATATTCTAATTAGCCTGACTATGTTTGTATGTACGGTATCAGCGTTACCATGTTCCGTTCCGCAGAAGGTTTTTTGATGTTTCAGAATATAATACTAACCTAACTTAATGATATGCGTCCAGATTATTAATGGTGTTTGGAGTTTCTAAATTTCGGAATAATATTGCGTGCGGTCAGTCAAATGGCTCCGCGGAATTTTTTCCGCGTAAAACTTTGGTGCGATTTTCCCCATTTGGGTTTTTCATTAGTATCTTCTGTTTACCGGTATTATTCCTCGTCGTCATCCTCCTAGCGTGTTCTGGGTGTATCTTAAGGGAGCCTGGGATTCGCATTTTCACCTATCATGTCAAGATTTGGCGATCTGACCTGCCAACCCAGAGGGAAAACTAGACCACGTTGAGATTACACTGGCCGCATGATAATTTCCTTCACTAAAAAGCTATTGTTAAATATCAAATGAAATTGAGTACGTATAAGTTTTTTTATTGGTATGAGCCGGGCTTCGAACGATATTGACATTAAATGTCGCGTGCCTACTAACCGCCCGGCTACCGGTTATTTTCTGCCAGTACCGCAGCGAAATAGAGGCGTCCCTTTCTAAGCGTTCTAATTAGAAAGAGACGGGTAGTCTATAAACGAGATACAGTTCGCGCGCCATCTTGCGATAACCGTGCAGTGCTGTAACATTCAGTTAACGAGCTAGTACCTCCGCTGTTCTAAGCTGGACGTCACAGCGCATACAGTTCTCAACTTTATCTCAAGGGAATAAGATCGAAAACATATCTGTAAACTGCACTGTACCGCGGAGCTGTCTGCGCTGAGTCATCCCGTCGTGACCAGTCGTTCATTGTGCTCCGTATATTGTTGCAATAAGAAACACTTAGACACGGTGTTTTTGTGCGATTCACGAAAAAACATGGAAACTTTAACAAAAGCTTAAATTGCGAACTGAATTAGACTTCAACATAGTAATATTAAGGTTTGCTTTAGGTTGTTCGTTGGTAGTGTGTAGGTGATGACATCGTTTACAAATATTATTTGGAGCTTTTGTACTGAGAAACGTTGTTACAATATAGATTAGTTGCTGATATTGTTACGTACAAAAACAAAATGAAACTGCAAAGTATTTTCTAAAATATGAAATATCGTTCACGGTTTAGTGGGTACGTTTTGCCTCATACTTGTACTTTTTATTTCTACTAATATTATAAAGAGGTAAAGTTGGTACGATTGTAGCTTTTCAAGATTGTAAGCTTGTATGTAATGGGTAATCTCCGGAACTACTCATCTAATTTAAAAAAATCATCTGCGTATAGATTGTACATTATGGATGGATCGGCCATGTTTTTGGCCCACGGGTTTGCCTGCGTTCTGCAATAGGCGGGCGAAACCGCGCAAGCAGGTTGTTTATTATAAAAATGTACCATTAAAAGTCTCACCATCAACTTCAATCACAAACGATATTATACTCGGTCATATCATAGAATACACAGGTGAGCAATTTAAAACCGTATGTCAATGACATAACGTCTAACATACCATAATGTCTCCATTAATTGTAATAAAATATATTTTATTGATATTTAAGTAAACAGCACGGGGTCATTACTTCGACTTACCACCACCAATACGTAATTCCAATACAGTCGCCTCTTTTAAAAAGTCCCTCAGAAAATTTTTGATTGCCAAGCAGAAACATAATACTTAGGCGGCCATGCACATTTACACTTATACTCTTGCGTAGTCACATCCACACACAGACACACACATACTTTGAAGTTTTAACTATATAGGTAGGTAGTTATATAATATAAGTTTAAAAGTGATTCTAATTATTATTATTTTGTTAAATTTTTTGTTGTACTTCATTTGACGAGTTTATGTCCCTATTGTGTTGTATTCTTTTAGTGCCATCTTGCCCCTTAATGGCCTCACTGAAAATCAGCGTCACGGAGCGCGCCTTGTGGCTCGCTCCATGACACCAAGCTGAGTGAGGACCTTTTAGCGTAAAATTGTATGTAGTTATTTTTGGTTCTATGTACTTACTAAAATTTACGCTAATAAATTATTTTCTTTCTTTCTTTCTTTCTTTCTTTCATTATAATGCTTAATTATACTTTATAAATATTGCCTAATTTATAATTTAATTTAAGGCCGCCATCTGTCGAGAGTCGAGACTCGAGAGCTAAGAGAAAGCATTCCAAAGCAAATTTATTCAAATCAGGTTCATTACAAGCTGCTGTAGAAGTGAAAACCACAGGTTCGGAATTTTGAAAAACAAGCTACTTATTAGAGACATTTTAAGTATCTTTCGTAACTAAACACCGGAATTATTTTTATAAACAAGCATAACAAGTAAAAAAGGCGGCCAAGTGCGTGTAGGACCACGCACAACAAGGGTTCCGTGCCTATTAAAACGGTCTTATCGTTACTGAAATCTTATGACACTTACTTACGTCCTTTTCTTTAAGGAAGGCTGTTTTTTAGAAATATCTCGAAAACCTTTGAACCGATCTTGTTCAAAACAATTTTCGCTGAAAGAATTTAATAAGCCCTAAGTCCATGATTTTATCATATTTTTAAAATACACGGTTCAAAAATTAGAGGGGGGGCACAATTTAAGTGAATTTCGGGGCGATTATCTCCGACTCTATTCACTTAATCAAAAAAAATACTTAGAAGCCTTATATTTATTTTGAAAGGCCTATCGATTAATGTGCCACACGTGGGCTTGCAATGTTTTTTTTTTTTTATTTCAGTTTAATGTATGGAGTGCAGTAGTGCACCCCTAAAAATATTTAATTATAAAACTATGTAGCGGCTAACAATATACACCTATATTCAAAATTTTATTCAAATACACCTTATAGTTTTCGAGTAAAATGCCTGTGACATACGGACAGACGGACAGACAGACAGACATGACGAATGCATAAGGTTTCCGTTTTTTGGCATTTGGCTACGGAACCCTAAAAACAACATATTTTTGTATTACAAGTAAGTATAGGAGTATAATTTCGAATCGATTGATACCTCAAACTTTAGCGATGTAGCACGTAGAACCGATGGCCGTTGGGGCGGAAAGGTTCTCGAGTGGCGACCACGCACCGGAACGCGGCATGGGTAGGTGGACTGATGACCTAGTGAAGGTCGCGGGATGCAGTCCGCTGCATGCGGGTGTCGTAGGACCGGTCACTTTGACACTCTTTGGGGGAAGCCTATGTCCAGCAGTGGACGTCTTTCAGCTGATATGATGATGATGATGATGCCTCATTCGTCAAAATCGGTTCAGTACAAATACGCTACAGTGGAACACACGTAAACACAAACATCATATCCCTTCCATCAGTTCTGCCGTAGTCAGGCAAAACTACCCATTATCAGGTGGCTAGATAACCGAAAGCCGGGACGAGTGGAGTCGGGAGTCTTGCCCAGCGGTGGGAGTCCCACTGCTGGGCAAGGCCCCCCTCGCTGGGATAATCTAAAAACTTCGAAAAACAAACTGGTGGTATAACAATTAACCGCACCGTGGAACTTATCTGTAGGCAAGCCTTTAATTTAATTGCTCTTAAATCTACGTCCTTGCCACACAACAAGGGGGAGAAAGCTAATAATAACATTCATTATCTTATTGGACTGACGTTGCTATAAGGTAGATTGTTCTTGTGATTGCACAATAAAGGAGAGTGATATGTCGCAACGCGTGCCTTAGGCATTGTGTTCTAATTCATTGGGTCAAGTCAAACAGATCAGATCAACGCAACGAAGGCTATGCAAGTATGCATGCTTTAAACTGCAAACGCACAGAGAGCGGTGGCGGGGCGGTGCGGCGCGGTGCGGAAGCGGGACCGGTTGTAATGTTCGACCTAATACGAAAGGGTCCGCACAGAAAACCGCGTCGCGCCGCGCCGCGCCGCTCTGTGCGGTTCGTTTCATATTAGCTGGAAAATTACAACCGGTACCGCCTCCGCGCCGCACCGCGCCGCTCCGCCACCGCTGTCACTGCGTTTTGCCCTTTATGGAGTGTAGCACGGCACGGCACGGCACTGTGCGTTGCTATGAAATTACAGTAAGAAACAGTAGAACTACTAGTGGCTCCGTCAATTCTAGAATTAGCGAGCCTCTAGTTAAATAAAAAAATGATTTTCGAAAAAGTGACTACAACATTACCGCTGGATGCGGGTGGCGTAGGACGGGTGGCACTCTTTGGGGTAGGCCTATGTGCAGCAGTGGACGTCTTTCGGCTGATATGATGATGATGATGATTGTGAGCCTGTAGTGTCCCACTGTTGGGCAAAGGGGTCCCCCCACATTTTCCAGTGCTCCCGATTATGAGCAGCCTCTGGCCTTTCTTAAATATATAAATATAAGGCTGTCGCTTTGTTAGTTTGTTTGTATATAGGGGGTAATCTCCGAAGCTACTTAGAGGTACTTATCCCGTTTCAAAAAATCTTTCACCGGTGCAGTCAATAAATTCCTACCTGCTCGTAAAATTCACTAGAATCGGTTGAGAAATGCGACTTATAGTTCTTGTGGGACAGACACCGGACACTGGACAAACGAACGATTTTCGACCCGAACTGAAGCATACAACTTCGTTCGGATCGCTCGTTCGTTCGATAAAATATAATTTATTCTCCAAGCGTTTCGCCGATTGCAAAGGCGCCCGGAGTCAACTTCGGCACCTAATTCTAATATTTGGTACAGGCACAAGTTCTACGACACCAACAACCATTTTCCATCCAAACCAGAATGAAAACTTCACATTGTAGACCGGTGTTCCGCAAGGTGGTTTCCTTCACCGGAAAAATTTACAGTAAAAAATAATACAGGAGAAGTAATATAATGCCACAAAAACCTGGAATATTATAGGAGTATAGAGTCATATATAGTGCAGATAACTAGTCTGTACCTAACGGCTTCCGGTGGCCGCTAAAGTTAACGAGTTGTATATAAAGCAACGGACAATAACAAAGTTTGCGATAAGGTATAATTACCTTATCAAGACCTTATAATATCAGACGGTTGATAATGAGTTAATTAAGCTTTGATTGGCTAAACCTGTCTGGATTCCTCGACAATATATAAAGATAGAGTACGAGGAAAAACCGGCAATATGCACCTAGGTTGTCTCTCGTTGTTAAATGTGAACGTCTACAGAGATTGAATGTTCCCCAAAAACTCTACAGAGATCCTCCTCTTTAGAGTTTTTGGGAAAAACTCTACAGAGATCCCCCTCTGTAGAGCTTTTGTATTTCACTTAAATGTAAGATGTTTATAACATTTTTTAAACATAAAAATAATACAACCCTTAAAATTTAAACTGTCACTTTCCACGTTCTGGCTCCATATTAGATTACCTTAATGGTACCAAATGATTGTATTAATGTGTATATCAACCCAATTATTGTGTTGTGTTGTGTGATGTTTTACATGCAAAGTTTCACATCGATACGAATAATAAGTGGGTGAATATCAAATTGCAAGATTTAACTACATTGTTACCTACTAAGATATAGATGAAGATAAGGCTTTATTAAAAAAAATGGGAAAAATATTACGCTGTGAATCAGTTTGAAATATGCTTGAATGAAAGTGAATCATATTCTAAAAATCATATTTCAAAATAACTATAAACCAGACTAATACAAGTTCACGTTTACAAGTAACAGTCATGCCATTCTCAGACACAACGTCCTAGTGATAAGTATTATAATCGCGTGAAAAGAACTGTCTCATCTTTCGACTCAAGCGCATAATGGTTGAATCTGGTTGCACATCGTCACAACATTGCGATCGTTACGTGTGAACAAGGTTATCAGAGCCTTATCGGACAGTATCGTTCTGACCCGAAATATTATGTCTATTTCGAACTATTTAAGTATAAATTAGGTTTTTAACCCTCGACGGAAGGCGAGTGTCGGTCGGGTTGTATGATTGAACTTTATTTTTTGTGTTTGTCTGCATGCTCTGTCACGTAAATGTCGAAAAAATCGCAACCGATTGTCCAGGCATTTGTTTTGTATAAGTAACCGTTGTTTCAATATGTAATATTCAAATAGTCAAACACTGCCATACGTACTACATACATACATGTAAGCATCGATTGTTTCCCATAACTACCTACTATATAATAGTTCGAATGCTTATGTTATGAACTTATGAAAGAGTTGTGTTATTACATTTTCTGAAACATGCATGGAAATTTTATTGTTATGTTCTTGATAAGATAATATAGGTACCTCAAAAGTCTAGGGGTTCGGAAGTTTTTTTTTAGCCTATATTGTGTTCTACTGTTGGTCAAAATCAAAAGGCTCCCCTTTTTCCGCCACTCGTCTAGTTCCTGTGCTAGTGTTAAACGTAACGTAACGTATCAAGGTCGTCCTCCAACCTTATCAAAGATTAATTCTGATTTATCGATTTAAGTCGGCACTTGTTTATTTTTGAATCGAACGAAGTTCCTCGTTTCAGCTTGTGCCAAGATTCTTTCGTATGTCCGGCCGTCCGGCTGTTATCCTCTACCGGTCGCATTTCTTAACCGAGTCTCGTGAAATTGTATGTGCAGGTTCAATAAACACATGGTGTTCATCGAAATTCATATGAATTTATATATTTTTTTAAATGACACCCTCGCTAGTTGTACAGCTCACAGAGCCACTCGTGGTATACACGGTGTTTCCGGGAATTTCCGTTAACTTCGGCATATTGCAGAATACATTCACAGAAACAAATAAGCATAAGGATTTCTTGAAAAAAAATTATTTTCTTTTTTTGTACAAAATAATTCAATGTAGCATTAACAGTTATTGTCTTATTGTACAAGGGTTTAAGACCAGAAGGTCCAAGAAGACACATTAAATAAAAAAAATGTACCTCCGAGGCAGTTTTTGCCTCATATCGAACGAACTGACTTGGTGAACCTTCTTGTAGTATAGGAACCTTACAACATTTAAAATGCTGTTATGACATCACTGTTAAGAGCCTTTACACTGGTTAAATCTGCAAATCTGATTAAATTAAAACATTGAATATCTTGATAACAGTAAGAGTTAAGACACTACTGTCTTGGAGAAATTTACTTCATTTGATCTAACCTATGCCCCCTTGCAATTAACGGAAATTGCCAAAAACACCCAGTATAATCACGGGAATGTAATTATGTAGTATCTAATAATGTCCGCATTCATTTCTGCCACAGTAAATAACACAGTATTATCTGCTGTGTACTTATGTATTATACAATACGAGTTTATAGAACAACTATCGTTGTAATCTTGATAATATGGCTTGCTAACTTCAATCTAATTTGTAGATCTAATCCACATTTTAGACACGTGTATAGTATTATCTTATCTCACGCGAAATACGAATGGGAAAAAAACACATATATCTTGCCACAGAAAGTAGTTTACAAAATTTAATAAAATTAATAATAATACAGCAATAGGCACGCTCTTGATTCAATCTAAAAATCTTTCGCTTGCTCGACACGCTAAATCAGCACTCGCAGAAAAATACTTCCTAAGTCACCGGGAAGAAACCAACCTTTTCTAAGTCCAGTCAAAATCAAAATCAATTATTTATTCTGCAAATAGGCCACAAGGCCAATTTTACATGTCAAACGTTAAATTATAATAAAATAATAATTATCTTGTATTATAATCATTTAAAATTGAGGACCGATACAAACGGTTAACAAAGTAAATGTCCCTAAATAAAAACGAAACAAATTTTTTTTTTTTTTATACATATAAGGTCCGTATCAGAATTAACAAGAAGTTAATTATATTAATTTAGTATCCCAGAGTGTAAGAGGTCTCTGTCAAGTCACTGCCGGTCAGTCATATTGGCCCCGAACGTTTCAGTTTAAGGTGACTCTATCCCTGAAATGATGTCCCGGCCGGTCGCTCATGTTATTTCGATATGCTGTGCTCTTGAAATGAAATGAAATCAATTTATTTGTTTCTCTGGAGCCTAAGCATCTGCGATCGGAAAAACAGTGGGACATCTGGGTCGTGGGCCAGTCGTCCGACTGTTATGTTGGGCACAGGCCCATTTATTTATTTTTATTTGGTGACAATCTTACACAAATCAACCTAGTCCCAAACTAAGCCAAGCTTATACTACGGGTACTAGACGACGATAAACATACTTATATAGATAAATGAATACTTAAATACATAGAAAACATCCATGGGTCAGGAACGAATATTCGTGCTAATCCCAAAAATAAATGCCCTTACCGGGACTCAAACCCGGGACCTCCGGCTTCATACGCAGGGTCACTACTGACTAGCCTACAGAGTTCGTCAATTTTATAGAGCCCGCCGGCTATATAAATAATACCTACTCTGAATACAAAAAGACAATTATAATACTTTTATGGGTATGTATCGAATTACGAAACGCATAGGTACGGTTTCGATGACAACGCAAAAAACACATTGCGAAAGTAGGCATAAATCTTGTCGTAATGTTTTTGTTTGTAAACTCAATATTAAACGCATTGTCTTCAAATAATTAACACGTTCGTCACAATTACGTTTAGAATTCGACAATAATTGCATCCTTCACCTCAATTTAAATACAGTACAAAAACAAATATATACGGAGTAGTTAATAGTGACACAAGTTGTTTTCTAATTAAGATGCTGAGTTGCACAGCGAGCAAAAGGCACTTAAATTTATTGTCCACACTTGTTTTGTTTTATTGCATGACCAACGCCGGCGAATCGATTATAAAATAAATAACTATAATTACTTGGTAAGACACCATGACAACCATCAACATTGTCGGATTCATATTTAAATTGGAGAATAAAGAACTTTTGCCTTGGTATTACTTTTTGAATATATTAACTTGTGCGTATGGTTGAAAGTATTGAATGTGGCCTACTTTTATAAAAATGTCATTGAAATTGGAATCTTCTCCCTGAGACAGCAAAGTTGCTTTTTTAATATACGACTTTGATGCAATTCGGCTAACTCAAATAATCTCAAGTGAATCGTCATTTTGCAAGTGAAGTTTGACCAACTTCCCGAAGTCCAATCGAGTTGAACATTTGTACATGACACTGTACCTGATATTATGGTAATATCAAGCTGATCTGGCCCCGTATAATGGTCGGCCTTATCACGCGATAAAGATAGAGCGTCAGTTTCGTTCTATCGAACGGTGTAAGCCAGTGACGGACGCTCTATCTTGTCACTTATCACGTGATAAGGCCGACCATGATATGGGGCCAGATGAAGGAGATAGAACATGGCCAGAGCAACTACTAAACTACACAAGATATACTCATCGTGTTTGAACTCATTGCAACCCTCTCAAGGAGTAGTTGATGACTGTACAATAAATAGTAAATAAGTACAGTCAGGTACTTATTCATGAGAGGATATTATCGATACATATTTTTGCACTTGACTGTACATACTTGACAGTCGATATGTATCCATTTTCTCACTTCATTACATGACAGTAAAGGTGAAAAATGGACACGGTATTTTATAGTCGACTGTACCCGGTTGCGCAAACATTAGTACTAATGTCGTGGTTGTTCGACTGATTTCAACACGCGATTTCAGCGGTTTGATTAGATATTGTTTGTGGTTTTAGGAGACAAATGAAATTACATTATAGGTACAAATAGGTACTAAATCATAACTGAAAGAAAGAATGAACGAAATAAATTTCTCGTATAAATATCAAAATGGATTCAGCAAAAAATCGTGACGCTGATTTTAAGAAATACCAGGATAAAACATGAAGAAAATATACGAAAGAAATATAATTGAATAACGTTGAACTTGTTTTCCGTAGAAACCGTACAAAATTTTCGATTCGAGTTCCGACTCTGCTATTTCTATAGGTAGGTAGGAAATAGGTTAGAGAAGGTTATAAAACGCTGGTACGGTTATAAAAAAAATACCATTACTTTACCCCGTACTTAATATATTCTGAATACTGTTAAACGTACAAAGTATAAAATAACCTAAGGTATTTCTTTACGTTTAAGAAAATATGTTGTTTTATAGAACACCGGGTAAATTAAATATCATGGATTCACCAAAAGATCGATCGTCAAATTCATATCGATCCAAAATATATATAAAACAAAGTGTTCGTTACACAAAAAGCAGAATAACTAATAAATAATAGGTACTGGGGAAATCTTGTCTTTTTTTTAATTTATTTTCAGGAGAACCAACATTATTATAACTTACATGAATATTAACAAAAAAAACAATTACAGGATCTCACAATTAGAGCTAGAATACGCTTTTTGAAGCTATGGCAGTCTGGTGGTATCAATGAGTTTTTCGGAACTTATGAACCGAATATTTACCGTTAGCTTTTCGGTGAAGGAAAACATCGTGAGGAAACCGGTCTAATCCCAACAAGGTCTAGTTTTCCCCCTGGGTTGGAAGGTCAGATGACAGTCGCTTTCGGAAAACTAGTGCGTATGCCAAATTATGGGATTAGGTGTCAAAGCGGACCCCGGGCTCCTTTACCGGGAATAACAACGCTAGGAAGATGGTGATATATATACTTTTCGTATGGCGATTTTAACTTCGCGGGGTCAGCTTCAGCAAGTAAATAATATTTATTTTATAATTTGGGTTCCTCAAAAGTCAGAAATCCGTGTCCACAACTCCACATCTAAACCTTGACTGCATCTAATGCATTAATGTAAACAACTCGCTGCGGTTATATAATGTAACATTATGCGTTGTTTGAAGGCCGCGATGCCGTGATAACACGGACATGGCAGAACTAATAAAAACATTGTTTACGACACATCGTATAAAGTGGTAATTACCGCCCGCGTGTGAAAAAGAACACTCCCTAATCCTGACCACGGGAAGACGCAACATTTTTTGTGCCCCTTGCCTTCGGCTCGTTATTTTTTTTATATTACGACGGTGGCAAACTAGCATAAGGTCTGCCTGATGGCAAGCTGACATCGTCGTCTATTGACGCCTGCGACACCAGCCCCCCTTTTCTGTAACTTGTTTTAAGCTCACCTCAACGCTCGCTCACAAATATATCTTGACACCGCAATGCGTAGTAACTAAGCGTTAGCACAAGACGGCGAGCGAGCTGTGTCGTGAAGAGATAGAATATCCGCGTCTTTCTAATGATAACGCTTAGAAAGAGATGGATAGTCTATCTCGCCTGTGCAGAAGAATCAGAACCGTGCTGACCACCCCCTTTTTGACCGACTACGGCAGAGCCGGAAGGAAGGTATATGTATTTCGACCGACTACGGCAGAGCCGAAAGGAAGGTATATGTTTTTAGACCGACTACGGCAGAGCCGAAAGGAAGGTATATGTTTTTAGACCGACTACGGCAGAGCCGAAAGGAAGGTATATGTTTTTTGACCGACTACGGCAGAGCCGAAAGGAAGGTATATGTTTTTAGACCGACTACGGCAGAGCCGAACGGAAGGTATATGTTTTACGACCGACTACGGCAGGGCCGAAAGGAAGGTATATGTTTTTTGATCGACTACGGCAGAGCCGAAAGGAATGTATATGTTTTTTTGACCGACTACGGCAGAGCCGAAAGGAAGGTATATGTTTTTTTTTTTTTTGACCGACTACGGCAGAGCCGAAAGGAAGGTATATGTTTTTTTGACCGACTACGGCAGAGCCGAAAGGAAGGTATATGTATGTTTTTTGACCGACTACGGCAGGGCCGAAAGGAAGGTATATGTTTTTTGATCGACTACGGCGGAGCCGAAAGGAAGGTATCTGTTTTTTTGACCGACTACGGCAGAGCCGAAAGGAAGGTATATGTTTTTTGACCGACTACGGCAGAGCCGAAAGGATGGTATATGTTTTTTGAACGGCTACGGCAGAGCCGAAAGGAAGGCATACGTTTTACGACCGACTACGGCAGAGCCGAAAGGAAGGTATATGTTTTTTGACCGACTACGGCAGAGCCGAAAGGAAGGTATATGTTTTACGACCGACTACGGCAGAGCCGAAAGGAAGGTATATGTATTTTGCTGTCTATGTTAAGCTGATTTTCCACCAGAGGGGCGAGATGAGACGAGGCGAGGCGAGAGTTGTAATTCGTATGGCACAAATTTTCAGTCCTCTCCTCGCGCATCTTCGGAGGAAATAGTAAAAGCCAGACAAATTTAAATTCTCGCCCCTCCTCGTCTCGGAAAAGGTCGTATCGTTACTAAAATCTTATGGCACTTATGTAAGTGCCATAAGATTAAGATCCAGAAGATTTAAGAAAAGGATGTCCTTTTCTTTAAGGAAGGCAGTTTTTTTAGAAATATCTCGAAAACCTTTGAACCGATCTTGTTGAAAACAATTTTCGCTGAAAGAATTTAATAAGCCCTATGTCCATGATTTGTTCCATATTTTTAAAATACACGGTTCAAAAATTAGAGGGGGGGTGGCACAATTTTAGTGACTTTCAGGTCGATTATCTCCGACTCTATACACTTAATCAAAAAAAAAATGCTGAGAAACCTTATATTTATTTTGAAAGGCCATCGATTGATGTGCCACACGTGGGCTTGCAATGTTTTTTTTTATATTTCAGTTTTATGTATGGAGTGCACCCCTAAAAATATTTAATAACAAAACTATGTAGCGGCTAACAAAATACACCTATATTCAAAATTTTATTCAAATACACCTTCTAGTTTTCGAGTAAAATGCCTGTGACATACGGACGGACAGACAGACAGACATGACAAATCCATAAGGGTTCCGTTTTTGCCATTTGGCTACGGAACCCTAAAAATACACTGAGTTATAATAACACAAGTATGAGTTATAATAACCATCGCCAACACAGTTAACTGATCATCCGTGCACTTTATAACTTTATAACCTAATAATAATAAGGTTCAATATAAATGCAGGATGGTAAGTGGTGTGTTGGCGTTTGTACAACACAGCATGGCGGGAAAGTGATTGCGCACTTTCTTAAACAACTCGCACAATTGTGTTATCGCTAAAACAACCTTGCTCCTTCTTGGTTCAAGTGTTTTTACTAATATTTTATTTTTAGATTGATACTTTTATTGACAGGGTATTGATGTTTTGTCTCTTTAACGGATGGTTTTTGTTACGGACCCAGAGTCACAAATCGGAGAGTCGATGTCAACCGTTTCGACTTCATATCAATATTTCTTCTTTCAAATAAACACAGTTTTGGTACAGTCTCCAAATGCATCTGAGCGTTCAAGGTGTTCACAAACAGCTGAACAAACTACTGTGCCGATTTCAAAAATTCTTTCACCGTTGGAAAGCTACATTCACCCTGAGTGACATAGGCTACTTTTTACCGCGGAAAAATGCTTCATTCCTACGGGAAAACGGGTTAATCCGTGCGAAGCCGGGCCGGGCAGCTAGTTTTTAAATACATACGAACAGTTCAAATCAATATTTATTTATTTATTGAAAACATGTAAACATGACATTACAGTACAACCAATGCGTCATGAACACTAGATATAACAAGAGAAAAAGGAAAACACATATAATTACATTGGTACAGTTGATCGCCTGTCATCCATCTCCTCACAGAAGCTCAGAAATTCACTGCACACATACATCCATCGCCACGCAAGTAAGTCACACTCCGGTGCTGATGCCAAGAGCGCATTGAGTTGTGATATAAAGCTTGAAATAAAGGGTTAGAGCAACGCGCTTATGATTCATCTGGTATCGTAAGCGTCCAAAGGCTACCGTGTCTGCTTACCATTAGGCAGACCGTATCCTTGTTTGGGACCGTCGTGGTCGTAGTATGGAAAAATGATTAATCGCAGTACTTGCTACCGGAACAGCGAATAATGTTACTTTCTTCCGCGATACTTACATTTTATAGGTTACGGATAGATTAATGAAGCCTCTCATTGGATTAAGTTGAGGTCAAGACTTCCAGACGAGGTCAGTACCGAGCCTTGACAGTGACTGATAATGACACACTATTGTAACACAGACTCTCACGCTTTGTACACAGTACAATTAATTAAACAAGTAAAATTTAAAGGTTCCTAATACAAGTTTCTTTACAAGTACGCCTACTTGTCTCTGCCCGCGACTCCATCTGCGTGGAACACTATATCCCCTTAAGGGGCTACCCGAGGTTTCCATCGATTTTTGACAAGTTTTGAATCGTATCTCCTACTTTTGCACTACAGATAGAAGATAAATCAAACGGTTATCGGTTCTTCAATCTTTAACTCCATTTTGGTAAACCGGATTTTGAAACAAATGAATACTTAATTTTGTATGATCTTTTTAAACATTGTCTAAAATAACACTTATTTTGTATCTCTATTGAGGTGAAAGACGAAATCTACATATTTGGGTTCGTCTGTGAAGTCCCTAAAAACTGGTCCAGGGTTTTCATTTTAAACCAATTAACACAAAAGTTATGGCCAGAAACCGGTTTTTTTGGCCTAAAATTGTTCAACTTCGATGCCAAATATCTCGAAAACAATGAACTTTGAAGTAAATATGGGATACTATATTGCTTAAAGCCGTTGTTGTTAACATAATAAGCTACAGAAAACCGAAGAAAACCAAGAGATTCAGATCGAAGGTACGATCCCAAACGCCAATTATTGGGAGCCCCTTAAAAAGGGAATGATTGCCGGGATAAAAAGAAAGCTTGTAGGTACCAAAACTGTTCTTTTTGACAGATACTAGTTTTTCTTTTGTTTTTCAATGGTTTGATAACTGTTATGATATGAGTTGCATAATCAACTCTTTTCGGCTTGACGTTGAATTTGTACACCTTGTATAAAGAACTAAAGTCAACTGGACAGGCAGCAGTGTAGTCGGCAATGTGGCTTACCACCAGAGAAAGCCTGTGGTGCGGCGGCGGTGGCGGCAGCCGCGACGGTCGTCTGGACACCGAGCATGACTCTTTCTGCGGACAGGCAGACAAACATATTCAGTATGATGATAATTATAAACACGAAACTACCTTAAAACTAAAGGTGCTAAGGTAAAAAAATACATAGTTATAGATGTATATCATATTATATTTGCTCTTTATTTTAAATTTTACACTTGTAAAAGTAATTTAGACTCTAAAGTTGTATCACTCATAATTTGCTTCTCTTCTGCTTTGCTCAAAGATTGTCTTCTATACAGTGTGTATATTTAATATTACCACAAATTGTAACCAGAGGTACGTGTTAGGGCTATGAACCAATATTGCCAGAAAAAAATAAGTTAGTCTACTACCAAAGCGTAATTATTTTTTGAAAATTTATCAAGCGGCAACGTATTACGTACACTGTGACATAATGACAGATGCACACGGAAGAATCGGGTGACATGTGACAATTTATTGTGACGTCACGTCAGTAAGACAAAGTAGTGATCCATTGCGTGCTGAATTATTTTATATGGAAAAAATAAAGATGGTGTTTAAGAAAAAAAAAATGCAATATCGGTTCTTAGCCTTAACACCAACCTCTGGTTACAATTTGTGGTAATATTAAATATACACACTGTAGAACGCTTTACAGTTACGTCCTTATTTCGTATTACACTTAACTTCTTCTTGTGCAATAAACAGTAAAAAATAAATGGTAATTTTAAGTTACATTACTTTGTACATTATTTAATGTAATTTATTTTCCAGTAGGTTAATTTTTTTTTCGCCAAACAGTGTTTTATAAGCGAGTATTGCACTCACTTTCTTAACAAAAAAAAGACTGTCACCTTTTAGCATTGAGCGCAACTGAGGCTGGAACCCTCTTAATTTACCCCTTTTTTTAATATGCCAAGTGTAACCGAATTACTGGTTGTAATATAATGTCGTTGGTACCTACCTAACATAACACATTCACTACCACGACTACGCGCTATGCTTGTACCCGATCCCGTGGCATCTCTCCTATGTAGCGGAAAGCGGCTACGGCTTAGCGCCCGCTAGGCGGGTTCATGGCAGTGCAAATCGTTGGTTTTGTAAATGGAATTGAAAAGCACTCACCACGTGGACGGAGAGAGTCGGCGCCGATTTGCCGAGCGCGGATCGCCGCATGCGCACCAAATTGGTGCGCGCCGCTTTGCCCGCATCTGTCAACAAACGTTCAATACATTACACAACCTTACTATTGTACCCGTATCAACAAACATTTTACACAGCGTTGTAACATACCGATGGGAAAGTTGATAAATCTACAATACTGATAAATTTTCAGCCACAGTGTGCGATTTCGTCTGCGTGGACCCGAGATAAAAACTGCCCTATATTTTAATCAAGGCTATAAACTAACTTCGTGCAAAATTTCATCCAAATCGGTTGAGCCGTTTAAGCGTGATTGAGTAACAAACATCCAAACTTTCGCATTTAGGATTATAAATGAGAAAGTGTGTCTGCCTGTTCCCTCTTAACGCTTAAACCGCTCAACCGATTGAGATGAAATTTGGTATGGAGATACTTTTTATTGCTGGAAAGGACATAGGGTAGTTTGTAACCCAGAAATCATCCCCTAAGGGGCTGAAATTGGAGGTGAAAATTTCTAAGGGGCTACGATATAAACGAGTTCCACGGGGACAGAGTCGCGGGCCGAAGGTATAGTTTCATATATGTGGCAAAAAATTAATTCTGTAAAAAAAACTCGAAACTCGAAAGTCAGGTTTTCGAATATGCCTACACAAGTTTCTTGTACGTCATTAACTAGTTAGTGATGATAGCTTCCTTAAGCCGCACTTAAATCAGTTGATCCGTTTGGGAGCTACGATGCAACACACAGATACATATGTTAAACTTATAACAACCCTCTTTTTCATCGAGGGTTAAAACGCAGTTTAAAGTGACGTGGGATTAGGAAACTGAATTAATTTCAATGAATCCGTTTATAGAAACGAAGTAAAACAATGTCATATAACAAACATACCAATATTACATAAGCGAAGTTTTTCTCTATTTATCAACGGATACAGCACGCTCTAGTAGAAATAGAAATAGAAATATCTTTATTGCTGTCATGTTGGTATACAGGTGGTTACAACATTTACAGTACACATGATGCCCTATTTATCACGATCTCGGAATCCCACTCGATCTCAAACGATACCCGCACGCTTCGACTATTTTAAGATATCTCTAACTTTTTATTTTCAAAAGCTTCACGTAAATTGCCATTGTTAGTTACTCCGTTCTATTTATTTAGTAAAAAACACGCCTTTAAAAAATCTTCCACTATTTTAAAATTCTAACATATTTACGTGTGAAGCGTGACTCCTAAACTCGTTTATGTTATGTTAACTTAGGGTAAACGAATTCAATAGCTAATTTATAAACAGGACGTTACCCATATTGCGTTTTCTTTTACCACAACAACAGGAAAAGTTCAAAAATAAGAAACAAAATGTTCGCTAAAATAGCATTCATATTAATATCAATTCTTGCACTATTATAAGTATTATAATATAACTACTAGTATGCTCTCGACTGGACAGCACTACTCCTGGACTGCATTTCGTACAATCCACCCATCTTTTCTAAGGGCCTGGTTTCACATTGATTAGTGCGCTGCAAATGTATGAACTCGCACTAAATACTAATCAAAGTGTGAATCGGCCTTATCAGATTGTCGTAGACACGGAACAGCAATTGTCGTCCCTATGTCTTCACCGTATTCTCCAATATGTTCTCGCATAGCTCGCCGGGATCCTGAGAATTTGGAGAAATTGGTGGTAACCGGCACAGTAGAAGCGAATCACCAAGGGGCCGAAGCCCCAAACGTTGGCTCAACCAACAGGTTAATGAAGCCCTCCAACATGCAGATCCCAACAGATTTGGATGAAATTTTGCACGAAGATTTTTTATAACCTGGATTGAAATATAGGATAGCTTTATCCCGGGTCGACGCAATGAAGTCGCGGGCGAAAGCTGGTTATTAAATAAGGGATAAATCTGGCCAGGATCGAGTCGAACTTACGCAGCGGTGAAACGCGCTAGCCGACCGAAAGTCCTGGAGAAGAATACCGGCTATGCTATGTCGGTAGAGACACGATCCTCAGCAATGATGGACCAATTGAGGAGGAGGATACTCTCGGTCGATGTCGGGACGCATATCTGTACTTATAAAGTTACTTGAGTAGTGGATGAGTTGTTTTTGTTTATTTAAAGGCCAAAATGCACTGACAGCGGCGGCGGAGCGGCGCGGCGCGGAAGCGGTACCTGTTGTAATGTTCGAGCTAAGAAAGTATCCTCGCAGAGCTGCGCGGTATTCTGTGGGTTTCATATTAGCTCGATTGGAGCCTTTCATATTAGCTCGAATGATTTGGGGTGGTTGGCTTCACGAGGGTCGTTTCGGCCTTTGGGGTCATTTTCGCTAGCAGCATGTGCCGCTGTGCTGTGGGGTTGTAAATTTTTAGAACGAAGCGAATATTTGAAAACATGGAACCATGCTACACCATGACAACTTTTATTTTTACAATCTACACAGTTATACAATAAAGATTTCTATTTATAGTTGCGTGGACGTCTCATGACTAGATGTGTATACCTACTCCCAATCCCAGCATTTGAAATAAACAAGTCCACCAACTTATGTATCTGCAAACGTCACGTGTTTACTTGAATACCTATTTTAAGCCCATTTATAAGCTAATACATTTTAAAACGTATTATTTACGCATTCTTCGTCTACGACTGTCAAAGCGAGTTTATTAATGTCAAACTAAATGGCCTATTTTAAATGTATGCCATACGATTTTACCTCTTCACACCTAAACCGATTGAGATTAAATTTAATATGGAGTCAGTTTGAATTCCGGGGAAGGACATAATGGGGGGGGGGACCTATGAAATAAACAAGCTAGCTATACTTTATCCCGCGTGTTTGTCTGCGTTGTTTGCAACACGGAGTCGAAGGCGCGCGGGTAGCTCGCATAAATAGATGACGAAGCTCGAAGATAGTTTGTTCGCAGAGACCATGGATTATAATAACCAAGAAATTCTTTTGAATATCCCTAGCTCACTTTTCTAGTTATAGACATCTAAACTGTCATCTTCGGGCGTTAATAAAATTATTTATGGAGATAACTTAAGCCTCCGGAAAGGGCACAAGGTGCTTTTTATACTGTAAATCATCCCCAACGGGGATTAACAAGGGGTTAAAGTTGGGAATGCGAATTAGGAGCCCAGGGCACTAATTTATGTAAGTATACGACATTGTGGCCCGAACCAACGTAAGCAATAAACATTATGATTTGCATAACCGAAGATGTTTACTAGCCCCATGTGTGGACACACCTACCTCAACGTGTTTATAAATAAACGCGGCGCATACGCGTGTAAAGTTTATATCAAAATGTTCCGCGTGGCTTAGCTACGCTAGTCTCGTTTGGGTAAAATTGCCAATGTATCTAGGCGATGCGTTGTATTAGGTGAAGAACTTAAGTAAAGCCCCTCTTGTATTTAGTTGTGGAGCGTTCAAATAGGAATGTTTTCGTTTGTATTATAATTTTTTTATATGTATCTATTCAAAATGATCAAAACTACGTACAACGGGGCGGCAGGGCGGCGGCGAGAGAGTGTTTAGTAAAAATAAAAAATAAATATTTTGGCGACAATTTTACACAAGTCGACCTAGTCCCAAACTAAGCAAAGGTCGTACTATGGGAACTAGACGACGATATACATACTTATATAGAACTTTTTCTGAGAAGTACATTTCGAGACAAAAACAAAACAATGTTGTCTTTGTTTAAAAATTCATCGTGTAGAAGTCGCAGGACCGAACGTCTGCAAAGGTCTCGTTTCAAGATAATATACTTAAATATTGAAGGAGAGTAGATACGTTAAATGTGTTTTTTTAAGGACTAGGGCCTCTTGAATGAGCTAGCCAAAATATATTTTATTCTTTAATATAAATATTATTTGCAAAGCATGCTGCATGCAGGCATGTTACTAAAATATAACTATATTTGTATGCCGCAAGGCGCCAAATAGTGATAATGAAAAAATTAAATACCTAATAACTACCTATGTTGGACAAATAAATCTTTGAATCTTTATCTAATTATTCATTTGAACGATAGAATTCCTAGTAGGACTCTTAATTACCAATAATACAATATCAAAACTATTATTATATTATATTAACTAACTAGTTGCATCGGCCGAATTTGTACGAAAGTTGGCCTTCCTGTCCTGGTAACAAGTTAAGCCTACTTAGCCGTGATAGCTTTCATTTTAAATTCACTATATTTACTACTGCCACCAATTTTTCACAATCCCAGTAGTAGCCATTTAGCCGGCAGGGGGGGGACATGCACGCAAACGAATCACTAAAGGCCCAAACGCACAGACAGCGGTGGCGGAGCGGCGCGGAGGCGGTACCGGTTGTAATGCTCGAACTAATACGAAAGGGTCCGCATAGAATACCGCGCCGCGCCGCGCCGCTCTGTGCGGATCCTTTCATATTAGCTCGAACATTACAACCGGTACCGCCTCCGCGCCGAACCGCACCGCTCCGCTACCGCTGTCAGTGCGTTTGGCCTTAATTTGAAAAATCGTTTTAAGAAACACATAATATTTTTGAACAAAGTTATCCAACGATACCCCACCCCACACTATGGATTAACGAGAAAAATAAATTTTCTCAAGAGTAATAAGTGGAAATCCATGATTTCTACCAACCACACGGGCGTGATTGTAAGTATGTATATACTTACAATGATGTTTGTAGTTGGTGAAACCATTTTATTTTACAAGAGATTCCTAACCAAACAAAACTGGGTTGATGTAGGCATACTATAATATTTACATTTTAACCACCAGCTACATTGTTGGATTTGTCGGTAATTGGTAAAGTTTCACCATTAACCAACACGAATTGGGGTTTATTATGTGAATTACCGATTCAAAAATATAAAGAAGACCCATAAAGGAAATTAATTATAAGTACAAGTTTTACTATTAGCCATTGAAGAGTTCCAGTTACGGGTAGTGGGTGTAGCGCATTGGATGTAGAACCGATGGCCGTTGGGGCGGAAAGGGTCTCGACTGCCGACCATGTACCGGAAGGTGCTGCGTGGTAGGTATAGACGCACGCCCGTATAAGGAACTGACAAGAAAGCGGCATGAAATCGCTTTCGAAAAACGTAGGAAATGTGAAGATGTGTCAACAGTAATTAATTTAATCCATAACCTTTCGCTATAAAAACCGGTTAAGCGAGATTCTAACTCACGCAATATGAGCTTGGGTTCCGTGCAATGAAATTCTTTACTAGTCTCGAGCTTTACGGTGTGGTGCCACGAAATAAGGAGCTAACTTGCCTTTTAAGAAAAAATGGACGATGCTCAATATCTCACTCGCAGCACCAACCTGTAAATTATGCGAAAACCGCCCTTTGCAGGTCAAAATTATTATAGTTATGGCCCCACTGAACATCGCACACTTTACGACCGCTTTAGCCTAGTTGGTAGTGACCTGACCCTGCCTACGAAACGAGAGGTCCTGGGTTCGAATCCCGGTAAGGGCAATTTGTGTGATGAGCATGAATAGGTATTTGTTTCTGAGTCATGGATATTTTCTATATATTTAAATATTTATATCTATTATATATATCGTCGTCTAAAACCCATAACACAAGCCTTACTGAGCTTACTATGGGACTAGGTCGATTTGTGTAAGATTGTCCCCCTTATATTTATTTATTTACTTCATTTTTTCTAAAACGGCGAAAGAAGTAATAATATTCAGGAAAATTTGGGTTTTAAATAAATAAATAATAAAATAAACCCTGTACCTATGAATATCACTCATCCAGATTTGGAAGTCTTAGGAGTATTTTTAATTCTACGTAACATGGAAAATAATTTCATTTCAATTCATATCATCTCGAGTGTAAAGACAGCTATTAGTCAACCAACACTAAGGAAGTGACTCAAGTGACCTTACGTACCTTACTAGTACATACTATTACTAAATTCTTAAGGTGCACTGATATAATTTTTTTAGCAATAATTGCTCCCAGCATTAGGCTCTCAGCTGGCCGATTGAATAACGATAGATCTTAAATGTATTTTTATATGGGAAGATGACGCTCGTTAGTAAAGTTACGTAATTACCACTCTGCTCTAGACGGCACGTAAGAGTGAGAGAACTGCAAATAAGAAGGGGAATTATTGCTCAAAAAATTGCCCGTGTTGTACCTTGCCTCTTCACACAATAACCTCTAAGGGGCTATTCATAAATTACGTCATTTCAAAATAGGGGGGGGTCTAGCCATTGGATGACGATAGTCATTTTATTAGGCGGTGAGGGTCAATTTCAAGGAATGAACAGGATGATGATAGTTGGTCAAAAATAGACAAAAAAACGATGACGTAATTTATGGACAAGCCCTTAGAGGATGTATATTGGCTGATGATGATGATACTATTGGCTCTAATGTAATCGTTACGGAACCCTAAAGACGACGTGACACAGAGATAACCAAACGCAGGAAAGCAACAATGACTTTCTACGCCAATTAAAATTCAATTATCCTACAGTTTTGTCAATTACGCGAGTGATTATTTAACCTCCGCATAGTTAGTGGGCGTCTATTAACTATGCATTTATCATTTAACACTAACCGGAGGCTTTCAGACATTTATTAATCAGGTCTGGCGGATGTTATGCGTCGCGTGCGACTGAGAAAACTTGTGCGACGATTTATGGACACGAAATAGTAGGGTAAATCGCCAATAACTGGACACCCTTCAATAACTGGCCCCCATTCAAAAAATGAACTCTGTGCCCCTACATACAGGATTCAATTTAGTATAACGTGGCCAGTTATTGAAGGGTGGCCAGTAATTAACATCTTATAAAAAAACTATTATAGGTGTAAATATTCTATCATTTTTAGTATGAGGTGGCTTAAGTTATTGAAGGGTGGCCGGTTATTGGCGATATACCCTAGTTAGTCGGCCGAAGTAGTTTGAAACTAGTTCGGCGAGCGCATTATTAGGCGAACTATACAACATAAATGTCGCGTAACTTCATCCTGTTGCCATTCGTGACTAAGATATAAAAAGCTTTTTATTTTGCTCTGTAGACGTGTGGTTTTGTGGACCTGCATGTACGGCTATCACAAGATGGCCCGCGAGCTGTGTCGCGGCGAGATACACTATCCGTCTCTTTCTAATTAGAACGACTAAGGCTTGGCCAAACACAGGGCGCGACGCAGCGCCGCGGTCGCGCGGCGCGACCGCGGCGGCATTAAACACATGCTAACAGGTTACCGACGTCAAACAGACTGCGTCGCGCCGGCATCGCGCACCACTTCTGTCGCGCCTCGCGCCGCGCTGCCCCTTGCGTCCACTCGGCGCGAGCGCGGCGCGGACGCGGCGGCACGCTGCGCAGCGCTGGGTCACATTAGTCGGAAGTTAGACAGCGCGCGGTGCCTAGTGCGAGCGTAGCAATATATAAATCTCGTAAGAGATTATAAAATTATATATTACTCTGATCTATGGCTTCGGAAGGAATGAGCGACCCTCCGCACGCGCATTTTTTCCCGTGGTTGTCGCTCAAGCCCCAAAAGGGGCTCGGGGAAGCCTGGCGCGGCTGTGCCGCTTCTGGCGGTTTCGAACGCCGTCCGCTACAACGGACGGGTGGCTGGGTTGGGTTAAAAACCCGTCAAGTCCGGTGGGGTCATCTGCTTCGTCCGTCGGCGCGGTCAAGCCCTGCCGGGTGGGACTCCCTTAGGAGAGGCCCAGCGAGCGACCAGCGAGCCGACGGCACTGCAGGAACATCCTTGCGTCGAGTCAGGGGGTGGCGGGCGGATCCGTGCGGATCAGGTCCCGCGGTAATGCCCTCTTGTCGGGCGGCCGGGAGTGGTACGGAGCTATGTCCTGCAGGTGCGTCAGGCGCGAGCCGTCTGCCCGCTCGAACATAGCCCTGGTCAGTCTGGTGATGAAATCGTCCAGGTGTTCGACTTTCAGGTCACGGTGGAGCACTTTGTTGCTGACGTAAAAGTGCGCGTCGGCTGCGGTGCGGAGCGCCAGCGACTGTTGAGCGCGGAGCCGCTGTCTTTTGCACTCACCCACCAGCGCGTACCACGCGGGGGCTGCATAGGTCAACCGTGACCTGATGTACCCCTTGTAAATGCCAATCTTGGCGGACATGGGGAGGGACGATTTCATCACAGGAGTGAGTAGCGCCCGGGCCGTTCTTGTCTGGTTTATGGTGTTCTTTACGTGGGCGGACATGTTAAGTTGCCGGTCGATGGTGACGCCCAGGTACTTAACAGTCCGCAACCACGAAAGAGGCTGTCCTAGTAGGTGGAGTTCTGGTGGCTGGTTCCTCTTCGGGCTGAGGGTGATGGCCTGGGTCTTCGCCACGTTCACCCTCAGTCGCCAGCGGTCCAGCGAGTCCGGTAGCAAGTCCAGTGTGCGCTGGATCTTGACGGCTGCGTGCGGGAGCTTGTAGGACGTCGCGATGTACGCCGCGTCGTCGGCATACAGCGCGAGTGTGGTCCCCCCTTCCACTGGGATGTCGTCGGTGTACCGCGCGTACAACGCGGGCGACAAACAGCTTCCCTGGGGGACTCCGGCTGCGATGGGTTTCCTCGCCGAGAGCTTGCCTTCGACCACAACTTGGAAGCTGCGATCGGCGAGGAAGCTGGCCACGGTGTGCACGAGCCGTCTTGGCGCTGTGGAGGTCATCATTTTGTAGACCAGGCCTGCATGCCAGACCCGGTCAAAAGCCTTCTCCATGTCAAGGAGCACCGCCACCGCGTGCTCCTTTTTATTCCGTGCCGCCGCTGCGACGTGGAGGATCCGGGCGATCTGGAGGGTCGTCGAGTGCTCCGCCCTGAAGCCGAACTGCTCTGCGCGGGGCTCGATGTGCGGTGTCAAGAGGTGGAGAAAGAGCCGCTCGAACACCTTTGACACCGTGGGTAGCAGTGTGATGGGGCGGTAGCTCTCAGGGCGGAGAATGTTCTTCCCCGGCTTGGGCAGCATGATGACTTTTCCCAGCTTCCAGCAGCTGGGAAAGTGGCACGACCTCACGATCCCGTTAAACAGGCGCGTCAGCGTCGCGATGGCTCGCGGGGGGAGGTGACGCAGTGCCTCGTTCGGGATCGTGTCTGGTCCTGGGGCCTTGCGGAGCTGGGTTCTCCGTACTGCCCGTTGGATCTGGCCGGGGGAGAAGACGACGACGTCCTCTTCTGGCGGTGGTGGGACCTCGAGGTACCCCTCGACCTCGCGTTCCAGCTGTGCAGTGTGTTCGGCATCAGTGGACGCGTTTGGTCGGAACTGGCTCTCGAGGTGCTCGACGAATATGTGCGCCCGGTCCTCGGCGCGGTATCGCGTTGTGCCATCCGGTGCGAGGAGTGGCCTGACTGGCAGCGGCTTCTTGGAGAAGCGACGGCATAGGCGGTGTATTCCGCCCCATCCTTCGTCGGCTGCGGAGTTGACGCCCTCTAGCCAAGAGTAGCGGGAGTTCGCCGCGAGGCTATTCCCGATTTTCTCGGCGAGGGCGTTGAGCCGGGTCTTGAGGGTGGGGCAGCGGGTTTCGTTATAGAGCCGTCGCAACTTCCGCTTCTCCTCTAGCATCCTTTGGATGTGCGGCGGCGCGTCTCTGTGGCGGTGTCTGGTGGCGGTGCTCGTGGTGGTGGCGGCGGCGAGGGCCGACTGGGCGTTCCGGCTGAACAGCTCGGCAAGACGGTCGACTTCCTCGGCGGAGTTTACCGGGAAGGACTCCGAGTGCTCAGCCATGTGAGCGGCGAACCTCTCCCAGTCGGTCCTTTTCCTCGCTGGTGGCGTCATGGTACTGGTGGCGGCGATCCTCAGTCTGATCACAACTGGCTGGTGGTCCGAGAGCATGTGGTCGTCGAGGACTTCCAGCTCCGGCCAGTGTGTCAGATTCTGGACTGCCGCTAGGTCAATGGTGTCCGGCTCGTGCGTCGCGGCGTACGGGTAGTGGGTGGGGACCTCCGGGCCCAGCACCGTGTAGTTGTGCCCCTCGGCGTGGCGTAGTAGGCGGCGGCCCGTGTGGCAGATCTTGGTCGAGTTCCACGCCGTGTGCTTGGCGTTAAAGTCGCCAGCGACGATGGTGGGTGCGCTCGAGTCCAAGATCTGCTCTAGGTCGTGCTCTGCTAGGTTGGTCTGGGGGGGGCCGGTAGTATGCGTACAGCCGCAGGTGCTGACCTTCCGCATGCAGCTCCACGCCGAGGGCGTAGCAGCTTGTGAGTGTGGGCGTCGGTAGCTGCTGGTGCACTACCCGTCGCGCGATGAACACCGCCAGGCCTCTGTAGGCGCGGCCGTGTGGGGACGTCTCCTCCTTGCGGTAGCAGACGTAGCCCGGTATCTTCAAGGGGTCCCCTACCTTGAGATGAGTCTCTGATATTAGGGCTACGTCTATCCGCTCTCTCCTTAAGACGTCCGCCAGTAGTTCTCTCTTCGGCCGGGTGTTCAGTCCATTGGCGTTCCAGTGGAGGATTTTTAGGGGGTTATCCAGCTCCGTAAAGGTCGGCCAACCCCCTAAGAATCACGGGGACGGGGTTTTCTCCTCGCTGCAGGGCGCCGAGTACACCCTGCAGGATTCCGATGCACTGCGCTATTGTCCTCTCCCTAGTGCCATCTTGGCTTGTCGGTAGGGAGGGGAGGGCAGTGTGGCGCATCAATCCGGTCTGCGCTGCCGGGGCAGGCACGTGAGCGGCGGCGGTGCGGGCTGCGAAAGTTTGGGCGGCGGCGGCGGCAATCTGGGCGGCGGCGGCGGGGACGGTCTGGATGTGAGTGGGGTCGGCGGCGGCGGTGGCGGCGGGTTGTCCTCTGCCCCGTCTGCCCCTCCCTCTGCGGCGGCGGCGCATGGGTGCCGCGTCGTTTGCCCTCGCCGTGAGGGAGTTGGGGGCGTTTTCCGCAGCCTCCACGGCGCGCTGTTGTGGCACGACTTCCCCGCGACGGTTCGTGCGGGGGGCCGTGCCAGCCCTCTTGACTCGTGCCTCCTTGTTGTAGATGGGGCACGCCAGGCTGTTGGCGGGGTGGGGGCCGGCGCAGTTGGCGCACGTGCCCTCCTGGTCTCGCGGTCTGTCGCATTCCCCCGCGAAGTGCGGCCCGGCGCAGCGGACGCACTTGATGGGGCGGCGGCAGCCATGGGATGAGTGCCGGAAGGCCTGGCAGCGATGGCATTGCGCCGGCCCCTTCCTGCCGCGCAACGCCTCTACCACCACGCCCGACATCCCCAGCAACTCCCGGACCTCGTATATTGCCGGGATAAGGCCGTCCGTCCTCGTGAGCTGCGCGTAGAATATGCAGCCCGGTCTCCCTGCGCGCGCATCAACGTGCCGCGTGTAGATGGGGGCAAAGCCTTTTGCCGCCAGATCTTCCGTGATTGTAGCCGGGTCCGTGTCTGCTGGGAGCCCCCTGATGGCCACTTTCAGGGGGATCTCCTCCTTCGGCTGGAGGGCCGACCACGAGATGGTGTCCCCCAGGGACTCTAAGTAGCCCTGCACCACCCTGTATTCGTCGTGGTCGGCCGGCCTGAATCTAATGCCGTTCCCGTAGGGGCGGGAATCTGGATAGCGGCCCAGTCGCTCCCGGATCCGCTGGAAGTGTGTGTGCCAGTCCGGGAGGTGATCCACGGTGATGGGTCGTGGCCTTTTCGGGGGCGGCTGGGTCGCGGTCTGGGTTGCCGGAGGGGGCGCCGGGTTTGTGGGCGTCGCGGCGGCAGCCTCATCCAGGCGTTCGTCGTCGCTGTCGGACATGGACACCGAGGACGGACAAGCCGACACCGACGCCGACGCCGGCTCCGACAGCGTCGGTGTCGGCTTGTCCGTCCTCGGTGTCCATGTCGGACAAGTCCAGACGGGGGAGGCTCAGTTTTTGGGTCCTCTCTTTTGGGGACTCCAAATGGCGCTTGGTCCCCAATGGCGGGGGGAGCGCGGCTGTCGCGGGGGGCGCCTGTGCCGGGGTGCATACCAGCGGCGGCGATGCGGTGGTGGTGGGGGTTGTTAGTCCCCCGAATGGCGGCGTTCTTAGTGGCCCGGCATGCTGCGGGGCCTGCACGGCGCTCCCCGCTCCGAGGGCGGGTTGTCGCGGCGCGGGCGCGGGCGCTACGCGGTGCGTCGGATTCGACGGTCCCGCTCCGAGGGCGGGCTGCAGTCGCGGCGCGGGCGCTGCGCGGGGCGCCGTGTTCGCTTGTCCCGCTCCGAGGGCGGGACGCGGTCGCGGCGCGGGCGCTGCGCGGAGCGCTAAGTTCGCCGGGCCCGCTCCGAGGGCGGGCGGCGGTCGCGACGCGGTCTGGCGCTGCGCTGCGGGCGCGCGCTGCGGTTGCGGTGCGGGCTGCGGCGCGGGAGCCGGGGCCCTCTTATTAGTGGATGATGTGGTGGCGGCGGCATAAGAAGTGGTTTTGGGGCGCGCGCCCGTAGAGGCGGCGGCGCGGTCGGGCTTGCCCTCCTTCTCGTCCGCGGTGGGCGGGCGTAGGGCGGGCGGTTCGGGTTGGGCGCCGGCGGCGTGGCGTGCTTCGCCTGGTGCTGCGGCGGCGCGGCCTCTGATATTGGGCGCGGCGGCGGCGGTGGCGGGTCTGGTGGTGGCCGCTCGATCGGCGGCCGCGGTTCTGCTCTGGGTGAGCGGAGCGAGGTGGCCAAGTATCTCCTGGACCAGGTCGATTGGCCGGGGAAAGGGGGCTTCACCGGCACCCTCGCTGGTCGGTGTGCCGGGTGTGCTGGGTGTCGAGGCGGCCTCGCGCCCGAAATGCGCGGTCAGGGCGGTTCTGAACGCGTGCTGCACGCGGGGGTTTCGGGCGATTCTGGCCGCGTCGCCTAGGCCGGGGGTGCGGCGGAATGTCCGGGGGTGGGTCCTCCGCTCCTTAGGTGCTCCTGAGGGGAGCGGGGGCGGTGGCGGCATATTATTTCCTCGTGTGGGTACTCAGCCCACACGGTTTATTTGTCTACCCCCACCTTTGAATGTCATCGGCAGGGGGTCGGGGGGTGTTTGTGTAGCCCTGAGATGGGCTCGCTGGGGCGCTTGGCGCGCGATCGCAGGCAGCACGGCTGCCCTTACCCGTTTTGCGGGTGCCAGACCCCGGTGAGACCCGCTTGTGGGAGGCCGGGGCTGACTCCTACTCGACGGGCGGTACAGCGGTGCGGATAGTGTTGACTGACGAGGGGGTGCGATCCGGGCGGTGGGGGGCGGAGGTGGTTGTTGCTTATCCAAGCGCGGCGAATCCGCACGCGCATGCTGTATCCGGGCGCGGGTCACGCCCGCATCGCGCCGCGATGAGGTCGTGTTGAGAGCGCGAGGCCGGAGCGATCCACGCGCGCCCTGTTTGAACAGTCATCGCGCCGGCATCACGCGGCGCGGACGTCGCCTATTTTGTAACTTGTTTTAAGCTCACCTCAACGCTCACCCACAAATATATCTTGACACCGCGATGCGTAGTAACTAAGCGTGGGTAGAGGTCTAATTTCGTGACGGGTGACTGGCAGGGTGAGCCACATAAGCGCGTAGCGAATAACATCTCTAGTGGTAGGGTCGACGTCACCGAACCCTATGGGCCCGGCCACATGTCTATGGAAGCTGTCATCTCAGTACAATTTTACGTTTTCCGGTTATAAATTGTACGAATATGACAGCTGTCATAGGCATCAAGATTCGCCGCGATAGGTATAGCGAGGATGAGAGAGAGAGATCCAACTATTTGCGTATTGTTTGCCTATCTGAGCCTTATAATCTTATAATAAACTTAATAAATATATCAATTAATTTAATACTAATTTTAATAACCCGTCAAACTCATGCTAAAATACTATGTTTTTTGAGAAGAAAATAGGAAAACACGACCAGTTGACAGTTTGAGAAATCGAATTGAAACCCTCCTTGAGTCAAGTCGGTTGATAACGATCTCACTAATAACAATGAAAACATCAGCTTTAGCTTTAATTATCACTTACGTCTGTCCAGTTTCAGCAATTTCAGCGTCAGTATAACCGTTCCAATTTAAAAGGCCTAACTATGTAGGAAACACAAATGTAGTTGTGACTTTATAATGTGGAGTATGTAGATATACTTGGCGCACGTGGGTGCGTGGCTCGCGTCCAAATATTTGTTTTCATGCTACCGTAGTAACACGCGTTCTACACATTCACTCGATAAGATTGTTTGTTAATGGTAGTGTTAAAGGCGTTGGTCTCCCGTTGAACATTAACGTAAACACAAAATAATACACGATTGGTATGGTGGATAAACGGGACCAGAACTAGGTAAATAAAAAAAAATAAAAAAAAAAAAAAAAAAAAAAAAGGTAAGGAATATATAAGGAGCGAGGAATAAATCTACCAATATAATTGCTAGCCTCACTTAGGCGTCTCTCATGCAAATTTCCTCGCACACCGCAACGCTCCCTCGCACAGCTCTTGTGGATACTCACCATAACATGAGAGTGGCTTAAGAGGCCGCAGTAAGCTCGGCCGAATTTCACCTTCCCATACAAACGTAGTTACGCTATCATTTTAAAACTACGTGTTGGATTGTGACGAAACTTTGCATATATAATGACATGAGGTATATCTATGTCTGTAATTAGTTTATATGGTTCCAATTTATAAAACAAACTAAATACAGCAAAAACTAGTTTTGTATGAAAAACTTAAATTCGCTGTATTTTTTTTTCAATGGTATCTGAAGCTACATAACCTAATTTCAGACATAGATATACCTCATTTTATTGAACATACAAAGTTTCGTTGCAATACAACACGTAGTTTTAAAATGAGAGCGTAACTACGTTTGTATGGAGAATCGAGCTTACTGCGGACTCTTAAGCGAAGCTTAAATATTTAGGGGAGAAAAGCGCTTGAGTGTGGAGCCCGCATAGCGTTTACGTTACTGCGTTAAATTCCTGGATTGCATCGCTTCCTAAATCAATTCCACAGATTTGCGCACACAAAACTAATAAATACATTGAATTTAGTTTCCTGAGTCATGTTTAAAAGAGGACAACTGTTATCTGATCCCAACCCAGAGAATAACTAGACCATGATTTGTAACAAGACTAGCTTTGTAACAAAAACCAATAATTTCGCTGTTGTCCATTAGTATCCCCTAGCCTAATCCCCCAGGGGAAAAACGATTAGGTTGTTAGGTGAACTGCGACCCTACAGCGCGCGAGCCGAGCGAGCGAAGCGAGCGTGACGCGGTAGCGTCCGGCGAAGCGCCATAACCGAACATTATCTTTTTTATCCTAGTTGAATATAAAATAATTGCCGCTAGGCTCCCCTGGATGATCGGGGTCAGGTGATTAACGTGGATAACGTGATAATTTCCGGACATTGTCCAAAGATTCACATTCGAAAGATTACATGACAGTTGCAGTATGAAAAGGTTCACTTATCGGACCTTAACTGCTTCAAAATAAGGTCGAGAAGTGGCGAACTTTTTCATTCCTGGACTAAACATAGTTGTCTGAATAAATAAACATTAAACATGTATTAGATTTTTTGTAGAACACAAACAAAACAAAAGCCTAATAGAACAGCCCACAACTTGCAAGCAAGAGGAACCTTGTATATGGGAATTTAAATAAGATGGTGTACCTCATTAGCGTGGGTTATTAAACAAAAATTCACTTAGTGTCAGTTTTGTGACGAAAATTAAGCGCACAAATTATGTGAATTCTAATTAACTTGTTTCACATTTAAATAACGTGTTTATGCATATATGCAACTGTTAGTCTTCACTAAATTGACACTGAGTTAGTTTTTGTTTAACAACCCACGCTAATTAGGTACACAACTTTTTTATGACTTTTATTATACATAATTAGCATTAGGTTCGGCAACTTGACCTTCCTAAATTCAATTAACAAAACATACCTATTTAACATAAAAGGAATTCAGGGAAGTTATCAAAAGCTACGTTAAATACGCAATGGACATTTTCTCATAAGACCAGAATCACACATAAATAGACCTTAATGTTTGCTCGACAAGGTACAGTTTAACAAATCAAGGAAATAAGCTATTCAGTAAACTGTCAGCTCATAAAAGGCGTTTTCGCGTGTCACCGATAACATTAACGGGGCTGTCATTATCAACCAGTTTAAGTCTGACCTTTGATTACAAGTAATAGTTACGATTGTACGGGTCATGATATTTCGGGCACGTTTCTGTGAATATTCGGTTTCATTTAATCAAATCGTCACTACATTTGCAAGTCACTAAATAATTTAGGCAGTGCCAATCGAAAACAGTTGTGTTATTTACAGTAAGTATTGTGTGTTAAAGTTCGTGTAATAACGACTGAAGGTGAAGGCGACAGTAGACGGACACCTATTTGTTTTGTTTGTTTGTCTTGTTTATTTGGGCATCAACAGCAATACATACAAAAACTCAAAACTTAAAATACTAAAAAAAGAACAAATGTCCACAGAAACACAATAGACAAGCTAATAACTTAAGTACACACTTTCGCATTTATGTTATTATAAAGTATAGATATAAATTGATGAATGATGAAAACATACACATCTATCTACGTTTATTTAAATTGGGGGTAAAATCATTTTCTCTAGTAGGTACGTCGTCGTGGGGGTAATGATATCGAACAGGATAGGGACCACTTAAGTATGTTTGACTTTAGACTTAAGAGTTTAGACTCTAACCCTCCTAACGGATCTTTATAAAGGGGGCACTACACAAGTAAAGAGACACTCGATACAGCCACATTCTCCCTCCGTACTAACTGGAGCGTGTGCTCGTTCACACCCGGCGCGGCCATTGTTTCCGTCCCTTTTCATTATCTTAAGTCATTCAGTAATTGCTTGCGGTATTTGGCAGTTCTTGTTAACCTAGTGAACGTGGTTGCTCGTTACACGACTTCCAAGTAGAATGTTTTCAATAAGTCAATCGTATATAAGTATTTATAATTTGTATGTTGATATAAGGTTGTTAGGAAGAGATTACTCATTCAAAAAGCGATAAGAATGCCTGTCGTTTAACACAGTGTATATCTACATACTAGATATAACACTTTATAAAGGTACATCTTGTTTTCTTGGTCAGCAATAAAGTACTTATTAAAGCCCGTTTTACTATCCTACTAATATTATAAATGCAAAAATTTGGATGCTTGTTACTCAATCTCGCTTAAACGACTCAACCGATTTGGATGAAAATTTGCACGTAGATAGTTTATAGATTGGATTAATATATAGGATAGTTTATATCCCGGGTCCACGCAGACGAAGTCGCGCGCGGAAGCTAGTATTTTAATATGTCTGAGACTCGCGAGAGTTTTCTATATAGAATAGAGTACTTGTTTGTATTATATCGCTATTGGCTTGTAATAGCCAACTATTGAGCATCTTCTCGTCCTGTATTGTACGGTTCTCACCGAACGGGCCGGGCCGGAGCGCATTCTATTACATGCAAAGGAATTAGAACCCTATAAACAGGAATTACATTTCATATTTGAATGCATCGTGCATCCACTGCGAGGCGGCAGCTACCGACGCGGTCGGTGGGGATTGTAATCAAATATGAATCGCATCTGCTGTATTGTATAGACGGTTCAAATTCCTTTGCATGTAATAGAATGCGCTCCGGCCCGGCCCGTTCGGTGAGAATCGTACATAAGGCACATGCCCTGACTCCTGATACTGAGCTAGGGTTATATAGACGTCCCCGTGAACTTATGCTACCTAGAAGAAGTTGTATGTTCAGCACAAGAACAAAATCCAATCCAACTACGGCGTCGAGGATGGATATTCGAATTCCGACATGAAATATTGAATGTATCTCTAATTGGATCTTGGTAAAAACTTTATCGACTTTAAAATATACGTGAGTTAAAATACATTAATAAATGATACTAAAAACGTGATTTACCAAACCCATTTTAGGCTAACGGTAGTCAAAACTATTGAAAAGAAGCGTGATCAAAGTAATAATGGTGTAAAAAACTACAAACTATGTTCTGACAGCGAATGAAAGCTATCCAGAAAGCCGTTATGTTAGTTGCAACTTTCTGATAACTTGTAACTATGTAGTAACCTATCGACCGCAACTATCTAGGACACTTAAGGCCACTGATAGCGGCGGCGGAGCCGCGCAGAGCGGCGCGGCGCGGCGCGGTTTTCTGTGCGGACCCTTTCGTATTAGCTCGAACATTACAACCGGTACCGCCTCCGCACCGCGCCGCGCCGCCCCGCCACCGCTCTCTGTGCATTTGCAGCTTTAAGTGATTCAACAGAATTCAAAAAGAAGGGTTATCGTTTAGACTTTTTTCCCGACTACGGCCGGCCCGAAAAGAAAGGATATGGATTTTGGCAGTCCGTTTGTATTTACTTGTGTTCAGAAGCGTTTAAGATACTGAACCGGTTTTGATGAATGAGATAGAAATCGATTCGAAGTAACACTCCGGGTGATCGAATGACATGGGGTACTTTTAAAATTAAAAAAGAAATGTTATAATTCAGATGGTTCTCTGTAGTCGGGATATCGTTTTTGAAATAAGTGTACTATTCAGTGCAATGACGCGTAGTTGCAATGCCTTCAAAGGGGGTCGCGAATACTCGATTTTTTAAAGTTAAAGTGCTGTAAATATTGTATATTAGTACAATAAACAATATAAGTATAAACAGTGTAGGGTAGCGGCGCGTGATTTTGTTTTCTGTACTAAGGGGGTCTCGACATGAAAAAGATTCATAAACACTGTGCTAGAATATAGCTAAATACATGAAACTTTTTATCCCTAATGGAATCCGCCAGCTCTAGCTCGAAAACTAGTTTTTGTACTCATGGAAAGTAAGATTTGGTGAAGAGAAGATGAAAATTAGAAAACATTGAAACTAGATTTTTTGTGGAAAAATATTATATGCAATACAATACCACAATTCATTGATAACACCCTAGTTACAAGTCTAACCGCATATGCCCCCGATATTCTCACAAACCTTATCGAAAGCACGTATTACTTAATTCAGCGTGAAGGGCATTTTAGGATAGAGACCAAATCATGCGGTTAGCTCTGTAAATATGAATACGATTTCGGACCCTAATCGCCAGACTTACGTTCCAAATCCAAAAGACCATTGGGTAGCTTCGATCTAAATATATGTACACGATTTTGGACCTTGCTACATAGACTTAAGTTTCAAATTCAAATAGTGTTTGTTAGTAGCCATGTCACGGCCATAGTAATGGACCGTGAGCTAGAAATTATACAAATTTTGTTATAGTCCATCATCTAGAATGGTTACATTTGAATTTTGTACACTTTTTTTCGATTTATATTCAAATATCTTATTGCATTGGAGGCTCAAAGGAAAAACAAAAACATAGGAAAAACAAAAGCATGCCTTGATTGAATAGGTACTTAATTGGCAGAAACTATTTTGTAAATGTTTGTTTTGGTCATTCACCGCGTTCAGATACATTTGAGCGCTGTGAAATATTATTGTGTGTAAAGTCAGCACGGCTATCACAGCACATCTGTCATGGGACGGCCGCGACATACTCTCGATTTTTCTCGCGCTATACCTCTTGTTCTAAATTTTCTAATAAGAAAGAGACGGATAGTGCGCCATCTTGTGATATCCGTGCAGGTCGGCCCGAGAGCTGTGTCGCGGCGACATAGACTACCCGTCTCTTTCTAAGCGATCTAATTTGAGACGGATTGTGATAGCAGTGAAGAGGGTGCTCCGTTTAGGAAACATCTATGTAACCGGTTTGACAGGCTGTCATTTGCATCCTGGCTCAGGTTTGCGAGGACCTTGTTTAACCGGTTAAATGCTAACTAAAACGTCATTGCGTGCGGGTTGGGAAACTTTCACAAGTTGCTTATACATCCACGTACAATACAACACTGGTAGCCTAATATTGCTGTAGCTGCGGGCCTAACGTGGAGGTATAATCATATAATATCATTGGATAAACCATGCTTGAGCCGCTCCCAGTTGTTTTTTTTTTGGCAGAAACAAGTAAATTAAAGTATTACAGCTAATGTCTTTCTAAAGCTGCAAACGCACAGAGAGCGGTGGCGGGGCGGCGCGGCGCGGTGCGGAGGCGGTACCGGTTGTAATGTTCGAGCTAATACGAAGGGGTCCGCACAGAAAACCACGCCGCGCCGCGCCGCTCTGTGCGGATCATTTCATATTACCTCGAGCATTACAACCGGTACCGCCTCCGCGCCGCACCGCGCCGCTCCGCCACCGCTATCAGTGCGTTTCGGCCTTAAAAGTACAATAGGGAAGATGTAGCTATAATATTTACCATTATTTTGTGACCAAAATGTTGAAAATCTTTTTACTTCAGTTTAATATACTGATTTCAAACAATAATTACGATACGCAGTAACAACAATCAGATTCTGGTGACGTCACTCCAGTCAAAACTTGGGCAACTCTATGACATCTAGGGACGAAGCAGGGACAAACAAATACGGCGAGTGACACACACATGAGTGACGTCACAGGAACTGTAGATCCGTTTAGGGGCGAAAGTTTAAATTGTCAGTTTATAACAGGATTTTTTGACTATATAAGCATCACTTGATACCCCTTGCTAAGCGTCGTGAAATTGCTGATATATTATATTTGTTAAATATAATAAGAAGCAATGTTGACTGTCCTAATTTACTTGCTAAGATTTCTTTTAATACTCCCATAAGAAGTTTCCGCCGTTTTCGTCCTATTAGCATATTCCATGTTTCCACTAAATATAGAATGAATAGTTTCTTGTGCAGAGCAGGCAGGAGTTTAAACAAAGTTGTAGATCAATTAGATATAGACATATTCTGTGATAGCATACAGGCAATAAAATCTAAACTGATAAGTTTCTTCATGTGTGATACTCAGGTGTAGGCTCGGGTTATTAGAGTTTATAGTAGCCTAATTCATTAACTACCTGATTCCTGTATATTCCGCGTATTAGGTAGTGCGCGATTGGTTACTGTGCGTAATGTACGCTAAGTTTAAGTTTGGCTTCAGATTTCTTTGATAGTTTATTTCTATAAGTGAAAACCTGTAATTGGCTATATGGTTTTATTATGGTATCTAGAAATATGTTGCGCTGTTGGTTTTCCATGTATCAATAAATAAATAAATAAATAAATAAATAAATAAATAAATATGATAGTATTTTACTTTTTTAATACTTTCGTGGTCTATTCTATAAGAGATTCTCTCAAATTAAAGCAAAAATTAAAATATTGTATACAATTTTGAGAAAGAAGTTACATAAAGTTGTCTAGTTTAATTACCCTCACACTCATTTTGAGAATTAATGAAACAATTTTATTAGATAACAATACAATGCATTTTTATTCTCAATCTTATACTTATGGCATATACTGAGTTCAAACTAATTGCAGCGGGGCTGGGATCAAGATTAGTTGGTCACTATGCACAGTACAGCCAGAAAGAATGTGAGACAAATGATAGCGCGAACTGGCAACGGCGCACAAAATCCCAGAACTAGCTTATTGTGCCCAAATGTTAGCAAATTTATTGATTCTTTGGATTAAATTCTATCATATCTGGATGGTATCAGATTTTTTATCTAATCGCGCTTTTTAGCCATCACATCAGCCACCCACTGACGGACAAAGGCCTCCCCCAAAAACTGCCACTCGCATCCAGCAGACTCCCGCGTCTTTTACCAGGTCATCAGTATCAGTGCACAGTGGGGGGTCTAACCACGCTGTGTCTTCCGGTAGGTACGTGGTCGCTACTGCGGAACCTTTCCGCCCCAACGGGTATCGGTTCTACGTGCAAGGTGGTTGGCATAGGATAGTTTTCCACGCAGACGAAGTCGCAGGCGGAAGCTAGTAGTAGATATAGATAGAGGGGAAGGCCCGGGGAGCCAAACTATCTCCATAACAAATTTCACATAAATCGGTTCAGCGTGAAGTAGACAAACAAACACGCTTTCGCATTTAAAATGAAGTTGGAATAATATGGATAACGGGGGGAAAGCCATCTAATTTGCTTGCCGACGATTGTAAAGGCTTGGCCAAACACAGGGCGCGACGCAGCGCCGCGGTCGCGCGGCGCGACCGCGGCGGCATTAAATACGTACTCTAACAGGTTACCAACGTCAAACTGACTGCGTTCCGCCGGCATCGCGCCCCGCTTCTGTCGCACCCCGCGCCGCGCTGCCCCTTGCGTCCACGCGGCGCGAGCGCAGCGCAGCGCGGCGCGGACGCGGCGGCACGCTGCGCCGCGCTGGGTCACGTCAAGGAATGAGCGACCCTCCACGCGCGCATGCTGTATACGGGCGCGAGTCACGCCCGCATCGCGCCGCGTTCGCGCGCGCGATGAGGGCGTGTTGAGAGCGCGAAACCGGCGCGATCCACGCGCGCCATGTTTGAAAAGTTATCACGCGGCGCGGACGTCGCGCTGCGTCGCGCCATGTGTCTGGCCAAGCCTTAACTGTGTGGTTTCCAATCATAACCTACACAAGCAGTTGTTGACAACCGTGATAGTTAAATTGAGCCCAAAAACATGCATTGCATAAGGCTAGTGCAGTTACGCAACGGTGTAGAACCTTGCTATCAGCCTACGTAATGACGGTATTTGACAACTCGCGTCTTGTTTTGGGCGACGTATGACTATCTGACTGACTAAAGAAAGATGTACCTATTCAATTATATATGTTTGTCAAGCTGTGGATCGCCAGCCCCTAGAGGGGATGTTTTAGGGTGGGTATTAGTCTCTCAAACGGGGTCGTACAGTCATGGTTTATGTACAGTCAAGTGCAAAAATATATATCCATTTAATCCTCCCATAAATATGTACCGAAACCTTAATCCGCTGACATATATTTATATACTTGACTTCACTAGTTTGATTTGTGTAGGTTTTATTTTCGGTAAATATATTAGGTCCCAGACTTCTTCACAATAACAAAATACCTGATGAAACACTCTTGAATCACCCATTCATATTCTTAACCAACACTTTACCACATTAGATAAATAATTAATTTAATGTTAATAGAAAGTAGGTACAGCCAATTAAAGCCTATTGTTTACCTACACTACACGCCTCGAATAAACAGCTAATTGCTTAACAAGCTGTCGTTAATTAGTATAACTGCAATTAAAGCCTGTTAGAGTAATTAGAAATTATCAAAACCGACTCCTAATCACACGCAACTTACCTACTTCCAACAAATTTTAGATGCAATAGCAGATTGTGTCTCAAAGGAGCAAAATTAAACATTTACGGCGAGGGCGGTTCATTGAATCTTGAGCGTAACGATGGAATCAAGTGTTTATCTACGCCCAATATATAATCTGTGGTCCAAGACAGAAATTATCTTACTACCGCGTGGCCGTGTAGTCATACAGCTTTATAGTACATACAGCTTTTCACAGGAGGAGGATATAAAAAAATATTTTATATCTTACCTACTGGATATTTCCTAAACGACTAATTACTGTAAATCGGGCAATCAACGTTTTTCTGTTGCACGTTGCCATGGTTACGCCTTTTGAATACTTTATAAACCTACCCTGAATATTTTATGGGGTTTCAATCTACTAAAAATGTTTTGCCGGAATGGAAACCTCATTTTATATTTCGCTCTAAAACTCGTTATAATCGCACAAACCGAAGACAATCTACTTTTAGATGAGATATAATTATTATACCTAGCAGTAAGTGTACAGTCTAGTGCAAAAATGTGGGTGCATACAGCTTACTTAAATATATGTCCCATCGCGATATGTCAGCGGATTAAGGTTTTCAGTACAATATTTACGGGAGGATTTACTCGATACATTGTTTTGTACTTGACTGTACTTAACTTTACGTGTATTCAATCTATCTACGGGTTAAAAATAAGCTCAACACACACCTCTCCTTGTATGTCACGCCATCGTGTCATTTAATGGTGTTTACCACTCTACTGTCATACGCCATCCATCCATCCATCCTTATACGAGTCGCATTAATACTGATTATGTCATAAGCACATAAGTCGTTCAAGTTGCTATGTAAACAGGATTGCAACTAGGCCATACGTACCTACCGTCTACATCATCAAATAGGCCGAAAGACGTCCACTGCTGGACATAGGCCTCCCTCAAAGAGCGCCACAATGGTTATGTGCGACAATGCCTGCGCAGAGACAACGTATCACGCAAATATAATGAAACCACTTTCGTGCCATAAAACCTCTACAGGCGGCTAGCACGCGTTTTTTAAGCTATAATAATAATAATGCATATTTGGGGACAATTTTACACAAATCGACCTAATCCCAAAATAAGCAAAGCTTTAACATATAGAAAGAAATATAGAAATATATTTCTGCAACAATAAGGTTGTAGTAAACAAATTTATGGTACTTTGAGTGAATAAATGCCCTTAACTGTGATATGGGTATTAGACGACGATAAACATACTTATGTAGAAAAATAAATACATAAAAAATAAACATAGAAAACATCCACGGCTCAGGAACAAATATTCGTGCTAAACACACAAACCCTTACCGGGATTCGAACCCAGGACCTCTTGCTTCGTAGGCAGGGTCACTACCTTAGGCTATAGTGGTCGTGCGATTGACTCGGACATATGATCATCTTACATTTACCCATCCGACAAACCTTCACGGGCTGTTTACACTTTAATAAGTGAGAAAGTAAAAGAGCGAGTTCATACATTTGCTGCAAGTACGAGTAGCTTTTGTATGTACTCACACTAATCAATGTGTAAACAGGGCCTTACTCTCATTACCTTGATGTCAATACATCCCATAGATTGAACAGCACAGTTACACAAGACGGCCCCCAAGCTGTCTCGCGGCGAGATAGACTATCCAGTCTACGTTCACTTTAGAAAGAGACGGATATTCTATTTCGCCGCGAGACAGCTTGCGCGCTGTCGTGGCCAAACATACTTGCTGACAATTTGGATAAAAGTATGCATGAAGATAGTTTATAGCCTGGATTAAAATATAGGATAGTTTTTAACGTTTTTAAGTCGCGGGCGGAAGCTATTTACTAATATAAATGCGAAAGTTTGGATGTTTAGATGTTTGTTACTCAATCACGGTTTAACCCTTGGCATGCCTGGTGAACGAAAGTCACATTGTATGCCTGGTGGGTCTGACAAACCCGTAAATGTAAAAATATAATTTACAAATGAATCATTTTTTAATGCGTTAATTTGTGTGTTTTTGGTTATTTTGTACATTATTTTTACTAGAAATAAATCTAAGTCTTAATTCCAGAAACTCCTTAAGAATTTATTACATACATAAAAATATTTCATATTTCCATCAACAAAAATAAACTCTCATGTCTAAAAGCATAAAAATTAAACGTATACCCAAGATCAACTTCAATTTTAGGTTTATTTAAGGCACCGATATATCCTTGTATCACATACTATCTATAAAATATATATGCATATAAAATGTATACGGATAATAGTGTAAATGTACTTGGCTATAAAATGTTACGCCGTATGCCTGGTCGGGTTTCTCAGGCCCGCGCGCACTTTGCGCACGTCCAAATCGAGGGGGTGCTCGTGACCGACTGCGGGAGCAGCGTCAAAATGTCGGGTAGTTAATAAGGCGAAGCTACTCAGAGCCGCGACGCGGTAAATTTAAAATCGAAAAAAATTACGATGAATATTTCACAGCCCGGGTCTGTCAGACCCTACCAGGCATGCCGAGGGTTAAAGGCCGAAACGCACTGACAGCGGTGCGGTGGCGGAGGAGCGCGGTGCGGCGCGGAGGCGGTACCGGTTGTAATGTTCGAGCTAATATGAAATGATCCGCACAGAGCGGCGCGGTTTTCTGTGCGGACCCTTTCGTATTAGCTCGAACATTACAACCGGTACCGCCTCGCCACCAAATTGGAAAATATGTAGGTATATGATAGTTTTGTTATCTCGTAACTACACTGAACTGAAACATGAACATTTTTACGATAAACGTCATGAAAAATAAGGAACTTTTTTGTACACGCCCTTGTCAAGTTTATATTATTTATTGTCGTGTTTGAATTAGTTAAAAGCTTAATTTGGACTAAAACGTGACTGTGTGGGTAGATAACATGTTAACTGTAACAAGGTCTTATGATCCGTCACTCTATAGTAGGTAGTCTATAGCCACATACTCTGTTTCTGTTATAGATAAAGCTACCTATGAGTCAGCGAAGCGCCAGGGGAAATCAAGGTGGAATAACTCGTTCCAAGTGGAAAATAATATATATTGAGTCTCTATCACGTATATTGGTTTATATTAGAAGACATAAAACCGCTCCGTTATATGACTTCTCCACCGATTGCATATGTTACGTAAATAAACATTTGAGAAACCGAATACGTATGTAATTAAAATTAACCGCGAGGTTGGTTTTCTGTAGTTCTATTAGTTACTAATAATGAATACTCTACTCGGTTAAATAGAGTAAACAATGGTACTATGAACAAATATCAATTCTATGTGCTAAATACATACGCCACGAATTCTCAGGTTGTGGAATTAACTCGAGGTTATCCAAAGATCCTACGATATGGGGTTCTACCAAATATAAGTGAACAGGTCTATAAAGGAAAGAGATACTATGGCAGAGCCTTTGCCTTATTCCTCATTTGCCTTCCACAGAGCCGAAATGAACGAAATATGATTTTAGAAGTTTATGTTTGCATTTACGTGTGTTCTTCTGTAAGATACTGAACCGATCTTGATGAAAGAGGTGCCAATCGATTCGAAATTGTGCTCCCGATGACATAGGCTACTTTTTGTATGAAAAAAAAACTGTTTTCATTTACTTTTTTGTAGTTGGGATACCGCTTTTTTTTTCATGTAACTAGGACCATAGGGTTATAAAGAGGGTGTGTCTATAATAGTAGCATATTCGCGACTGTATGTTATACTTAGAGTATATATATGTAGATACAGAGGCGACGTAGGTGTCGCCACAATGAGGGACGGCAACAAAGTAGATGATTCCCGTGGGGTGGCCATGTTACTAAAAATTACCCCATAGCTTCCATATGCTTATTTTAAATAATGCGCTTTTATTGTAAATACTTTTTACTGAAGCTTTACACATTCACTGCCTAGCAGGCGCTCTGTTCACAAGTACTAGTAATATTCATCTTAATAACATGAAATATTATTCTAGTAACAGAGCATGTAGGTAATTAATAGTCCTTGCGCAAGTGGCTTACCTGTGTTTCTTATCAGCACAGTTATCACAGGACGGCCCGCGAGCGGTATTGCAGCGAGGTAGACTGTCCGTCTCTTTCTAAGCGTACTGAAGCTTTACACATTCACTGCCTAGCAGGCGCTCTGTTCACAAGTACTAGTAATATTCATCTTAATAACATGAAATATTATTCTAGTAACAGAGCATGTAGGTAATTAATAGTCCTTGTGCAAGTGGCTTACCTGTGTTTCTTATCAGCACAGTTATCACAGGACGGCCCGCGAGCGGTATTGCAGCGAGGTAGACTGTCCGTCTCTTTCTAAGCGTTCTAAATAGAAAGTCTTAACTCGCCGCGACACAACTCGCGGGTCGTCCCGTGATACCGCCACCGCATGCCGCGCCAGTGAGATACAGGTTTAAGGCGGAAATAAAATTAACACTAAGGACCGAATTGAGACACAACCATATAAAAAAAAAACATTTAGTATTCAAATTATTATTTATTACAGATTGATAGTATAGGATGTCGCGACAAAATGTTTTGAGCACATGTGGCTGTATTTTGTTGGCTGCGTAACCCAAATACTGCGCGTACGCACGTCCTCCTCTAGTGGAAACCTAGAAAATAAAACATATTATTCGACATTCATTTTTAAACTTTTTCAATTCCTTTTTTTTTCATCGGCTTTTAGAAAATTATGATTATTTCTAAACCTTCGATCGTCTTTCCTTATTACTAGCTGTCCACGCGTCTCCTGGGTGGAGACCCGCGCATAAGAAAGAACCCAGGCGGAAGCGCAGATGCAGGATTAAATAAAGCCAGGAGAAAGATTTTATGAAATCGGATGAATAGTTCCGAAGATTACTCGCTACATAAAAGCTTTACCTCTTTATTATGAGTACAGAGTAAATTTAAGTATATATAAGAATAGATCCCATTATATACGAATGTTACGTAATAACAAGTACGAGAATTTTGTTAAAGTATTAATTACCCGAGAAATCGGGTATTTTTAACATGTATTGGCTGGTATCCCTAAAATGATGGCAAAGAAGCTAAATCGAGAAGACATTCTTACACCTCTCGCGGCTTACCATAAACAACCTACGTAATTTGGGCGGATAATGTGTCAACAAATGTTTTCTTATACAATGTAAACAATGATGTTATTTCTATTGTAATCGTCTAATCTTACAAGATTTTGAGCGTAATGTAATTTTACCATGCTATTTTTACGTATTGCGTATATACAAAAGTGAATGATCTTCTACTTACGTGTGAAAGGTTATATTATCATCACATTGTTCCGACCGGCTTTTACAGCCAATAACGCAACAAATTACCATTTTCTTGGCACAGAGGGAACACCAGACACCTTATCGTGCGTAAATTACTTTGAGGACACTATTTTATTCACAACAAAATTAAAGATTTCGGATTCTTATGTAGCAACGCGCGAGCATTGACAGCATTGTATGCCACAACCGTTGTGCCAAATAGAAAAAAAGTGGAACTATGACAAGGACAACGAATGATATATCTCTTCGTGTCACACTTATTACGATTTGTATGGCATCGTCTCGCTCACTCGTGGTATTATTATTACCATAGCCTGTCCCGATTAATCATAGGTCCATGATGTTATACAATACTAATATTATAAATGCGAAAGTGTGCCTGTCTGATGGTGGGTACCAGGGACTGATTTCGGTTACGGTTTTACCGGTATGAAACCTGTATTCCATTACGGTACCGTAATGGTGTAAAGGTTACGCGCGCCGCGCCAACATAACGGTACCGTAACCGTTTTGAAATATCGGTTACCGCTATTCGATTTAAAGGTAACCGAAACGTTTATAATATCGGTTCGAAACCGGTATTATAACGGTTACCGAAAAAAAAAAGCGAGCTGGCATCGCCTGCCGATGCCGCCGCGGCCGCCGTCAGGTCAGGTCACGCCGTGCCGGTTCATTCATTGCGTGTGCATCACTGCGCAGTGCTTGTGTACTGCGTTAGGTATTTTGTTAGCGATAATGACGTCATGTGATAGAGATAATTTAAAATGGAATCATTATTATACTTCGTAATTTCATATGGCAAATTCAGCAGTCGGCGGCATGATAAATGGAATGGCACGGGCCGCGGCGCACAGTGAGGAACGGGGGACGGGGAGCGAACGGTAGTAGAGGTGGTGGGAGAGGGGGGGGGGGGCGGGTCGGCGGCATGATAAATGGAATGGTGCGGGCCGCCGCGATGCACAGTGAGGAACGGGGGATGGGGAGCGAGCGGTAGTAGAGGCGTGCGGGGGGGGGAGGGGGCACGGGTCCGCGGCATGATAAACGTAATGGTGCGGGCCGCGGCGCACAGTGAGGAACAGGGGATGGGGAGCGAGCGGTAGTAGAGGCGTGTGGGGGGGGGGCACAGTGAGAAACGGGGGACGGGGAGCGAGCAACGGCAGCGGCATATCATACGCTTCTTTGATGCTCACCGACAACGACACTCGACAGTGCAAACGCGAGCTATTCGATTCGATTAAAATATAAAAATTAAAATCTACAATGGTAAGAAAACGAAAGAACGCCATATACGCTTTCTTTTCTTTTCATAATGAAGCGAAAACATCATCCTGTTTGGTATCCGGCTGTACATCTGTCATCATAGCTCCGCACTCTCCGAGTCCCCGCCCGCACACCCGCACCTCACGCTATGTTGCTGTGCCAATGTACTGAATGTAATGTTCCTACTGACGATGCGACGATGTCGCGGAAAGATAGACTAAACGGCAGCGCCGGCGGTTTGGCAACGACGCCAAAATCTAAATATCGGTAACCTTTAAAAATCGGTTGAGGTACCGAAAAAAATAAAGGTTACCGTTATATTTCGATAGCGAAATATAAAGGTTCCGCTACCGAAACCGCTATTTCAAAACCGATATGACGTCATATCGGTTATGAATAATACCGGTATTTTTCGGTTATGCAGTCCCTGGTGGGTACACACTGAGCAAACGAACGGCCAACGAACGCGAAGCATTTATGTGACAGCTATTTGTTAGAGTGAGATACATAGCCGTTCATTGGCTTGGTGTGTACCCACCATGACTGTCTGTCTATTTGCCTGCATCTGTCTTCACGCTTAAACCGCTGAACCGATTTAGATGAAATTTGGTATAAACATATTTTGAGTTTGAGGACATAGGATTTATTTTTTATCCCGGAAATTATTTCCTAAGGGAGATGAAAGTTTGTATGGATATATGATATAAACGAGTTCCACGCGGACGCGGACGGAGTTGAGGGCAGAAGCTAGTATGAAGTAAATAAATGAATTTTATTCGGCAAGTAGGCCGCGTAATGGTACTTTTACGTGTTATTATTGTGTATATATTATTGTACCTCTAAATTAGGAGTATATTCATAACAATTAATAATAATATTATGTTGGGGCTAACGACTGATACACGTTCCGGGGTCGTCCGATAACGGAGCTCGTGTCTGTCATATGCTGGAGGCAAATAGATCGATCATCGATACAATGCGATAGTATCGCTCTGTACCTCTTGCTGACAACTCGCGTCGCGCGCGACACAGCGTCTCCTGCCCCACTCGCACTATGATTATTATAAACAGGAGGGTAGATTTTTCACGTTGGATGGGCTAGCCCCTAGCATGTTACACCGATGAAGCAGCAATCGACTCCATTGGCTCTAGTTCTAGGTTTTTACAAGTCTTTTCACTCACAAAGATGAGACAACTTGTGACAACTTTACTGGCCGGCTAACGTCAAATAGCACATAGAAAACTGTTTAAATTTTAACCGATGTCGCTAAAGACCACTCGTTTATATCGTAGCTCTGTGTACCTACTAACTTTCACCACTCAGTTTAATTGAAACATATTTTGGTAGACGCAGAGAGGTCATAAGGGTTCCCTTTTTTACCTCGTATGTCATGGGAACCCTAAGAAACTAGTTTCAACAATCAAATAGAGGACTAACCCTTGATTAACCTACAAAGTTTTTGACCTCTGACAGTTGTTAATTTGTTTGCTTGTTATACCGTATCCTTTATTATTCCATTTTAAGAACTGTCGATGTTCCTCGTCTTGACAGCAAGAAAAAAAAATAGGTACTTGCTTAAGTACCTATTTTTTTTCAAGCGGCGGTCGTGGGTTCGAATCCCGTCTCGTACCAATGAGTTTTCGGAACTTATGGAATATTTACCGTTAGCTTTTTGGTGAAGGAAAACATCAGGTAATCCCAATAAGGTCTAGTTTTCCCTCTGGGTCAGGTCAGATGGCGGTCGCTTTCGTAAAACTAGTGCCTATGGGATTAGGTGTCAAAGCGGACCCTGGGCTCCTTTAGGGGCACAACCGGGAATAACAATAGGAGAATGATGATCCAAGATATTTTTGGCACTATTAAATATAATTGACGGAATATGTGAGTCTCTATATATAGATTACAGTACCAAAAGTTATTTATGATTATGAAATATGAAATGTTTCAAAAGATCTCAGAAAATAGCAAAGATAGGAAGCCGAAACTTACAGAAAATAATACTTATCATGAGGGCTCTTATTAAGAAAGTTACAGGTAACATTTGGTGAAAGGGCCGCTTTTCCATGCAAACATGGCTAACACTCTTTATCAATCTAGGTAAGTTTCATGTCTGGGAAAACTGGTTTTCTGTATTTTCACCCCAGCCGAGCTCCATCGCCCAGCTACTTGACTAAAAATCAGAGTTAGTTTCGTAGCACAGTTGTAGACTTTGCATATTGATTACAAACCTAGGCATAAACTTCCAGCAATCAAGCTCGCTACCATACCCATTGTTACATTTCCTAAACAAAATGGCCAAACATCCTTGTTTGGGATTCGTAAGGATACAAACGCACCAATGTCAGTAGGAAGTGTAGTGGCAAGTTACGGTTGTAAACAGGGATAGAACAACCTTATTTTGATCACTTGAGTAATATATAGTAGATTGTGTCTCAAAGCCCTCCGTATCGCTAAACTTAAATGGCAGTGGGCGGGGCACATAGCACGTAGAACCGATGGCCGTCGGGGCGGAAAGGTTCTCGAGTGGCGACCACGTACCGGAAGGCGCGGCGTGGGTAGGCCCCCCACAAGGTGGATGACCTGGTAAAGGTTGCTGGAGTCCACTGGATGCGGGTGGCGCAGGACCGGTCACTTTGGCACTCTTTGGGGGAGGTCTATGTCCAGCAGTGGACGTCTTTCGGCTGATATGATGATGATGATGATGATGATGATGATGATGTGTCTCAAGGGGCAAATGTAACTGTGTTTTTTAGCGAAAAATTGTGAATATTTTTGTGTCCAACTTTATTGTTATCTATTCTGTCCTGTCCTGCATATACATTATAAGTATAGGCATAAGTCTGCTGTCTTATTGGAACTGTTATGGAACTGTTTCAATAATCAGCTCTATCTATTGTAGTGCCCTTGCAGGATGTCACATGAATACCTTATTAATTTAGCTACCACCTATTTTTTGTAATGTGAATAAATTGATTGATTGATTGATGTAATATTTATGGTGAAGGCGGTAATTGAATCCTGAGTGAAGCTAAAGATTCTAATCCAAAACTAGCTCAGTTAGATCTGCAAAATGTTGTCACATGTTGTCAGTTATTTTATCATATCAGATAACAATAAATTTTCAGATTAAGATCTCTTCCCTAGCCTATGACATGTTGAGAGATATTAACTTTCAGGTTTATTTTGTTTTAATAACATTGTGAAGAGTTACTAACGTTTTTATTTTTCTTAAGTTAGAGAAATGTCTATGTTTTGAACTAAGAGCACTGTTTACATACACATAAAATTCTAATTTTTATATTAAGTTTACTGTAGTACCTATATCCCCCATGGGACAGGCAATGCCTAGAGTGGGGGTCAGCATAATTGTAATAGGCTATGTTTTTAAGAAATAAACTATTTGTATTCATTCACATAATATTTATTCATATAAATAGCATGCACAATTAAGCCTTCAAGCGCATTTTGTGCAAGCATTTTCTTGATGATATCTCTGGTTAATTCAATGAGATCCTTTTTGCCGTGGGTATGCAAAGTAATATGTATGTATGTGTACTATATTTTATTATATTTGTGTGTGTATACTAACAAACATGATCCCAGTTGGTTGATAAATAAAGTCACAATAATATTCATGATGATTGAATAGGACACATGATATTTCAATTTGTACAACTGCCAGAACATGCCTAGCTTATAAAGTGTCATAACAATATCAATCTTTAAATCGGTTCATTTAGACACAGAACAATGCTCTTGACCCCAATAATCAAGGTCACCTAATACTACAAGGTATCTAGTCGCCTATAAGGAGAAAACTGGTTTCAAGAAGCATTCCTCACATTTTGTTTTTAAATTATCTACCCACATTAATTATGCCAATTAACCTATGTTAATTGCATGGTAACACAATGCAGCACCTGCTGCACAATAACTCTCGGTCCGTTTCCCAAGCGGCAGTTTGACACAGATTCTCTAAAGTCAATTTTGTAAGTGAAGATTTAGAAAAAAAAGTGTAAGCATCGAAACTGACCAATCGCTCGCCTTCGTTCATTCACGCCCTCAAAATTAAAATCACATTGACAGCTGAACAGACAAACCTTGAAAATGCTATACAACAACATACTGTATTATACCCATATGTACACATGGACGGCCGAAAACATTTATATATTTAAATAACTCCTACCTTCCGCGCTCTGGTTCAGCGAAGGGGGCACTGCGGTCGAAGACAGGTCCTTCTTCTGACCATGTTTAGGAGGATCAGAGTCTGAATCGTCGAAAACAAGCGTCCTGACCGATTGCGAACATCGTCGATCCATTGGCACTCACAACACAGGCACACACAAATGCACTAATTTCTCCATTTATCACAACAATATGGTCACACGACACGTTTTAGCGGCACCATCGGAGTTGCGAAAGTAGAATAAGCGAATTTAAATATCGCCGTAGTGCACACAGTTGCTCATATAATTCGCGTTTTATGCCATCATAAATAACGCGACACGGCTTCTTGTATCACCAATCGAAAAGTGACACTTTTGAAGGGTCTATGGCTGTGTTGCCATATTGCGAATGCATTACCCCGTGAGCGGATAACGTTGTCGGGAAAAATAATTATATTTTTTTGGCATAGGGTAGTCTCGCAATCAGCCTAGAGATTATTTATTAATATAATATCGAATCATCAAAAAGTCTTTAAATTCTACAATCGCAGAAGAACGGTCAATTTTATTTGAAAGTAATTTTTCACTGGTTCAATCCTTAGGTTCAATCTTTTGCCGTGCGAGGAAGTGCATTTATATTAGGATTTAAATAAAAGTACATTACTATAATAATCGAAATGGATGGGATTGCAAGGCAATTGACAGGCAAGGCAACTCCAGTTCTGGCCGAGGTGTGAATAGCGCCGGAATTGCCTCCTTCGTATTACTAGATGGCCTCGCTTCGCTCGGCCGTCTAATGTACGCGTCCACCGGGAAACGTGCATCAATCACGCTGGCGGGCAACCTCTTCCTTCCCGGCCTTTGAAGTATGTACTAATGCTCTATTGTAATTAATGACTTTATGTTGTAAGTGTAAAAGTTGTAAAAAAAACTGTTGAATAAGGGATTATTACCGATTTTTGTTTAATTTATAAACATAATATAATTTTTTTTTTGACGTGACCTGTCATGACAAAATGTTATCGTCTTCATACAATTATTATTAATAAATTATCAGTAATGGATATTTTGACCGTCGGACCCCCAGCCTATTATTTCTTGTTGGAATAGACAACAGGCCGCCAACTAAACCTCTCTGCGTCGGGGTCCGCAGCCCGAGTTCCTACGCCCCAGAGAAAACAGCTGTTTTGACGGTTGTGTGTCAAGTTTAAGTCAATGAATATTTTTATTTGGGGTTTTATTTTATCAACGATTCATGTTAAATTATATTGAAAGTGCAGTGCAAGTCAATAAAAACACTTACAATGCTTAAACGTAAACTTTCTACTACTTAAGTAGTTGATTATCAGAAACATTGGAGCGCCGAGGAACTCCTGCCTAGTGTGTGGTGATTCAGCGTTGTTTATTTCTTTTTATTGTTTAGTTCTTATTATATTCTTAGGTAGTTTATTTTCTAGTTAATCAACTTATGTTCGCATGCGTGTTGTAGATTGTCTTAATCCTCTTTTTGTATTTTCTATTTTGAAGAATGGAGTGTTGTGTAGTATGCGAAAGAGTTTTTACATCAACACGAGGATTACACATTCATCAATCGCGTACCCATCAGGTTCGCGTTCATCCTATCTCAAGTGTCCCGAATACCCATAACATATGCTCATCTACGTCATCACCCCACCTTGCTATTCCTCTTCAAACCCTTCTTGGCCAACTAAAACATTCGACGCCTCTAGTCAAACGCATTCCGCGTGGTGCCAGGTCCGCTGTAGCCGAAGTACTAACAGCTACAATAAACAATTGTGTACTAAACAACAACCTCCAATCGTGGCATGACTTGTTAACTCTGCCTTTCAAAATATTACATGTTCCTGACGATAACAACTTAAATATTTCCCTCACGAAGAAAATAAAGAATAATATTTTAGCACCAGCTTTGCCGTCTTTATCACGGCCTTTACAAACTAGAGGTAAAACGTATAACTTGTGTAAAAAGGTTGAAGAGAAATTGCAGGATGGTGATCTTAAAGGGGCGGCACGGCTCCTCTTCACTAATGATACCATCGCCCCCGACACTCCCGAAACCGCTGCCGCGTTACAATCAAAGCATCCCCCAGGCCCTTTGACCCCTTTCTTTGTTGACCCTCCATCAGATCCTTCGATGTGTCTCCACGCTACAGGGCAGGACGTAGTGGCCGCCCTCGCATCCTTCCCCAAAGGGTCGGCGTCAGGTTTAGACGGTATCACCCCTCAACACCTTTTAGACCTCACCAGCTACGGCTCTGGGGTAGCCGGTGAACAGCTGACAGTAAGCATTACAAAACTGGTAAACCTTATGCTCCTGGGTGATGTACGCCAAGATGTGACGCCGATACTTTATGGAGCTAACTTGATTGCCCTCACAAAGAAGGATGCTGGCGTGCGCCCTATTGCTGTTGGCTTTACCTTTCGGCGTCTTGCAGCCAAAATCTGCGTAAGACACACCCGTTCTAAATTACAAAAACTTTTCGAGCCCACACAGGTTGGTTTTGGAACTCGAGGCGGCTGCGAGGCCGCAGTTCACGCTGTGCGTACCTTTGTACAAACTGACCTGTGTGAGGTTCTATTGAAAATAGACGTTAAAAACGCTTTTAACTCTGTTAATAGGGACACTTTGCTGAATGAGACACGAAACCATATACCAGAAATATATAACTTTTTATTACAATGTTACCATGCCCCATCCAAGTTACTTCACAAAGACAACGAAATCCTTTCAGCCGTAGGCTGCCAGCAGGGGGATCCCCTGGGTCCAGCCCTGTTTAGTCTCGCCATCAACCCAATCATCCACAGTCTTTCTTCCGACCTAAACGTATGGTACCTAGACGATGGCACTTTTGGCGGTAAGTCTCAATCCGTCCTGGCAGATTTATCCAAAATTATACAAAAATTTGATGATATTGGACTGACACTAAATTTCGATAAATGTGAACTTTACATTTCCGAAAAAACGGATCCGTTTGTGGCTTCTCAAATTATAGTAGGTTTTAAAAACATAGCTCCAAACCTTAAAATTTTGACTAAAGACAGCCTGTACCTCCTTGGATCACCCATTTTTGACGAGGCTATTCCGTCTGTTTTAGATAAATCAATCTCAAAATTCCAAAATAACTCTGAACGTTTAGTCAAAATAAGCTCCCACTCAGCCTTATTCATTCTAAAATTTTGCCTACTCGTTCCTAAATTTACGTACCTTCTCCGTTGTTGCCCTATTTGGAAATTTCCCAATCTAGTCCTTTCTACTGATACCCTATTGAAGTCCATACTAGAATCAATTCTTAATGTTAAATTCAGCGAACAGGCTTGGACTCAGGCATGTCTACCCATAAGATATGGCGGTTTGGGAACTCGAAAAATCTCGAGCGTAGCTTTGCCGGCTTTCTTATCATCAACTCACAGCACGCAAGATCTCGCAGGTAAAATCCTTAAAGTCTCAACGACTGCAAACTGCGAGATCGCGTGCTTGGTTGATGCTAGGAACGCCTGGCTAGCAGGACCGAACCCAACTTTGCCATCAAGACCAAAATTACAAAGGGCTTGGGACTCGTTAGCTTCCGCCGCTACCATAAAGTCGTTGATCGACTCTTCGTCTGGCCGGGACCGAGCCAGGCTGTTGGCAGCAGCCAGACCAGAGTCGGGGCAATGGCTTCACGCCTACCCCTCACCTAACTTAGGTAGCTTCATTGACCCAGGCACACTCCGAATTGCAGTTGCTCTCCGCGTCGGAGTTGATGTGTGCGTGGACCACAACTGCATCTCCTGTGGAGCCGCGGTAGATCGCTTCGGTCACCATGGACTCGCCTGCTCCTCGGGCGCCGGCCGCCTGTCCCGTCACGCTGCGCTCAATGACATCCTGAGAAGGGCGCTTGCCAGCGCCTGCGTCCCCTGCGCTCTTGAGCCTCGCATTGTACGAGATGATGGCAAGCGTCCGGACGGGATGTCTTTAATCCCCTGGTGGATGGGCCGTGCACTGGTGTGGGACGCTACCTGTGCTGATACGCTGGCAGCGTCCTACTTGCCGAGCACGTCCAAGCAAGCCGGGGCAGAGGCGGATGCCCGAGAGAGATCCAAGGTCGGGAAGTATAGCTGTCTCGGCGCCCAATACGATTTTGTCGCATTTGGCGTCGAGACACTCGGCCCTTGGGGAAGAAACGCGCGTAAGCTCCACAAGGAGATCAGTAAGCGGTTAAGGGAGGCTACGGGTGACCCTCGGGCAGGCAGCTTTCTCGCCCAAAGAATAGCGATTGCTATTCAGCGCGGGAATGCTGCCTGTGTGATGGGCACCCTGCCTAAAGGGCAAAATTTTGATACATTTTTCTAATTGTAATTTATTATAATTAGTTTAATATCATTTTGTATATGTATACTTTAGTAAATAAAGTTTTATCCGAAGTAAAAAAAAAAAAAAAATAATATAAAATATCTACAACATATATTGCATATTCTTGCATTATATTACTTTTATTTATTTATTTAAATTAAGTGGATTAAGTGATTATGTAGGCACCTATTTCACTTTAAATACTTTCGTGTACAATATTATACACGAAGATTCGCAGAAAAAGTATTTCAATTGTTATAACTCGGCGAAATACATATTTCATTGATCCCCGTATCGATCCGACCCATTGAGGACCCATCCAGACCGATCCGACGATTTTGTCGGGACATGTAAACATCGCCGGCCACGGCCAACGGCCTCCGCACACTCGGAGTCCTGTCCGAAAACAATCCGCGCCCGAGAAACAAGAAAATCGCTTGCGTATGGGGGGCTGCGCCCCGGGTTTTTGACAGTTTCCAGTGTCACTGATGTCATTCTTTGTTGTGTTTTTTAATTTGTTTATAATCAGTTAAGTGTGATTAATATTTAGTGCATTGTGTATTTATATTTTACGTCCTTGCCTACGCTCTTCTCAGCGGCTAAACAATAATGTAAAGGACTGTACATGCTCTACTTTGTTGCGGTATTTTTATACTACATTTTTATATTTGCAACTGTAAGTTTTTCTTGTTTAGTTTTAATCATACTCTTCAACATAATAGGATCCACTTCAAACCAAGTAAATATGGCTCCTCCCCTGTCTCTGCCTCTGGATAGCTCCGTGCAATGCCCCTATTGCCCCCAGATTCGTTATTTTAAAAAGAGGGGACTGAACATCCATATAAGTCGTGTTCATGCTAACCATACGCAGCCACCTGCTCCAACACCTTTAAACACCACACAAACAACCCAAATATGGCAAGATCATATTCCTCTAGCTCGAGCAGCGCTCCTTGGGACTTCGGACATTTCTTCCCAAACGCAACATGCGAACGTTAGTCTAAACGACTTACCAACTTTAAAGTCTAGCATTCGAGTTTTGACCCATATTCCCAAGGGTGCCAGATGTTTAGCTGCCGGTAAGCTATGCACGGTTATTGAGGATTGTTTGCTTTCGAACAGTGTTGAAAATTGGTTTACTTTACTCTCTTTCTCTTTTTCAGCCTTGAGGGTACCAGATAAGACTGAAAAGAAATCGTTGACGACTAAAGTTAAAAATAATATCAATGACTCTAATTTGTACTTCGCTATTTTACAGTCCCCAATAAAACAAACTTCGATATATCGTTCCATCGAAGCCAAAGTACACGACGGAGACTTAAGAGGAGCGGTTCGTTTGCTCCTTTCCGACGCTACTCTCGCTCCTGTGAATGAAACTACACTACATGCTTTGAAAGACAAACACCCCAGCCCATCGAGGTCAATAATCTTACCACCTGAACCGAGTTTAACAAGCCCTTTCCTTTCTGTTACAACTTCGGACGTAGCCAACGCAATTGCGTCTTTCTACAATGGGTCTGCATCCGGTCTAGATGGTCTGCGACCGCAGCATCTCAAAGAGTTGACTTCACCCTCTGCAGGAAATAATGGTCCCCGATTGTTAGAATCACTCACAAAATTATGCAATTTTTTACTGAGAGGTATGCTAAACTTGGAGGTGAGACCGTTCCTATATGGTGCTTCGTTATGTGCCTTATCTAAAAAAGATGGTGGTATTAGACCAATTGCGGTGGGCAGCTTTTTTCGTCGTCTTACGGCTAAGCTCTGTTGCCAATCTGTTAGAGAAGCTATGTCTGACTATCTGCAACCAATTCAAATGGGCTTCGGTACCAGACTTGGTTGTGAGGCGGCAATACATGCCACCCGGTCTTTTGCTTTACATCGCAGATCATCCAATACCATAATCGTTAAAATCGATATCAAAAACGCTTTCAATAGCCTAGAAAGGGACACTATTCTCAACGAAACCTTAGAGCAAACTCCTTCTCTTTACCCTTTCATTTACCAATGTTACGCCTCCTCAAGTAATCTTTTCTTCTCAGGCAGTTTAATACAGTCGCAAGTTGGTGCCCAGCAGGGCGACCCATTAGGGCCCTTGATGTTTTGTCTCGGCATCCAAAAGATTATTTCTGGATTAAAGGCGCCCCTTAACGTGTGGTATCTGGATGATGGCACTATAGGAGGAAGTCCAGAAGTGGTCTTAAACGACTTGAAAACATTGATACCTGCCTTGAAGAAAATTGGTCTTGAAATAAACCCGTCTAAGTGCGAGTTTTATACTTGCAGTTTTTTAGACACCAACTCTCTCGCAGAAATAGAGTCACTTTTACCTGGCATTAGACAAATACACGAACATTCTTTCAATTTACTGGGTGCTCCAATTTTCACCGAGGGTGTTAGTTCGGCCCTTCAAGCCAAAAGACAAGCACTTTCGGCGGCACAGGAACATTTGACACAATTGTCGGGACATGTTTCCCTTATCTTGCTGCGAAACTGCTTTGCTCTGCCTCGCATGGTGTATATGTTACGGACGTCTCCAACTTGGCTTTATGACACGGATTTGAAATCGTTCGATGACACTATTAAATCTTGTTTAGAGTCAATACTCAATGTGAGTTTAGACGACAAACAATGGTGTCAGGCGGCTCTGCCAGTTCGTTACGGTGGCTTGGGCGTGCGTCGGGTCCAGGACATAGGTCTGGTAGCCTTTTTAGCGTCGGCACATGGTTCGTCGGATCTTGTTGCTCGAATATTATCATTTGATGGCAGCAGCATTCGAGTTCCATTCGTAACCGAGGCCCTGGCTAAGTGGGCGACACTATGTCCGTCCAATGATCATCCGGATAGCTTAACGGTCCAAAGAGGATGGGACGATATTCTATGTCAGCAAACGTTTTCTCATTTGTTGAGTGATGCCTCGGGGACTGACCTAGCACGTCTCAAGGCTCTCACAAAGCCCGAATCCGGTGCGTGGCTGCATGCCTTGCCTTCCCCTCAACTCGGCACTTTGCTCGACAACGACTCCCTGAGGATAGCAGTTGCTTTAAGGCTGGGGAGCAAGGTATGCGAAGCGCACCGATGCGTTTGTGGGACAATGGTGGAGGAGAATGGCCACCACGGGCTAAGCTGCAAAAGATGTGCGGGTCGGTTCCCTAGACACCATTCTATCAATGAGATCGTGCGTCGGGCTATGGTGTCCGCCAACGTACCGTGCATCCTGGAGCCCCCGGGTCTGTCTAGGACTGACGGAAAAAGACCAGACGGGTTGACGTTGGTTCCCTGGCAGAGAGGGCGGTGCCTCCTATGGGATGCAACTTGTGTTAGCACTTTTGCAGCGTCCCATCTAAAGCACACAATTAAGTCAGCTGGTTCGGCGGCCGAAAATGCCGCCAAGCTCAAACACGCAAAGTACTCTGCCTTGGAACCGACTTATGATTTCGTTCCGGTTGCTGTGGAGACAGCTGGGCCCTGGGGCAGTGAGGCTCTCGGGCTGTGCAAGGAGTTAGGCAGACGATTAAGGGACAGGGGCCTTGACCCCCGCTCTGGGTCATGGCTCGTCCAACAGGTCTCCATTGCTGTTCAGCGAGGCAATGCCGCTAGCATTTTGGGGACCTTTGGTTCGGGCTTGACGCAGAGCGGGATGTACTCGTAGTATTACTTTTATTTATTTTTACGTATTTTAATTTTATCATTCTTTACACCATTGTATTCCGACTTGATTTGTAATTCATATTATGATAATGTCCATATTGTTATTTTAAACTAATTAAAGATACTTTTATTCTACAACAGTATTTACTTTTTCCCTAAAACAGTAAATATTTTTTATTAATGGCAAGAGATCTATACAAAAGCGAGAAAAAAGTATCGTTTTCTCATTCTTTTACACTTAACACTGCCATCTATCAGCAAATAACTGGAACTTTTAAGCCAAAGTTTGCCATGTTAATTTAAAAGTGTTTCCAGCTCAGCGTAGATGTATTGTTTTTGTGGCGATCATTTTCCTCACGTAACGTTTTTTCAGAAAAATATGTATCCTACTCATAGTTTACTTGTAATTTTATATAAAAAGCGTTACTCTAATTAATTATTTATCTATAGATTCTCCAAATAAGTAATTATTCGTGTCCACTGGTCCTGCCACCTAGTGATCAAAGTAAGCAACCTGCAATAATTCTGTCAAAAGAAACGGAAAAACACGAGCGCGCGTCGTCTCGGGTAGATATCAGCTGAATTATTCGGCTAAAATGCCCTGGCACGGGCATACGTAGTCGTCGGTCCGCCATTACGACGCAGCCGAGACACGTTTGTCGTATTTAGTTAAATATTTTCGTTTATAAATGAGTAATAACGCTCATGAACTAAGTAATCGACTTCTGAATGCGTTGGATAACAATTACAATGTAAGTTTGCGAGTTTTAAAGACCGTAAGTTGAATAAGCGAGTCTTAGCTATGAGAATGGTCCCACGAGCCCGTGACACCCGATTCGATGCAAGATTTGGCCTCTTGGGAGATTGTTTCCAGAAATACTGACGGTCCTACATACATGGATGATGATAAGAAAGTGTCGGAATGTGATATGGTGTCGATATCCGCGTGTCCTGATAATAAGTAGTGTCAGTCGGAGTGGATACGTGCGCGGCGCGAGAGCGGTATATGGAGGCACTGACGTCGTCAATGCACCGCCTCTCGACCCTACGTCCACAGTGCCAAAAGTTTTGCAATGTGAAAGTATGGAATTGTGCCACGCGCGTCAAATCCTGAGGAGTTTCTTGGGTTATGTAGATATGGTGCTGTGTGGAAGGCAGGCGGAAAATGTGTTTTTTGTCGTACCATTTGACCTTACGTGAGTAGTAGAATAAGTACGGCGTGGAGACACCTCATGGTGTCAGGTGGCTGGCTGATGGAAGTTCTAAATACCATTTCCGGGTTATTGGACATGTCAATTTGTTTTGGGTTTTAGGTTGTGCAATTCTGGTTTAGCAATGTAAGAAATTGGGAAAGATTTTGAAATACTCCTGATAGTTGGTCTTTTCGGATTTCAACCTCAGCTCTAGTGTTGTGTGTTATTGATAACTTTTCTGTCAATAGTGATGGGGAATTTTAGATGTATTTAGTATTTACAGTGCTTGGATTCCTTAAAGCTGTTTATAGTTATAACACAGAAAGTCGAAACAATTGACCATTATTGAGGACCTTATCTCCTAGGAGTACCTAGCTCATAAACTGGCCATATGGGTGGCATGGTTTGTTGTCCATCTGTGGTCACTAGACACTAGTATCACCAACATGTGCTTGATCCATATGGTTAGAAATCAAGAAATCATACACTTTGTATAAATAGCCTTTAGTATAAAGTTATTGCTTATTTAAAGGAGACATTTCCAGATCAAACTGTACTTTCTTAACAAAAGAACAGTCATAACTAAAATGAACACCCTTACCGTGACCAAACTGGAAATACCTACAATCTAGAAAATAGATCCACTGGCCGTTACATAAATCTTGAAAGTCAATGATATTAATTACACTTTTCAAACATGTTACAATGCACCAGATTATGTTTATGAATATCTTTTCATTAGCGGAACCTGGCTGCTTAGGGAACAACTCCGAATAATGCTAGGAGGATGAAGACGATGAGAGCCGCAACAACTATTTTTAACAAAATCCCATAGTCCTTCACCATACCTAGTATTCTGCTAAATCCTGGCCTTTGATCACAGGCATCACTTCATCCTGTTCACCCCAAATTAGATTTGTGTCACACACAAATTGAAACTAAGATTTTGTAGTCTAATATCGCTCCGTACACAGAGACAGTCCTTTTATATTAATAGACTAAACTCTTGACATGGAAATATGTTTGGTTCCTCACAGAATTTGGTCCTTGAACTTCCAGATTGATTGCTGACTGTATGGAGACAACTCCCTCACTGTGCTAGCACAGTTAAAAATTAGATTTAAAAAGTTTATCAAATTCCAGATGATATTGATAAAGATATCCCGGACACATGCATTATATGTATGAATGCTGATTCTATAACTTAATTCTTATTAGAGTGACTCTCAGTGGTTAAACTGTTGTCAGTCCCCTGCTCTAAGTATTGTCAATGATTTAAATGCCATTTTAATAATTACAGCCGTTCCAGATTACTTAAAATACCACCCGAGTCTACAGAAACTGACAATAATATAAAGGGCGAATGATAGGGGTTGAAATTGGAGAACCACCCATTGATCTTGAAGTTGGGTCGAACATCTCAGACCTAGTTTAATATAAAAACCCCAGTGTTACTCCAAATATGCTGGGTCCATATATGTAGGGTATATGGTCTAAGCCTAACAGGCAGCTAGCCAGTCATAAAGTAAAAAAAATAATTCAAGAAGTCCAGAAAACCTACAAAAAACATGCACTTTACTTTGCACTGATGAAAAATTCATCCCAATGTTTAGCATATTTTTATCGAAACTTGGTGATTCCACAGTTGTTACTTCATATTATAGGTAGTGTAGGTGTCCTTCATGTTTTGAATTGTATTATATTTACAACTGTCATACACTGTAAGTCAAAACAGTGTAGACACTATTGATAGAGCACATAGAAAAGTTACGAAATTCAGTATTTGTGGCATTGATATAACATCTACAGTCACCTGGCCTGACAAACATATTTTCATATCACCTTTACATCACATAAAGGACCTTTTTACATTGACTTATCCTATCATCATATCACAATACACAACAAACGATAAAAATTATAACACCTTAGTCATCAAAGTTGTTGATTTCTTGGTAAATTATATCAGCATTGAAAATAGGAAGTCTCTCTTTACTTTTAGTTATCTTCGTTTTTTAATTTTTTAAGGCCGAAACGCACTGACAGCGGTGGCGGAGCGGCGCGGTGCGGCGCGGAGGCGGTACCGGTTGTAATGTTCGAGCTAATATGAAACGATCCGCACAGAGCGGCGCGGCGCGGCGCGGTTTTCTGTGCGGACCCTTTCGTATTAGTTCGAATATTAAAACCGATACCGCCTCCGCACCGCGCCGCTCCGCCGCCGCTGTCAGTGCGTTTCGACCTTTAATTTGTGTCCTATACTCATTAGACTAATATTCGATTTAGTTACTTTTAACCTGATGATGAGTGAGCAGGACTCCCATGTCTCAAGTGAAAACTATTTCCATAAGATTAACACACTTATTCCCAAAAGGGGTAGGCAGAGCACATGAAACTTATGCCACTTTTAGCACATCCAGTGCCACTTTTAGCATAAATGTAGGTATAAAAGATGGACAAGATGTGATTATCGCAGTGATAGGTTGCAAGATAGAATCCTTAATTAAGAAGGGGAATATGAATCAAGCTTACCATATCATCCGTCAATTAGGAAAAAAGAGTCAGACAAAAAGTGCTGCTATCCTAGATGAACAGGGTAACATTTTGCTAGATAGCAAGGATGTTGCAGATCGGTGGCAAAGATATTTGGAGAAGTTATATGACGGTGAAGGCTTAGCTAGCAACGACATAGAAAAGGAAGAATTAGTGGAAGTAGATGATGCTGGTCCAGAAATAATCAGAAGTGAATTTGAAAAAGCCCTTTCTAGTTTACAAACTGGAAAAGCTGCTGGTAATGACAAGATTTACGTAGAGTTCATAAAATACGCAAACTGTGATATACTTAAAGATGAAATTTATGAATTAGTTACTAAAATGTATAATATCGGTCACGTCCCTACTGATTTTTACACTTCTAAAATAGTTACTTTACCTAAAAAGGCGAACACTTTAAAATGTGAAGAACACAGAACACTAAGTTTAATATCACAAGCCAGTAAAATATTACTCAAAATTATACAGAATAGAATTAGACCGCTAACTGAAAACTATCTAGGACCTGACCAATATGGATTCAGACAAAACAAAGGGACGAGAGAAGCAATATTAGCCTTAAGAATGATTACTGACAGAAGAATGGATTTAGACCAGGACACACACATAGCATTCATAGACTTAGAAAAAGCATTTGACAAAATTAATTGGAAAAATATGATGTCAATCTTGAAGGAAGCTGGATTAGATTATAGAGACCGAAGAATTATTTTTGAACTCTACAGAAATCAAAGAACTTTAATTGAAATAGGAGAAGAAGCTAGAAAGGCGAAGGCAAGGAGTTTGGCAGGGTTGTCCACTTTCGCCTCTTATCTTTAATGTGTTCATAGAGTGTGCCATTAGAAAATTAATAGAGTCCAGAAAAGGGGGGGTTCATTTCAATGGGAAAAAAATTCAATTTATTCGTTTTGCTGATGACATTGCGGCTTTTGCAGAGTCATCAAATCAGTTAGAAGAATTAGTTACAGATATGAATGCAATTTTTGAAGATTTTGGACTTAAAATAAACATTAATAAAACAAAAATGCTAGTAACCTCAAAAAGGCACTCAAATTATAGACCAATCACTTTAAATAACAGGACAATAGAGCAAGTCGACAAATTTAAATATCTGGGAAGCATAATCACTAATAACTCCAGATGTACACCAGACATTATCGCGAGGATAGCCATGGCGAAGCAGGCTTTCAATGCCAAGAAGAGCCTGCTCAAAGCCAGAATAGCAGGCCATATTCGGAAGAGGCTTATAAAAGTGTACATCTGGAGCATAGCGTTGTATGGAAGCGAAACGTGGACAATGACACAGCGTGACAGAGAACGATTGGAGGCCTTCGAAATGTGGTGCTGGAGGCGAATGGAGAGGATTAGTTGGAAGGATAAGAAGACGAATGAGGAGGTGCTTGAGAGAGTGAAAGAGAAAAGAACGTTGTTGAAGACCATTGAGAACAGGAGAGGCAGGATGTTGGGCCACTTGTTACGACACGATGATTTTATGAAAACCATAGTAGAAGGGAAGATAGAGGGAAAGAGGAAGAGAGGGAGACCAAGAAGATCTTTTATGGACCAAATAAAAGAAAAAGTAAACGGCGCGTCGTATCAAGAGGTCAAAACAATAGCTGAGAACAGAGAGGAATGGAAATTGCTCCACCGACAAGATTTTGAATCTTAAATATAATGAATGAATGAGGTTGCAAGCCCATCGCCCAAAACATTTCAACCCTGTTCCCTTAGTTGACTTTTACGAGACCCACAGGAGGAACCCGACACCACATGGAGTGATTATTTACTGTGTTTTTAGTGAGTAGCGAGTGTTTACACCAAGAGACTTATGAAAATTGGAGATTCTTGGTAATTTGTTCCAAAAAATACACCACACAATCATAGGAAATGGCTACTTTTATTTTTTCCTTGGCAATTCAGGTTGGTGATTACGAGAAAGTCGTAAAATTGTAGTTACAGTCAAATAATGAGCTCGTAGTATGTTATAGTGTATTGATTTCTGAATCGAATAAGTTTCTGTGAAATTGGAGTTTTATTGAACTGTTTTTGCAATGGCTTTTTTTGTGACGTGTCTCGTTTTGGAAAATGGTTTTTTAAATTATAGTGACTAAAAATTTTATACAGAATATGAGTAAAGAGCCATCTGAGTAAAAGGCTGCTGAGGTATCAACATCATCCATTTTTTTGTATGACTGATGGACTGATAAGTTTCTATACTTCACTGTGTATAGGACATGTCTGCTATTTTACTTCTAAAATGCTTTAATATGTTAAAACTCCTTCAGCTTCCCAATTTATGAAATAAATAATCAATTAAAGTAATCAAACATATCAAGGGTCGGCAACACCCATGTTTCTCCTTTGGAAGTGGCATGCGTCTATAGGCTGCGGTGCCCGCTTACCATCAGGCGGGGCGTACGCCTGTTTGCCACCGTCGTTGTATCAAAATAAAAAGTAGATTCATGTTAACCTATTATTTTTTGTTAGCTGATTAACATTTCCTCTTTTTCAGGTTGTCGACATGCATGCCGTTAACGAAATCATATCCATATTGGAGAAAATCAATATTACAAAAGAGTTGTTGGAGGTGAGTATCATTTTATATTATGTTAATTTCTAAAGAGCAAACCATATGCCTGCAGTGGTTGTGATTATTTGAGTTTGCTGTTGTGCATTGAAGTAGCTCATTCAAAAAGGAACCCAACCGTCCTAGGCAGAAGATTCCAGTTACAATGACAGTTTTATAAAAAGTCGGCATCATCTCAACCATAAGAATATAATAGAATAATAATTTATTGCCAAAAAACAAAGTACAGACATATACAAAAAGTGAAAATGAAAAAGTTTATTGTATAAGGGCAACATTATAATATAAATCACGACCCTGTGTCCTGAGCTAGGAAACCCTGTGTTACAGGACCCAGTTTCGTCGTTTCAAATACTTAACCTGCGTATCTATACAAGTGTACAAAGATAGCAAAATACAGCTTAAAACTAAATATGCCTAGTTTTAGATGGCTATACAGAACATAATTATGACAGTGACAATACAGAATAATCATCATCGTCATCATCATATCAGCCGAAAGACGTCCACTGCTGGACATAGGCCTCCCCCAAAGAGTGCCAAAGTGACCAATCCCGCGACACCCGCAACCAGCGGACTCCCGCAACCTTTACCAGGTCATCAGTCCACCTTGTCTGGGGCCTACCCACGCTGCGCCTTCCGGTACGTGGTCGCCACTCGAGAACCTTTCCGCCCCAACGGCCATCGGTTCTACGTGCTATGTGCCCCGCCCGCTGCCACTTAAGTTTAGCGATCCGGAGGGCTATATCGGTTACCTTGGTTCTGCTGCCTGATAGCCTCATTTCTGATGCGGTCAGGCAGCGAAACTCCCAACATGGCCCTCTCCATTGCCCTTTGAGTGACTTTGAGCCTTCTTATGAGGCCCATAGTAAGCGACCACGTTTCAGTGCCATATGTCATCACTGGCAACACACACTGGTCAAAGACTTTCGTCTTGAGACACTGCGGAATATTGGACGAAAAGATTTGCCGTAGCTTCCCGAACGCTGCCCAGCCGAGTCGGATTCGACGATTGACCTCTTTCTCGAAGTTGGACCTACCTAACTGGATCGTCTGTCCTAGGTATACATAATCGTCTACAACTTCGAGCGTAAAGTGTCCGATTGTAATGGGAGTTGGTACTACATGGGCATTTGACATGATCTTCGTCTTATCCATGTTCATTCTTAGACCAACTCGCTCGGATGCTTTACTGAGGTCATCGAGCATCGTCCTTAAGTCCTCCATGGTCTCAGCCAAGACTATTATATCGTCAGCAAACTGAAGGTGAGTGATGTACTCGCCGTTGATGCTGATGCCTAGCCATCTCCAGTCCAGAGTCTTGAAAACGTCCTCCAGTGCAGCGGTGAACAGTTTTGGAGAAATAACATCTCCTTGCCTGACTCCCCGCTGCAGCGGAATAGGTTTCGAGTTCTGGTCCTGGAGTCGGACTGACATAGTGGCGCTCTTGTACAAACACTTCAGCACTTCGATATAGCGATAGTCAACTTGGCACCGCTGGAGAGACTGTAGTACAGCCCAGGTTTCAATCGAATCGAAGGCTTTTTCGTAGTCCACGAACGCTAAGCAGAGAGGCAGGTTATACTCCTCGGTCTTCTGTATAATAATATGCTAAAACAGAGCTAATACAGAATAATAATATGCTAAAAAAGACTGAAGAGAGAAGAATAATTTTAATTTTGCAAAAAAAAACCTGGCTATATCGGTTACCTTGGTTCTGCTGCGGATAGCCTCATTTCTGATGCGATCGCGCAGAGAAACTCCCAACATGGCCCTCTCCAACTCTCAAAATATCACTATACCAAATTTCATCTAAACCGGTAAGGCGGTTTAAGCGTGAAGAGGTAACAGGCAGAAAGACACACTTTCGCATTTATATAATATTAGTATGGATTAAAACGCGGGAAGGTGGCGGGCACATTTATTTAGTCTATCCATATGGTAGCCTAATGGTTCAGGCATGCGGCTGTCAAGCGACGGTCGTGGGTACGAATCCCGGCTCGTACCAATATTTACCGTTAGCTTTTCGGTGAAGGAAAACATCGTGAGGAAACCGGTCTTATCCCAATAAGGTCTAATTTTCCCTCTGGGTTGGAAAGTCAGATGGCAGTCGCTTTCGTAAAACTAGTGCCTATGCCAAATCTTGGGATTAGGTGTCAAAGCGGACCCCGGGCTCCTTTAGGGGCATTAACGGGAATAACGCTAGGAGGATGATGATGTACGGACCTTAGACATTCTGATCTCAGTCCTATATTGCATAACTATGATTCGGATTGCCTAACATTGTTCAGAATTGTGTCAGCGATTTTATAGTTTGGTTTGGGGCCAGAACAATATGTTGTTGGTTTCAGTTCCAAGAAAGATTACTCGTTCGAGTCAAAAGTAATTTTATTGCTGTAAGTAAGTTCTCCGCTCCGAGAATTAAAGGGACTTTTGAAAAGTCCTGAGAGACTTGGATACAGTCTCGGGCTGTCAACTAACACGACTAATCCTCCAATGTATAATAATATAAATAAATATTTGAGGACAATCTTACACAAATCGACCTAGCCCCAAACTAAGCAAAGCTTGTACTATGGGTACTAGACGACGATATACATACTTATATAGATAAATAAATACTTTAATACATAGTATACATCCATGACTCAGGAACAAATATTCATGCTCATCACACAAATAAATGCCCTTACGGGCCCTTAAATTAAATAAATGCTTTTTATTTTTTTGGTAGTGCCCCGGCCCTCGAACCCGGGGCCTCCGGCTTCGTAGGCAGGGTCACTACCGACTAGGCTACCCGGGTCGTATATACGGTTGGAAACGCGCTTGTGATTATGTTGGAGTCACGAGCGTCTATAGGTTACGGCGTCTACTTACAATCAGGCCACCATCGTAGAATAGAAAAGTTTGAATAAATAATTGTAAGGGTTCTCTTGCCTTGCTAAACTCGGCTCCCGCACAGCTCCGAGGTGCTAAATGACCCCACCGCAGCCGACACCGACAGTAACACTATCGTCAATTAGTAGTCGCGCTGCTGGCGTTGTCACACTGATGTCACATAACGAAATCTACACTCGAGTTTTAGGCTAGGATCGACCGGCTGCTGCCCAATCTACCCTAACCTAACCTAACCATACACACACGTTACACGAAAATCTGTTAGTCCAAGCTAGCAGACTTCGGGAAGCGATTTAGAAGTGACAGCTGCGAGTTGAGTTAAGGGGCTACCCGAGGTTTTCATCGAATTTTGACAAGTTTTGAATCGTACCTCCTACTTTTGCATTACAGATAGAATTATAAGTCAAACGGCTATCGGTTCTTCAATCTATTATCTCCATTTTTGTCTACCGGATTTTGAATGAAATGAATACTTCATTTAGTATGATCTTTTTAAACATTGGGTAAAAAATCACTTATTTCGTATCTCTATTGACGTGAAAGATCTAACATATACGAAATCTACATATTTGGGTTCTTCTTTCACGTCTGTAAAAACGTGTCTAGGGTTTTCATTTTAAACTAATTAACACGAAAGTTGGTGTTGGGTTAGAATTTCACCACCCCCTTTCTTCCCGTGGGTCTGTCAAAATGTCCTGTCAACCTGTCACTGCAATATCACATTTAGTCAATTTTTTTTATACCCACATTTATGCTAAAAGTGGCGCTGGAACATAAGTTTCATGTGCTCTGCCTACCCCTTGTAGGGATAAAGGCGTGAGTGTATGTATGTATGTATGTAACACGAAAGTTATGTCCAGAAAACCAGTTTTTTGGCCTAAAAGTGTTCAAATTTTGATGCCAAATATCTCGAAAACAATGAACTTTGAAGTAAATATGCGATACTATATTGCTTAAAGCCGCTGTTGTTAATAATAAGCTACAAAAAAACATTAGAAAACCAAGGGATCCAGATCGAAGGTCATTGGCGAATGGGAGCCCCTTAAGCGTATTCGTATTCTTGATTCAAGTTTACTTGGCTTGCTAGTTCGACTACGCCGCTGCGGCGCACGAGTCCATTCGAATCAGGTACTTATTATAGGTATACGAGTCAACCTGCTGTCCACTGTCTTGATTGGAATTGGCTCCATTAGTTTCCGATTCGAGTTATCCGAAGTTATTACTGGCAACTATTGACGACCGGTTAGCCTAGTGGGTATGACGCTGCCTACGAATCCGAAGGTCCTGGGTTCGAATCCCGGTAGGGCAAATGTTTGTGTGATGGGCATGATTATTTGTTTCTGAGGCATGGAAGTTTTCTATGTATTTAAGTGTTTATATCTATTTTATATGTCGTGGTAAAGTACCCATAACACAAGCCTTACTGAGGTTACGGATTTGTGTAAGATTTTCCCCTAATTTTTTATTATTTATTTAATTATAGTCGCGATTCCAGTGCCTTTAAATGCACATATCATAATAATACGTTAGTTAACACTTTCGCAACCGGACTAAAAATGGAACAATTCAGTTTCACTTTTATCTACGTAAAATATCTGTGATGTTATTTTGTTTCTTCCTGAAGTGTTACCACTATTATTGCAGACCACCCGACTGGGCAAGCATGTGAACGAGCTGAGACGGAAGACCACAGAGGCGACCCTAGCGCGCCGCGCCAAGGTGCTCGTGAAGCGATGGCGCGACCTTGTCATCCCCACCGCCGCCTCGCCGGCACACCTTGGTCAGTATCATTCTAAAACTCTTCAGGCAAGTTCTTATACTCACACTGCTTCACCAAGCCAGTATATATCATGCTACAGGGCCCATCGGCCGTGTAAGATCCTCCTCGTGTTAATGCTTCTACTCACACCGTTCACCAAGCCAGTATATAGGGTTACCTTTGTTTTACCAAAAAAAAATTGACAAATTATCACTTCCCAAAACATTTTTCGTAGAATTTCATTTGCCAAATAATCGTTTGCCAAATTAACACTCGACAAACAATTCTTACGCAAACCTTATGTTTGGCATATTCATGTTTAGACAATATCTCGTTTACCAACTGGTACAGTCGAGGACAAAGAGATGTATACACTTTTGGACCTAATCGAATGCGGTCGCCTACAATTTGTAGGCGAACGCATTCGATTAGGTCCAAAAGTGTATACATTTCTTTGTCCTCGACTGTACTTTGACCAAATTTCATCCAGTCAAATATATTAGTTGGCATAGTATGTTTTAACCAAAACAAAATAAGGCAAATGACTTGTATCGTCAATATTTAGTTGACCATTTCAATTCCGTCGGTTAATCAGCAGAGGAACTCTTCAAACACAAATGATTTGCATCTCTATTTCAATGGTGTATAAGATACACAATAAAATAACAACTTTTTTTGTTATGTGGGTAGGGAAAATTAATTTGTGCAGAGGTCGCAATTCTAACCTAACCGCCAGCGTGTCGACGTCACCCCGCTTCGCGGGGTGCCTATTTCCGCTCTAAGGGACACAAGCTAACACTAACCTAACCTACCAAATAATACCATTGTAACGATTGTTTGTTTTTTTACTGCAAGGAGGCTTCGCCCCCCGAGCCCCCCTTTTTTGGCTGCCCTTACCTAATTTAACGCCTTTGCCTACCGGCCTACTTAACCGTGCATTTTTTTATTTAAGGGAGCGAGCCGTTTTATTAATAGTATTTTGGTAAAATGTCATAACCCAAACAATTGTGATTTTTGTCTATTTATAGTTTGCCATAACATTAACTTGTCGAAATGTTTATTGTCTAATGTTTTTTTGCCTTATTAAAGCATTTGCTAAAAGACCACATGCCATAGTGCAATTTTTCGTAATAATATTTTGCTGAATGAAAATTTGACGTAATGAAAATATTCGTATTAAAATTTTGCCAAAGTTTGCATTGGCAAACAAAATAGTTGCTAAAATTTGTTTGGGAAATGTATCGTCAATATTTAGTTGACCATTTCAATTCCGTCGGTTAATCAGCAGAGGAACTCTTCAAACACAAATGATTTGCATCTCTATTTCAATGGTGTATAAGATACACAATAAAATAACAACTTTTTTTGTTATGTGGGTAGGGAAAATTAATTTGTGCAGAGGTCGCAATTCTAACCTAACCGCCAGCGTGTCGACGTCACCCCGCTTCGCGGGGTGCCTATTTCCGCTCTAAGGGACACAAGCTAACCCTAACCTAACCTACCAAATAATACCATTGTAACGATTGTTTGTTTTTTTACTGCAAGGAGGCTTCGCCCCCCGAGCCCCCCTTTTTTGGCTGCCCTTACCTAATTTAACGCCTTTGCCTACCGGCCTACTTAACCGTGCATTTTTTTATTTAAGGGAGCGAGCCGTTTTATTAATAGTATTTTGGTAAAATGTCATAACCCAAACAATTGTGATTTTTGTCTATTTATAGTTTGCCATAACATTAACTTGTCGAAATGTTTATTGTCTAATGTTTTTTTGCCTTATTAAAGCATTTGCTAAAAGACCACATGCCATAGTGCAATTTTTCGTAATAATATTTTGCTGAATGAAAATTTGACGTAATGAAAATATTCGTATTAAAATTTTGCCAAAGTTTGCATTGGCAAACAAAATAGTTGCTAAAATTTGTTTGGGAAATGAAATTTGACCAAAATAAATTTGGTAAAACAACAGGATCCCCAGTATATATCATGCTACAGGGCCCGTCGGCCGTGTAAGATCCTCCTCGTGTTAATGCTTCTACTCACACTGTTCACCAAGCCAGTCTATATCATGCTACAGGGCCCATCGGCCGTGTAAGATCCTCCTCGTGTTAATGCTTCTACTCACACTGTTCACCAAGCCAGTCTATATCATGCTACAGGGCCCATCGGCCGTGTAAGATCCTCCTCGTGTTAATGCTTCTAGTCACATTGCCTCACCAAGCCGGTCTATATCATGCTACAGGGCCCATCGGCCGTGTAGGATCCTCCTCGTGTTAATGCTTCTAGTCACATTGCCTCACCAAGCCGGTATATATCATGCTACAGGGCCCATCGGCCGTTTAAGATCCTCCTCGTGTTTATGCTTCTAGTCACATTGCCTCACCAAGCCGGTCTATATCATGCTAACAGGGCCCATCGGCCGTGTAAGATCCTCCTCGTGTTAATGCTTCTACTCGCACTGCCTCACCAAGCCTGTCTATATCATGCTACAGGGCCCATCGGCCGTGTAAGATCCTCCTCGTGTTGATGCTTCTACTCACACTGTTCACCAAGCCGGTCTATATCATGCTACAGGGCCCATCGGCCGTGTAAGATCCTGCTCGTGTTAATGCTTCTAGTCACATTGCCTCACCAAGCCGGTCTATATCATGGTACAGGGCCCATCGGCCGTTTAAGATCCTCCTCGTGTTAATGCTTCTACTCACACTGCCTCACCGTGCCGATCAAGAAACTTCACAGGCGAATGTAACCCAGACTGTGCGTCACCAATCAATATCATGCTAGGTCTCACTGTAGCTCGGTCGTGTAAAAGACCCCTCATTGAAGTCCCCAAAACCCAGACTACCTCGTCATGCCGCTTAATATCATGCTAGTGGGCCTCACTGCCAGTCGGCCGTATAAAACACTTCTCAGGCGAATCTCAGCCAGATTTTGCCTCACCATGCCGGGTAATATTAGGTGGATTAAAAAGGCAAATCCTCATAACCCACCTCACGCCAATCAGCGCTGTGATAGAGGGTCTCACTCGGTATAATACACTCCTAGTAGTGCCGTCGCGCACTTTTAGCGTCTTGAGTGCCTATTCAACACGGGGGACGTGAAGGCATTCCAAGTTAAGCTGGGTGTTTAGTTGTGCGAGTTGGCGGAGCGGTGAGCGATGAAAGAATCCATAACAATAATGTCCTCGCCGTATCCGGCGACAGCGACTCCGTCAGTTAATTATATTTGGATTATGGAACGCTCTGATATGACTCGCAAAACCGAACTTCGCTTTAAAGATGCGGTCACACGGTACGCATTGCTACTGTCGCTCACGCATCTCCTATGATTGGTGGATTTGATCTCCTATTGGTGGGTTCCTAGCACCGCCCTGCTAGGTCACATTGCGGTAGCTAACTCGAACTTATTTTAGGTACCCTAAGGACTCAATGACAAAGGGAGCATTATGGAGATAAGTTTGATATTGCCACGGTTAATATATTGGTTAAATCAGTCGGTTTTTAAGAGTTCTTTAGACCTAAGCTCCATTCAAACACAGTTTTACGCGGCACGTGCGCAGCACGCTGACTGTCGTGAAGGTCTGTTTTACTGCTTTAACCCTTTGGACGCTAAAATAAATAAATAATTATTAATATTAGGGGACAATCTTACACAAATCAACCTAGTCCCAAACTAAGCTAAGCTTGTACTATGGGTACTAGACGACGATAAACATACTTATATAGATAATTAAACACTTAAATACTTAGAAAACATCCATGACTCAGGAAGAAATATTCGTGCTCATCACACAAATAAATGCCCTTACCGGGATTAGAATCCAGGACCTTTTGCTTCGTAGGCAGTGTCTCTAACAACTAGGCTAAAGCGGTCGTCAAAAAACACCTAGTTGTTGTCGTGCCAAGAACGACTGTGTGGGCGTTGTGGTCGCTATGAAAGTCACTTTCATGATTTCAACAAAGGTTAATTCATGATTACATTCTTACAGAAAAAAGTTGGCGTTTTGTCACTAGGCTTATACTTCGTTTTTTTTAAGATTAGAATTATCTGTCAAACGGGTAAACAAAGAAGCATTGGTCGTAAACCTTCGCTCTTCGATTTCGACCGGTACCACTTTTTAACTATAACCACCAGTCCGCACGCCACCACACACAGCGAAAAATAAAATCTTAATATTAATTAACAAATAGATACTCTTAAAATAATCTCGTAATCTTCAACAATTTGTAGATTACCAAGAAAACAAGAAAAATAACGTAAGATACGATTGACAATTATGACAATGTTGATAGCGAAAAAAAACGAACCGGTCGATTCAAACCTCTTCTTCTTTATGTTTTTTATTGTGCAACCTTTCCAGAACTGAATAACGAAATTCAAAATTACAGTAAAAAATAAATACATTAAAAATAAATATATTGTTGTAAGTATTATTTAGATATAACTAATAAAAACACATCTATCATTTTAGGGTAGATAACAATAACGTAAGTCTTTTTTAGTGGCTGTTTGAGATACTTTGACAGTTGTGTGGCATGAAGTGTCTTATCTAAAAGACCTCGTGCTTCGTGCTTTAGCCTTCTTTCTAATGCTAAAAAAAACGCACTATAGGACTTATGGATGCTCGCCGTGGTTCTAGAATCCAGGGAGTCACCATATGTTAAAATTTGAAATAAGTTTTTTTTTCGAAGTCAAAATCAAAGTACATATATAGTAACACTTAAGTGTTAATTAACGTATATAATTAATTAATTATACTAAAAACACGACTGTTAACAAAAAAACTACTTTAAATAACAAAAACCTCTTCAATCTAATATGTATTATTCGGCGCTACTGAATCTCAGATGAGGTACTGGCTCTCGGAATCAGTGTATCATAATCCTCATCTATTGCTATTTCGTGTTCATCGTTAAAATGGTAGTAAGGATGGATCAATTTTTTTTTTTTCTATATTTTCCGGGGGTTAATCGAGTTCTAGACTTATCAAAACTCCTTTTATGTGTTGAGAACGACCTTTCCATGTCCACTGAAGTTAAAGTTGTATTCTCCAGAAACTTTTCCGATTCGTCATATTTATGGTGCGTAGCGCTAAAATTCCGTTTAGTATCGTAGTCGGGATTCCGATCTAACACTTTTTCTAGTTTATCTAGAACAGTATCGGTAGCACACCATTGTAAAACAATACGTGCTTCGTCAACAACTTGTAAAGAGTCAGCGAGAGAAATATTGGTACACTCTAATCAAGTTATAGTTTTCGGTATTATTTCGTAGGCATTTTTTATAAAATCAAGACCACTTCTGAAATTTATGTTTGAAAAAACCTCTTTAGCATTTTTAATAGATATGGCATTTTTCGACTTTAAGTTTGCAACTATATTTTTTATTTCTTCAAAATACGTACTGTAATAAAAAGCTGCAGTTAGCCAAGTGCCCCATCTGGTTATTGCAGGTTCGGTATCATGACATCTAATGTTCTATTTTTACACTTTGACTTCGAAAAAGAAATATTTTAACATAATGGCGACTCCCTGGATTCTAGAACCACGGCGAGCATCCAAAAGTCCTAAGTCTAGTTGTCACTTTCATACGTGAGGTAGGGCGTCCAAAACGTTAAGCTATAATCTCCTGTGGTATTGGGAAGCCCTGCCCTAGATGCACACAGGAATCAGGGATAGGGAAGCTGAGGTGTCCCCCATTTCCTGTGGGCCCTTTCATGGTCGTTGCACGCGTGTCGTGTGTGTGTACAAATGGCCGATATTCGACCGATGCCGGATGCAGGGCTAGGGACTGTTTTGTTACAATGGGCGTAGGTACGTCTACTTTCCTCTATTATTGCTGTGCCAGTATGCGGCGATTGATTTAGAAGTCAATATCATAGTTAGATTACTTGGGCGTTTTCCTAAAAGTGTACCTCGTCTTTCATTTTATGGTTTTTTATCGGTTCTTAATACTCAGAATCGTTGACGGTCGCATACAAGGAAAACAGCGCCCCAAAAAATCCATTCCAGATCATCGCATTTTTGTATGCCGTTTTTACGCGACTGCGTTAGGAGGAAGGGTTATGTTTTTCGAGCGTATTGTATGCTTGTGGACACGAAAATTCAATTTCACTCGCGTTTCTCACTTCTCTTTCACATGTATAATATTAGTAGGATTCATTGAGATATAATTTAACGTTACTTTTCAGTAAATTCCGCTTACTATCAGACAAGCTCAAACGAAACTCACCTTCAAGCGCGTGTTGCATTTTCTCAACGATATCTCTGGTTAGTTTAGTGGCATAGTTTTTTTGCACTGGGTACGCAAAGTAATATGTATTGATGTATATTATAATTTTGTATTTATGTAAGTAAATGTATTTATTTATTATATTAGGAAATGTATTTCATTAGCTACTTATCCTTTCCATTTGTGTTTTCTTGGTCAGCTGCCTGCACCTATAAGCTTTTCTGTTTAGCCCTGTGGTTGACTGGTAGAGAATGCCTTAAGGCATTAAGTCCGCCATTTGTACTTCTTATTTGTGCAATAAAGTTTAAATAAATAAATTCTATATAGGGCGCATTCATCAAACTTCGCACTGATTATGGCTTGTATTCAAAACAAACGACAACGTTTCCTGGCTGTACTTTCCTAGAAATATTTGTTGAATTCCTAGGGGAATCCCCAGTTGCAACTGTAGCACATAGGAATGAGATAAGCTCACAAAGACGACTACTATTTGCGTGTTATAATCTAAGCTTTGTAAAATCCATCCTAATATATAGTTTTTTGTTGATTTTTGACCCGCCCCTATCATCATCCTGTTATTCTTGGAAATGCACCCTCCACTGACTATTGAAATGACGTAATTTATGGACAAGCCCCGTATCTGTCTGTCTGATACCTGTCCACGCTTAAACCGCTGAACCGTTTAGTATGAAATTTCGTAAAGAGATAGTTTGAGTCCCGGGGAAGGACATAATATAGTTTTTATACCGGAAATTATCCGGATATTGAATTTCACCTGGCCTGTGGTTTTTCTCCTATATTGGCGGTTATTTCAAACAGTCGCAACGGTCAGCGGGGTCACTGACCCCACCTGGAGCGTTGACTCGCTCATTGCGCACGCTCAACGTATATATTAATTTATATTCCCATTAATAATAGCACGGGCACGGCGCAAACTGGAAAAATATTCCGAGAATTCCTCCTAAATAGGGCTATTGCAATCACTAAATTTCATTTCGGAACTGTAAATAGTTTCGAATTTTCAGTTCAACAAGGAGCCTTTTTTCGCTAAAACCCATGAAAAATTCAGGATTATTATAAAACGAACCTAACTGGGCTAGAAATCGGTTCAACACCACACACACAACATTTCTTAACGAAACAATGTTTTTTTATTAAATATCTGTATCTCGTGCTAATTTAACGTGGAGGTTGCCACGGTCAAATCACGAAAAAAGGTTCGTCTTGTATAGGGCTGCATACAGATTTATTTTTCCATTCTTTCTCTGTATCATATCGTTTGACCACACACAACGTTTGTGAATTTTATGATTATCAGAGGCCGGAATTCTCGTGGCACTTTCTAGCTGTCATAGGGATTTCTCATTTATCCTTTATGACCATAAAATTAATATTATCCATTTCTTTTATAGAGATACGAATGTTGAAACTTGTTAGCACTAAAACAGACTTTGAACATGAAATTGATAAAACACTGAACTGACAATTAAATGTGACAATGTTAAGTTTTCATTCTTTTCGTTTGGTTTCATATATATTTAGCGATAAGACCGCCTGTTGTTTACCTCTACTTTCAATCTTCTTTTTAATATGTTGTGTTATATAATGTATCGGTATAATATGAAATGAAAAATGAAATGAAAAAATGAAAATGAAAAATTGTTTATTTTCCTTTTGTGAGAAAGTACAGTGCCTGCAGTGATTGGGACTTCCTTTTAGGTAAGTAAACCTGTGTTAGGATGCCCCGCTCTTCCATAACTGGTAAGTAGGTAGGAAATATACATCTAGAGGTATTGAATCTTAGCTTAATACATTCTTAGCTTAACAATGGGTTTAATTAGGTGCTTATGTTGTATAATTTGGATTTTAGCCTAATTTAAGAAATACTAATACAATACTATATGAAAGGTGTGTGTGTGTGTGTGTGTGTGTGTGTGTGTGTGTGTGTGTGTGTGTGTGTGTGTGCATTTAGGATCAGTTAATTATTAGCACGATACAGTAGTAACTCCGTATCATCATAGCTTAGTTGTTTCAGCCATGTTATTACTTCAGTCTTACACTTGTTTAGTAATAGTTGTTGGATATTGACTACACTATGTACTTTATTGTAAATATATGCCGATTGCGCTTTGTACTGCCTTTTAGCGAACATGGAATGGAACATGGAACAACATATAATATGAATATCGGAAGTCGATAAATGAGAAGTCCCTATAACTCGAAAAGTGCCACGATTATTCATAAATGTTCATCAGGTTAGCTGGAAGGAATCTCTTACAGGGATGTGTTCGCCTTTGTTCTTGTATAACCAGATTTGTCTGTATATTTTCATCTTTCTCGTGTGTACAGTCAGCGGCCAAAGTAGCGAACTATGTCGTAACACATCCTTACTCCTTTAATAATAAAGACATTATGCGATATATTTGGCTGCTACTAACTATATGATGCTGACTGTACAATAGAGGCTTTACATACAATACCACTCGAGAACCTTTACCATCGGTTCTACGTGCCATGTGCCCCGCCCACTGCCATTTCAATCGGACACTTTACGCTCGAAGTTGTAGACGGTTATATAAACCTAGGACAGACTGTCCAGTTAGGTAAGTCCAACATTGAGAAAGAGGTCAATCGTCGAATCCGTTTGGGAAGCTACGGCACATCTTTTCGTCCAATATTCCGCAGTTTCTTAAGACGCGTGTCTTTGACCACTGTGTGTTGCCAGTGATGTGATGACGTATGGCACGGAAACGTGGTCGCTTACTATGGGCCTCATAAGAAGGCTCAAAGTCACCCATTTATTCATAATTATTTAATTTTGTTTGTTCAGGCTCGAACCGGTCGTCAGCGGAGCGCCAGATGCGGCGCCTCGGCGGCACGCCCATCACCTCCCCGGCCTTCGCCAGGGTACGGACATTACCATACAAACAACACTACCGGCACAACTGGACCTAGGGCGGGTTGAGGGGCTCCAGCCCCTTCCCCAAAGAGTCCTTACTAAACAAACACATCTGAGTTCTTACCAAACGAACACATATGAGTCCTTACCATACAAACACATCTGAGTTCTTACCAAACGAACACATCTGAGTCCTTACCATACAAACACATCTGAGTTCTTACCAAACGAACACATCTGAGTCCTTGCCATACAAACACATCTGAGTTCTTACCAAACGAACACATCTGAGTCCTTACCATACAAACACATCTGAGTTCTTACCAAACGAACACATCTGAGTCCTTACCATACAAACACATCTGAGTTCTTACCAAACGAACACATCTGAGTCCTTACCATACAAACACATCTGAGTTCTTACCAAACGAACACATCTGAGTCCTTACCATACAAACACATCTGAGTTCTTACCAAACAAACACAACTGAGTTCTTACCAAACAATAGTTTCTAAAAATTAATTTTTGGTACTGACTTCAAATGTATACAATTTTCGCCTTATTACAACGGAGTAAGTTGCTAAAGTGTAATCATATCATTGACGTCGGCTGTACAAGCTTTTATTGCCGACTGCACTTTTCTGATCACTGTCTCAGTGAGACGATTCTAACGAGCCGAGACTCAACGGGGTTACGTCGGTTAAGTACTGAATTCGCATAGCCACCTTCTGTCTCCATCATCAGATCAGCTCGAGGATACCATAATATACAATTGTCATCCAAATTATACTTATACCCAAAATTTTTGCACAATCATTCGAGTTCAAAATTCAGTGGAACTGATAAAGATTTGTCTCATACAAACAAAATAACAGGCCAAGTTAAATGCCAAGTTAAATAAGAACTTGTAAAAAGCATCTGAGTTCTTACCAAACCAATGCACCTGAGTGATTACCAAACAAGTAATCGGAATTCTTACCAAAATCTAACCTCGGTGGGGAAATCAAATGATGTTCTATCCCCGTAAGCCAAGAGTATGATATAGTTTCGTATACAAATCTCTACAATAATAACTCCCTTACTTAGAGATGACCAAACCCTTTAACAAAATAGATTCAAAATTATCACAAACTATTATGTTCATTGGGTTTATACCGTCGGAAGACGCGACCGGGACAGCGCGCGACTAGAAAAAGTTTGATCAATCTATCTCTTTCTAGTCATATCTATTGTGTAAAGTGTTTCGCCACTTCTGCATTACCGTCGAAGGGAAGAGCTAATAATAAAGTTACGCCATCCATTTCACAACACTAATTAGATTGTTTTTGTTTTACAGCAAGTAGTAAGCCCGGCGGTGCCCAGTCCTCGTCCCCCCTCCAGACCAGGTAATACAATTCACACAATAGTACATTACGTAACTAGGGCGGTGAATTCGTGAATGACCCAGATCGCAGGTGTTTGTGGCCCGAACCGGAGGTGAGGGCCATAAATATGCGCTCTGGGGCTTTACGAATTACCGCCCGTGTTGAGTACAAAAGTTTACGTCTTCACCTGGCCACAATGCGAGTTTTACTGTACGCGCAGCGTTCAGTAAAACTCGCATTATGGCCAGGTATGACGTAAAAATCCTTACAGGCTTATAATCCTAAAAAATTAGGATCCAAATCCACACTGTCGAATTAGGATTCTTAAATTAGACAGTGTGGATTTTTCAAACATGTTGGCTTGATTATATGTATGCCTAAAGTACATATCAGCTATATTATGTCACCGTACGTATTGTTACGTACAATAGTTAATTTAAAATTGTGCACGAATCTTTTAAATTTTAACCTATACATTTCACGCCTCCATTATGTGTAAGAGGGAACGAAAATTCTGGAAATATATCGTCGAAAGAACTTTTTAACAAAAAAATTAAACCGCCGAAAAAAAACTGAAATGCAAACAATAATAAACCTTTCTTATTTAGTTTAATAACTAAGTTCTTAAATGAATCTAAGTGTACCTAATTAATTTTGAGTCGGCGCCAACTCAAAATTACTAAAAGTTATTATTTTTCTCTGGCTTATTTTAGTTAATTACTAGTTACTTACATGCAATATTTGTGATTACTCTCTGCATATGTGGTCATACATTTCAATCAGTAAGTGAACAATCAATCATCCCCTGTTTTCCTACCCTTAGGGTTAGAATTTTTATTTAAAATTTATGTGGGACCAACTTCGAAGAATTATCAAAATCGGACTCTCTAAAAAGTTATGCGTGGTCATACATAAATATATATACGCGTTGCCTTGAGAACCTCCTCCGTTTTTAACCGCGTATTCTATCAGAATATGAACAAGGTGCGGCAACGCAGACTTACGGCCGTATTCATAAACGTCCCACAAGCCAGTTTTAACTAAAATGGCGTTAAAATTCGTTTGTCCTTATCTGTCACTTTGACATTTGTACTCGTAAGAAAGGGACAAAGCACATTTTATTTAGCAGAGGCAATTTTTATCAATAAGGGGGTTTTGGTTTATTGAAATGTGAACCTTATCCCCTAACATGACGGTTGTTTCCAGCGTGGGGCGGCTACGAGTCGGACTCGCAGGACGTGATCCTCGTGGACGACGACCCGCCGCCCGCTCCCGCTCCCGCTCCCGCGCCCTCTCCGCTCACGCTCAACGCCACACACAAACCTGTCTCATCGCGTAAGTATACATTTCATTTTTAACCCCCAACGAAGAAAGAGGGGTGTTATAAGTTTAACGTGGCTGTCTGTGTATCTGTCTGTGGTATCCCCAAGCATCTTCTAACATGGTTATGGTAGTTAAGTTAATATTATTACTAGAGTTGTGTTGTTGTAAAAGCCGACAATCCGGCCACATTAGTCGGCGACAAGTCAGCCATAACGAATATTCGACACTTTATGACTTGATGCAAGACAAAAAAAATACTAATAATATTTATTTAAAATTTTATATTTAAAGTATTTTACTTAAATGCAACAAACAATCATTAATTCATTACATAGAAATAGGAAGTTTTATTTTTCACCATACATATAGAATAATTAGAGCTGTACCGACTAGTCGGGAAAACCGACTATCCGGCCACATTTATGGTCGGCACGACTAGTCGGCCGGCTTAGCGCCGATCAGTTGACAAAACCCATAGCTGGCCCACCTTTAATTATTAAAAAAAAACTGACAAACTCCTACTCTTCCTCGGTTACGGAACACAATAATAAGTTGATCGACCAATGCCATGAGCAGTGGTTGTTTACCAGCGAATAGCTGGATAACAGCTTGCGTCATGTCATATACACCTCAGATATCTGTATCACAATATTTTTGTACTTGTGTGGTTATCTATCTATCTATCTTCAATGGCTCACCGACCCAAAGTGGGTCTTGGCCTCCGACACAAGTTGTCGCCACTTGACCCGATCCTGCGCCATCTCCTTCCAGTTCATGGCTTTAAAGTCGCGCAGGTCTAATTCGACGACGTCGTTCCAGCGATACCTGGGACGTCCGACGGGTCGTCGCCCTACTGGACGTCCCAAATATGCCCGTTTGGCACCCCGATCTTCCTCCATCCTTTCAACATGACCCAGCCACTTGTGTGGTTATACAGAGTGGAAATAGATTTTGGGTCAGTGAGGGCAGCTACCAGATCCCGTGTTGCTAGGCGAAAATGGTCTTAAGAGACCTTCCTTCGATTTCAAATTATGATTGGTGTTTACAGATTTTGCATAAAACATACACGGTGCGAGAAAATGGTCATTTTAGAGAAACTTTTTTTTGATGCCAAATGATCGCATTCCTGTCCACGATCAAAAGCTTGTATGGGACAAAAAAGAAATTTCCGGCTGGAATAGCCATCAATCGAGAAATCTTTCCCCATACAATTTGTATGGAAATGAAAAAGTTTGTTTTACATGATTTTTTTTTTATGTCAATCGATTCCATTTCTATCCAGTATCGATAGTTTCCTTGGGGTCAACTTTTTTTACATTACCGAAAGTTGACCCCAAGGAAACTATTGATACTAGATAGAAATGGAATCGATTGACATAAAAAAATACATGTAAAATAAAGCCGGAAATTTCTTTTTGGTCCCATACAAGCTTTTGATCCTGGACGGGATTGGGATAGATTAGCATCAAAAAAAAAGTTTGTCAAAAATGACCATTTTCTCGCATCCTGTATGTTTTTTCCAAAATCTGTAAACGCCAATCTGCATTAATGTCAAATCGAAGGAAGGTCTCCTAAGAGCTAGCTAGCTAGCTAGCTGCCCTCACTAACCCAAAATCTATTTCCACCCTGTATAACGAGAAATTGATATAATACTTTTTTCTTAAACATTCAATGGAATATTATTGTTCATTATAGTCACAGAAGTATAATGTTTCGAGCGCGGCGAGACGAAAGATGGACCAAAGGTGAAAATGGAATTTCATATAAAATTTGAGGCTTGCAAAGGCACTATTCCAAATATCCCTACTGCAATATCCCCCCAGTGGGGACATGTGGAATATTTTCCATTTATTTCTACTAGTAGGGATATTTTCCCACCTAGCCCTACTAATTAATGTCAAAAGGATTTCCATTTTTCCATTCATTCCATTCCATCCCTAGTCGACCTTCTTTTTCAATATCAATTCGCGAGACGACGCGTTCAGCCATTACAAAAAGATTGGAGTTCTTTTTTAATTTAATTGCACGTTTGAGAAAAGCACTGTACATACATACCTCAGCGTAAAAAGGTTTTGCCAGCTTCATATTTCTATCTTGGCCGGCAATCTTTACTTTCCGGCCTAAGTTTGTAAATGTCGTAATGATTTTCTGTGATAAGACAGCATCCATTTATTTTTGTTAATCTGAATAATTAAATAAATAAATAAATAAATAAAGCGTTATGTTTTCCGACTATTCCGTGAATTTATTAATTAGTAATGCTGGAACAGAATACTTTGACTATTGTCAAATGCCATAGGAGGCGGCTCGCACGGCGGCGCACGGGCACTCTCCGGTTGTCCGTGCCCAAGCGCTACTAAATAAATAGATTTATTATTCACCAGATTGCGACCTGTTTGCCTGTAAATGGAGCAAACCTCGCCCTGCTATTTTACAGTTTTGTGAAAACAATTTCTAATTGTTACTACCTACTGTCTATCTTTATGATTTAATTTTATTAATTGTGCGATGTATTTGTACCTACTTGATATGTTACTTTAAGTTTACCAACGCCATGGCGTAAGCTGTTATGTTGATAAATTGTATTTACAAATAAATAAATATTATCTACGCACATATCATTAGTGCTCTAAAATGCGTTCAGAAACCGTAGGAAATTACCAGCATTACTACAACCCATTTTACTATGAGAACTTTCTTGTCTGTGGTAGTAGGTACAATCTGTACTGTAATGTCATTGCAGTACAGATTTTTAATAAATTTGTTTCGTTATGAGTTTAAATTTGGAACAGCTGTCAAAACTCAAGTGGGTCTCTATTCTAGTATCCATAGATATTAAAACAGTTATCGATACGAAACGTCAATTCAGTGCGTTTTTTAATACAAACCGCACGACATTTGATCTCGAGTGATATGAGTATAGGGACTTCATTCGTTTGTCTATGATTTAAAAAAAAAACATTCGTCATGACGGATGATCGAAACCCGTCATTGCTGTTGTCATTTTATTGTTGGTTTTTTGCTGTTACTTACTACTAACTTATGATGTGTGTAGATAAAGTAGTGTATGCAACTGTACATAATTAGGCCTTAAAACACTCGTGTGATCCTATTATGAAACTCGCTCACGCTCGTTTCATAAAACCACACTCTTATTTTAAGGCCTCTCATTATGGATCAGTCGCATAAACTACTATTATATAATTTACAGCAGCGAAGAGGCCGCCGTCCCCCGAAGCGCCGAACGATGATAAGAAAGCAAAGCGAGACAAAAAACCTAAGAAACGAAGGTGAGAGATACATGTTCTTGGATTAGTTTGTCAATTTCGGTCCAGTTTTCTAGATACACCAACTGCATGAATAATATAGGATTGCAAAGTTACATTTGCAGTGAATGGGACAAAAAATTAAAAACAAGAATGTGACTCATAATTTGTATGTATTGCTAACAGAATAACCTAAAAAAGAAGTGAAAAACATTCAATGTAAAAAAGAGGCCAAGTCTCGAAACATCCACCGTAAAAGGTTGTGATATATTTCGTAGAGCCAAGTCTCAACCCCTGGTGATCCCTTGTTTTACAGACAGAAATTTCATAGAATTTTGTTGTTTGAAAAAAGCGATGGTGAGTTAAACAGAATTCATAGTAGGTAGCTTTAAAAACATACCACTCAATAAAATGTTTTACTTATTAATTGCGTTAATATGAATATACTAAACGGATAAATATTGTAATATGATTTGAAATTCTATGATATTATGAATATCGCAATATAAAATTTTCTGTATATAAAATGTTAAGAACTGTAAATAAAATTTCTACATAGTTACTATTCTGCGAATTGATGATTCGATGACACGATAATCTTGGAACTCAGTTGATGCGAAAAATAATCTATAAAACTATTTTCTTGGCAATAAGTTTTGCAGAAACTGAATAATATAAGTATTAAAAATATGTGATTTGAAATTCTGTGAACAGAAATATCGAAGAAATGAAATTTCTTTGCAACAAAAATCTATGGTTAAAAATTCTACAGAGCAACTAGTCAGCGAAATGACTGTTGTATGAATTAATAATATGAGAATCAATTTATGTGAAACGAAATTCTATAAAAATGTAGTCTATGAAATAACGTACAACCCTCAAGCATTCTTATATTTTTTTATTTGCTAGGTAAATAAAATGTTGTGACTTTGCAATCACACAATACTACATAGTTTTAGGTATGCAAAAATCCATGAATGCAGTAAAGTTGAAGAATGAATTATCTCCCAACTTTTTACGGTGGAAGAGATTCGAGACTTGGCGTCTGTCTTTTTACATGGAATGTTTTTACGGGATACACATTTCAGCAGTTGTGTAGTTTTCTGAACGAGTGCTGGGTCATTTACGGATTCAAAAAATGTGTTTCAGAAGTTACGCAGTTACTCTGCGCATTACATAAATACCTCAATGGCAATGCAATGGCGTGTTACGTCGAAAGTTATTACGTAAATAAAGGGTCTTTGGTTATTGGGGCCCATTTTATGCAGTTACTAGTTACAATTTGACATATCTTAATATGGGTGTAGACTTGAAATTATTATTACTGCAAAAGAAAGAAGGCGATGAAATATGCCTAGTGGCGAAAATCCCATTCAGATATCTTTAATAATCACGAAGCTGCAACCGTTTTAATAATGCTTGTTAGGGAGAGAAAATGCTCGCAGTCAGTGACGTCACAATCTGCGAGCGTCATAGTAAATGACAATCGTTTCATATGAAGAAAAGGGACAGGGCATACCCCTTCTTAAAACTGACACATAACTTTGTGATTATTTAACCTTTAGCCTACATTTGGCTACACTATTAATCCTTTTTCGAAAAAATACTACATTATTGATAATAGAAGGGGCGTAGACCCGTACTGAAACATTAAAGCATAGTAGAAAGAGTGTAAAGTAGGCCATCTTCCACAAACGCACCGCGCGTGGCCTGCATGTGTGCGCCATTAGTATCTACGCGTCGCGCACGCACACTCAAACAAAATCTCGACCCGTTTCTCAGTGCGCCAGTAGAGATTTTATTTGAGTGTGCGTGCGGCGACGCGTAGATACTAATGGCGCACACATACAAGCAGCGCGCGGCGCGTGTGTATGAAGTTAACGTACTTTGCACTCCTTCTACTATGATTGAAGTACTCGATTAAGGAGACTTTTGGATGGATAGATCTCATCCGTTTGTAATGTTTCGGTAACCTCTAGTATGTTCCCCAGAGGGCACAGCCGCGCCGGCACGGAGGCGGCGGCGCCCGGGGCTCCGACGGCTGCGACGGCTGCGACGGCTGCGACGGCTGCGACGGCTCCGGGGGCTCCGGGGGCTCCGGGGGCTCCGGGGGCGTGGCTGGCCCGCAACGGCGCGCCGCACAAGAAGAACGGCGTGCGCAGCGCCATCGACCCCTACGCCGCGCTCGTCAATAGGATGCCACCCGCGGGCGCCAAGAAGGTAACATCCGAGCACGACTTCTAAAACATCCTGGATGTTATCTGCAACAATCACCAAATGGGAGATATTTGGGCGGCGGACGAACTTAAGGTATACTCGCTCACTCTCCAAATAGCCCAAGCATTTTATTTTCATTCGTTTGGAAAAAAATGGAAATTTGGAAATAATCCATAACAGCAGCTTTTTGTGTGTAACTGATATATTATTATTTTAGTAATTACGTGGACTCAAAATCCACCAAAATATTAGTCGTCAAAAAAATCGATATTTAACCAATTCCTGAAAAAAGAAGGAAAATATTAATCGATATTTTAATTTTTGTTTCGGTTAATTTACAGGAGCTCTTCAAGAATAATAAATAAATCACACAAAAAAATAATGGATGTGTCATTTATTTTTATATATTTACTTTCCGATGGAAATTTTGTAGGATTCTTGGATCTTAGAATAACATTTGAAAATTAAACAAACAAAAAAAACGCTGTTATACATTAATGTTTGAAAAAAACGTAATTTTCCTGGGGTAAAAGTCTAATTTCATCATCATCAATTCATCATATTCTGACAGGGAAGATGCAGCTATAGTATTTACCATCATTTTGTGACCAAAATGTTGAAAAAACTAAATAATTGCTACTGAAACGTTTTTACTTTAGTTTAAACTCATTTCAAACAATAATTACGGTTTGAAGTAATGTTAAACGGAACGTGTTTTGATACAACAATCAGCGTCTGGTGACGTCACTCCTGTCCTAAATCAAAACTTAGGCAACTCTATGACATCTAGGGACGAACCACGGACAAACAAATATGGCGAGTGACACTCGAATGACGTCACAGGAACTGTAGATCCGTTTAGGCGCGAAAGTTTAAGTTGTCAGTTTGTAACAGGAATTTTTGACTATAAATAATAGTGTTTAAGTTTTTTAATACTTTCGTGGTCTATTCTACATGCGATTTTTTCAAATGAAAGCAAAACTGAAAATATTGCATCTTACCTATTAAATGCGAGAGTGAAGAATGTCTTATCCACAACGTTAAGTGATAAAATGGCAACAATGCTACGACCGCTGAAGGTTTGCAACTCTAACATCAATCTTTCACTTGTAGGAACGTGTCGCTTCGCTCCCGCCTTAGTCTTCGTAATTAATCTTCCACCACAATCAAATATTAAACGATATGATACAGAGACGTATATAATGAAGTAGTAGCGGTGGCAAATGTGATGGAAAAATACACCTCGTCACTCTGTTGGATAGCTTAGAGGTTAGAGGTCTGTACCGGTAATTACAAGTTATAGTCTTGCCCTGGGTTTCAGACGATGATGGTTTATTTTTTCATTACATTGGTTCTCCGTATCATATCGTCATATCTAGTGTTCATCACTCCAGAAGTATCCATTAAAAATGTAGTTGAATAACTTCCAGGTGAAGACGACCAAGGAGTTGCTCGCGCAGATCCAGTCCCGCGGAGCGGCGCCGCGCTCGCCCGCGCCCGCTCCCGCTTCCGCGCCCGCCTCCGCGCCCGCCTCCGCGCCCGCCTCGCCCGACGTGCTGCTCGTCGACCCGCCCGACTGTACGTATACATATAAAGCCTGACAAGTTCCTATTTAGCCCTCGCTATGTTGCGGATTTTCACTGGAAATAATTTATTTTAATATCAATGTTTTTTTGACAACCTGACGTTGGAAGTCATTGAATGTCACCGATGTAAACAAAATGAAAATAATTCAGAATAATAAACGATTGCGCATTCAAAATGCCTAAAGGTTCACCCCAATGCAAATAAATTATTTTAAATACATTCAAATGGTTGCAGCAGAAAAAGGAGCAGCTTTCCAATAAACAATGTTTTGAAATTAGTTGTTGACATGACGGGTACTGATATTCATAGTGCGGTTGTAATGAACTGGTTAGCTTGGTACTAAATATATAGTCATTGTCATAGTCAGTGGTACTAAGTATAGTCATTTATAATTAATATATTTTTTTCTCATTTGAGGCGTCTGTAGTGCCACTATCAAAAATATATACAAGTGAAGATACATCGGAGCGAGAATCTGATAAATATATGCATGTCGAATATTTACAATCGGATTTTGATGAAAAGGTATAAGTATATTTAACTATCAACTAGACATGCTCCTCCGATTACCTGAAAACATAGTTTCAAATCTCCAAGTACGTAATTGTATATCTCACTCGTTCTTGCGCGATGCCAATACACACTGTCCCGACTATTCATGACGTACACGTATTATTGCCATATGTAAGCTGTTGGCAGCGACACTATATCAGGGGCTAAATAGGAACTTGTCAGTCTATACATACCCGAATGTCTTGACCATTGGACTGACAAATGAGGAACTATTCTTCACCTTTTAAAGACTGCCACCTGCAGCCGTCACATATTTTTTTAACATTTTCGCAACCGGACTAAAAAGGGAACTATACACCAGAAACCGACAGAACTCGCTAGGCGTGTAGGGTTCTTGGTTGCGAACGTGTTAAGTATGTGACGGCGTGCAAGGAGTCTTTACGTACTCGGTTTAGTAAGATATATATTGTACAGACGCCAGCATCAATATCTGCCGTAAGCCGGCAAAAATATCTGACACGTCAAATCCGAGTCTGATTGTATTCACACTAATATTATCTGGTTGTTTCAGCGAGCCCCGTAAAGCCGGAGTCTCCGCTGCGCAACGGAGGCGCGTCCCCCTGTCCCCTCTCCCCCGCGCCCTCCCCGGCGCCTCCCCGCTCCCCCCTGGCGCCCCTCGAGGACCCGCGCGAGTACTGCGAGTGCACGTGCGGGGAGGAGCCCGCGGACACGTGTCCCGCGGCCCGCCGGCCCGCCGTGCTGCCCGCGCACGTGCACGCGCTGCACCACGCCCACCTGCCCGGCGTCAACGGCACCAGGGCCCCGCTCCACCCGCACCAGTTCGCCGTGCGCAAGCTCATCGACCCCGACCGGCCCGACCTCTTCACCTCCATAGTCCCCCTCTACAAGTACTCCGACTACGCGGACGACTACTGCGTGAAGAACATGTCGCGCGTGCCGCTGTGCACTCACCTGCCGTGGACGGAGTTCGCGCCGCCGCCGCCCGAGCTCGAGCCGGCGCCCGAGCCGCCGCCGCCGCGGCCCTACCCGCTCGACGAGCCCGAGCTCGAGCTCGAGCCGGAGGACACGGTGCACGAGCACGGGGACCCGACGCGGGGCGAGGACATGGAGGTGGACGTGAAGGAGCCTAGTGAACGGTTGAAAGCGCCGCCCGTGGTGGAACACGAGCCGGCGCCCAAAGTGATAAAGTGTGAGAGTGCTAGTGAAGTGCCGGACGAGTTCGCTCTCGAACAGAAGGACCACAGGACGGTGGAGAGGACGAAACCCTCGGCGCCGCTCGACGGGCGCGCGCTGTACGCGAGCTGCTCGGGCGCGCTGCGCTCGATAGAGTACGATTATAGTCAGACGTTTGCCGCGCCGACCGTGACGCTGCCCGCGGAGGCGAGCGAGGTGAGCGCGGCGCTGGAGGCGGCGCTGGCCGCGGCCGCAGCCGACACGCACCGCGAGCCCCGCGGCCGGCCCGCACGCGGGACCTCCTTCGCGGAGTGGCACGAGTGCGCGCGGCTCGGCGACCTGATCGCGCTCCCGTACGTCGTCCTCGACTGACACTGTGATAGTGCTAGTGTGCCAAATCTCGGCCGGCCCCGAGCTTCCGTTGTTCCGACGTTCCAAGTGTCCTTACGTTAGTTTTAAGTGACCGATGTACATAGGTGTTGGTTACGTGTGCCCTCGAATGTACATACGAGATAAGTTAGCTAAAGTAGTTAGGAGGAAATCGATGAGACTGTGCGGCGGGGTGGGTCTGTGCGAACACTTCCACGCTTTTGAGTTTGCGAAAAAATATTTGTCACCCGATTTAGTCATGTATTTATTTTATATCGTTCTAGGTGGATAATTTTATGGTGGATCGCTCTCGGCTGTTGTGATACGGGGCGGGGTGTGGTCCGTGGGTCTACGTAGAGGGGCCAATTAGTTTTTAATCCGTACCAATCAAAGATTGACTCATATCAAAACTTTCCCGGCTTCGAGGCCTCCGATTTTGTTGCAAAAACGGTGATAGTTTTGGCCATTGCATTAATGGTAGACCCATCGCGGTCTCTCTTATGTGATAAGAAAGAGACGGCGCGGACCCATATCTATGTCTGCACTGAATTCCAAACTAAACTTCCTTTTATTTAGATGGTAATATCAGCAGTTTTCGTCTTTCACTTTACTCAACGGCTTTACTAGTAAACAAAGAGCTTCATAACATCAAGCACATTTAATAGCTCTTTAAAGACATGAATTCTTTGATGGCCTACCTTGTTGCACTACCATCTAGCATTAAATAATGGAGAGAACAGGGTACTCTAAAATACCTGACATGAATATATCTTACAACAAATGCTTGATGACCCTGAGTCACCATGTTACTAATTCATTTCATTGTATGTTAAGCTATCAAAATGTATGATTTATTTAATGTTAAGTAATTGAATATTCACATAATTATCTAGGAAGGCTCTTGAAATCAGTCTTGTGATTGCTTTCACTATCGAATTTAAACTATTCTAAGTAAAGTTGAAATGATTATAACTTGTGTCCTTTTTTAACATCAGGAGTTCCTCAAGATGAGTCAGTGTTGTCGCACTCAATTCAATATTGCCACCATTTTTGTCTTCCCTAAAAGGAGTGCCCAACCCATAGAACCAATCAAAAAAGAAAAAAGCTCTCATAAGCCTCATTTCACAACTACCTGACAGTGTAAGTTGGAGCCTTGTTTCAGGTAAAGCTGTTGAGATAAAGCGAGACAACTGCGCCCATAACTACGAGATCCACCAAATATTTTGTATAGAAAACAAATTCCCAAATAAGACATAAATCTCCAGACTTTCGTATTGAGTTATCTTGTTACCGAATGTGATTTATAAAGAGAAAAATTAGGTAATTAATAATAATAGGAGTTCCAATTGTATATTATACATATATATTGCTATATCAACCATTCTAAATATCAAACAAAGTTATCTAGAGTTATCCAATTCATTGTTTAACTCAATTTATTGTTAAAAAGTATTCTTCTGCTGCAATTCATACTTTTTTAATATTGGGAGTTATTTTTAATAATAAATTAAGTTAAATAATAGAAGACCATTGTACGATTTGTAATTGTTTGTCTAAGCAATTATATCTAAGTCACAGAATGACATTGCTATACTTTATTCAGACTACTATCAGTGAAGTGACAGTTTTACAGAAATACTCCAAAATTTATGTCAAGTCTGGTTGTGTTAATACAGTATAAGTAATATGATACAAATCAAATGTTATGTATTTTTAATGTACCAAGGATTACTAAGCTACCTAGATAACAAATGTGTTCAAAAACAAGAATATCCAGTATGTCATGTTTTAAATACTGTCATTATTATTGATAGTGTCTGGACATCCGTTTGTGATATTACTGACGTACTCACGTTGCGAGATTGACCGGATATTCGTCCCTTTCACACTAGTCCAACGCGAAAGAGACGGTACTTCGAAGTAAGGTCTAGTTATTAATGACATGTTGAGGTCTAGAAATTAATCACCACATATTAGCAGTATATTGCTGTCATTCTACTATAAAATCTTTTCCAATCGATTAGGATTATGCTAGTGCCTTCAATTTTATAATTCCGTTATTTAACAAATACATCTTTTTCACTAAACGCACGATCGTAAACGAATACATTTGTCATACATACAGATTATTTATTGTGGCTGATTTTTTTATAAAACTTTAATTGGAAATAGAACCTTCTACTTGGGTGGTAGAATTAATTAGGGTTCCTTACTCAAAGGGTAAAACGGGACCCTATTAATAAGACTCCGCTGGCCTTCTGTCACCAGGCTGTATCTCATGAACCGTGATAGTTAGACGGTTGAAAATTTCACAGGTGATGTATTTCTGTTGCTGCTATAGCAACAACCACTAAAACATAATTAAAAAAATCTTTAAGGGGGCTCCTATACAACTAAAGTGATTTGTTTGCCGTTTTTATAGATGGTACGGAAACCTTCGTGCGCAAGTCCGACTCGCACTTGGCCGGTTTTTTTAATGGATTACTTAAGTATAATAATGTCAAGTACATACTCTTTAGTTTGGTTGAATACGTCAGTAATGTCCTAACAGACAACGTGTTGGGAAAAGGCCCTTATTTACAATCTGTCATGCCATACAGATGCCAGGGCAGCTTTATACACCTCTCATTCTAATATATAGCTGCGTCTCGCGTACAGCAAGATAGACTGTTAATAGGGGTCTTGAAGTATGTAGTCCCGGGCGCCAGGATTATTGGCGCTTGCGGGCGCGTTCGGCGCAGTGAATCTGTTTTGACATGCCTGTCAAATTGACAAAGTTATTTTAGATAATTACTGATTTGTCAGTTACAAATGCTGTTGAAGTTCAGCGAAAAAGATCCCTTTTTTACGAACGGTGTTCAATACTTATAATGTTTGTTAAAGTGCTTTTTCTGATTGAATAACGGGAAAGTTGTTATTGAATTTTGTTTTTGTTAGTTTAAACAAGCTATTATATGAAAGACTATGTACAGTCGATCCGGGATTTGCTCAATTACTCTGAATGCAGTATTATTATCGGACTGGACTGTACATAGTAATAAAAAGCCAAATTCGTTGTTATATTTGTACATAATGCACCATTCATGTTTTTTATTGTATTTGTAAATTGTTTTATTCTTGCTTTAACTTGATTTTAATGTTACGTTTTCTAAATAATTATTTCCTGTGCCATTTATAACCAAACGAGCGCTTTATAAAATTGAATTTTTTTAATGAAAATAATTTCACATATACAAAAAAGCCCATTCGGTAATATAAATACTAATTTCGTTTTTTTAAATTATATTGTCTTCATATCTCCATGTAAGAGAAAATACACCATTTTATAATTTTTGGTTTACTGATGTTACATAACGGAATTTTGGACTTCATAGGTCCATTTCACGAAGCTACAAATTTCATTTTTACGACAGGCAACACCGTTCAAACAGCCACTCGTGCGCGCCTCTGTGTAGCCAGCCTTTAAAATTGTTAAAAAGTCTTGGGAAATAATCTATAGACATACTTTAAACATTTATGTGATCTTATTCAGTAATGTACATCGAGCCTATTTTAGCTAAAATGCTATTCAAGTTCGTATGTCTTTATCAGAAAAAGAAAGAAAGAAAGAAAAATAATTTATTCGTGACAAAACAAAATCATTATCAGTCACTATGACATTTGTGTTTGTCAGTAAGTGTCAAATCGTTTATTAATCAACAGAGGTTTGTTAAGTTTATGAATAAGGGGAGCTTTTTACTCTATTCTGATAAACCACAGATATATAAGAGTCATGAGAATAACTAATAGAATATGGGCATAATCAATAATATTGTAATAAACCTAATATTCGAAGTCAAGAAATTAAAATATATTTTACACTGCTGGGTCAAAATTACAAGTGGGCACCTAGTGAATGTCTCAGTATATTTCCAATAAACATTTGATTACAAAATACTGTAATTTTCTATAGTTCTTCTTCGTCCAGAGCCGTGTCTTATGATTATCGCAATGTTATAACATAGTTTGCTACTTAAGTCCAAAAATATTATAAATATTTAGTCTCAACCTCAACCTTCGTTCTAATATCATCCTGTATAGACGCTCCTTGGACCCTTGGTCCATGTTAAACCTATCTAACGTCCAGGCACCAAATTGAGTATTGTCACAGGACAATTCGCTGTTCATTGCTTGTTCTATAAATAAAGATGGTCGCTGGGTTATTCGATAATCGCGAATGTTAAAGAACCAGCATTGTACGTAAACTGGTGAAATAGGGGATTGCCAGACAATGTATCGTGTGTCACACGCCAAACTTCATTTATAAGTAGCGGACTTCCTAAAGAAATTAAAGATTACTTCGATTCCGCGGTCTGAAGCTACAAGTAACAATTTTATAAGACCAAATTAGCTAGACTGATAAAATTGCCAGTCGTTATTAACTTAAGAGTACAGTGTTGCCAGTTTAGGGTGGTACTCCACTTGGCCAAGATCCTTGTCCAATGTGCATTGCGTCTCGCTCACTCTTTAAGCAAAATGTGAGACGCAATACACATTGGACAATGGGGTTGGTAACTGTCAAATGTTTGACTCGATGGGCGCCATCATAGATCCGTCACTATCACTAGCCTTTTTCTATGGGATTTGGCTTAAACGGCTTGATTTTGAACAAGAAAATTCCGAAAAAAAAAACAAGAATTTGACAGTTTAGGTAGGACTGACAGGTCCATCCTATGCTGGCGCCATCTGCAAATACCTTCGCCCGGCCAACCCCATTGGAATACCACCCTCGTAGGTTCGTGGAACATGCCAATGGGCCCTATATCACCAAACATATAATTACAATTTACAAATAACATTACGAGCTCGTTAATTGTACAATGGAATGTACATTATGTGATACAATATTTTGTTAACTTGAGTTTTGTGAGAACAGCGGGTAGCGGGGCACTAGCAGCATTTTATATACATTTAATCGTATAAAATTTATGAACGCCTACTCATCGCCCCGCTGTCCGCTGGTGTCAAGACCACAACCTGATTCTCTATCAAATATAATTGTCAATGGCGCTTTTGCACGCTTGTGACTTGTTCGGTCGAAAGGTAATGGGCGTTACATATTCACTCCGAAAACCGAGACAATGCTATCCTCAAGATTTAGATAAAGATGGTATATGGCTCAGGCTTAGGCGTGAATATGGTTTGACCCTTTCACTGGACACGTGTTGAGTAAAGGCCGTAAAGGCTACTACTAGAAGGTTAAATAGTTTTAATTGATAAGCATAACAGATTCACTGCGCCGCGCGTTTATATTGGCCTTATAGCGGGCGCCGCCGAGTGCGGGGCTTGTATAGAGTAGATACCCGCTGATTGCCTTGCTGGACGAGCTCCAAGAATTTGGTAAAATACAAAAGCAAAATATATGTGTTTTTATTACGATTCATTGTTTCATTTCCCATGTAAACACATCTGGTGCCTGTTTCACGAGCTAGAATTTTATTGACAAGCTTACAAGTTACTGGCAGCACTGAATCGCTTGGCCAATAACGACTAGTCATCTGGCCAGTGTTGCCGCTGTAGACTTAATTGTGACTTGTAGTTTCGTGAAGCGGGACACAAAGTTGTTGGAATTCTAAATCATCACGCCAGTTCTCTCGCTCACACTCCCGAGTCACTACAGTGCAAGTATGTATAGTATAGGGCAAGTGAGAGCGGCGCCCTTAGCACGCTAGGTTTTATGTCCGACATAAAGTGGCCGTCAATAAAATTTGCTAACTATGTAAACAAACCGCCATATTAAAATTGTCTTTCACTGTGGCGGTTTGTTTAGTCAGCAAATTCCATTGACAGCGACTTTAAAGTATTTGTATTCTGGCAAATATGCGAGTGCAAGAGGGACAAATGTTTTACGTCGGATATAAAACCTAGCGTGCTGCACCTCTATATGGGACAGTCGCGACATACGCTCGATTCTCGCAAAAATACCATGTGACGTACAAGCTCCCAAACTACATCCAATATTCCAAATGGCATCCAAGACTCCAACACTACAACTAAACAAATTGAAAGATATAGAACGCTTGGATCGAAACGTTGATTCTGGCCCTACGGTATGGCAAAAGGGTAATCCATACTGTCCATACTAAAATTATAAATGCGAAAGTGTGTCTGTGTGTTACCTCTTCACGCTTAAACCGCTGAACCGATTGCGATGAAATTTGGCATGAAGATTGTTTGAATCCCGGGGAAGGACATAAGATAGTTTTTTTATCCCGGAAATCATGTCCTGAGGGGGCGATGAACGTTTATATGGCGCTACAAAATAGACAAGTTCCACGCGGACGGAGTGGCAGGCAGAAGCTAGTCATTAATTTAGACACCGAACCCAAAAATATCTACACAACCGGGTCTTGCACAGATTTAGGTACGCGTCTTTCCTGTGGACATTATTAAAGTTAAGGGCTACGAAGCCTAATTTTTGTTATCCGCATAATCGGTAGGGCTGAGCTGTAGGCTACTACCGGGGTCCACAGGCGGCGGATAGTGGAATGGCCATCAGATATGATGGTTAGCTGCGAATATACTGAATAAGCAGTCCCCGACCACGCAGCGGCAGGGTTATCAGGATGTAGTGGGTAGGCTTGTAGGAGGGGCTACTCTATAAAAAGCTACAATATCCGACGACAATTCTGTGACATGGCGAGTAGTTGCCGCCATTTAATAAGCAATCCTCTAGTGCCAGGCAGCAGTAGCACTAGTACCGACTGGAGAACGAAGATAGGAATCTGGAAGGGCTCTTGTTTGGACATCACGGAGCGGGTGAACCTCGGTTCGTGTACTGCGGTGTGGAAGGCAAGGGGGAAACCACCACACTATGCTTCCTCAAAAAAGGAGTAATGGATTACTCCACCGACAAGAGCCAAGCTCTTAAATAAATGATGATGATGATGATGATGCATAATCGGCGTCTCTTCTATATTACTCTGCGATAAAAACATTATTTATATACATGTGAGCTGTTAATTATTGACCACAGGAGACACGAATTTTGTTTTAGGTATACACTGTAATACCCAAGCGGCATTTGTAGGCATAGATATATGTACTATTTTTTCAAATACTACCGACACTGAAATTTCATTAAACTAATCGCGCTTGCCCTTACCCAGCGGTGCATGCAGGATTTTGGTTTGAGGGGGGTTGAGCTTAGCCACCGTATGGAAGTTCAGAAAAAAAAGCTAACATTTCGTTAATAAAATGTATTAATTATAAAATTACACTTCATTTATACGAGATTCGTAATTGACACTTATAGTTAAAATATCAGTAATGGCACATGGTTAGTCGCGTTGTATTGAGTGTACATTCCATATTCTATTATATAAGAATCGACTTTGAGATTCGTTGTTATAAGAGTTACTTGCAAGTTAGATTATATATAAAAACGTAGGTATACAATTTGACTTAACTTGCAAGTTCTTATATACTGTCTCTTGGAGAAGTATAAAGACTTAATTCACATTATAAATTTATACATTAAATAAGATTAAACTGACGTTTCAAAAATTTAGCATATTTTTGGAAAACTTTAAAAGTCAATGGCAGATTAGATTTTTAATAAAATTCTATTATTTCCATAAAATACATCGGCAAGTCAAAAATTTTACATTACAAACTAAGTTGTCAATCACATACAACTTCCATACAATAAATCTTACGCATATCCAAAAGTCTTATGGCATCCAAGATGACATGCGACATTTTGTTGACACTTCAAAAAAATATCAAAGATCAAAAATACCATTAGTAACGTACGAGATCCCAAACGACATCCATTATTCCAAATGGCATCCAAGATTCCAACACTACAACTAAACGCTCCACAAAATGATATTTAAACTCAAAATGATATACAAAGTATCAAATGTGAAAGTCATCTTGACACGTGATATCTTCCAAAAACAATACGAAGACCGTTTAATAGGTATTTAAAATTTATTTAAATGGAAGAAGGTTTGTGCCAAGCAATAGGGACCTGTAGTCCAGTTCAGTCGAGTAAGATGTCATTAAGGATCTTAGATACCATTAGGCGTCTCGGATCCTCCAACCTGCAATAAACCTACGTGATGAGTTCTCATTGATGAAGTACCAGTTTTTAAACCTCCACGCAATGTGCCATCGTTTTGATCTTAAATACCATTTGACATATTGGATATTCCTACCTCCTTATATTTTTAATTTTACATGATGACACAAGGCATGGCGCAGCAGAGTGGGAGGCAGATGGGAACAGCTGTCTTCTTCTCGCTGTGCTTTTCCTTGCTGCGCGCGCCGCTCTCGTACTCGTACATGCCACGTCCGGATGCGTACGCGCCGCCGCCTTGCGCTGCCGACTGAGGAAACATTTAGATAAGATAAATTTCTTTTGCAACTAACTAACAACATGGGCCGAAGGGTGTCGCAACAATCAAGTAACTTATACTAGGTACATATAGGTAATTTATTTTTAAAATTTAAGTCCTGTTTATTAAAAATAATGTAGCAAGAAGAAGTGTTTGAGAGTGTGTTGTCGTGCAGTTACCCTGGGGCTTTCATCTTTTTTTGATGATTGGCGGCATAAAGGTTTAATATTGTCTATTTTATATTTTCGTCGCTTATGTTTCGGGAATTTCACTATTTTTGTGTGTATCGTGACTTTTTACTGTTACGTTTATTATTATGGAATCTACTTAATTTTGAACAGAAATGATATTTGTTAAGGAGTGTATGGTGGTAGTAGAGTAGGGGTAGTTACAGCGCTCCCGCCAGCCGTGTAAGCGATCGGCGCGTCCTTCTTGGCGAAGGGCGTGTGTCCGGGCGGGTAGTAGACGGCGGGGCCGGGCACGTTGCGGCTGCCGGCGGGCGGCGGCCGCGCCGGGGCTGCGGTGGCGGTGGCGGTGGCGGTGGCGGGGGCGGTGGCGGGGGCGGCCGGGGCTGCGGGCGCGGCCGCGGCCTGGCGCGAGCTCGAGTGCGTCACCTCCACCTTGCGGCGCACCACTCCGTCGGGCTGCGTTGGGAATCTCTGGGGAGGAAGGACACTCGTCAAGTTACATCTTGGTTACACTGGTCCCGCTTTTCCAGTCCAAAAATAAAGGAACTAATGTTACCCGAATTTATTTTACATTAGGTAACACTGATACGTACGCATAAATCACGATACGTTGTGTGTTCAACTCCTAGAACTCGGTTTTGGCAACAAAACGGCTTGGATTCTTCGCTGAAACTAGTGCAGTTGAAATTTTATTGATTCATCAGTGTACTTATTTTGCAAAGGCTGTATTTATGCTACAAATGAGCTATTCAACACAGAATATTGATTATTTTCATTGTAAAAAACACTCAAGTGTTTATGTTTCATCATCATCCCTTCAGTCAAAATAACTCCATTGTTAAACCTCAACCTAAATAGCTCTCCCTTAATAAGTAGAGGACCGGGATCCTTCGGACTCCCGCAGCCTCCATCAGCTTTTTCCATGTCCTAAAATAGTGTATACTCAGAAGTCCATAATGATGACACACGAACTCACCGCCTCCGGGAAGTCGGCGAGCAAGTCGTCGAGCATCTTGGGCGGCTGCTGGTCGCGCGGCGCGGGAGTAGTCGCGCGCGGGAAGGGAGAGGGCGACGCGCGCTCCGTCGTGTCGTGCCGCGAGTACGACGTCTCGCTGTACTTGTACGACGATGGACCCTGCGGGAGAAATGTTGCTGTAGGTATATCCGTAGCACCCATTGGGCCAACCCCCAGGCACACCAAGGCACTCACAAACTTTCTAGAGGAGCTGGGGTGGTTAGAGTAGCGCTACCCCACCGATTCACGCAAAATAGGCACACTGGATGTCGACTTGCGGAAACGCCCGGTATAACTAACTGGGCCAACCTCCATGGCCCATACGCTCTCTTCACTGCACGATCGTCTCCCATCCACTCCGGTGGGCCGGCCGACCCTTGGGGCAACTGGCGTGAGGTGGCGCAGAATAGGGAAGAGTGGCGTTCTCTTGTGTCAGAGGCCAAGATTCTCTGGGGTTATCGACCCAACGTAGAAAGTAAATCAGTATTCGTAGCATAAACGCATATGCGTTAATAGAGTTATTTGATTAACTCCACTGAATTAACCCTTCAAAACTATGAATAGATATTGAACTAGCAGATCTATTTTATAGAGACTCCATAGATATAGCTTTGTCGTTGATGAAATGGCATGCAATTGAAATCCAAGATAACAAATATGACATTCAACGTCCAAGATGCCCAATGTCATTCAACATCCAAGATGCCAAACGACCTTCAACATCCAAGATGTCAAATGACTTTTAACACCGAAAATGCTAACTACATTCAACATAAAAGGTCCTCCCGTAAAATATTTATTTTTACGAAAATGTTAGATCGTGCCAGGTTCAGTAGAAGTAAATTAGTGCCACCACGTTAACAATGCAACAAATAATTTGACAACACCACTCCTTAAATGTCATATTTCTTTGGAATTTGGGTGGTGTGTATATTTTAATGTAGTTAACGTGGACGGACTCTACACATGTAATTAATACCACTTTCACTCACATAAGGGCCGTGTCCATTCCGCTCGGGCGACAGATGCGTGGTGACGGGCGCGGGCGGAGTCGCGGGCAGCAGCTTCACTTCATTAGCCGGGGTCGGGTACACCATGCGTTCGGTCGTGTGCTCCGACACTAACACAGAAAACATATACATGTTATACAAGTGTATGAAGTGTCCAAGGACTCTCTAGATGCCATGGAAAATAAAATCTTAAATTCTGTATAAGATTCCAGATTCCAAATGACATCCCATAGCTATAGCAAGATAAAAAATTAAATTTAGTAAAACACGACAGATTCCAAATGAGATCCAAGATGCCATAACATCTAAGATTTTTAATAATATTGGTGCCAAGTAACAATCTAAAATTAAGTGGAATCTAACCGACCGACGACCGCTTTAGCCTAGTTGGTAGTGACCCTGCCTACGAAGCAAGAGGTCCTGGGTTCGAATCCCGGTAAGGGCAAAAATTTGTGTGATGAGCATGAATATTTGTTTCTGAGTCATGGATGTTTTCTATGTATTTAAGTATTTCTATCTATTATATATATCGTCGTCTAGTACCCATAACACAAGCCTTACTGAGCTTACTATGGGACTAGCTCGATTTGTGTAAGATTGTCCCCTTATATTTATTTATTTATTTATTTATTTATTTATTTATCTAAAATACGTAAATGTCAAATCTGATTAATTCGACTTAGAATTAGATAACGAGAGCAGAAATTATGTATGTATGTATGTATGTAAGCACTTAATTAAGAAGGCAATTAGAATTATTTTATCTGGACGGAAGTTTTCGATTGCATACGTTTATCGCCCTAGCTACTTCGATCTGAATTCTTTGTTTTATCGCCGTATTCGTCCCAGGTACAGTCGAGGGCACCAATATCTAGTCACTCAAAGTTTCATAAATATGTATACTACAACCTTATCGTTGCAGAAATAAAGTCTGCTTTTTGAAACTTTGTGGCGTAGGTATACATATTGGTGCCCTTGACTATAGGTACACTCTAGTAACCCCCTCTAGTAGTTGTAACCCCCGACGAAAAAAGAGGGTATAAGTTTAACGTGTCTGTCTGTGTATCTGTGTATCTGTCTGTGGTATCGTAGCTTCCAAAGGGATGGACCGTTTTGAATGCGGTTTTTTTGTGTCAGATCTTTTTTTCCCCGAGTATTCTTAGCCATGTTCATCAAAATCTGTTCAGCCGTTTTTGAGATATCGGACTTTGAAATGAAAATGTCGGGGGTATTTCAAATTTTCTAAGTTGTAGTTCTCTCACAAGAATTGGTTCCCATTTAAACACTGTGCACTTACGGTCGGTGGCGGAGTAGTGGTCGCGGCGCACGCGCGTGTTGCAGTGCTGGCAGTGCTGGCAGCCCGAGGGCGGAGACGGAGATAGCGCGGCTGTTGTTGTCCTGCTCAACCTGAAATTCACCAGTCGGTTAATTTAACTTTATTTATAAACAGGATGCCTTGATTTGAGTCGTACACGCCCCCTAGACAGACACGCTGATGCCTTCCGATCACGAGAAAAAGAAATGTAACACTCTTCGGGAATCGCTTGTTTTGACTCGATAAATACCTAACTTGGTGAAGTTTTATGGAAATTTCATAAAGTGAGATTTTAGATGAGATGAAATACTATAGTATTAACTTAATTGTGTCGTAAAATAATGTATCGTTTGAGCAGGCTGAGTGAAAAAAGGAAAATACAGACAAATTTGTTTTTTTTTTATCGAGGAAATTTTAAGCAATCGTACCGATAAAATCAGTTGAAGAATAATATATCTGAAAATCAGACCTAATTGTTTTTTAATCTAGTCAGAACGGCGTTTCAAAGCACGCGATAATTTCCAATGCACCGCCTTAAGAAAAAAAAAACTTTAGACGCAGATGTGAGATAACAAAAGATAGATCACCTTATTGTATTTTACATTGGAATGCTTGTAGCGACATCTACCGCGAAGTTTTTACAACTTCTGAAACGGCACCAACGTCTCAAGTTACATTGAGAATCGTAATTAATAATGCGCTAGCCCATTTTCAACAGTAGTAGTTTCCGTTTTTACTGTTATAGATCACCTTGTTCATGAGATGGGCGTGCCCGAACGTGAGAACGGGCTGTTGCATCTCTGTTGCTCTTACCTGCTATGATTGATGTGACAGAGAGTGCAACAGAAGTGCCCCGTTCCGAATATCTTATGGCCCCGCGCGCAGCGAGCGTCTAAAAGCGCCCGCAAATTACAGCCCATAACTTGTACTATAACTTATTCTGTGCCAATAGTGGCCGCGTCCAGGCTAAACAAAATGTATGAAAGAACTCGTCCGCAGCATGTGGCGGTCAATAGTAGCTCAATGTGCAGCGCGCTTATAGTACGAGTATATTGAAATCCTATAAAAAACATTCCATATAAAAAAGAGGCCAAGTCTCGAAACTCTTCCAGCGTAAAAAGTGGTGAAATATTTCGTTGAGCCAAATCTCAGGGATTCTTATTATTTGCTAGCTAAATAAAATTCTGCAACTTGGCAATCGCACAACTTTACTGCATGACTTGACTCTACGAAATATCACACAACGGTGGACGCGTTACGAGACTTGGCCTCTTTTTGCATGGAATGTTATTTTAAGGGAACTCACTTCATTTTGTAAGTTATTGTGTTATCAGTACATACAAATTATGAATGCAGTCCCATTCTTACTTTTGTATTTTTTGTCCCATTCACTGCAAATGTAAGTTTGTAATCCTATATATATATATATACCTATATTATTCCTATACTTTGTGATAATATAGCACTTATATTATTTATCCAGTTGGTCTTAGGTAAACTTCCGTGAGTGCTCGACGCTGTAGTAGTTTATGGCATGGGCACTGTCAGTGACATGGTTTAAATTCGAATGAAGAAAAATCCTCTAAGTTTGATTTTAACCCATATTGCTTTGAAATAGAATGCTACCTTATCTAGAAAACAGGACCGAAATTGCAAAATATTTTAGTTTTTCCTTGATTTATACAGTAAACACTAATTGTATTCTAAATTTGAAGCTTATATGTCTGCTAGAAGTGCCTTAGACTTTTGATGATCAGTCAGTCAGTCAGTGAGTGAGCGACAAAATTAACTTCGACTAGTTATTGTTCTTATACTACTTGTTCATATTGAATGAAATTTGAAATATGTCGTGTTTATACAATGCCTCCTTGGTTACTGACAATTCAGTTTTATCCACACCGAAGCTATAGGGGGATCAAAAATGGCCTGCGGCGCTACCACGAAGATCGAAACTCGAAGTTCGTATACGTGCATCCCTGTCACTCGAGTACTGTGAGTGCGATAGAGATGACAATACCCGAACTTCGACTTTCGAAGTTCTTGGTTATAGCTCTGAACTGCTTCGAGAAAAGGATGGTACGGCCGTGCCGCTGTTTTGCCCGACTTGGCGGGGGCACTGCCGTGCCCCCAGATGCTACGATACTCACGTGCGCACATTCTCCGCGTCGCTGACGTACGTGTGCGTGTCGTGTGAGGGGATGGGCACGCTGGCTGGGTCCTGGTCGGCGGGCACCTCGTACGTGTAGGTCTTCACTGTGGTTGTGACCTTGTTCATGGGCGTGCTGGAGCGGGACAGCTGCAAGCAACGTTACGTTACGTTTTTAATCACTTTGTATTTAGGTTTATATAAATGCAACACACTACAAATACTGTTTTCTCAAACATGCAATGAAATATTGACGTTGTGTTCTTCATAATGGGCTTCGAAGTGTCACGTTCCGGGCGCAGCGAGACGAGAGACCCGTAATGGCATTTCATACAACATTGGAGGCCTAGCACTAGGCCTAGCCTGCAAGATGGTCTTTTTTAAATTCCATTCCACAATTTGTGGCACAGGATCACGGCGTTCAGCCATGAAAATTAAAGTTTGAAATATTATCGGCATCTATGTATACTATTATTGCACACCTCAAAATATAAGGAAGGATAAGGACTTAAAAATAGAGGTTAACAACAGGCGGTCTTATCGTTCAAGAGCGATCTCTTCCAGACAACCTTTAGGTAGCTGAGACATTGCAACAAAAAATACAAGTAGGTAGGTGGTAAAATTAGAAGTAAAGTAAATTACAACATACACAATTTCATAAATAATAAACATACACACATAACGTATACAAATAAACATAGATAAATTCCTGCATAAATACTCAAGTAGAAATAAAATTACTGTGACTTGTAATTTTATTTTCTATTGAATAAAGCATACTAATCATACAATGAATTTGCATAAGTGAAATGTCAATTAGGAATGGTATAGTTACAGTGCCGGTGGAGCTGGTCTGGTGGTGGCAGTGCGTGCACGACTGTACCGGCGCGGGCGCAGGCGCGGCTGGTATCGGGACCACGCGGGATTCTGTCAAACAACACCAGAATATGTATACAGACTATTACCTAATACACGAATGGAAGCTAGACTAGTAAGTTCTGACGTGATTCCTCAAAATTCAATAATAGGGGTGTAGATTTGAAAATTATTATTACTCCAAATGAAAGAAGGCAAAAATGTATGCCTAAAGACGTCCACTGCTGGACACAGGCCTTCCCCAAAGAGTCCCTTCCCCTTCGGTCCTGCGCCACCAGCATCCAGCGGACTCCCGTGACTTTTACCAGGTCATCAGGCCACCTCGTGGCCTACGCACGCCGCGCCTTTCAGTACGTGGTCGCCACTCGAGAACCTTTCCGCCCCAACAGCCATCGATTAATTACATAACTTTTTTTGTCGTCACTTTTTAGTTTTTTTTTAAAGACTCACGATTTGTACAGCCCACAGACCCACAAGTATCAGTACCTGTCTTCTCCTCGCGGAACAGCTCCTGGCGGATCTCGGAGGCCCTGGCGACGGGCGGCGGCGGGCTGGAGCCCCACGAGGACGTCTCGGTGCGCTCCTCGCGCTTCAGCGTCGAGTAGCCGCTGGACGGGGCCTTTATTGGCGTGCTGGAGGACAAACATATGCTATTAGTCATTTAACTTTTACGGATTTCCAATGTCTGAGATGAACGATTTTTTTTTATCAGGGTTCCGTACCCAAAGGGTAAAAACGGGACCCTATTACTAAGGCTCCGCTGTCCGTCCGTCCGTCGGTCACCAGACTGTATCTCATGAACCGTGATATTTAGACAGTTGAAATTTTCACAGATGATGTATTTCTGTTGCCGCTATAACAACAAATACTAAAAAAACAGATGGGGGCTCCCTAAACTTGCAAAATAAACATTTCAATTTCAATTTCTAACAACGTGATTTTTTTGCCGTTTTTATAAATAATGGTACGAAACCCTTCTTGCGCGAGTCCGCCGACTCGCACTTGGCCGTTTTTTTTTGGCATGGCCTAAGCCATGAGCCTGATCGAAGCCACAAATGACAATTTTACAGGTCAAAAATTGGCAACAATGAGGCGCTTGACAACTGGCCATTTGTCTCATGTCGCGTCATCGCGTGTTTAGAATTGTAAAATCGTAACGTGTAGCTTTGTGAGACGGGTCATTTGTCTCTACATCTCCCAGTAGCTCGATTCCATTAACACCCCAGATTAGGTTGAAACCGCCTCAACCTGTCTTTTGTTGGAGCCATAATTTAATCTTACAGTTTCGGACTTGACTGTGTTCTTGATTTATAAAAAAATATAATAAATCAGCCTATATACGTCCCACTACTGGGCACAGGCCTCCTCTCATGGATGAGAGGTAACGGAAAGTAGTTCCCAAGCTGGCCCAGTGCTGGTAGGAGACTTCACATACACCTTCGAATTTCTTCGCAGGTTTCCTCACGATGTTTTTCCTTCACCGAAAAGCTAACGGTAACTATTCCGTACATAAGATTCGAAAAACTCTTTGTACGAGCCGGGATTCGAACCCACGACCTCCGCTTAACAGCCGCATGCCTGAACCACTAGGCTACCGTAGCTTTAATGATTATGAAAGAAAAATAAATTACCCTCGCTTGTAGTCGAATGATGAGCTTTCAGCTGTGTCGGAAGTGTAGCCACCTGGGAAACAACAACGGCGTGATACTCAATAGCTCAAGAACTTTAAAGAACAACACTCAATCGAACTCAGATGAATTTCAACCTTGTGACTTAGAGGAGATGGTAGCTAGTAGTATGAGTTTTATTGTTACTTACTTAATGTTTATCTGGTCGGAGGATTTGCGGTGGGCTTATACAATAGGAAACAGTGCCATTGTTCACAAGATAAGCTTTGAAGTGCTAAACGGATGGCTTATATAATTTTAACTACACCAACTTCTATTTATTTAGTAAATAGATAGTTACTCTTGTACAGCTGGCGCTCCTGATCCTTCTGCAGGTCGTCAAGGAGGGAGTCCAGCTCCTCGACGTTGTGGGACAGCTCCTTCGTCGCCTTGCTGCTCTTCACTTTGGAGTAACCTGACGAAAATCATGCATTCAAGTAATAGAACGGAACAATTTCAAAAACACCTACTCTGGAGAGAAGGAGACGAGGCCGCTTTAGCGCGTAGCAAATAACAGCCAGCACACACCGAAAGCGGGTCGTGCGCGGCGCGGATCGTGCGATATCTCTATCTACTTCGCACAGTAGTACGGGCCCGTGCAACTGTGTGATAGTGAGATAGATATTAAACGCGTACTAACCAAGTAAGAGAGATATACCGACCCGCGTCGCGCCCGACCCGCGCCGCGCACGACCCGCGTTCAGTGTGTTGGAGGCCTTTAAACAAGTTACAGAATAGATAGGGGGGCTGGTGCCGCGTGTACCTGGTGTGGAACTGTTGCTGGACTCGTAGTTGTAGGTTCTGGTGCCCGCGGTGATGGCGGGGAGGTCACGCTCTTCGCGCTCGTAGTAGTAAGAGCTGGCCTCTGACTTTGGCTGCGTTTTTGGTGGAACTGTGTACTCCTGGAATGAAAGATACCTGGCTTAAATCGCGCCAGAACTAAGGAGATTTCGAACACTGCTTTCTATCGAGACATACATTAAATAAGGGAATGCCTTGATTCGAGTCGCCACGCCCCCCAGACAAAGACACGCTTATGTATCGTTTGAGTAAGCTGAGAAAAAAAAGAAAACACAGACCCAACTTTGGTTTTTTTTTCTATCGAGGAAATTTTAAGCAATCATGTATCGATCAAATCAGATAAACAATCATATGGTCAAGAATCATATATCTGAAAATCAGACCTTATTGTTTCTTAGTCCAGCCAGAACGGCGTTTCAAAGCACGCGATGCACCGCCTTAACTAGTACTCGTGTACTACTATTTATTCCGTGGTAGGAAAGAAGGTTCACCTCGACGGTGTGCAGGTCCTTGCGGTCGTATTTCCCGTGAGGCAGCTTCTCCTCGCGGTATTCGTAGTGGTACTCCCGGTGCCCGCCGTTGTTCACGTTGTTGAGCTTGCTGCCCGCCGGGACGAGTTCGGATTTCAGCATGTCTGGTGAAGAAATAAGGTCTAGTTAAGGAATTTCCCGAGAGATGGCGGTGAAAGTTTAGAAAAAACAGTTGTCCGAATTTCCCGAGAGATGGCGGTGAAATATTACAAAAAAGCAGTCTGTGCCGTTAACTACAAACATGGGAATTCGAAGTTCGGGTATCGCCATCTTCATTACAGAGCGATCAACATTAAATATGGCGTCGGTAGCTGTCCTTCCATACAAAATTGACCAAGTTTCCATACATTCAGTTTTTAACGAACACCGCTTACGATTACAGACGGTTTCGCGCAACCTAGCCTTATATTACTCGAGAGTTCGAGAGACGACGCAGATACAAGAAACTTTCAATTTAGATTTTCATGGTACCGAGATCCGGTGATTTCATGAGTGGTTTAGCTTGTTGCTGGGTGGGTTTTAGGCGCATAGAATTCGTTTACAAACAAGTGAGACGGAATGTGCTGTTCCTGAAAGTCAACGACATGAAAACAAATGTTTCGTGAATGTTTGTTTCATACGCAGTTGATGTCTTTTTCGTTTTTGTTATCACACAAAAGCAATTTAAACATTAACAAAAACTTTAGTGTAAACTTAAACAACAATTTCATAGTTAACATAATAAAAAAAAAACATTTCAAAAAAACATCGTAATTACGCTTCAGGAACATGGTCTTAATCGGGTCAGACCCCATTTTCGTTATAACCTGTATACAATAAAGTCTTACTAATCCGGCACTATTATTGGAAGGTGGGGGTCGAAGTTGCACCACGTCCGTAGGAATTACCCATCGCTACCCTACACGTGACCCCTGGGTGCTGCTAAAAGTGCAACAACTTCGCCACCGTACTGTATTTTCCAAGATCTCACGGTTCTAAATACTGATTTGCCATGCGTTAAATAAATAAATTGGAAGGTTTCACTGATAACAGAGGCGCGGACGGAGGATGTCGGACTGCCGGAGTAGGGATTGAACGTGCCGGACTATTGATGTGCTGGATTAGGGATACTCTACTAACTATAGAGGTAACCTAAATCTTGTATTTAAAATATTTAAATACACTTACCGAATTGTTCCCCCGCGAAAGGCGTGCGACCCCCGCCGCTGCTGCTGGAGAACTCTTTAAACTCCTTGTGTTTGCTGTACGATTTCGTCGTCATCTTGCCGCCACTGCTTTACCTGTAACAGAGGAAACATTTCTATTATTTAAAAGCCAGGCTCTTGACAGAGGAGTAATTCCATACATGCATACATATTCGATAGAATTCCATGAGTCCTATTTAGGGAAGTGTGGAAGTGAAGTGAGTAAAGAAGAAGTGTGTGGTTTCGACATCGCAGTTTAGGTTCTCTTGCGATTCCAGAAGAATCACAAGCGCGTTGTCGACCCTTTATTAACTTGAGGATTCGTTGTGCTAACCTAACCAACGCAGGTTCGTATAAACAAATGCTAAGTTTTTAGTAATAAAAGGTAATATACAGGGTGTCCCAAGAAATAGTGAAGCTGGGAGGTAGAGGACCTAGAGGGCTATCTGAATCACTCCCATGTATGTTCCGCGATTTTTCGTATTTAAAAACTTGCTCTTTCTATCAGGTAGCTACCCTGAAAATTTCATTTTATTATTCATAAGGGTTCAATCAAAAAATTTAAATCTAAATGTGGTAAGTGTAAAATTTTAATTTACATTTATATTTTCAACGAATAAACTATTCTTTTTCATTTGATAAAAAAAAAACATTTACATGATGATTAATGCTAACAAAGTAAAACCAATTACAAGGTGTTTAATTACAAGAAATTTTCAAAATGGCCCCCTTGTTGCTGAATTGGCCTATCTCTCAGCTTAGCACACAAAAAACATCAACCATCTACCGCAATAATTCACGTCGCCATAAATAAAAATCTCATCGTACTCGGCGATAGGTGAAAAACAAAAAAAAAGTCATAACTCCGAAAATACGAAAAATCGCGGAACATACATGGGGGTGATTCAGATAGCCCTCTAGGTCCTCTACCTCCCAGCTTCAGTATATCACTACTTCTTGGGACACCCTGTATATAAGTAAGTACATCCTCAGTTGGAATGCTCTAAATATGAGCGAGTTGACATTTCGTTGACAGTAGGTACCTAAGTAATCATCACGTGGACATCAACAAATGGCCCCGCAATTGTCCTATTCGAATACCGTCTTCAAATTTACATAATTTGCAAATGAATCGTGCTTATCTTATCTTATTCACAGGTTACGTGAGATATGTATATGTAGATGTGTGTGTTCGCATTGCGTAGGCGCAAGTCCGAGATTGCTACTGTTGTCCCTTCACTTTACACCTACTGGCAATTAGAAGGTGTTATCTACTATTTCATGGTACTAACACGAAGAAAAAAGTTGATGATATAAGAACATCCTGTATCCATTGGATACTGAAATGTATACTGGTATGACATTTCAGTGGGTATGGGTGCTCACGTAACTCTTCGAACGCACGTTAGGACAATCAACTGACATTTTAAATCTACCTGCGGCGCTGCCACGAAAATAAAAACTCGAAGTTCGTGGACATGCATCCTTGTCATTCGAGTAATGTTCGTGCGATAGAGATGGATATACCCAGTAGGTAAACACATGTTTTTCTCATGTCAATTCTGCAAATTTAAATGTTTTAAATAGAATACGGGCCCTATTAAACGTCTGGTTAGACAATGAAAGACCCGTTTACTGACGAAGCCGACTCATAGCAATATTAACCTAATATCCATATGAATAGAACTCTTATTAGTTTGTACATAAATCCTCTTAATAGCCTGGCCTGGCGTGCGTATCTTCATAAACTGAGCCATACATCTATTCACGGCACGGAACGTATTTATAAAGATCTAGTTTAATATTTAATCGAATTCAAGTTTCAAGTTCTAGTTTTATCAAACAAACACGATGAAATAACGTAAACCAGTTTGTGATATTAAAATTATTATTACAGAGATTTAAGGCCCGAACATGGAGGCAGATATCGTCGTATTACCTAAATTTTTAACTCCCGACGAAAAAGAGTGTTATTAATGTGACATTACGAGTAGGTATCTGTGCGTCAGTCTTGGGCATCGTAGCTCCCAAAGGGATGAACCGTTTTGAGTGCGGTTTTTATCAATCAAAAGTATTGTGAGATGATTCTTAGCTGTTTGTTGTGTCGGGCGGAGGAGTTAATTTTTTTTCATTTATGTAGTTAAGGTGGTTCGATCGCCATACAAAACGTCTTTTGGCATTCGCAGACTAACGGCGTGATATTTTAAGAAACTTAGGTATGTAACAATCTTTCATAAATTGGCTTCCCATTTGCGCGAAATTCCCCTTTTCCGAGAATAAACTTGTATAAACTAGAATAATTTGAGAAATTAGTTTGTCACGTGATACTTTGCGTAAACGATTTTTCTCAAATTACTCTGTCGAAGAAGTATGAATCGATTGCATAAATGGAACAAAAAAAATCAATCTAGATGACTGTCACTGCTGAAGATCACACAGTTCATTAGAGCCTCCCGGCGCCCGACCCGCACCGCCTCGCCTCGTAAATATCTACTAACTACGGAGTTGATGCAGTGAGCGCATGCCCGTACAAATCCATATAAAGAATACTAACCGCTTAAGAATGGAAAAGAGCCCCCTCCCCCCTCTCTCCTATTCTTCTGGGACAGCAGTGGGACATGACGGGCTCGATAAAATAACAATAATTCTATCACGAAATCAGCAACGGTACCTACTAGTAGAACGAAGACGTGTTATTAAGGGCAACATAATAAATAATGTCGTTTAACGTCTATTTACCAATTGAATAACATCGTGCACACGGGACCGGCGCCTGCGCCGTATTTGGTGGTGAAACCTAAGCCGACGTGGGCCGCACTTTCTTGAGGCAAAGGTCCGTGTTCCTACCTTTGATAACACAGGTGAGGCTAGCTACATAACTATATAAAGGCTGAATTCCGTGGCGTACTTACTCGTAATTCTACTGGGCCGGCCATATATACGCTTAACCTAGTATCTCATAGTATCTATAGTAGCTGTGTTCGGAATCAGCAGAGCGATATTCGGTTGTGTAATTTCGGGTGGCAAGCCTAATTGACTGAAAATGCATCTTTTCCGTGGAGAAAACCTGCGAAGCAGATTCGGGAAGCAAGGGAGCAATTTGCTTTAAGATCCAACGTGAACCGTCACGAACCGTAGATGTTTGATTTTATACTGACATCTCATGAAATTGAGAATTCCTCGAACCGTTTTTGGTGCGGTTACGAGTATATTACGAGTTAGCTATGTTGCTATGTAGGAGGCATAAGCTACCGACTACCCCGTTCGAAGTCGCTTAAAAACGACATACCTAAATATAAGATACTTCCTAACAAATGACCATAGAAGCCTGCAGTGGGCGATGGTCGTAAACACAATTATGTAGGTACTTTAAGTACACGAAGCAAAAGGTCGTATGTTCCTTTACATATGTTATGACATAGGTCTATTTAATGAATTACACAAATTATGCACACATTTGAACAGCCGGCCAAATCTGTCCTTACTGTGTCACGGTTCTTAGTGGCCACCGCGAAATGTCAACTGGTCTGCGATAGAACTTTGTTCAACTAACTAGATATATACTGAGTGCATTTGCCGAGTATCTGCGTGAATATTAAATTAGTGCGGTGAGCAATAATCTAACCTAACAAGTTATATCTGCGAATACAATTGTTTTGCAAGTGTGAAAAAAATATACTTAATCAGTTAGTAGAGGATACATTTCCGTTACCCTGATTTCTTCAAAACCCCAGGACACCCTGTTCACAGCTAAGTCCGATTACGTGCGCGACATCAGTAACAAAACACTTTCAGCAATATTTGAAAGACTAGCAAATGATCAAACACTATTAGTATAAACAAAATACAATGGTTGTATGGAAAACCACCACCACCTGTTGTTTGTCTTTGCTGATATTCGCTGTGTTCAGTAAAATATCAGCCAAAAGACGTCCACTGCTGTACATAGGCCTCCCCCAAAGAGTGCCAAAGTGACCGATCCCGCGCCACCCGCATCCAGCGGACTCCCTTAACCTTTACCAGGTCATCAGTCCACCTTGTCGGGGGCCTACCCACGCTGCGCCTTCCGGTACGTGATCGCCACTCTAGAACCTTTCCGCCCCAACGGCCATCGGTTCTACATGCTATATGTGCCCCGCCCACTGCCACTTAAGTTTAGCGATCCGGAGGGCTATATCAGTTACCTTGGTTCTGCTGCGGATAGCCTCATTTCTGATGCGATCACGCAGAGAAACTCCCAACATGGCCCTCTCCATTGCCCTTTGGGTGACTTTGAGCCTTCTTATGAGGCCCATAGTAAGCGACCACGTTTCAGTGCCATATGTCATCACTGGCAACACACACTGGTCAAAGACTTTCGTCTTGAGACACTGCGGAATATTGGACGAAAAGATTTGCCGTAGCTTCCCGAACGCTGCCCAGCCGAGTCGGATTCGACGATTGACCTCTTTCTCAATGTTGGACCTACCTAACTGGATCGTCTGTCCTAGGTATACATAATCGTCTACAACTTCGAGCGTAAAGTGTCCGATTGTAATGTGAGTTGGTACTACATGGGCATTTGACATGATCTTCCTCTTATCCATGTTCATTCTTAGACCACTCGGATGCTTTACTGAGATCATCGAGCATCGTACTTAAGTCATCCATGGTTTTAGGTGTACAATAAAGAGAAGAGATAGTATTTCTACATGGTATTTTATTGTAGCACCTCGTTTATAAATACCCATATCCCAGATGGAAGTAAACACTCTCGCTGCCATATCCCGCTAGCGTCGCCCGTTTACTTCGTTTCGTTTTCGCTACAAAACGTAAAAAACAGCGCAACGAAAAGTTTGGCAGTCATGTGTTGACCCATTCAGTTTTATAGATTTCGTAGCGGTTCCCGATAACATGGGAAACCGTATGTAGAGGAAAGCCCCTAATTTCAGCATCGATATCTTATGTTCATCATCATATCAGCCGAAAGACGTCTACTGCTGGGCATAGGCCTCCCCTAAAGAGTGCCATAATGACCGCTCCTGCGCCACCCGCATCTAGCAGACTTCCGCGACCTTTACCGTCATCGGTCCACCTTGTAGGGGGTCTAACCACCCTGTGTCGGCACGTGGTCACTCGAGAAGCTTTCCGCCCCAACGGACATCGGTTCTACGTGCAATGCAATATTTAATGTTATTATTATTATGTGTCATACAAGAACAAAGTTTACAGATAAACCTCATGTATTCTTATGGCGGCATCGGCAGGCGGGTCGTGCGCGGAATATAAACATGGCTGTTAGTATGTACGGCGCGGGCTCCTGAACCGGTGAAGATTGCCAACGCATTCGCACTTTATTTGGAATGGATAAAGATTAGAGGATTATTGTTGTGAATGAATCATTTCTAGCGATGACTTTTTCGATGTAAGTATTAAAGCTTTTTGAGTGCAAACAACGATGACACAGATAGGTATACCCATGATACAGTATGACAGGGGCACTTTGTCCGAGTTCAACCCATATTGCGTTGACATAAAGTGCACATGTCAATACACTAGTGAACACAAACATTCTGAGGCCAATTTCCGCTATAGGTACGATTGCGTTTTTGAAAATGTTTGTTCATAATTTTCTGAAGAAAAGCTTTTTCTTAATCTTTAAATAATCCAGGGTACCTATTCAATTCCCAAGGTAGTCATCAGCAGAAGTAGCTTTGCAAAATCACCCTCAAAATGATCTACACAGTCCGTATTATCTTGACATTATAGTAAGTAATGGGTAGGTAATTTAGGGGAACTTGGTTCACGTAGCTATTTTTAACCTCCGACGAAAAAACAGGGGTGTTATAAGTTAAAAAAGTGCCTGTCTGTGTATCTGTCTGTGGTATCGTAGCTCCCAAACCGATGGACCGATTTAAATGCGGTTTTTTTGTGTCAAGATATTTTTATCCCGAGTGTTCTTAGGCATGTTTCATCAAAATCTCTTCAGCCGTTATTGCGATATTGAACTTTGAAATGGAAATCTCGGGGGTTTTTCTACTTTTCCATGTTGTAGTTATTCCTGCTGTCGTCTGTACCGTAATATTTTCGCAACTATGTACCTAATAAACTAAATTAAAGCACAGAATAGATAATAGTACAAGTACAGAAGGGATACTCCTTTGATCTGTACAAAAGGCACTTTTTTCTCAGCCAAAACATTAAGATTTATGGCCCTCTGACGTCGTCGACGACAACATCGACGTTCATCGGTACAAGTACATGCCGGTTCCCCAACGTTGGGGCACCGGCATGTACTTGTAGCGATGAACGTAAATCGCGGAGTGTCCGCGCCTTGATTAAAGTCCAATTAACATGAAAGTTAAAAATATCTAATATCAAGCAGGTGGGTTAGACCGACTTCAAAGCTCAGTTATATATAAACCGCATCAACGATCTGACCCAGTTCTCTACAAGCGGTTAGCTGGTCTGAACCGCACATTAGTTACAATAACATCTAACTATAAATAAACATGTATTGTATACAGTTTGTTTATTTCGTATAGTGATGTTTCCGAATAACTCTAGAAGTTCATCAATTTCATCATATTCATGTTTTTAAATCATTTTTCTACATTGTGTTTCTTCCTTGATTTCTCTAGAAGATGAAAGCGTATTAGTTCACAAATTAATATGTAAAATGGCCGTCAATAGAATTTGCTAACTTTGTACAGAAACCGCCATATTGAAATTGTATTTTACAATGGCGGTTTCTTTACATAGTTAGCAAATTCTATTGACGGCGACTTTAGGTTAAAGTCCACAGCACTGTTGTCTTCCATAATGCATAGAAGTACCTATTTAAATCACTTCACCTTAAAAACATATTTCGTTAAACAATATGGTTCTGTGGATCAGGACATATTATAAGACATGAAAATAATTAGAAACGATAGTTAGTGCACAGTTTGTTGCCTATAAATTGAAACTGGTCGTTACAACGAATAACATGACACAGTTAATATTTCACGATCTAGGTAACGGAATTGCTAAGAGTCCACTCATTCATACAAAAATTTAAATAAATCTAATTACCATCCGTTTGATTCATCATAGTTAACTACCATAAAAGCCAAACAGTCGTAAAGCGTCCATCCGAGTCTATTCTTATACCCTTTGGATTATTAAACGCACCACACTACTCACCCGGAAAGAGACGTATGTATCATTAGAAAATAATGAAGATATGTCATTTTAACATCATATAGCACTAGAGGTAAGCCACACAGCCTTATACAGTTGTGCAAGCGTTGGCGACGCTGGCGTCACCCATTCACTTGCGCCCACGCATATAACAGTGCAAAGTTAAAAAGGTGGACACCGCTATGAAACTCGAATGGAAATACGACTCTTTAATTCTGCATGGTATTATACTACGGCGCGACAAGATGCTGTACTATGAAACAGGAGGACGTAGCGATGAATGTGCTGGGTTTGTGATACGTTTTAGATTTACGGTACTAGTATAAGTGTGGTGGACCGAACGACGCTATAGCTCGCATCCTGCATAATGCCGTCCGGCAAACTAGTAGTTTATGTTAAGTGTCTTAAATCCATGGATCAATTACTCGAAGAGTACATCTGAATGTCTGTCTATTTAGACCAGCTAGACAATACTGGCTTACCACAGGGCAGCTTGACCCAGTTTATGTTATGGAATATGTTGGTAGTTCTCACCTAGGGCGATAAAACAACGAATGTGGGTATTTGACGCCAAAGCCAAAGGCGATAAACAAGTACGCGATCTGAGGCTTAGCGAGCGGTAATTACCACATTATGGTCAGGTGTGACGTAATAGTAGATTATACACTAAGGGGATAAAGCACTGTTTTATGTCACGGGAGCGAATTGAATCCCGAACGTAACGAAGGACTCATAATTTAACTCCTGAGCGTAGCGAGGGAGTTATAAGTTAATTCCTGAGCGAAGCGAGGGAATTAAGACTGAGTCCTGAGTGCAGTGAGGGGTTCAACCGCCCAAGACTAAAACAGTCTTATCCCCGAGGTGTATACTCTACTTTTCACACCTTATGCGAGACAAAAAAACAGGCTCAGTAGATAAATATTATTTTTGAAATTAAATCTTCTATAGGCACCTACAAGAACTCGATTTGTTCGTCACGCGTGAACAAATGAAGGCGCGCGACGTTCCAAATTCGAAAGCACAAGCCGTGGTCCTAGATTCGAAATTCGAATTTCGAACACCGCGCTCCTCCGGACCGGGGTTCACACGGAGGCAAACTTCATTTATTTTGTCAAATCAAGTAGGCCATGGCCTAGGACAAATTGTGTTTAGCAAAATTAAACTTTATGCATATAGTAATAAGAATTATGAAAAGTGAAATCATATTATTAACCAGCGGGTTATAATGAAATTCAGTACAACATTATAACCCGGCTAATACCAAGGGATTTAATGTCTTGCTTTCGGTAGGGTTTACATGACCTATAATGCGGCATTGTCGAGCATGTGGTTTGAAAACACAGTAACGAACTGCTCCAAATCGTGCAATTTTTCAAATTCCTACTTTGGGCATTTTTTTCTTTTTTTGGGACGATATAAGTGACTATGTTTTGCATAATGATGTCTCGGTTGTTATCTTTTAACTGTTGTAAGTTGTTTGACCCAAGCTGAAATATCAGGGAAAGTAACACAAAATCTATTAAAAAGGACCAAAAACGACCTTTTCTCAAAAATCATCGGCAATGTTGACTTTATTGGTAAAAAATCAGGACGTGAAGTGCATAGTTTATGGTTAGTCAACATTTAAAAAATAAAAAACCTTGCCGGCTCGATTTTGCTCGACTACAATGTTGCATACAAATTCCATTATTTGTCGTGGTACAAACTTTTTAAAAAGTTGAAACCGCCATATAAATAAAAGGCATAGGTCCTAAACAGCCAAAACGGAAGATCAGTAGCTGTTACTTATCGCGACTTTTTAGTTGCCTCAAATAACTTATGAGGTTTTCGAAAGAAAAATACACCTCCAACTTATTATTTAAAAAAATTCAAAGGCGACAATGCAATAAATATTCTGTTTTAACATACATTGACTAATTGTTTTTACGGAAAAGATAGAAAATTGACGTGTAAATGATTCCAGATTTAAAAAAGCTGCAAGCTCAGTTATTGATTATTTGTTAAGTGTAAGTTGCAAAGCCAAAAGACAAATATCAAAAGGCTTACGACAATTTCTTGCAGCGGCGAGAAGAAATGCATGCCTTATCATGTTATCATTTTCAGAAAGTACATTTTTGTTTTTTTCCAAATTTTTGAGAAAAGCACTATATTTGTCTCAGCTGGAAGGGCAATTGCTGGCTTCGTATTAAATTAAACGGACTCCCAAGGTCGTCCGTTTAAAATTAATACTCAGCCAGCAATTGCCTACTTCCCTTGCTTCGACAATAATGTACTATTAAATTAGTGGGACTTTGTAACTATAATCTGCCCTGAACAAATAATGTTGACGTGCCTGTTACTTACAATGACGAAGTAAGTCATGGTTCTTCAATCCGTGCCTAATTCTGAAAAGTCAGTTCCGTACTTGTTAGAAGCAGCGTGACCCGTAGCACAGCACAATACGCTATGCACGTAAAGCATTTTCTCAGGAACACAATATACTACTTCTCGTTGTCAGCTATGTACCTGTATCACACTGCTGGCCACATGATGATATTTAAGACTCAACTTAAGAATGTATTAATAGAAAATTGTTAGACGAATTCCTTGACGACAATTTTTTTTAATTATATAAAACAATAAAAATAAAATCGGAATATATGTTTTATGTAGTTTTAGATATCAGACACAAAATAATTGCAATAGTAAGATAAGAGAAAAAATGTTAAAGATTATACTTTCCTTTCGGGAACCGTCCGGTTGTGATATCCACTACCTGCAGAGGTGTTACTTGAAATACTAAACTTTGGGGTAAAGAGTACTTAAACCTGGTTTTATCTACCTATAGGTTACGGTGACCGCTAACCGTCAAGTGGACCGTACGCTTGTTTGCCACCATCGTTGTACAAGAAAGCATAAGCAACAAATACCTAACGTAGAACGTAGGCGTCTTGAAGTGCGTGACCCCTCATAAATTTATTAGGAGAATCAATCCGAACTAAAACCGGCATCGCTATTTCTCAGAAAACATTCCGTATTCAACGAACGATCGCCTACATCTTGTAATATTCGATTTATGTCGAATATTTCTCCTTTATCGCCCGTTAGCATCACAACCAGCCCCGCCTCACCTCACTACTCTCTAGCATAACTTGACCCTGAGATACGTTGCAATTACATGTAATCAGAGGGCAATGGAGAGGGGTATGCTTGGAGTTTAATCGCTAAACTTAAGTGGACTGCCGGGGGTCGAAGTTGCACCACGTCCGTAGGAATTATTACCCATCGCTACCCTACACGTGACCCCTGGGTGGTGCTAAAAGTGCAACAACCTGGCAACCGTACTGTCTTTTCCAAAATAAGATAAATAAATAAATAGTGGACTGCCCACATTGCCCGTCGAACCCATGGCCGTTGAGGCGGAAAGGTTCTCGAGTGGCAACCACGTACCGAAAGGCGCAGTGTGGGTAGATCCCCACAAGGTAGACTTATGACCTGGTAAAGTCGCTGGAGTCCGCTGGATGTGGCGCAGGAGCGGTCGTTGTGGCACTCTTTGGGGGAGGCCTATCCAGCAGTGGACGTCTTTCGGCTGCTATGATGATGATGATGAGAGGTCCGATTTATAATGGTTTGCCGAGGCGAATTATTAGCTTTGTGAATACGGGTGCAGATGTACCCTTGACCGCTATTCGTTCGCATGACATCATCGCTAACTTCGCCTTTTTATTTTTACACAACCCCTCTCTCTCAGTCGTGCTTTGGAATAGTTGCGTCTCTCTCTGCCGGTAATTAAACACGCCATTTTTAGTGGATAATAAAGCGTTCTTTATTTTCAAGGGCCGTTTTTGAGGTTAACAGGATGGCAGCTTTAAAGTTCGGACGATTGTTTCACTCAAAAGTAAAACATTCATATCGCAGTCAATATTGAGTATCTTAGTTGTAGTTTCGATGTGGTCAAACGCCGAGATACCCCATAAATAACACTTGGTGGCTCTGTGAGCTGAATGCTATAGTCAGTTTTTGCTAAAAAAACCACATATTTAATCGGCAAAAATCTATAAATACCTAATTTCTTGAGATTCGGTTGAAAAATGCGACCTGTAAAGGAGAACATCCGGACAGCGGGGCATCCGGACAAACGAAAGAATTTTGGCCCAAGTAAACGCCGGAGAACTGCGTTCGCTTCGCTCGTTCGTTCAACAATAACCTATTAGCGAGGCGTTCCATAGCTCGATTCCCACCGGCCGGTTTCATATCAATAAGTTTCAGTTTCAGGGCTGTTATTTGCTACGCGCTAATGCGGCTCACCCCGCCGATCACCCGTCACGAAACTGCCTCTACCTACGCTTAGTTACTACGCATCGCGGTGTCAAGATATATTTGCGGGTGAGCGTTGAGGTGAGCATAAAACAAGTTACAGAATAGGGGGTTGAGGTTGGCCTAGCACTGTAGTACCATAGGGAAGACTTTTCCGTCTGTTTTCTAAGAGTTTCAAGACTTTCCATTAGTGCGGTATTCCGCTGTCGAAGTTCTTTGTCCAATGTGTATTTGCGTCTCACATTTTGCTTAAAGAGTGAGAGACGCAAGGTGGTAACCCTTTAGGCTTGGCCAGACACAGAGCGCGACGCAGCGCGACGTCCGCGCCGCGTGAAACAGGACGCGCGCGGATCGCGCCGGCCTCGCGCTCTCAACACGCCCTCATCGCGCGCGCGAACGCGGCGCGATGCGGGCGTGACTCGCGCCCGGATACAGCATGCGCGCGCGGAGGGTCGCTCATTCCTTGGTGTGACCCAGCGCGGCGCCGCGTGCCGCCGCGTCCGCGCCGCGCTGCGCTGCGCTCGCGCCGAGTGGACGCAAGGGGCAGCGCGTAAGTTTCGGCGCTCAGGGCCCTGTATATGTCACCAACTTGACAATGACACTTCAACGTGCATTCTGGGTCGATTTGTAACGATTTACTACTCTGACTTATCCATTCAGCGGTGAAATTATAGAATCCTGTAGCACGATGTCTTAACGCATTGCACTGTACGTGCGGTAGCTCCGAATGTCACTTTTTGTATGGGAAAATGACAGGTAAATTGTCCTAACACTCTTTAGAAAAATTACTTGATCAACCCTCTGGTCAGAGAGATTTAACCAACTCGACAATTGTCACCTGACAATGACAATTATCCGTACATTGCTGGATCCACAAGTAACCTAGCAACCACCTTAACTTCTAGAACAAGCAATGTTTGCCGAATTGTCACTTTTACCTTCTACGTATGTACCACTCATTATAGATCCGACCATAAGAATCAAAGCATAATTTATTACATTTTTGCTCGAGACTACATCCCATAGGTTCGGTAGATTCTAATTAAAAGCAGTTGGAATGGAAATAACAAAGTCGTAAACGCTTCAATTAGAAATAAATCGATTAAAATGTTCATGGCGATTTATATTCTTTACTGAGCAGAATGGCACAACATTAGTTGTTTATTAATAAACCTTCCTAGAATAAAGATGGCACGTGGTCCGTGACACAACACAAGTCGTAGAACAGTGAGGCATCTTAGTGACTCCCTTATTACTATTTAATTAGGTAAGTAAGTAAAATGGGGTGAGTTGGGTCAAAGTAAACTAGTTAAGTTTAGTTTTATAATTAATGTCATTAAATTTCATAATTTTAACGATATACACAAAAATAGCGAGAAATCCCACCTTACCCCTTAGTGGAGTTAGAGGGGATGGCAATGGGGTGAGCTGGGAGAATGTATGGGAAATATTTCGGATTCTGAATTTCGGACAAGTTTGCCTCGATCGGAACGCAGTTTCGAAGAGAAGTCCCACTCTCCGCTCATATTTATCGCTCCTCTTCCACATGATCGCTCCCCACAACCCTGGTTTCACTCCGGGCCACCAATATTTCCCCTCTCACTTCTAGAGAATCCACTTTATTTAATGTGTTATTTTGGCTGCTCCGTGTTACCGCAAGATAAGAAAATATGTTTAAAAGTTTGATAAAATTACTTTCAAAGCAACCTGAGCCATGAAATCAAAGTAAGTAGCAACTGAAAATATTCGCGTCCCATCTGCCTCTCAATCCCTTAGTACCCCATTTTACGGTACCTAATCCCCGACAAGGTTCTATAATGTTGTCCTCAAACTTACGAAAATCAAGATGTGTTCAGATGTCCTTATTAAAACCTTTGTTGTAGAACAGCGGTTAAAATAAGGATAAGTACTTAAATAAGCACCAAAAATGTATACCTAATCAGAAACATTTTAGGTAGGTACCTGGATTTTTTTATATTGTAATACAAGTAGGTATGTACTTTATTATTGTATATTATTACATGGGTTTAATTAATAAGGATAACTGATATATGTACTTACCAAAAAATTACCTAATTGTAACAAGGTCACGTTTTAGGTAGGTACGTATAAATACTAAAACGTATTTATGATTGAACTATTTCGGTCAATCAAATAGTTCTTTTTCCGTTAACCAGGAGAAAACATGTCAGAATGTGGAAAAATTGTTAGAGCTTAAAAGACAGGCCTTCAAAAATGATTTAAAATTTCCATTTTTGGTTAAATAATTATAATCTCTGCACCACTTACTGCATAATCTAGTTTTATCTCTTGCTCCGGTACGCAAAGGTTGTCTGGAAGAGATTAAAACTGTAAGCTACGCTCGTAGCGCTACGCCGTAGTCCGTAGCAGCTCAATCTCCATATGTAACGAAAATCACGCGTAGCCGTCTGACGCATATCACTTTTTAGAATTGTGAAATGTGAAATCGTCATGAGCGCGCAATGGCTTATTGAGTGAGTAAAGTTCAAAGGCAAAGTGTTTTATTTGTTAAACTGCATAGAAACAGAGTTTTTTTATGTTGCACTATGTTTTACCGATTGGCGTAAAAACATTGGCTTAAATATCTACTCTTGTTGATGCATTACAAGAGATGAAAGTTGTTTGTTACATTAATAGACACATTGATCACTGTTTTCATTGCCAGTCATTTTAAACCTGGTTGTTATTACTATGTTTTCGCACAACGATAAGACTTGCGATATAAAGGTTAACAGTTAATGCAACAGTCTTCAACAATTATGAATAGGTATTATGATATCGCCGAGTTGAAAAGTCATAAAAGTGTCTCAATGGGGAGCGTTAATAAGCTCCTTTTAGATGGCGGTTTAATAGTGCAATGTTCTAGTAATTAACAGAACAAACGTTCTTTCAGCTGTTCATTATGTGAGTCACTCTCCAGCACTTTACTTAGGTGTATGAGGCAAATTGCAACATGCCAGGTGGTATAACTGTGCCCTGTTTTCTTTCTTCCTTTCTATCAGACATAAGGGTGTATAAGGTCTAACTAACGGATCTTTATAGACCCGGAGGTAACCAGTCCAAAAATACTAAGGAAGGACATCTACTACAGTGTATAACATTTTCAGGGAAGGCAAGCATGATCATGTTATCTCTTTCTTTCACGTTCTTCACGAAATAGTGACGAATAGATAGATACTTAATCACCTTAAAGAATGCCTCATAAACGCGCCTTTAATTGGATCTCTGGTGAAGAGTAGATACTTGATTCTACTGATTCTTTGCAATAATGAATCGTATTAATTAGAGATACCTTCGAGAAGATCCACGAATACCTACCAATTTTAATGATTTGAGCGTCGAAATGACCGTAACACTATCAAACGAATGAACATTTTACCCTCAATTAATCTGTAACACTACCCAAATACCTTATTACTTATCTTAACTTTGTCGATATCCAGTATTTGCAAGGAACCAGCGATAAGCGGCTTCCTGCTCGATAGGAACGAGTTATAAAACAAGGCTGCGCAAACGCCGGTGCAGCTCATTAGCGCCGGTTACGTAAGCGAATGTATCATGTTGGTTGTTTGGTTTGGTTTTTGAGAAGTTGACGGACAAACGACATTTCGTCAACATCAATAGATATCAATTATTAATAACTGTTACTGGTACCACAGACGTCCAAAAAGTAAATATTGATGTCAGCACAGCATGACATTTCCTTCCGTCTCTGTGTGGTTCATCTTTCTCATAGGTACATAATCCATCAAACATTTCAAATGGAGAAAGTACCTTGTAGGAAAATATTTCAGACAAGACACAATTGCGTTGCTCTTCTTTTCTAAAGCCTCTTTTTTAGAGTTTAGAAGATGGCCCTGGTTAAAAGTCAACAAAATCATTTTAAACCATGAAATCACAATTCTAAAAAGTGATTCAGCAAACGTAACTGTGGCAACTAGCGTAGCGACAGAAGATGGTTTAACAGCAGATCCAAATTTCTGATCTATGAATCAGCCAAAATCCCCGACCCAATTGTTCCAAAACCATGAAAAATTAATTTCAGCAACAATAAGCGTTCATTAATGACATCACTGCATGACATCACGAGGTCGGCAGGTTGGCGCGACCATAACCGTACGATGCAGGTCAAGTTTAACATAAAGCTTATCTGCACATAATATGTTAATCGTTTCACTTGTCGTTGTCACTACACTACGTATCTCATACTGTACCTACCGAATAGAAAGAGACAAGCAATATTCGTCGACCACTTAAGAGTTTATGGCAGCTGTTCTGAGGACAAGGGAGCGTGAACATGATACGTTTGATGTAATAAGGGTGTTAATTGCATATCAGGTTGGGTGGTCAAATTCAGGAGTCGTCTTTCGAGTCTTCGTTAAAATACGACACACAGAACACAGTAACGTACGGACTATGCTGGCGGCATTTCCTCGCTGAATTTCAATGTGCGATGCGCGAGAAAGCCGAAAGCTCTTATTTTTAGGGCATCGTCGTAGTCAACAAGGAACCCATATAGGTTGTCCGTCTGTCCGTCCGTTCGTCTATCCGTCCGTCCGTACGTCCGTCTTCAGTAGGTAACCATTACTACTAGAAAACTGTAATTCGGCATGGGTATACATATCAATTACGCCGACAAAACAAAGAAAAATATCTTTAAAAAAATATTTTTTTTGGCTTATTTATAGAACAATTTCGGCGAAGAGGTCTCGGCATCCAGGCTCGGAAAAATCTTCGCATGTGTAAAATTAATAAGCACACTCATATTGGTGCCCATTCCGTAGGAAAAACAAAAAAGATAGAACATATTAGTAAATAGATAAAAAGAACATAACTTATTATACCAGCGTTTAAATCTGTCTTCACAAGAACGTATTGTCAAATTTCATTCATTATTCAGCGGACGTGAATATCATATGTAACTCGGCCTTGTCAACGCCTGTCTTCATACCTATTCCATACCTACACACATCCTACGTTCGGTATTTGTGTCGAGTATAACCACTGAACGGTTGGACAAGGTAGATCGAGACGATGTACCTTCTTACGTACATCGAGACGATTAAGAGTAATTCTAGATGATTAAGCTTGATTATAGATTATTGATTTGTTAATTGGTTGCCTATTAATTATCTTATGTTATTTGTTTTTTCTTCTCCCTTTTATAGTTTCTAAGTAATATGGGATTTTATACGGCACAATAACTCATTTAAAACCATCATGAAAAGAAAGATAGAAGAAGGGGCAAGGAAATGCGGACCGACTAAAAAACAAAAGCTGGCGTTGGTTGATTCAAGCAATCAAAAGGCAGTCAGCAATCAAAAAAATCAATCAATACGAGAGAGGATAGAAAATACTACACCAATTAGATGTGATTATGATGTACAGCAATCGGCTATAACAAACCCGCTCCCGCCATTTGTCACTAATTAGTATACTAGGTATGTAAGTACTTAGTTTGAAGTGTATTCTAGTTTACCTTTTCTTTAGATATTGGTATAGCATTTATCGAATTTATTAAAATTATACTTTGTATTATTTCTAAAACAAACAACCAATGTAAGTTATTCACCGTTTCTTCAGCCGCGGGGCAATTATTTTCCATTTCCTTTTTAAGTACTAAAGTCCTAACTAACTACGTTCAAGACAGCAAACAACACGGCATACGCATATCGCAGAGCGAGCGAACGGAACAGCGAAGCCATATTGCAAGCCAACGTGTTCTCAGAGAAAGTTCCTTGAAATCGAATGCCAGTACAATAGTGGACTATTACTTCTAAACCAAGAAATCGTATCTACTTAGAGGGTTACAGTGAGATAAGGCTTTTGGCTCGGCGATACGCATGTGGGCGGACTGGACAGAATGCCGCCCGCCCACGCCCAGCGCTGGCCCACATGCCCTAAAATAGTGAACAGCCGGGTTTGGAACTTAAAGTATAATCAACTAATCATTGACACGTTAGCGGGTAATTTGAAGTTAATTTACAAATTACCATCATTTGACATGGGTATTGGATGTTCTGAAGCGTCGCGGTTAGTTTTTATTAGGAGATAAATAAATATTATAATAATGAAATAAGAGCAGATACAAGGGGTATCTGCTCTTATTTCATTATAACATTTATCATCTATTAATAACCAGTGTTAATAGGCTACGTACTTTCGTCAAAGATTCCTATACATTTATTGCGTAATTACAATGCAGTAAAGTCCAAAAGTGAAACATTTCATTGACATCCAATGCACCGTACCCGATTTACAATTTTACAGATAATATAATGAATATAATAATATAATTAATCTCTGCGAAGTATAATATACTTACTTATGTGGATTTCACAGAGTTTTTATTTTCCTTTTTGTCCACAGCCAATAGAATTGATTATTAGGTTTCCGGCAAAGCGTACGTCGAAAAGAAGTACTTTGTTTTCTGATGAATCTTACGACCTTAGCCTACAAAAGGCGGGAAAACATATTTTCCAATGAATAATCCTACTTATTGCTGTTTCAGAAGTAAGGTCATAAATGTATACACAAACATTGTTACGTACGCCAGGCATGTTCTTCAAGGTCGCATTCCATTCTATATTAATCCTGAAACTCAGAATCACTTTCTTTAATATAGATACGAGTATGTATCTAATTACCTATAGCTATTGGCGTTGTTTCTGAAATGGCTTGCTTTTACGGTTACACCACGGTTACACAAATTAGGCATGATTTCCATGATGATTTTCCGTGTGGTGCTGTTGGGTTACAGTTTCACCACCCCGTTTCTTCCCGTCGTAGTTGTCGTAAAAGTCGACTAAGGGAACAGGGTTGAATTGTGCTGTTCGTTTGTTCTGCCTGTTCTGCCTCTGCCTACCCTTTTTGGGAATGAATGCGTGAATCTATTAAATTAAACTAAATTAATACATAAATAATATATAAATATTAGCGGACACAAATCGACCTAGTCCCAAACTAAGCAAAGCTTATACTATGGGTACTAAACGACGATAAACATACTTAGATATAGCTAAATAAATACTTAGATACGTAGAAAACATCCATGACTCAGGAAGAAATATTCGTGCTCATCACACAAATAAATGACCTTACCGGGATTCGAACCCGGGACCTCTTGCTTCGTAGGCAGGGTCACTACGAACTAGGCTAAAGCGGTCGTCAAATTAAATAAACGTTTATTTCAGGCCATTGCCCATATCTTTGTGTTGTTATTTATTTATATATTTCCATAAAACAAGCCGAGGTGACAAATCGGACTTATACCTACCCTACATGTGCATTTCTTGCCTGTAGTGTTGATTATGCTGGGCCTATCATTACTACAGAGCAATTTTACTTACTTGATTTTTCTGATCCTAACTGTGTATGGACTTTGTAGCCAAAATTTGCAGACATTATTGATGAATCTTGAAACAACCTGCTTTGGCAGCGACTTGTACTGAGTAATAGTGATGACTAACGAAAGTATATTGCCAAACAATCACACATTGGCATTAGCGGTAAATGCAATCCAGATGACAAATACGAATACTCCATGGTCTAAGAATAATATGACAGTGTAAACACACGGCACTCCGAACTTGGATGGGGTCACGTCACCCGTCAATCGCATGCCAGTTCAATGTTTTTAGTTGTATTCTTTTTATTTTTGTCACTGAAGTGAAATTACTTGTGGACTACGGTCTAACAGCTTTTCCATTTTTTTTTCCAACGGACAAACTTGGTCTCATACGAGTAGTTAATATTGTTCAGTGTCATGGATTGTTTTTATTTTTTATTTGATTCAGGACTTAATTTTCGTATTTTGTTACACTCTCTAGTAATAAGTACTTACTTTGTTAAGCCAAGACATTCTATATCGGTAAAGCTGGTTAGAGGAACTCTAGAACAGATGCATAGGACTATCCCTCTGATACTCTTCATCCCTATTCTAAACCTTGGGGTTAAGTTACTTTTCCGGTGAAGGTTAAATATGGCGGCAGCTGTCATCTCATAGAGAACTGTCAAACTTCTCATACAACCAGATTTTAATGGACGTAACTACTTAACGAAAAGAAGACAGAAGAAATCAACCGACCGTGAATTTATTGAAATAGTGTTCTTGGGAGAAACACCCGATATATTGACAGGTGTTCCAACGGCCTCGCTGACAATTGACAAGTTTGACAACCCGCCGGCCGTGGCTGAAACCGATACAATAAACATGTGACAATCTGAGGTGACAATATTACGAAATTGAGGGCAGATGGAGGTACGAGCAAAGCCGTGCGAATGTTAATAAAGACGTAGCGCCTTGGCTTAAGTTGCAAAATCGAATGTAGGTAATCGATAAAATCTCATTTACAGCGATATTTTGAAAAACCATGAAATAACTAAAGATCTCTAAAGCTTCTCACCGACGTGACATAAGTACTTGATTTGAACTCTCTCCCACCTTAGGCCACCTGCGCATTTGTCGGTGCGGGTTCGGTACGGTACCAGTAAGCTGTCGTTGTCCAGTCAAGTCAATAGGTAACGGGCGGTCCGCCCCGGGTACCAAGCACCCAGGGTTGCCAACACCCTGAACGACAACTCACTCGTATAGCCATTTTATCCATTGAAAGAGACATGGAAGTCAATTTTGGCAATATAAAAAGTAGGTAAATAGATTATTTTAGTAAAATAAAGCCTTGTAGGTATAATGAGTGTTTGGTGTTTCATTTTGAATAGTGGTCAGGGGTGCTCAATACAAACCCGCCCAGGGTGCTCAGTACAAATCCGCCCAGGGTGCCGATGTACCCAGCACCGCCACTGACTACAGATGATTTACTGACCCTATACCTGCGCGCCTATACCTACTGGGCCGCATCCTGCAAAGTCAAAAATCCCCTACCTAACTATGGCAGGCGTCTCTCAGCTGATGATCCATAACTCAGCCTGGAAAGTGGCATTTTCCAACTTTACCAAATGTAACACTTTAAACTCACGCCTGTCACCGCAGCCTATGGACGCTAGGAACTCCAGCCCCGCTATACGGTAACTTGCTATAACCTCACCACACCGTTCATCTACAAATATATCTCGAAGCCGCGCCGGGATTCCTAGTCTTCTCTTCTGGTTATTTAAGAGCTAAGCTCTCGTCGGTTTAGCTCAAATTTAGACCCTCCAATTACTCCGATCCCAGGCAACCTCTTTGACATCGAAATACGACCTAACATCAACGAATTTTTTTAGCTACCTACTCTATGAAGTTTATTCTAGGTCTTCCTCTCCCTCGCTTCCCCTCTGTCATGACTGACATGACAATGAAATTTGTGACAGTGACATTCGGCCATATTTGGTAACTTTTTTGGAATCTAAATGCGGCGTCGAGTATAGGTGGAAAAATAACTGATTAACACCCAGCTATTGTATGTTCGCGCACTTATATGCGCGTCATAAGCATTTAAATATAAGTTGATTGTTCGGCGTATTGCCTATAAATGTATGCTTACTTATTTATGACTCTATTGTAACAGCGGACACATTTATGGAGTTCTAGCTTATCTGATGCAAGTTATATTATGTTGAGATTGTAACTATTTATCCGCGTTTCTTATCGAAACTGGTTTTCAAAGTTCATTCCAACGGAGTCGCATATATTTTAGAATTATAGCGACATACTTACTTAGTTGTTATTCAAATACAACCATGCATGGCGTGTCGCGAGTTTATAGTATATATAGCTAGAGGATATGTTTCAAATTTATCGTCAATATAGAAGCGAACCTTTTTGGACGCCTTACCTCACTTACGGAAGTGACTCCTACACTCTTTTCTCTAGGAATGTCATATTGAACCTTACTTCAAAGCATGATGAAGGTGACCTTGACAGCGTACAGTACACCATAACTATATGTGTTTTTGTATACTGTTATTTTTACAATGTCTAATTTCTAGGTGTATTGGCTTGTCTGTAATGCCGTGTAACGTGTAATGTAATATATTGTTAATAAATAAATAAATAAATAACATATTCCTATTAGTCTTCCTGGCCCCGCGGGCATGACAATACGCAACATCTTTGGTGTCCAAAGGGTTAATTTGCGTAGTTTATCCGTATCCGTGGGGTTTCGACTTAATCAAGCGCCTAACGTTACCAAGGTAACTATTTTTAAGAAAACCAAAATAGTCGAGCGGATGTGCGAACACACACACCCACAGTGTTTGTGTGTGTTGGTGTCACCGAGGGCAAGCTCCAAGGAGAGCGGCATCGTAAAATAGTGTGAATGAGTATCGCATAATGGAATATGAGGATGTTTAGTAAATCCAAGCTGTGGGTACATACTGAAGTGTTTAAAACGAATGAAAGGAGATTGACAAGCTGGTTTGGACCAAATGTCGTCCAGAATGTTTGTCCATCATACCCGTCATTAGTTTCTTGGGTTGGTTTCTATTAGAATTTATAACTACAAAGAAAAGTTGAAAAACCCCGAAATTTCCTTTTCAAAGTCCAATACTTATCTCAAAAACGGCTGAACAGATTTTCATGCCTAAGAACACTCGGGATAAAATTATCTATGGCAAAAAAAACACATTTAAATTGGTCCATCCGTTTGGGAGCTACGATACAACAGACAGATACACAGACAGACACGTTAAACCACGTTAAACTTATAACGCCCCTCTCTTTGCGTCGGGGGTTAAAAATCATATATTTTATAGTTACATTGGTCCCAGAGAAAAAAAAACTTTTTTTTTAGGGAATAAACGCGCTCATTTACACACGGTGTTTACTTACTTCCAAACAGTTTCCATGAACTGTGGAACAAGATTTTGAATTTCGGAGATGGTCAGCATTCTTTTTTCCCACAAATCAATCCATAAGGTAAAACGGAGAGGGGCAGTTTGCATTAAATTTCAATTTACGTAGTTGATCTGCATATACTCGTAAATACACTATATTTTTAAGTCTCATTTGTGGACCTTGCTATGTCATGACAAAACGGCCACTTAATGTTCGTATCGTACATCACTGTATGTCTAGGTAACATCAATGAATTAATTTGCATCCGTGCTAATTTAGCATCGTAAACAGAGGATGAATTAGCGTCTCTAACACAGCCAAGGTCGGCCGCCGAAAAATGGGATCCCGTCGGAATTTTAAGCAGACTGGACTGGTTTGAGGATGGCTGAATTACTTAAGGCGCCGTAGGTTCATGGTCTTCTCTCCATCTCACTGAGCATAAGCGTGAGCGAGATGGAAGTGCGTGCTCGGAAGCGAGGAAATCATGTTTTTTCATTTTAATTTTTTGGCCGTTTAAATAAATAAAAAAGTAAACACTGATTTCCCTCAAACATGATATTGCCGATTTTTAGAAGCCATTTTAATATTTTTAGCTTTTGTTCGTAATTTGTAACAAATATTTTAAGTGTATTTTAGACCCTTTTAGACCTATGTTCGTGATTTTTTTTTATCGAGCGAAAAATGCTTAATCATGTTTCTAAACACTGATTTCCCTGCAGAAAAGCCTCAAGATTACTATTCGTATTTTTTTTAAACCATATTATTATAAACAGACGCATTATATTGTTTCAAAAACACTGTTCGCTTAACTTCGCTGAACCTACGGCGCCTTAAGGTTATTTCGAAAAATAACAGGAAAATTTTGGAAGAGTTCGTTCTACTCTACGAGTAAGTACCTATTAGTATTAAAATTCTAAAGTAACTAACTACCTGCATTGACGAAGTAGTTTATATTAGGGTTCCGTAGTCAACATGCAACCCTTATAGTTTCAGCATGTCCGTCTGTCTGTCCGTCCGTCCGTCCGTCCGTCCCCGGCTTGGCTCAGTAACCATTACTACTAGAAAACTGTAATTCGGCATGGGTATATAAATTAATCACGCCAACAAAAGAGTACAATAAAATCTTTAAAAAAAAATGTAGGCTACCTCCCCTACACCTAAAGCGGGGATGTAATTTTTTTTCTCGTTGGTGTTGTTGTTTTCTTGTTGGTGGTTTTCCTTTTTCAAATCAGTGATAATATTTAGTTTGCGAGATATTGGGCTTAAAGCCCTTATTTTTTTATCACGTAAAAGAAGGCTTAAGTAGTTACCGAGTCATAGTCGACCAACTTAATGTGTACTTGGAAAGGCTAATTTTCGTACAAATTCGGCCGACGCAACCACACCTCACGTCGATGTAATTAAGACAGACAGACAACTACGGAACCCTACACTGCGCGTGGCCCGACACGCTCTTGGCCGAATTTTATTATATGGTAAAGAGCCGCCCTTCTTCCGGATGTAAGTAAGTAATGTAATCTTCGCAGCAAAGCCAAGTTGTAGGTACCTAGTATTAAATATTCTGTGGACAAGTGTCCGAACAATGTGCGTTTTTAAACGTTTCATGTAAAAATGTAACGTGTAAAATATCCATTCTACAGGAGAATGACAAGGACCAAGTGCTGTCCAGAATTGAATTGTTCTTCCAGGAAAATTAGATAGAGAATTATATATACCTACTCGTTTCTTCCAAAATCAAAGTCCATTTCACTGTACTGCACTGCACTAGAGAGACTACGCCAGCAGATTGTAAAGTCATGGCCGCTCCACACGATGTGCCATCCTGACCCATCATACAGGACGCGGCTATGCGGTAGAACGAGACATAATTGTCTCGTGACATATATGTCTTACTCCCTTTAACGCATAGTTGCGTCCTGTATGATGGGTCAGGATGGCCCATCGTGTGGAGCGGCCATCACGATCCTCGAACAACATAGTAAGAGCGGGCGGGTTGCACCAGCTTACGATTACAGACCGATCAATGTTAAATATGACGCCGGCAGCTGTCCTTCCATAGAAACCAGTCAAAATTTCCATACTTACATTCAGATTACAGATGGTTTGGTGCAACCAACCCTAAGGGTGAGTTGCACCAAACCGTCTGTAATCGTAAGCGGTGTTCGTTAAAATCTGAATGTATGGAACGTTTGACAAGTTTCTATGGACTGACAGCTGTCAGCGCCATATTTAACGTTGATCGGTCTGTAATCGTAGGTCGGTGCAACCCGCCCTAAATGACAATCGTTTCAAATGGAGTAGCGGTTTGCGGAAAAGGGACAATTATAACTTTGTGATTATTTAACCTCTTGCGTTGCTTTTTTCACCCCTATTGCGAAGCGCTCGCTACAACCCGACCAAAAAGATGTATCCCCTTTGAGGGTTTTTGAAAGGGTTTTTCGTAATGATTTGCTTACCAAAGCCGATGCTCCTCAAAACCCATTCATTTGGCTATTAAAGCGCTCCAATACGGTATCCCCTTCAAAGAATTTTTGAAAGTTTTTGCTTACCACAGCCGATGCGCCTCAATACCCATTCATTTGGCTTTTAAAGCACAATGAATGGGTATTCAACACGAGGAAGCGCTTCAACCCTTTAAAAAGCGCTTAAAAAAGCCTTTCGAAAGGGTTTTTCTATCAGTAGCGGTAGCGCCCCGTAAGGGAAACCCCTTCATACGGCGAGTTGAAGGACAGCAAGTGATTTGGGCTATTAAACGAACGACTAACCCATGCAAAGGCTTTTTTCTGGGAAGGGGTGGGCGGGTCCCTGAGATCAACTATGGCGTTTCACGACGCTATAAGTTAAAAGTCTAAACAGGCAACATGTTTCAGGCAACGTTATTGTTCGAGCGCCGGTGTTACCAATTTAGACATGTAGCTTCGTGCAACGGACTGCTTGATTCCAACATACGTAAAACTATGCGTAATCGGAGGTCGGACTTATTATGCTATACCTAAGTTAAATTTACCTAAGGTAAAGCGGAACTGTCTCAGATAGATGCAGGCTTGTTGCTATTTACATAGTCGGATGTCGCGCCTGACACAAGGTCCGCAGCTGTCACAGGTTGAACAGTAGGTACCCACTGGCGCTACTGAACGTAGCAGGGTGATAGTGATATGTTTCCGTCATACACTGACATTCTTGGGTAGAGAAGGCTAATCCGGTGCCTTGCGTAGATTAATAAACAAAGCACGGTCCCTGATGTCACTCCGGAGCAAGCCACTGTAGCCGAGCGGTAAGACTTGCGAATTTCAATCGGAGGTCGTGGGTTCGAACCCCGGCTCGGGTACATCCCTGGATTTTTCAAAAGCTTATGTACAATTAGCAGCAGAAGAGTTTTGATGCTTACTGTACGAAATGACATTTGATATTTAACAGTGGCCTGGCGGTGAAGTTTTACAAATTGTTAGATTTAGGTGTCAAAGCGGATTCCGGACTCCTTTAGGGCACTACCGGGAAGAAATGGTATAATGATGTCATCGTACGCGCGGAAAACAGCAAAGAAAAATTTGACCTTTTCTTCACGAACAGTCCCCTGCTGACCCCGTATCATGGTCGGCCTAATCACGCGATAAGTGACAAGATAGGAGCATCGTCTCGTTCCATCGACCGTGTCAGCCATTGACGGACGCTCTATCCTGTCACTTGTCGTGCTATAAGGCCGACCATGATACGGGGTCTGCTTTGCTCCGTGGCAGTCAGATGTCACGTCACACATGTCAGTTACTCTATTCTACAGTCTACACTAGCGTCGTTGTTGTTTACAGACTGTTACAGAAGTTACATAAGCCCAGTTTGGGCCGCAGATGCCGTATTGTAATCCTGACTCAGCGCAAGTACCGCCGCAGACAGCCCAGTTGGCACGCACAGGTACCGGTGAAAATAGACGCGGTCGTCACTTCCGAGAAACGGTCCCAATACATCACCTTTCGGATGTTATGACACGATTTGTCTTAAATAAAATTACACATTATGTTCTCGTTTTATAGGTTCTTTGACATGTTAACATGGTTCCGCCAGCCGGCGTCTTATCATTTAAGAGGGAAAAATACAATTCAAACATTTATTCGTGGCATAATATTACACACTAATACATATGGAAAAGACAAAAGACTACCTACTCGTCCACACAAAAAGAGAAAATGTTTTCCCACTTCTACATATTCTCCAATCTCAATGATTTTTCAGTAAGTATCTTATTGACACAATCAAAGACTAGTAAACACATTTTTTTACAGCGAAACCCAATAAACCTAGAATATTGTATGCTAAAGCGATCGACATCAAAATCAAAGTGATTTGTTAAGATTTAGTTAAGTAAGTAGTGGAAACCGTCTTCTCCCGATATGGAAATTTCATCAAAAAAGTACCTATTGTCAGTCGCGAGCTCTAGCTGCTGCAAAGCTATTATTTCGTCTTAATAACCTAAACTGTATGTGTGATTTGTTGTGTCAGTTCATATATAATTCTCGACCTTCGTAAACTCATTGAGAAATTCCAATTTCGATTTCCAAGTCTGCAAATAAACGCGCCGCTTGCAAATTGCTACTTGTTTTGTCTATTCTTATCAACATTCTCTATCTTGAAATGTATTAAATTTGTCACGAATCACGTTGAACACGAGCAAGGGAGTGTCTTTGTGAAAGATGAGGAATTGGAACTAGTTGATAGCACAGTTTTTCTTGGTTTAACGTTAGATTCTAAGCTTCAATGGGGTCCCCATATTGCTAATCTCTCGAATAGACTGAGTTCTGCAGCATTTGCAGTGAGTAAGATCCGTCAATTAACAGACGTGAAAACAGCTCGATTAGTATATTTTAGCTACTTCCATAGCATTATGTCATATGGTATTTTATTGTGGGGCAGTGCCTCGGACATTCATTCGATTTTTGTTCTGCAGAAACGGGCTATTCGGGCGATATATAGATTGAAACAGAGAGACTCACTTAGGGATAAGTTTAAAAATATTAATATCATGACATTGCATTGTCAATATATCTATGAAAATATTGTGTATGTACATAAAAACATTGTCAATTTTAGGAGAAACTGTGACATACATAATATTAATACTAGAAATAAGCATAAGCTCGCGGTGCCCACCACTCGGCTCCAAAAAATAAAAAAATCATTCATGGGTAATTGTGTAAGGTTTTATAACAAACTTCCTGGAAACGTAACCGAGTTATCTATTAATAAATTCAAAAACTATGTGAAACGTAAACTTATTTCTAAAGCTTATTATAGCGCACAAGACTACATGAATGATAAAACTTCTTGGGACTAATTTTGACTGGATTTATAATTTATTTATTCCGTTTGGAAAAATTTGACATTGTGTTTTTAATTAATTATTCTCGTTTTATTTATTTTTTGACATTAGATTGTCTTTCTAGAAACATTCTAGACTAGTATTTTTTTTATATAAAATTTTAAATATTTCATTTAAATGTTACTTTTTATGTTTAATAAATTACTCGAAGTAATTAGCTTAAGATTATGTTTCTACCTGACGATTTGAAAGTGCTTGTTACTGGGCCTACTTGAATAAATATAATTTTGAGTTTGAGTTTGAGTTTCTTACCAAAGCCTATTTAAATAGGTATTTTGGAAATGGTTACATGTCACTGTAGTTACCCTAAAGATATGGCAAGACTGTAAATAAGTAATAAATAAGAAGTTTATATTAGTATCGTTTATTGTCTGATATCTATTCAACACGTGCATCAATCCTCTAGTCCAGTATCCGTCGATCTGACACCAACCCAGTGTTGCCAGTCCACTCCATATCATCCTTACATCCCCCTTTCCTTCAAGCTACAACTGCAAACAATTAATCAAAGCTACTACTATGTAATAATGTGATTCAATTCGTTTCATAATCAGACAGATAGCTAGGTTTCTTGATGAGTCTACCAGATCTAGTTGTAGTTTCTAAACCTCTATTTTCATTCATATTACTGTTCAGATTTTCTTCCCTGCTGTTTTGAACATCACTTTGTCTTGAAACATAGCTATCCTCTGGCCTACCACTAACACTATTTCTTCTACTTGCATTCAACATAGTTTGTGCTCCTTCATCATCACTATTTATCAGATTATCTGTTACAATTTTCATTTTTTCTTGGTTCTTACAGTCTATTAAATATCTCCTATTTCTATATATTTCTTGACCAGTTTCGGTCTTAATTTTAAACGAATTGGGTTTGACATCCCTTCTTACTACCTCAGCATAGTAGTTAAGCTTTCTTTTATAATTATTAATTAATACAACTTTTTGTCCTTCATTAAGATTTGACAAGTTCCTTGACCCTTTATCATAATATAGTTTCTGTTTCCATGCATTGTCATACAAGGTTTTTTGAATATTCCAGTTTTCCTTACTAGGTTTCTCAAAATTAGGTAATAAACTCTTGATTTTTCTCCCTAACAACAACTCTGAGGGAGTTTTATAATTGAATTCTTTTGAAATTGGTGTGTTTCTATACTCTAAGAGTGCTAAGTATCTATCCTTGCCTTCATGATCTGCTTTTTTAAACATATTTTTAGCTATCTGAATATATCTTTCCGCTAATCCATTAGACTGAGAATGGGTAGGGCTACTGGTTTTGTGAATAAAGCCCCAGCTTTGAGCAAATTCCTTCATTTTAAAACTGGTATAATTGGTAGCCCCATCACTGTACAAATATTCCGGAATTCCAAATCTACTAAAAATAGACTTTAATATATCTATTGTAGTTTCAGGTCTTAAGTCTTTTAATTCGGACACTTCAAAGTATTTACTATAGTAGTCCACAACTAAGATATAATTTCTGCCCTTGTAGTGAAATACATCAGTTCCCAAATGCCACCAAGGCTTATTTGGCATTTCTCTAATTTGCATTGGTTCTTTACTATTATTTTTTCTAAATCTGTCACATGTACTGCAATTTAATACTTTATTCTCAATGTCTCTGCCCATGAATGGCCAGAACATGCATGATCTGGCTCTAGACTTACACTTATCCAAACCCATGTGATTATAATGTATGCGTTCTAACATATCAGATCTTAAACACTGTGGTACTACAATGCAATTATTTTTAAAAATCAGTTCCTCACAGACATACAATTGATCAGTAAATGTAAAATATGGTTTCAAGCTACTTGGAATATCTTTGATAGCTGGCCATCCATTCAAGATATAGTATTTTAACTGTTGTAGTTCAGTGTCTTTGTTAGTTTCTTCCTTAAATTTTTTTAGTTTTTCATCTGTTACTGGCAAGGTTGTTACCACCATACCTACCTGTGCTTCTATTTCTTGTTCCAAGAGATTATCACTAGTTTTAATATTGTGTCGTGACAGTGTGTCAGCAATCAAAAGTTCTTTACCAGGCTTGTACTTCACAATTAAGTCATATTTCTGTAAATGTAAACGCATACGTTGTAATCTCAATGGTATATCACACATGGATTTTCTAAAAATGGACTCTAGCGGTCTATGATCAGTATCTACTTTAATTTGTTTACCATAAATATATTGATGATAGCGGGAACAGCCAAACACAATTCCTAACATTTCCTTTTCAATTTGAGCATACATTGTTTGAGTACTAGTCATGGACTTTGACGCATAAGCTACAGGCAAGTCATTTTGAAGCAAAACCGCTCCCAGTGCATCTTTTGAGGCGTCAACTGATAATTTTACAGGTTTACTGACGTCATAATACTGTAACACAGGATCTGAAACCAGTATTTTTTTAAGTTCACAAAAAGAATCATCATGTTCTTTTGACCACAGCCAATCAACATTTTTTTTATTAAATTTCTTAGCGGACTACAAACCTGAGACAAGGATGGTATAAACTTTGCCACATATGTAATCATTCCTAGTAATCTCTGCAACTCTTTCACATTTTTTGGTTGTTCCATTTTTATTATCGATTCTATTTTTGTGGGATCTGGTTTTATACCATCCTTCGTCAACATATGTCCTAAATATTCTATTTCTGATCGGCCAAATACACATTTACTTAAATTAAATTGTACCCCATTTTCTTTAGCCATCTGTAACACTTTCAGTAAACGCTCATGTTCAGCTTGATTTTTTCCATACACCACTAAATCATCTACAAATACTTCACATCCATTAACATTTTGAAATATTTCTTTATACCTACGATGGAAGACCTCAGGGGCTGAGCAGAGTCCATAAGGTAACCTCTTAAAAAAATATCTACCAAACGGTGTTGAAAATGTACACAATCTAGCACTATCCTCATGTAATTTTATTTGAAAGAATGCTGTAGAGGCATCTAATTTACTGAATACTTTAGCACCCGCCATTCTACTTGACACTTCTTCAAAAGTTGGCAGTTGAAAATGTTCACGCATGACACAATTATTCAAATTACATGGGTCCAGACAAACTCTCATTTTCCCATTTGGTTTTTTAACAATAACTATGTTGCTGACAAATTCAGTTGGTTCAGTAATTTTTTCAATAACATTCAATTTTTCCATTTTATCTAATTCTCTCTTTAAGTTCTCATGTAATGACACAGGCACTTTCCTACAGTTTTCTACTTTTCCTACTGCATTTTCTTTTAACCTTATTTTATAATCGGGTCCGCTTAAAGTTCCTATTATTTTCTCATCAAATAATTCTTTATAATTTTCCATTAGGTTGCTATAGTCATTTTTTATAACATTTAGATATTTTCTCTCCATTAATTTTTCTTTTAATATGGCAGCGCAACCTAATATTGGCACTATCGGATGAACTGTATCAATAACATGGAACTCCAATTTTACTTTTTTATTATTCATAAAACAGCCAGTTAGTTTGATTTTCCCCACACAGTTTAATTTTGATCCATCATAATTATGCAGATTATTTTGAACTTTAGTCATTTTACATTCTAGTCCCATTTTTTGTATACAATTCAATGGTAGTACATTACAGTCCGCTCCAGTATCCAGCTTAAAATCTATAATTTGACCTTGTATTTGCATGGATTCACACAGTTCTTTTTTAATGGCATTGACTTGCACCATGCCCAATACAATATCACTTTCGTCAGATGATTGATCCACTGCTTTTATGCTTTTAACATTTCGACACATCTTACCGTAATGTCCAAACTTATGACACTTTTTGCAGGTCTGATTGAACGCTGGGCACTTGAATCCATGGATGTAGCCACACCGTTGACATTGAGTTCTTCTTGCTGGCCCTTGCCAACTTCCATGTGCCTGCTGCTGTGACTCTGGTACTGTTCTCGATCCATGACTCCCATGTGCATGCTGAAACGACTCTGTTGAGTTTCGCAAACTATAATTTCTTCTTTCTTGATTTTTTACGACGCTGATAGTCTCCTGTTCCTCATCAAATTCGAAGTCTTTTATATTTTTCTCTGTCAGTTCATAATTTTTACAGATCATCAGACATTTAGGCAGATCCAAATCTGGCTCCTTCAACAACCGTTCCATGATATTTTTTTTTCTAATTCCTCTGATTATTTGATCTTTTATTAAACTGTCCCTCAGTGGACCAAAATTGCAATTTGCACTTAATGTTCTCAACGTGTTGACATATTCATCGAATGTTTCGGACTCATTTATCTTGCGTCTAAAGAAAACATTTCTATTAATGTGCACTGAGAGGCAAATGTGCACTGAGCAATGAGAGGCAAAAAATAGGTAGAGAATTGCTCTACAAGAGCGTCATACGTCTTAACCTTTTCCTGGTCGAAGTTATTATAAATTTCCAGACTCTCCTCACCTATGCAGTGTAAAAACAGTGCTATTTTTCCTTCTTCAGCTAATCTCTCCTTTGCCCCCGAGGCAGTAAAATAAATCTTGAACCTTTGCAGCCATTTTTTAAAGTTCTCAGCTGGATCTCCTTGTAATGACAATGGCGGTGGTTGTTTCAACGTTTCCATGTTTTCATAACGAATTCACTACCGGTTCACTTCGCGACTGCGCCATGTAAATAAGTAATAAATAAGAAGTTTATATTAGTATCGTTTATTGTCTGATATCTATTCAACACGTGCATCAATCCTCTAGTCCAGTATCCGTCGATCTGACACCAACCCAGTGTTGCCAGTCCACTCCATACCATCCTTTAAGATGGAGCGTTGGCCTAGAATATGCCATTGTGTATCCCATCACCTCCATCATCTAACTCACAAAACTGAAACAAAATACATGAGGTCATTTCTGAAAGCATCTGCACTTGTTCCAAGACAGCGATGACTAGAATTAAACATAATTCTATCCACCATTTGGCATTGAAGCGATTCAAAACACGCGTAACCTTAGGAGGCAGTCAACAAAATGACACATCTGTATTCCTAGTAAGTACAGTATGAATAAAATACATTGAATGTAATATTGACCTTAATCGATTCTACCATATTCTACTGATCGTGCCTAAAGCACTGCTCTAAGAATTGAGACTCAGATTTTGAACAGGAATTCCCGTTCCGAAACCGAGTTCAATTTATAGCTGAAAATATTTAGCCACACCACAGGGCACTGAGTTAGGGTGAATATGAGTATCCACCATAACTAGGTGCCTAACATGCGAGGTGTAAAAATAAGCAAACTCATCGCCCCAGATTTCTGGTGAATATTCGTGATCACCCTAAAACTGCTTAAAGAATACATATGTACTATATGTACACAGTGCGATGAGACGGTAAGAGGAAAATCGTTTTGGCCGAATTTTATTTGCGCAAGCACTTGCGGGGAATATAAACATGCTAAAAGCATTAGCGTCGTCCGTCACTGTGATTGGTTGCTCAGCCCAGAAACATTTTTAAATCAATGAGAAAAGCAGTTTATATTGCAAGGCTTACATTCCGAGATTTTGTGGCAGCTTCGCATCCATATACGTATAAATTGAATCATGTTTATTAAGTGATTATAAAAAGATAATATTTTATGCCTATCATAAATAGTCTCAATTTATTATACTTCATCATCATCATCATCTCTTGTCGGTGGAGTAACCGTCACTGATTTTGTCCTTTGCTAGCCTCTTCACGTCTTCACATGACTCGTCAGCCACTTTATCTTTTATTTGGCTGGTGTAAGTATGTCCGGGCCATCTTCTTCCTCTCCTTCCTTCGATCTTGCCCTCCAAGATGTTTAAAAAGAAGCTGTTGTGCCGTATTAGATGTCCGATCATTTTGCCTCTTCTATTTCTTATTGTTTTTAGCAAGCATCGGCTTTCTCCTACCATCGTCAAAACCTCTTCGTTTGTCTTCCTCTTTGTCCAGCTTATTATTTCCATCCTCTTATATTACACTTGGGCATTAAAAATCATTGTTTATTCTATTGTTTATTGTTTATAATCATGCCTAACTATATCTATATATTTATGTTTGATGTCATGCTGTGTACTTGTAACATGTAAAATGCATGGATTTGTCTGTTAATGTTACAATAATCTACTGTATTCAATATGACAAGGTGTTCAAAAATATTTTACACTTGACTCCTCAAACTCTATTTGTAGAGCCATTGAACTGTGTCCGATATTTCGCGCACTTTATCGAGTCAAACATGGCTGTACACTTACAATCGAGGTTTTGCATCTTATTCCATTGTAATAAGTGACTTCGATTGTACACTAGCACCAGAAATAGGTAGCTACATAGACTAACATGATCATAATAATCTGACAAAAGTACCTCTAATACCGACTAAAGAAATTAATGAAACAACAATTTTGTTCATAGGTCTGTCATTCTCATTTCGGAAGACAGCAACATGGAAAGTAAGGATCTATTAGGGATACCTACATGGAATCCAGTCCCTGATTAGAACAATATATAAAACAATTTATATATTTTCTACTACACCAATATATAAAATATATTGGTGTAGTAGAAAATATGTATCTACAAATTGGGTTAAATATTCATGTTAATAAAGTGAATATGTCAAGACGGCTTAAATTCAACAAGGTCTTCAAAAATGTACCGCAAATATCAGCAGAGCCTTGGCCTTTCTCTAGACCTTCTTAAATGGGGACATTTCAATTTGTAGTAAGTAGATACTGTATTTTTGGCAATACTTAAGCTCATTAAATGATAACCTTTATAAATGATAAGTAAAAGTACCTATAGTTGGTGCATTCCTATTTGCGTCATGACAGAGCTGTCATCCCAGTGCAATAAATTTGTACTGGGATGACAGCTGTCAAATGACGCAAATAGGAATTCGCATTGTGCCACAGAATAGATATTAGTACTATTAATTGTGCTCTTAATTTGTGGGCGTCGCAGACTAGCAGATAATGTATCTAAACCTTAAACCTACTAATATCTAAAAATCTAATTTTGTTTTATCCCATGGGATCATCATTGACGAATTCTATCACACTATTACAGGTTTGGGATTCCAGTACAGAAATTCAGTCAAATTTTCGATTGGTCATTACTGAATCAAGCTACGAACTTTTGAGCCGAAACGCTTTTGGTTTACAAGAATCATTCATCATCTACCTAGGTAGATGAGCTAGATGAGCAAAGAGCTTTGGCGTCCCGATTAGAGCTTATACTCCATCTTTATACAAGGACGGTGGCAAACTGACACTGACTGGTGGTGTCAACGGAACAAGTTCCCTCGCTCCATTTGTCTGATAGTTGAAATTGTCGACGTCCGTCCTCATGAGCAACGTGATGTGATCGAACACAGGGCCGGATTTGGAGGTTTGGAGGCTTTGGGGCATCAAGGAAGCTGAGAGAGAAAGGAGAGGGATATAAACCTCTCTTGCGGAGACCCCGGGGAAACAGCCCCGCCTGCCTTCCCTCTTATCTATCTGTGTTGCTGACTGCCGAATCCTGCATGCAGTTGTGGAGGCCAAATTATAGTATAACCCATTACTTACACGGACCTAGATCGTAAATGGTAATTCCTCTTCCAAGTCTCGTGGGTGGCGATTCGACAGGCGAACTCTAACCTATGTCATATCGGCTTATTCACAGTTCGCAGCGGCTCGTGGCGAGGCGCCAACTTTAATATTAGCCCGCCTGATGTCATCGGCCCGGTTGAGAACATATTGTTTTTAGTAATATGGATTCTGCAGTTTTGGTGGTCGAATCGGTTGCAACTTAGTGTTTTCTCAAATCAAGCTCAGAAATAACCGTGACTAACGAGAACAGGATCCTTTGGATGGTTGAGAGATGCATTTGTTCCGTGCCACATTCACTGCGAAGAATCACAATCGAAGTATAGGCAAATTTAAATTTCTGAATAGCTGATTTGATTCTATTGATTTTGATACAAGATTGTTGGCGGATGGCAAGGATTGATTATTGATCCATCATTTACAAGAAGTGACTGCATGCGCTGACGCATTCGATGCGGTTTCAGTGGTTTCTCGATAATTCGCGATTCACAAATAACCGTGAGCAAAGAGAACAAGGTCTTATGTATCCTGGAACCGTATATGACTCATTATTATTCAGCTCATCAATTAAGCTTAGTTCAGAAGCAATTGTTTTTTAACTGTCGGTTGTAGGTACAGTCAGGTGTAGGTACAATTAGCCGCTAATGAATCGTTAAAAAAGCAATTTCGTAGCTACCTACCTAATTCTTAAAACTTGTTTGCAAATGTCCGTATCAATCTTAGCATTAGTTTGAAAGTTTGTAAACATACAGATGCAGTCGGCCAAAAACTGGTAAACTAGACTCTATTGTTTGTTGATTAAGGTTAAATACTGGTAGCCCACTTTCTTAGCTGACTATGCACATATTATACTTTGATTCCGTGGGCCTATAGCCGTATCCAGATGGTCCCCAGTGCAGTGCTACAAGCTATAATGGTCGCACTACACTTGGGGTTGCGTGTTCGCGTCGCGTCGTTGTCTCTCTTTCATTTGCCGTAGGAAGAAAAAAGATGCAACACGAATATTTGGCCAAATACCGCCAAGTATAGTGCGACCATAAGATAAATCGAGAAAACAAAGGCCGTTCATATATCATCCTATCACGTTATATCTCATAGCTCGCATCGCACGGCGGACTGCAAGGCGAACATGTCGGACCGTGTGGATGCACCTTATGTCCCTAGTTGTCGTGCTCGAGCTCATGCAGCCAAGAACAACTAAGTATATGGTGTGTATTTTTCAGTACCTACCTAGTACTATATTATTTTGATTCTCATCATTACAAAATAAAGTATTATTTTATGAATTGTGATTATTTTGCGGAAGGGTATTAAAGGTGATGTGATTGACCAGATTAAACAATATATAAGTAGTAGATCCCACTATCCTACTAATATTATAAATATGAAAATTTGGATGTTTGTTACTCAATCACGCTTAAACGGCTCTACCAATTTGGATAAAATTTTGCATAAAGATAGTTTATAGCCTGGATTGAAATATAGGATAGTTTTTATACCGGGTCCACGCAGACGAAGTGGCGGGCGGAAGCTAGTAAGTAATAACCTACCTATAATAGTTTTGTATTTAAGCAAAGTAAAATGAATACCTGTTGTACAAGTAAAGTCTTACTCCTGCGCCATTTCTCGTTAGAAAGTCAGTAGCGATCCCATCAGCTAAATTAAGTTATGTGGTACAATACCGTACCGTACTTGCCAGCCTCCGGCTAGAAAACTAGTATATTCCAGCGTCCTAGACCAGCCTAGATCGCGGCAAAGCCTTATTTGAAGATCTAACGGCGACTTAGATGCCATACAAGGCCACCGGGCATTTTATCTAAAGAAAATTCTGTTCCGGCCACATATTTGAGGTTATACAAACTAATAAATCATGTAAAAGTCGTAAAACTAGCGCGAAAATATACTCACGTATAGATTATCCTTGGCTTTAAAAAGTTTAAAACGCACAACACTATTTAAAACGCACTTTTTAACTAAACACAGATAGTAAAATATACTCAAATTGATTTATATTTATTTTCAACAGTTGGCACTTTTTTTTCCTAATTCGGCGGTTCGAGTAGGCGATTTGAAAAACGTTCGCGCGCGAGACAGTTGCGCGCGCACTTGAACGCAGCGCGGGAAAACTGGACTGGACGGAAATATCGTAGTCGACGAGATGACAGATGACGCGATGAGAAGTAAGGCGGTCTCTTTCGTACGTACTTACGGACGCTTTCTTGGAAAGATGTTATTTATTTCTTATTATAGACATTATTATTTTATTTCTAACAATATCATTTCTTATTTTATTTACATTAAGTAAGTAGTCCTTAGTTTTTAATTTTAACACCTTATCTTATTTTAACACCTTATTTTTCGAAAAAGGTAATACAATAAATATTTCTAGAAATTACAAATACCAATGACTTCAATGGTGGCCATAAAGATAAGAAATTTAAATAAATGCTTGAAATTGTTTTCAGTAATACTGAAGTCACTGACAGAGACTAATACTTGACACGTTCAATAATAAAGAACGAATAAAGAGTTAATGAATACAATAAACATGTGAAACGGACGTTTATAAATAAATCCTAAATTTAAATAATACTTGATAATACAATCGTTTTTGAAGATAAGCAAGCAAGTAATTCCTATATACCTTCATAGAGGGCGATCTACCGCCACTAGCTAGAGCGATTGCAGTTAGCTGCGCTAGCAAGCTTGGCTTGCGTGCGTAGTGTGTGACGTCGCAGTTCTGTCATGTTGCGTTAGATGGCGCTGCATACCATGTGAAAGAATCATGATAATAAATAATTTATTCAAAATTCGAATGTAAATTGTATCTTGTAGTAGTTACAGATGAAAAATGCAACTAAACAATGTTGCTAAGTGCATTCAATAATTTTAACTGGAATCGGCAATGGATATTTTCTGTAATAATCTTTTCATTCAAACGCCTGGTTTGAATGATTTCTAATACATTTGTACGTAGTTTATAAGGTAGATTTTGTGTTTATGTATATAATTAGGACGCACCTATATCCTATTTTAGTCTGGCTGGGCCAGCATTGCCATATAAGGCAATGAAATCGTCCGGCCAACCACACCACAAGTCGTTTGTTTGCGCATGTGTGCAAGAAATATGGTCGTGTGATGTAATACAGGCTCTTCAGTGTTTTCTAGACACGAAAATGTCTCAATAACAACTATAACAAGTAGAATCCTTGTACAAAAAAGCTCCTTTGTAACAGAAATAATAAACAATGGGAATAACGAACTTTTTAGTGTTGCATAAGGAGTCTCAACGTCATCGACATCGATAGTTCCATTTGGTAGTATCGCCCCAACATTGAGAAAAATATCTAAACTAGCGGCTCTGTGAGCTGTAGAATACGCAAAACTGTCTATAAAAAAACTTTCCAAATTGTGAATCGACAAAAAAAACTATATTACTATCGAATCAGCTCACAAAATTTCACGAGACTCGGTATATGCGACCAGTCGAGGAAAACTGCCAGGGACCAGTAAACCCACCCAAATAAAGCCGGACAGCGGGACATCCGGACACAAGAAATAGTTTTTGCCCAAGCTCAAACGAAGAAGACGTAGAGAAGACAGTAGAAGGCTGTCCGATCTTTTGCCATCCGAACGGCTGAGGCCCGGTGGCTCCACTGTATATTGCCCGAAATCATGGCTCGCCGAATAATTTTGTTGATGGCGTGGTGCCTCGGGAATCGTCCTGCACACCTTCGGCAACTTAGGCCGTGCTGACCATTTTCACCCACCATTTCCCCGCAGGGCAACGATGGACCTTGCACACTTGCTTGCTTGCTGTGCTAAAGCACCCAACCTAAATTCAACATAACTTTTACGAAAATTATCATGGCGACCATCTTGCGATTTACATTATAATCATCATCTGAAGCGCTACAGCCCTACAGACCCGGGTCGGCCTTGGCCTAGTCGAGTATTTTTCTTCATGCTGGTTTGTTCTTGGCCATGTCTCTCCAGCCACTAACTCCAATCGCTTTGAGGTCGTTCTGAACGCCGTCAATCCACCGACGTTTAGGCCTACCTCGGCTACGACGAACATTTGGTCGGCCGTCGAGTAGTGTAAGTAGAGCTCTATGTTCCTTCATCCGCGATATGTCTCCAGCCCAGCGTAGTCAGCCTTGTAGTATTATTTTAAACACGTTCGGCTCCCCAAACATATCGTAGAGCTCATGGTTATACCGCGTTCACCAATAAACGTCCTTCAGCAAGCCGCCAAAAATCTTGGGATTTACGGTCAGCATAATTTTCTGAAAAACGTCAATTTTGGAAAAACCGTATTGAATTTAAAATATATTTTTTTGAGAAATATGCGATGCTTGACATATCGGCATATTGGAATGGAATGTGCAAGCATTTCATTCAATAATCGAACGACGGAGCGAAACGAACAAAGTTCTATGTTTCAGCTTGGGCCGTAAACCGTTTGTCGGTCCGGCCGGCGTCTGCCTCGCTGTTCTCCTCTACAAGTCGATTTCTCAACCGATTCTCGTGAAATTCTGTGTGCTTGTGAGTTCTTCAGCTCATAGGGCCACTGGTACCTCTTAAGTAAAGTCCATTGCTGGGTCTCCGGCTGGAGTTTTTACGAAACATAACACAAAACATTGATTTGATACACAAGCTGCCCCCTGCATATGACCGATAGATGTGTTTCATTTTCAATTGCCGCGCGCACAGTGTACATCTATTTGTCATAGTCATAGCATTTATTGCAATCATAGTTTGTGCATGTCTTAATAACTAGGTGCATTTGGACTCATATGGGTCCATATTATTATATGTTATGAAAATGATATGATTATGAAAATAAATGTTTTGTGTAATGTTTTTTTTTGGATACGCATGAAACTTGTTTGTTGTTTATGAAAACAATTTTTTAAATGTTTCGAAAAACTCACGCAAGAGACCCCGCTTTCGGAAAACCAAATATTTGGTTTGCATGCACATTTGTGTACGGTCACGCCCTTTTGTTTCGTTGTTTTTGTGTAATGTAATGTTTCGTAAAAAGCATGTGCAGGAAACACAGCTCACTAGAATCTTAAATCGAATAGTACTAAGTTTTGATCGACTAAGAGTTGATAATTACTTTACTCACTTTGCGCGTATGCATAATATACTATACCTCTGTTACTGTTAATCCTTATTAATTTAAACAATTATTTCTGATAATTAAATATTTCACGTCGCCCAATATCGATTTAAATACATCCCTAAAGTTGAATGAATCACTCACCCACATATTCCCGCAATGGTGAGATAATGCAGGCTTGTCCTTATTGGCCAGTCCGCCCATGCGGCAGCCGTATCGACCAATCGCATCGCCGCCAGAGAGGCGTCGCTCCCCCGTGAAACCGTCACTATATAAGCGCGCCTAACGGATTTTTCTCCATAATTCCCGTTTGGCAAGCCTCTTAACCGGTCGCGCCGAACGACGACTGACTTATTTAATTAACTTATTTGTACGTTAAGTTACACAAAACTCAAATCAAAATGGTGAGTACTGCATTATTTTATCCCTATTTTCATTCCGCCGTATCATTTTCTCGCGTAAATCTTTTATTTCGAGGTATTTTCCGTAAAATGGTGACCGGGTGGCCACGCCGCCATTTCGTGTAGGCACCGGCAAACGGTCATTTTCCTAAATTTCTCATAGTTTTCTACCTTGTTGGGCATTCTTCTTTCAAATTCAGTTTCTTGTTCCCATTCTTTAATTCAATTATTTCGATTGCGTTCTAAAATTAGATATGCTCTTTTGTTTCTCTAATCAATCTAATCATGACTTGCCGGCATGAATTTGTCACCACAACTCATGCCGGGGCCACGCCCGTTAAATCGATACAATTAGACTACGTATTTAAACCACGCTTTTTCAATTATGCGATTCATATTCTACGATACTAATTTACTTTTCATTTGAAAACCGGTGACGTGTCCGCGACCCGTTTCAAGGTTCTTTTGATTAACGTATGATCTCACTTGTTATGTCCAATAGCTATTCCATTTGCATATATCCGCAGCAAAGCCTTGGTTCTTGGGTAGCTACTGAAATCGATTTGAAGTTTGGTCGTTTTGGTACTTAGTTCTTTTCTATAGGGCTGGATTGCGAAGCGCCTTTCACCTTTCTCTTGCGTTGATCGAGAGTAAGTGAAATTCACTACTTGTACCATTGTTAGCTACGTACTTTCTACTCCATGAAATGTACTTGACCTTTCGGGCTAGTGATATCATATATCATCAGATAACTAAGTTGTTTGTAACAAGCAAATTTGTTTAGTGACTTGGTTTTGAATTTCATTCATTAGCTATACACTAAAGAAAAAAAGGAGATCTTATTTAAACACTGTCATATCTTAATTTTTACAAAGGCATTATAACTCAAGGCTTTTCTTAGCCAGTTTAATCAATAGGTTGAGGAAAATTGTTTTTTCCGTATGTGACTTGATTCCTAAACCGTGGGTTAGTACGGTTTTTTTTTAGACATTGTTGGCTCCGCAAACCCTCTATTCAGAGAACATGATCAACTATACAAAACTAATGTAACCTTTCCTCTACCACAGCGTGAGTGCATCTCAGTACATGTTGGCCAAGCCGGAGTCCAGATCGGAAATGCCTGCTGGGAGCTCTACTGCCTTGAGCACGGGATCCAGCCCGATGGCCAGATGCCCACCGACAAGACCATCGGGGGTGGTGATGACTCCTTCAACACCTTCTTCAGCGAGACTGGCGCTGGCAAGCACGTGCCTCGTGCCGTGTTTGTGGACTTGGAACCCACAGTAGTCGGTAAGTTTCAATACAGGACAACTCGAGTTTCTAGGAATTAATAAATGTCTACAAAATTCAAACTACGTGCTGTCTCCTTTTTTCTTTGACTATTTGTTTTGGGACCACTGCTTTTTCAATGGCTAGAGAAGAATTTTTGTACAACATATGTATAGATATGTATGAATTAGCAATGACTATTATTCATTGGTGAGACAACGCTAGTTTATTATTTAATCTTGCAAGAAACAAAGATAATTAAATCGAGATTCTTCCCTAGGGATATGTAATCCTAAAATAATGTTTCTAATCTTTATCATTTTTCTCCAACAGATGAGGTCCGCACCGGTACATACAGACAGTTGTTTCACCCAGAACAACTTATCACTGGTAAGGAAGACGCGGCCAACAACTACGCCCGCGGCCACTACACCATCGGCAAGGAGATCGTAGACCTGGTGCTCGACCGCATCCGCAAGCTGGCCGACCAGTGCACCGGTCTCCAGGGCTTCCTCATCTTCCACTCCTTCGGAGGTGGCACCGGCTCTGGCTTCACTTCTCTCCTCATGGAACGCCTCTCGGTCGACTACGGAAAGAAGTCAAAGCTCGAGTTCGCCATCTACCCCGCGCCCCAGGTCTCCACTGCTGTTGTTGAGCCCTACAACTCCATCCTGACCACCCACACCACCTTGGAGCACTCCGACTGCGCTTTCATGGTCGACAACGAGGCTATCTACGATATCTGCCGCCGTAACTTGGACATCGAGCGCCCTACCTACACCAACTTGAACAGGCTGATTGGTCAGATCGTGTCCTCCATCACGGCCTCTCTCCGCTTCGACGGCGCCCTGAACGTCGATCTAACTGAGTTCCAGACCAACTTGGTGCCGTACCCGCGCATCCACTTCCCGCTGGTGACATACGCACCGGTCATCTCTGCCGAAAAAGCTTACCACGAGCAGCTCTCTGTGGCCGAGATTACCAACGCTTGTTTCGAGCCGGCTAACCAGATGGTGAAATGCGATCCGCGCCACGGCAAGTACATGGCGTGCTGCATGCTGTACCGCGGGGATGTCGTGCCCAAGGACGTGAACGCGGCCATCGCGACCATCAAGACCAAGCGCACCATCCAGTTCGTGGACTGGTGCCCGACCGGTTTCAAGGTTGGCATCAACTACCAGCCACCCACCGTCGTGCCCGGCGGTGATCTGGCGAAGGTGCAGCGTGCCGTGTGCATGTTGTCCAACACCACCGCCATCGCCGAGGCCTGGGCCCGCTTGGACCACAAGTTCGACCTGATGTACGCCAAGCGCGCCTTCGTCCACTGGTACGTGGGTGAGGGTATGGAGGAGGGAGAGTTCTCCGAGGCCCGCGAGGACTTGGCGGCGCTCGAGAAGGACTACGAAGAGGTCGGCATGGACTCCGCCGAGGGTGAGGGCGAGGGTGCCGAGGAGTACTAAGTCAGTCGATGAAGCACTCACACCGATACATTCCGGTGAAGATGAATAAAACAGAAATTATGTGAATTTGCTTTGTTTGATTCCCAATCCTTAACAAGATTATTTACAAAAAAATTTAAGCAGGTAAAATCTACAAAAAAAATATGTAGTATAAATAATAGTACAAATGCCAACACAGTTAACTGGCCATTCGTAACCCTTATTAACGCAACTTATAAGTGCACGGATGGTTAGTTAACTGTATTGGCGACGGTACTTTAATTACTTTCCGCCTAGGGCGGTAAAATAAAGAATGTCAATTTGCAGTAATTGTGGGAACAGGCTTTCTTCATTTAAATTGTTACGACCTGGCCGGGAAGTGGATTTTCGGGCGGCAAATGCCATTTTATGGACAGCAAATAGAGCGTTGGTGTTTATTTTCGAGCAATTTAATGTTATCTGCGGGCGTGGGACGAGCTACGAAGGCCTGACTTCATTGTTGCTGACCTTACAATTTACACGCACACGATATTTCTATTTTCCTAATCGATCTCTAAATGAAAAGCTATTAGCTACTTAGCCCTTGCACTTGCTTATTGTCCATCAAAATAATCGTTTCCTGAACAAACAAGGATGCTTGCTGGCCTGAATACTAAGTTTTTTTTCCAAAATAAATATCTCTTAGCTCTCATGCCTCGTAGCTATGCTTACCCAACCCACCAACTAGGAATTCCTAGTAATTCAATTAGGATTAGTAGGAATTCATCGAATCCACTTTGACTGAAATGCAAGTGAATTCAATGTATGTAAATATCGGCGCAACCTTGACTATCCATTACTGGACTTGTGCTAGACCTAGTTACTCTAGACATGTTATGTAACCAAGAAATCGATCCATTCCTATCACATGTCAAGTAAACCGACCCACGTAAGGAATACTGGCAAGGCAATTCGTCATCGTTTCTACCATTCAATTCTTGCCTGCTTACATCCTACACGAAACCTTGCGGCGCCTACATCCAATGATGATGAACGGGTACTAAAAGAGCTTGTTGATGCTTTATAAACTATCCTTCTTTGGGAGAGTTGTTTCAAATGGGATATAATGGCGAAATAGCTTAAGAAAAGTACGTTCAGGCAACGTGTTTTTTCAGAATCGTTGGTCACTTTTCACTTCGCCTACATTGAAAGTCTTGTACCTTTTCGCCCTCCACTCTGGGCCCGGCGTCATCAAATGAGTTCCTGAAGTCTAGACCTACTTGCATAATCAATTGATTTAGAATTAGTACTGAAGTCTAGACCGGTTCATTTGTATTTTTAACCCCCGACGCAAAGAGGGGGCCACATCAAGCTCGACAACCTGACTGACTGACTGGTGACTTGTCCTTGCATTGTTGTGTGTTGTGAACATGGGGTTGTGGGAGAGATGATCTGAAAATGGGACCTTCTTGTTTCTTAATCTAGTTAGAACGGCGTTTCAAGGCACACGATAATTTCCAATGCACGCCCTAAAGTTTCAGTCTTTCAGTAAGTACTATTACTGAAAATGAAGACGGATGGAATTGTGACCTGTTTACAAAATTTTCCTTGCAGCCTAAAATAAGACGAATAAGCCACATAGGTGTAATGATTTACTTACTCTACCAAAGCGAATTTTGAATAAATTGCTAATGTTGACTGGTATGAGCTCAAGATCGCCCGGCTCGATATGGCAGTGGGTGGTGACATCACCAGTGTCACTGGCGTCACCGCCATACACGGCTGCTATAATGACCTCATTTTTGAGGAAACCAATTTAACTTGAAGCCAATATTCATCTGAGTAAACATGGCTGTTCTGTTGAATTCAATTCAGTTGACCCAGTTGGGGTTTAATTTGTTTTTTATGTGTTCATAAAGAAAAATATGCAGTTAATAGAATAAATAATTTACTAGGTAGTGTATACTGATAGTAGATTTTACATTCCTTTATCTGCATTATAATTTATGTCAATGTTTGACAAATAAATACCGAATCTAACTTGTAAAACTAGATTAAGTCAGTACCTAAATACCTATATATAATCACTATATGCTCATAAAGTGGTACAACATGGAAAATAAATGGCAAAGCGAGACATGAATTTACATGACTACATGGTTTCAGGGACGAAATTATAGCCGAGAAAACCTTGCATAGACATTGATGAGATTTTTGTATCGATTTAAAACGTTCCTGAGGGTACTCTAATAGGTTTGGATTTGACCATATCCGTGATACCAAAATACCCAGTGCACATTCACATTCGTCTTGGTATGTTTCTACTTACTTCTACCAACTCCAGTAGGTAATAGATTCTGGGAAGTTATTAGTAAATTTTGTAGGTAACTAACTATAACCGGGCAAATATGTAGGTATCCAAATGAATCTTTGAATTTGTCGGTCGTGATCACTGAATTGATTAAGTTCCAAATTATTGTAGGTACCGGTAGGCGAATTACTTATTTTTACACTTTTTAGGTATATGAATCATTGATTTCAATATTTTCGGCTAGCAAACTTCATAGTTTATCATGTTACAAGCTTCTGCCCGCGACTGCGTCCGCGTGGAACTCGGTTATATCGTAGCTTCATACAAACTTTTACCCCCCATTTCAGCCCCTTAGGGGATGATTTCCGGGATAAAAACTATCCTGTCCTTCCCCAGGACTCAAACTATACATATATCAAATTTCATCCAAATCGGTTCAGCGGTTTAAGAGTGAAGAGGTAACAGACAGACAGACAGATAGACACACTTTCGCATTTATAATATTAGCATGAAGTATGGATATGGATAGTATGGATTATGAAGTCCCTCCCATAGGACGAACTGCTATGTCGGAAAACATTTTAACGCCGGCACACTTCCTCAGTTCACTAATCTCGCTTATTTCGGTCGGCAACACGAAGAAAATAGTAAACGACCAAACACGATTCTTGCAGCAGAAAACGACGCTAATCCATAGGAACACCTCCACACTTACGTCCTTCGCGAGAACAACTGTCTCGCTCGGAATTAAACGAGGTTAGCGACCTTTCTGGAAATATCTCTTGCACTCGGTGGCATGCCTATCTACTCACCATTTCTCGGCTGTGAGCTAATCGCTACTATAACTTGATCTCGCTATTCGTAAGAACTATGCGTACTGGAAGTTCTGACATATACTGGTATAACTGACGAAATGCGTTGTGATTAAGACGGCAGAGATGTCGTTTGTCGACCGCCACCGTCTGGGAGATTAGTTTCGTATTCGGAGGGTGATTTGGAGGCCGAGATTTTTTCGAGCTCCGTGTAGAATATATTTACCGTTGACTGTACTACGTGTATGCTGGCGATTACCAGCATTGACCTTTCGCAAGCGAACGGATTGCCATTTTCTAAAACCAAAATAGGCACCGGCCGATAGGTGGTTTCTTTTTTGTAGGTAAAGGTCTCGTTGCTATAGTTTGGATGTTTAGATGTTTGTTACTCAATTAGGCTTAAACGGCTCAACCGATTTGGGTGAAATTTTGCATGAAGATAGTTTATAGTCTGGATTAAAGTAAAATTGTATTTTTTGTAGTACCTACATTTATTAGCAATGTAAGTCCTTGTGAGAACTGTTTAGGACTTAAGTAGATGCATGTTCTTAATATATAAAGAATACTGTATTTTTAACCCCTGACGCAAAAAGAGGGGTGTTAAGTATAAGTTTAACGTGTCTGTCTGTGGTAGCGTAGCTCCCTAACGGATGGACCAATTCGAATGCGGTTTTTTTGTGTCATAGATAATTTTATCCCGAGTGTTCTTAGCCATGTTTCATGAAAATCTGTTCAGCCGTTATTGAGATATTGGACTATGAAATGAAAATTTCGGGGGTTTTTCAACTTTTCTAAGTTGTAGTTATTTCTTCTGGAAGAGCTACGGTAGCCTAGTGGTTCAGGCATGCGGCTGTCAAGCGGCGGTCGTGGGTTCGAATCCCGGCTCGTACCAATGAGCTTTTCAGAACTTATGTACGGAATATTTACCGTTAGCATTTCGGTGAAGGAAAACATCGTGAGGAAACCGGTCTAATCCCAATAAGGTCTAGTTTTCCCTCTGGGTTGGAAGGTCAGATGGCAGTCGCTTTCGTAAAACTGGTGCCTATGCCAAATCTTGGGATTAGGTGTCAAAGCGGACCCCGGTCTCCTTTAGGGGCACTACCGGGAATAACGCTAGGAGGATGATGAGTTATTTCTTCTGGATACTGTTTATCTCGGGTACGGGTACACTACATAAATACGAAAAACTAAATTCCGATACTCGAAATCACGAATTTCATAAAACCGATTTTCATAATTCCGAATGTTTTAAAACTCCTAATATAAGTATTCCGATTCTTCATAAATCCGATTTTCATAAATCCGAAATTTCAAAAAGTCTAACGGTTACAACTCCGATTATCAAAATTCCGAATTTCAAGACCCCGAATAATAAGAAGTCCAATGGAATAATAATCCGAAATATCAAAAATCCGAATTCCGATTATTAAAATACCGATTTTCAAAAATCCGAATATCATTACACCGACCAATTATAAACCCGAATATACAAAAATCCGGAAAATCTGAATTACGAATTCCTGTTACTAATAATTATCAAATTAATCATTAAAACAACGCCCAACGTCTAAGATCACTCCCGCAGCTAACACACACGAATTAAGTACCTACCTAAGATCCGCATTTTAAACGGCTGGAGTGGAGAAACTGAATAGCAAATCACATGAATACACAATTAATCGACATCATTCACAAGGAACAAGTTAACCATTTATCGGAAGATGGGTAGATGGAAAACGAATTACAAGCATTTCCTATACAGAATATTGTGAGCAAATTGTGTACAACATCATGTGTATTATCCTCGTAAATATATAATAAAAAGAAGATTAAGAATAAGAAGATTATTAAAAAAAATTGAATATTGGGCGTATAAAGGCAGACTTACACGCCAATTATTTTAACCTAACCTAACCGCCAGCAGGTCGACGTCACCCCGCTTCGCGGGGTGCCTATTTCCGCTCTAAGGGACACAAGCTAACCCTAACCTAACCTACTAATAATACCATTGTTACGACTATTTGTTGTTTTTTTTACTGCGAGGGGCTTCGGAGAAAAGGCAGAACCCTATTCTCTACGGGAAATAAAAATCATATTTTCGGATTTTTTTATTTCCCGTGTAGTTACACGCGATAAGACCGCCTGTTGTCTACCATTGTTTATGTTCAATTTACCTCTATTTTTCTATTTTATTTTTACTATGTCTGGTGAACAACAAAGAATATTTGTATTGTATTGTAGTTTCAAAAATCCGAATTTCATAATTCCTAAGAAATAAAATTCCGAATATTGAAAACACGAAGTTCATTATCCCGAATATCAGATATCCGAATAAGTAATGAAATTTCGGAAATTTGATAATCGGAGTACTGTTTTTCGGGCTAATGACCCTTCGCGCTTCTGATTGTTCGGAGTTATAAAAATCGGAAAAACAAACTATCGAAATTATGAAATTCGGTAAAATGAAATTCGTGTTTTTTAATAATCGTAATTATAGTCTTAGATATTATGAATTTCGGAGTTTTGAAAATCGGAATTAGCAAATTCGGAATTAAATATTTCGGAGTATTTGGGTGTTCCCCTCGGGTACACGCAGACGAAGTCGCGGGCGGAAGCTGGTAGTCTATAAAAGGTTATAGAAGTTAGTAGTAGGTATATATACACATTGTTCTGTCTCTTTCTTATGAAACATAAAAACGTAAGAATGTTCATTTCATTTATTCAAATAACGGCAACGCACCTTAATTTCAACTTAATTGTACAAACTGTCTCTAAGCACTGCACTCCAATTTAAAAAATAATGTGGAACGCTGCCATTTTGCGTTCTATTTTCATCAGATATTAACGAAGAACCGTGTCATACTAAAGACGGCCCACTGCCCCGCACGGACACGCTCTATGTTCATGGGGCCACGACTTCGAATCGTGCGTAGCGTAGCATGTGCCGCTGTGGGAGAGTTGATTTCAAACCGCCATTAAAAACATACGAAGCGAATTCGAAAAATACTTAGCGCTCATTGTTTTCATTTGACATGATTCTTCATATATTCGACTTCCACATTCTCCTCTGATATTGAGATTTGGACCTTGGATTTAAAGTAAGTTTACATCTGTAACGGTTAACATAAGAATAATATAGCAAATATATAGATGACATGTATGAACCTACAAGAATGGCTATTTTTTACTGTATGTTAAAACCTGAATATATGTACCTACGCAATTATATAAAATTACAAACCTCATGTAAAACACCTCAACTACAATCAGCAACATAAACATTTAATAATTCAATTATTTTACTTAAATTTATTTCGCTACATACAAAATCTACAGGATCATACAATGCGATGCAATTTTATTACACCAAAGAGATTTAATAAAAAAACGTTTTCTATCAAAGTATTTCCACACTCTAAAAACTGTTGAATACTCTAAAATTGAAGTTCTCTGTCATTGAGTATGGAAATTGACTTTTTGCTTTAAGGAAAACGAGCTTTGATCAAAAAAATATGTTTCATTATTATCATTACAGAGAAAATAGTTTGATCATAGTTTTAACGCCCCACCTGGCTATAAAACGGTACAATTTTCTACCCGCGGGAGTAATAAAAGATATTAAAAAATTAAAGGATATTCTTTGTATTACCGCACAAAGCTCATTATAACCACGAAAATCGAAGTTCGGATATCACCGTCTCTATCGCACTGATGGTATATGGTACTCGACCAACAGAGACAGGGATATACGAACTTCGATTTTCGTAGTAGCGCCACTGCATGAGTAAAGGCACGTATTCACTATAAACAGTTTTGCTTCCGAAATCGTCTGAAACAGTGTTTATAAACAATGTTTCTCAAAGAAGACAATACATATACAAAAAATATTGTTTATAAAGATGGTTTCAGAAACAGAATTGTTTATAGTAAATACATAACACGCAATCGTGCTGCACTCAATTTTGCTTGTTTCAATTTTGCAGTCGAGGGAAATGAAATACACTTTTGCGAGCAACTCTAGTTTTTAATAAGAAAAACAATTAAGAGATAATTTTAATTAACACTAAATAAAATCTAATATCTTTGTATAAATGGAAGATTATTTCACTTGAATTATAAAGCTATTATGGCTACGCTATTTATGGTAGAGATTAGCCCCTTATTCATAAAACTTAACATACCTCTGTTAGCTAAAATGTGTTTTGTCCCTTTCTCACAAACACAAAAGTTAAAGTGACAGAGACAAAATAATTACATCTGCATTTTAGCTAAAATGGGTTTCATGGACAATTATGAAAAAGAGCATGTAACGTACAGAACGATAGTTAATGTGATCACTGATCAGAGAACCCGAAAAGCTATGTCCCCATACGAGAAAAATATAGTATAAGTTATCATCATCCAGGTCAAAGTAATGTTTAGAATATTGCGTCCAATTTTATTGTTATAAGAAGACGAAATATATAAACATGTACTTTACATACTAGCCCCTGATATATAAAAAAACACTAAAAAAGTTTTGATTTAAATCCAACAGTTAGTACCTATATCTATTTTTGGCGAACAATGATTGTTTCGGATGGCTTTAAATTATAATTTGGAATGATAATACTTACGCATAGAGCATTTTATTATAATTTTATGCTAGTTACCGAAAAGTCAAAATATGTAATTATCCTATAGAAGCTATGCTTTTGAAAAATTATCCTTTTCTTCAACGGAATTACAATCTTTCAAAATTAGAACAGAGTTGCATTTGTTTTCTGTCAGTCAAATGAAAACAAAACTAATTCTATTATGTTTTCTATATATTACAGTGGATTCCAATTTCATAACATTTTTTCGTTCAACTTCCAACTTATTTGTTAATATCATATAAAATATTTTTGAAGTGATTTCATTGCTTACTAGATAAAAGTCTAACAGTACAAAATTAATAAGTTTTATTTATGTATAACATTCATTTTTTTCTGCAAGTGATACGTATGTTTTTGCAAATATAAATATAAATTATAAATAAAAAAATTGAAACCCGACCGCGGACAACAGCGGTAGTAGACGACGTGTCGCGTTGGTTCCTATGGATTTCTACGAAACGCCTTTCGTAGCGACACGTCGCCGTCGTAGAGACACATAGAAACCAGTCGTGTCGCCGCGACACGTCATCTGCGGCACGGCTATCACGCGACGGCGCGCGAGCTCTCTCGATTTATCTCGCACTATCCGTCTCTCTCTTATTAGATAATTTAGAAAGAGAGGTACAGTGCGAGAAAAGTCGAGAGAGGTCGCGCGCGTTCTTGTGATAGCTTGTGTGAGCGCCGGGTTCCAACTTGTACCTTTAGACTTGTAAAGCTGTAACTTGTACTTTTGTGAAATTAAACTAAACTCTAACACAGTATGTGACTGAAATTAACTGTGTAAGATTTTGTAAGGTGACAAGGGCATTGAAGTGACACTCTGAAACAGTAGTTACGCGAGTGAGCAAAGGGCGAGGGTAGCTAGACGGGTACCTGCAAAACTATTAAAATACAAAACTACCAACTAGCTATGCTACACTAAATTTCATATATTCTAACTATTTTATTTATCACACCACTACAGATTATTTAAATTGCGTATTGTACAGACGAGTTCTCCAATATCTGTACAGACAACTTTTCAAAAATATCTACACATGTGTCTTATGTCAGTAACAATAGTCTCTGTATAGATATTTTTGAAAGGTTGTCTGTGTAGATATTGGAGAAATCGACTTTACGTATGATAACTTTTGCAAGCTATATTTTTTTAATATTACTACGGTGACAAGAAGCTAAGGCCTGCCTGGTAAGCAGACATCGATTCAGAAGAATAACACGCGCGCTTCAGATTTTTTATTGATTTGAGGATTCGTTGTGTTCACAGCTACACACATGTTGATCCATCACTCAACACATTCTCGGGAGCGGCATATGACGACAGTTTTTGACAGTTCTTACCACAAAATAGGCGACAGTGCAGTCCAATACAAAATAATGTAGTCAACATGCCGTTATAATTTCTCTCTTCCATAAGTGACGGTGTCCGGGCGCCTATTTGCCACCAGGTTGGAGTAAAAATTATAGCTTACGAAAGTCACTAATCTTGAGTAATGCGATGTGTTTTTTTTAATACGTTATCATTGTTATCAATACTATCATTGCCAGTAGGGTGACTCAAAATAAAACACAGTTTGTCTGATTTATCATCTATTCTGAAGACTGTGCCGAGGTGCCTACATACAGTAATTTAGGAACTCGATTAGTCTTTTATTGGTACTTCAAGCCTTGATTAAAGTCACTATGCATTTTGATTCATGATTTGTATGTCAAATAAAGATAAAAATCCCCAAAGAATGTCTCAGATAGCAGGTATTTGAACTCCAAAAAGTCAAGGACGATAAATGTGCAATCTGATACTTTCTCTATTACCGCTCGTAGTACGTACAACATTTTACGTCACGAAGACGTAAAATTTTGTACTCAACACGGGCGGTAATTCGTAAAGCCTCAGAGCGCATATTTATGGCCCTCACCACCTGCGATCTGGGGCATTCACGAATTCACCGCCCTAGTTACGTAATGTACTATTACGTTTCCCCCTAAGTGTGACTTTAGTGTATTTTGTGTCACCCTAAATTGTAAAAGTGGTCGATTGCATAATATTAATCATTGGTTTTGGATTTTCATGATTATTACTGCAATTGACTAAATGTAGTCAAGTAAAATTCTCAAGGTAGACAATTGATTAAATGAGTTTTATTTAAATAATATTTATTGCCATATAGTGATTTAGTGACGGTGCTCGTTTTATATAAGTTAGGTGCAGTACATAGTTTATTTACAAACAAATATTACTAATCAACATTTCGTTTCACTTACACATCAAATTTGGAGTTGACCACAGCGTACATATAAACGCAAACACACATAATACTTCGACGTATATTCGTAAGTTTAACATTACACTCACAGCTTTCCAAATCTGATTACCGACAAGTTTTCAAGTAGAGGTCTGGCCTTCATACTAGTAGTACTGGCAGTAGAGCCCTGGTTCCGCAGTCGAGTTGATACGGGAATGTCTCAACCGTCGGTTTCCTCATGGCGGGGGTCTGTAAAGAAACGAATAAAATTAGGAATATTTTTAATTTTTAACTCCCGACGCAAAAAGAGAGGGGGGTTACAAGTTTAACGTGTCTGTCTGTGGTCGTAGGTCCCAAACGGATGACCCGATTTTCGTTTACTTTTTTTTGTGTCATAGATAATTTTGTCCCGAGTGTTCTTAGCCATGTTTCATGAAAATCAGTTCAGCCATTTTTAAGATGGACTTTGAAATGAAGATGTCAGCGGTTCTTCAACTTTTCCATACTGTAGTTATTCTTTATATGAAAAAAAAATAAAAAGCTGCTGTAGCCGAGCGGTGTTCAAAGGGGTCCCAAAATGATGCCACTTGTGAGAATACTGGATACTGATACACACAGAACTACCTTCTATAAAACTTGTACACTAATCAACTAGTACTGGCCAGAGGTCATTATCTCCGGAAAAATCTCTATAGCGCGATCCAGGATTGGACCCGAACGGTACAGCGCCATCTAGCGGCCAACTCGACGAAACATATGTAGAATGACAATGACACACGGCTGAACAAGCGGTATGGCACGCGACTTTGCATCTTGAGGTCGTGGGTTTCTACTGGGTTTTTCTTGTTGTTTAAACTTGTTTACGAAATATCATTTGAAATATAACAGTAGCTTTTCGATGACCGGGTATCGAGTGCTGCGCACACGCCAACTCTCACAGTCTAGCCATAGTATATAAGCTCATGTTCAACCATATTTAGATAGAATACATCTTAATCGCATACTAATCAGTTGTATCGTTACGCCCATCCTTACATGGCGACCCTGCCAGTGCGGTCTTGTGCCGTGCTGTGAAAAGAACTTCACCGTGAAATCACCGTGAGGAAACGGGTCTAATCCCAACAGGTCTAGTTTTCATGAACCCTTAATTTTCTTCTGTAACGTAAGAGTTGCACTCCTGTCGGAGCAATTGTCACTTTACATTACGTTATCTACGTTAATCACCTAACCCCGATTACCCAGGGAAATTAGCGTCAATTATTTTATATTATTTATTATTTTATATTCAACTAGGAACAAATATAATGTTCTTTTATGGCGTTTTGCCGGACGCTGCCGCGTCACGCTCGCTTCGCTCGCTCGGCTCGCGCACTTTAGGGTCGCAAACAAACTAACCGTTTTTTTTCCCCTGAGGGATCAGGCTAGGGGATTAACGTGGACAACAGCCTTATATTGCTTGAAATCAAAAGGCTTATATACGTTTTTTTTGAATACCTATATGTGTATCGTGTAGACGGTCCGGCGCTAGAGCGGCGCGTCGCGCGGGGCGAGCAGCGCGCCGAACTGCAGCAACGCTTCCCGCAGCGCGCCGCGCGCCGCCGCCGCGCGCCCGCCGCACGCTAGCGACACTAGCGATGGGTATAGACCTGGACAATACCTATATGTGTATCGTGTAGACGGTCCGGCGCTAGAGCGGCGCGTCGCGCGGGGCGAGCAGCGCGCCGAACTGCAGCAACGCTTCCCGCAGCGCGCCGCGCGCCGCCGCCGCGCGCCCGCCGCACGCTAGCGACACTAGCGATGGGTATAGACCTGGACAATACCTATATGTGTATCGTGTAGACGGTCCGGCGCTAGAGCGGCGCGTCGCGCGGGGCGAGCAGCGCGCCGAACTGCAGCAACGCTTCCCGCAGCGCGCCGCGCGCCGCCGCCGCGCGCCCGCCGCACGCTAGCGACACTAGCGATGGGTATAGACCTGGACAATACCTATATGTGTATCGTGTAGACGGTCCGGCGCTAGAGCGGCGCGTCGCGCGGGGCGAGCAGCGCGCCGAACTGCAGCAACGCTTCCCGCAGCGCGCCGCGCGCCGCCGCCGCGCGCCCGCCGCACGCTAGCGACACTAGCGATGGGTATAGACCTGGACAATACCTATATGTGTATCGTGTAGACGGTCCGGCGCTAGAGCGGCGCGTCGCGCGGGGCGAGCAGCGCGCCGAACTGCAGCAACGCTTCCCGCAGCGCGCCGCGCGCCGCCGCCGCGCGCCCGCCGCACGCTAGCGACACTAGCGATGGGTATAGACCTGGACAATACCTATATGTGTATCGTGTAGACGGTCCGGCGCTAGAGCGGCGCGTCGCGCGGGGCGAGCAGCGCGCCGAACTGCAGCAACGCTTCCCGCAGCGCGCCGCGCGCCGCCGCCGCGCGCCCGCCGCACGCTAGCGACACTAGCGATGGGTATAGACCTGGACAATACCTATATGTGTATCGTGTAGACGGTCCGGCGCTAGAGCGGCGCGTCGCGCGGGGCGAGCAGCGCGCCGAACTGCAGCAACGCTTCCCGCAGCGCGCCGCGCGCCGCCGCCGCGCGCCCGCCGCACGCTAGCGACACTAGCGATGGGTATAGACCTGGACAATACCTATATGTGTATCGTGTAGACGGTCCGGCGCTAGAGCGGCGCGTCGCGCGGGGCGAGCAGCGCGCCGAACTGCAGCAACGCTTCCCGCAGCGCGCCGCGCGCCGCCGCCGCGCGCCCGCCGCACGCTAGCGACACTAGCGATGGGTATAGACCTGGACAATACCTATATGTGTATCGTGTAGACGGTCCGGCGCTAGAGCGGCGCGTCGCGCGGGGCGAGCAGCGCGCCGAACTGCAGCAACGCTTCCCGCAGCGCGCCGCGCGCCGCCGCCGCGCGCCCGCCGCACGCTAGCGACACTAGCGATGGGTATAGACCTGGACAATACCTATATGTGTATCGTGTAGACGGTCCGGCGCTAGAGCGGCGCGTCGCGCGGGGCGAGCAGCGCGCCGAACTGCAGCAACGCTTCCCGCAGCGCGCCGCGCGCCGCCGCCGCGCGCCCGCCGCACGCTAGCGACACTAGCGATGGGTATAGACCTGGACAATACCTATATGTGTATCGTGTAGACGGTCCGGCGCTAGAGCGGCGCGTCGCGCGGGGCGAGCAGCGCGCCGAACTGCAGCAACGCTTCCCGCAGCGCGCCGCGCGCCGCCGCCGCGCGCCCGCCGCACGCTAGCGACACTAGCGATGGGTATAGACCTGGACAATACCTATATGTGTATCGTGTAGACGGTCCGGCGCTAGAGCGGCGCGTCGCGCGGGGCGAGCAGCGCGCCGAACTGCAGCAACGCTTCCCGCAGCGCGCCGCGCGCCGCCGCCGCGCGCCCGCCGCACGCTAGCGACACTAGCGATGGGTATAGACCTGGACAATACCTATATGTGTATCGTGTAGACGGTCCGGCGCTAGAGCGGCGCGTCGCGCGGGGCGAGCAGCGCGCCGAACTGCAGCAACGCTTCCCGCAGCGCGCCGCGCGCCGCCGCCGCGCGCCCGCCGCACGCTAGCGACACTAGCGATGGGTATAGACCTGGACAATACCTATATGTGTATCGTGTAGACGGTCCGGCGCTAGAGCGGCGCGTCGCGCGGGGCGAGCAGCGCGCCGAACTGCAGCAACGCTTCCCGCAGCGCGCCGCGCGCCGCCGCCGCGCGCCCGCCGCACGCTAGCGACACTAGCGATGGGTATAGACCTGGACAATACCTATATGTGTATCGTGTAGACGGTCCGGCGCTAGAGCGGCGCGTCGCGCGGGGCGAGCAGCGCGCCGAACTGCAGCAACGCTTCCCGCAGCGCGCCGCGCGCCGCCGCCGCGCGCCCGCCGCACGCTAGCGACACTAGCGATGGGTATAGACCTGGACAATACCTATATGTGTATCGTGTAGACGGTCCGGCGCTAGAGCGGCGCGTCGCGCGGGGCGAGCAGCGCGCCGAACTGCAGCAACGCTTCCCGCAGCGCGCCGCGCGCCGCCGCCGCGCGCCCGCCGCACGCTAGCGACACTAGCGATGGGTATAGACCTGGACAATACCTATATGTGTATCGTGTAGACGGTCCGGCGCTAGAGCGGCGCGTCGCGCGGGGCGAGCAGCGCGCCGAACTGCAGCAACGCTTCCCGCAGCGCGCCGCGCGCCGCCGCCGCGCGCCCGCCGCACGCTAGCGACACTAGCGATGGGTATAGACCTGGACAATACCTATATGTGTATCGTGTAGACGGTCCGGCGCTAGAGCGGCGCGTCGCGCGGGGCGAGCAGCGCGCCGAACTGCAGCAACGCTTCCCGCAGCGCGCCGCGCGCCGCCGCCGCGCGCCCGCCGCACGCTAGCGACACTAGCGATGGGTATAGACCTGGACAATACCTATATGTGTATCGTGTAGACGGTCCGGCGCTAGAGCGGCGCGTCGCGCGGGGCGAGCAGCGCGCCGAACTGCAGCAACGCTTCCCGCAGCGCGCCGCGCGCCGCCGCCGCGCGCCCGCCGCACGCTAGCGACACTAGCGATGGGTATAGACCTGGACAATACCTATATGTGTATCGTGTAGACGGTCCGGCGCTAGAGCGGCGCGTCGCGCGGGGCGAGCAGCGCGCCGAACTGCAGCAACGCTTCCCGCAGCGCGCCGCGCGCCGCCGCCGCGCGCCCGCCGCACGCTAGCGACACTAGCGATGGGTATAGACCTGGACAATACCTATATGTGTATCGTGTAGACGGTCCGGCGCTAGAGCGGCGCGTCGCGCGGGGCGAGCAGCGCGCCGAACTGCAGCAACGCTTCCCGCAGCGCGCCGCGCGCCGCCGCCGCGCGCCCGCCGCACGCTAGCGACACTAGCGATGGGTATAGACCTGGACAATACCTATATGTGTATCGTGTAGACGGTCCGGCGCTAGAGCGGCGCGTCGCGCGGGGCGAGCAGCGCGCCGAACTGCAGCAACGCTTCCCGCAGCGCGCCGCGCGCCGCCGCCGCGCGCCCGCCGCACGCTAGCGACACTAGCGATGGGTATAGACCTGGACAATACCTATATGTGTATCGTGTAGACGGTCCGGCGCTAGAGCGGCGCGTCGCGCGGGGCGAGCAGCGCGCCGAACTGCAGCAACGCTTCCCGCAGCGCGCCGCGCGCCGCCGCCGCGCGCCCGCCGCACGCTAGCGACACTAGCGATGGGTATAGACCTGGACAATACCTATATGTGTATCGTGGAGACGGTCCGGCGCTAGAGCGGCGCGTCGCGCGGGGCGAGCAGCGCGCCGAACTGCAGCAACGCTTCCCGCAGCGCGCCGCGCGCCGCCGCCGCGCGCCCGCCGCACGCTAGCGACACTAGCGATGGGTATAGACCTGGACAATACCTATATGTGTATCGTGTAGACGGTCCGGCGCTAGAGCGGCGCGTCGCGCGGGGCGAGCAGCGCGCCGAACTGCAGCAACGCTTCCCGCAGCGCGCCGCGCGCCGCCGCCGCGCGCCCGCCGCACGCTAGCGACACTAGCGATGGGTATAGACCTGGACAATACCTATATGTGTATCGTGTAGACGGTCCGGCGCTAGAGCGGCGCGTCGCGCGGGGCGAGCAGCGCGCCGAACTGCAGCAACGCTTCCCGCAGCGCGCCGCGCGCCGCCGCCGCGCGCCCGCCGCACGCTAGCGACACTAGCGATGGGTATAGACCTGGACAATACCTATATGTGTATCGTGTAGACGGTCCGGCGCTAGAGCGGCGCGTCGCGCGGGGCGAGCAGCGCGCCGAACTGCAGCAACGCTTCCCGCAGCGCGCCGCGCGCCGCCGCCGCGCGCCCGCCGCACGCTAGCGACACTAGCGATGGGTATAGACCTGGACAATACCTATATGTGTTGTAACGTTACATGTTACATGTTTTATTATTACGATTAAAACGCATCTTAAATTGATAAACCTATTCTAAAATAAACACATATTATAAACTTAACTATAGAACTACTTAAAATAAGTATTTACATCCTACACTAACACACATCCTTAAAACATAATAAATAACAACACAATAAAATAATTAAAATAAATAACAAATAAACACATCATGTTTAACACTTGTGCGCGTGATGTTACCGCCGGGCGATAAGGAATGTTCGAGACGGCTCGTGGCTGCATCGCGGTGGCATTACGAGCTACGTTTTGAAAGGGACGATACATGTGCCGGCTGCGTTCACAAACGTTTTCTTTGTGTCCTCGTGCGCGCTGGCAAAATTTATATATTTAAAATAATAAAATTAATGTAACACTAAGTCCTTCATTAGTTACAAGTGTCATCTCGCACCCCGATAGGGTAAGTGTTGAACAAGTGTTTTAATCCAGCAGTGTTTAGCTTTAAGTTAGTGCTTATTTTAAACCCTAGTGCATCTAAGTGCTAGAATCACCTAATTAATCAACTGTGCTTCAATTACGTTATTGTACGGCGCTTGCGTTTTGATTTCCAATCGTTTAATTGTAAATGTGACCGTAGTAGTGCACGGAACAGTAATAAATAGTTTTATAACGCCGCCGCTTAATAGTGCTTAAATATTTATACACCATCTTGAAACAAGCCAGCTATTAGAGTTCACCGCTTTGCGTAACGTTTTATCCGAACACCTTCTTTTATTTTTCTTAAAATACCGCTAGTCATCCCGCTGCTTATTGTATAATCTTAACTCCGTTCTGATAGTGAACACCTTCACCAACTGCTTACGGCTTCTCCTCGTACCTAGGCGCAAGTCTTCACGGGTTCATTATCAAGCGGAGGAGCCTGGATGAATTTTAACCGTGAACGTTTATTCACAGGGTGCGACTTTTTTAGTTTAAAAAGTCGGCCGCGTTTTAGCGCGCCGTCCCTGCGACCTTTTTGTGGGGAAGACCACCACGCAGCTGCCCCGGCGCTCCCGAGCCACTTCACCAGCTCCATTGTCCGCTGCTCCAGTACCCTGGGCCCTAGCAGCCGCCATCGCCGAGGGGAGTACCGAACTACTGCGTAAAACCAGACGGGCTATAGCACCCACGACCTAGTTTTTTTTAATAAATATTATATTTCTTTTATTTGCTGCCGTTCAGAATTATTTTCCACCAATCACCACATCCTGGGGACTGAACGCGACACTGGCGCCCTCTAACGTGGTTTCAAAAAGGTCTGGTTTTGCGTGGTAGTGTAGTTGTGTGTTTTGTGTTTTTTTGTGAAACGTTTTTAAGTTTTGTTTTTTTGGTTGCCGTAACTAAAGTGTATACCTCAATTTAATAAGTTAAATATTTTTGTATTTTTTTTCAAAACCGTTTGTCAAAACATATGTTTTAATTATTTGCTGCAAATCCATTTAGTTTAGAGCACTCTGTATGCGCAAACTGCATTACTAGCGATTTCTTTGTTCAACATCTAGAGATAGTCGAGCACAAAAGTGTTAACATTTAAACATATTTTTTCTGTTTGTAATTTTCAAAGGTATACACATTAGTTGCAATTATTAACGCTTGTTTTCTTTTTATTTCTGTGATTGTTTTATTTTAATTAGCTGTGTCATCTTTCATCATTTCATCAACCAGAACGTTGCTTCATTGATTTTGTAACGGAACGGAGTATTTCTTTAAACCTTGTTCAACACCTTCTCCATTGTGGTGCATTAGTTTTGATTTACGCGAATTATTATTATTATTAATTTTGCAAAATGACTGATCAGGTGACTTATCCGGTGAAATTTTTATCGCTTCAGAAGGCCGAATTAGATTATGAGGTCCAAATTAGAGGTGGTTCTCCTGGTACAGTACAAGAGTTAAGAAAACAGATTTCTAAATTAGGTCCATTGTTTCCGTCAGAGGACATTTTGGAAAGTCCGTTCGAAATTGCCGAAGACCTGAAGGGCGTTTCCGACGTGCTCAATAAGACCAGGTCACTCCTAGATGGTCCATTAGATAGGAATGCATTGCTCCGCATTCAAAACTACTTGCATCACCTCTATCACCGACTTAATCGGCTGATTATTGATGCCAAAACGCAGAATGTACATGAGACCTGTGTAACAGAGTTCCAGACTTTGTTTGATCGGTACAATTCGGTTAGGGAGTCTGCTGCCGTAGACAAATTAATTGGTCCGACTGCAAGTACCAGTTCTGACATGCATTCAGCTGTACCACCATTAAATATAAACGTGTCTTGCGACCGTGGTGCAGTTGGTGAGCTCGGCAAGTTTAAATATGATGGCAAGTCGTGCGTACGCTCATTTATTCAGCGTATTACTGAATTTACCAAGGCTAGGAATATCGCGTCGTCCAAGTTGCTTTCATTTGCAACTGAGATTTTTACCGGCGACGCCTTACACTGGTACCGTGGACTTCAAGATCAGGACCAGCTGACCGATTGGGATGATCTAGTCACGCGCCTTAAAAAAGATTTCGATCAGGCTGACTACGATTACCGTCTGCTCTCGGAGATACGTGCTAGGACTCAAGGTGAATCAGAGAACGTCACAATTTATTTGTCAGTTATGTCTGGACTATTCTCGCGCTTGTCAGATCCTCTATCAAATAAAGACAAACTGGAGATTCTTCTCCACAACATCAGGCCATGTTACGCAAGTACCTTAGCCTCAGCTACAGAAATTACAGATATTGACACCTTGAGATCCTTATGTCGTAATTACGAGAGCATACAAGCACGTCTTGCTGGTTTTCGTGAACCTCCCAAGCGAACATCTGATACCATGGCACCCGAATTTGCTTACAGTGGTCATTCATCACGCAAAACTTTCAACACAGGTCAAAATTACCAACAGAACACTTACACAAACAATTATAATAGAAACAAAACTTACCCTAATAACAATTACAATGGTAATAAATCTAATAATAGTAATAAATATGTACATGCAATGCAAACTACCACTTCCAAAACACTGTTTTGTCCCCGGTGTCGTAACAATACCCACAATCTACGCCAATGCACGGCGAACAAGGACAAAATATTGATTGACCTGCAGAGTTGTGACACGAATAAGAATGATAAGTTTGATAGCGAAGATTGGGCTACATGGCTAAAGAAGATCAACCTTTACTTTAATTCTTATAAAATTGCCACAATTCTGCAGAATCAACCAGTTAATGACCCCCGGCCTTACGCATCTATTAAGGTTTACAACCAAACCATATTAGGATTACTAGATTCAGGGTCAGCCGTTACAATTTTAGGCAATAATACTCATCGAACTCTAGAACAACAGGGCTTAGAACTTCTACAGGGACACATTATTACCGTCACAGCCGCTGGAGGTCAGTCGATGAGTAGTATTGGGTACATGAACCTGCCAATTACTTTTCAGGACACATTTCATGTCATTAAAGCGTTTGTTGTGCCAGAAATTAACATAGACCTTGTCTTAGGTATCGACTTCTGGCACTCATTTGAAATATTTCCAAAGCATCTTACAGGCATTACTTTTTCTAGTGGCGTGGTTTCAAATGCTACTATTAATGCAGATCAGCCTTCTCTGTTACATGCTTATGACCATTTGAACAATTCAGAAAAGTTGATAGCTGACAATATAATCGCTCAATTTAGTGATATCTCTGCCGAATTCAGGGGTTTAGGGGAGACCAAGTTGATCACTCACCGAATTGATACGGGTGACGCCCCACCTATTCGACAACGCTATTATCGGATGTCTCCAGAAAAACAGCGCATTCTTGTTGAACAGGTAGACGAGATGCTAAGTCTCGACGTAATCGAGCCCTGCGAGAGCGCCTGGTCGTCCCCGGTTTTAATAGTAAACAAGAAAAATGGCCAGCCTCGTTTCTGTCTCGATAGTCGGAAATTAAATTCAGTGACAAAACGCGATGCTTACAATTTGCCGTACGTATCCGAAATCTTGGACAACCTTCGTGACGCTCGCTACCTCTCTAGCATAGACTTGTCCAAGGCGTTTTGGCAAATTCCCATAGCTCCCGAAGATCGAGACAAGACGGGATTCTACGTATCCTCGCGTGGTACATTTCGTTTTAAACGTACCGCTTTTGGTTTAACCAACGCGCCTGCTACACAGCAGAGATTGGTTGACCTGCTTTTCAGGGAATTCGACCTTAAAGTCTTCGCGTACCTCGATGACATAATTATAGTATCGAATGATTTTAATTCCCATGTCTCCCTTCTTCTTAGCGTGATGGAGAAGTTAAAGCAGGCCAACCTCACCGTAAACCTGGACAAATGTCAGTTTTTTCGAAGCCAGCTTAGGTATCTGGGCTATGTTGTTGACAGTTGTGGACTACGTACCGATCCGGAGAAGGTGCAAGCTATCCTCAACTACCCGACACCAACTAACCGGAAGGACATTAAGCGCTTTCTCGGAACCGCAACGTGGTATCGTCGTTTCGTCCCCAACTTCAGCACTATAGCAGGCCCCCTTAATAAGCTGACTTCGAATAAGAAAGGGGGACCACCGTTTGTCTGGTCTTCGGAAGCTGACGCTGCATTCCAGCAGCTGAAGGAATGTTTGGTTTCCGCTCCTGTTCTTTCCTGCCCTGACTACGACCAGCCATTCGAAGTGCATACCGATGCCAGTAACTATGGTGTTGGTGCCATGCTGACGCAGACCTTAGAAGGTAAGGAGCACCCAATTGCCTATATGAGCAGGTCGTTGTCAGCAGCAGAGAAGAACTACGGAATAACTGAGCGGGAAACACTTGCGGTTGTTATAGCTTTGGAGCATTGGCGGTGTTATTTAGAGAACGGAAAGCCCTTCACGGTATATACAGACCACAGTGCTCTGAAATGGTTCCTTTCTCTGAATAACCCGACCGGCAGGCTTGCTCGCTGGGGTGTTAGATTGTCCGCGTTTCATTTTGAAATAAAACATCGTCGCGGCGTTGACAATGTCATTCCAGATGCCCTTTCACGAGCCGTTCCTATTAGTGCCATCAGTACATCTGATTTTTATACTAAAACTACTGATGCATGGTACAAAAATATATATAATTCTTGCCTTACCAAACCCCAAAATTTCCCGAATTTTTTAATAAAAAACAATACCCTATATAGGTTGACAAAGGACAAACACGACTTGACTGACTTAACTTCAGAGTTTTCCTGGAAGGAGGTTGTTCCGCGTGAACTGCGTGAGCAGATCATTGAAGAAAATCACGCAGAGCCAACAGCCGGACATCTTGGCGTCTTTAAAACGTACCGTCGTCTCGCGTTGCGCTACTACTGGCAAGGCATGCACCAAGACGTCGTAAATTTTGTTGGTTCGTGTCACAAGTGCCTTCAGTACAAGGCTCAAAATCACCAAGTCTTGGGTGAAATGGGACGCCCAAAACAATGTAGTCGCCCATTTCAAACCATTTCAATCGACCTTATGGGCCCTCTGCCTGTCACACGGAAGCAAAATAGCTACATCCTAGTTGTTACGTGCTGCTTTTCAAAATTTTGTCTAATTACTCCCTTGCGTGCTGCTACTGCCGTTGCTGTGTGTAAATTCATGGAAGAGTCGGTTTTCCTTGTCCACGGGCCGCCTCAAACTATTTATCTCGATAACGGTAGCCAGTTTGTCAGTAAAGTTACAGACACTCTTTTCAAATCATATAAAGTCCCCAACGTATTTTTTACCCCTAAATATTCAGCGCATATTAACAGCGTTGAAAGATTTAATCGTACAATTATCACATCCCTGTCAACGTTCGTTGAGGATGACCATAGGACTTGGGACCTTTTTATCCCGAAAGTTCAGTTCGCCATCAACAATTCGGTAAATGAGGCGACTGGGTTCACTCCTTCATTCTTGGTATACGGCAGAGAGATCGCTACATGTGGTTCCCATTATATTCATAATGACTTGGGTGACAAACAGGAGTTCTTGCCTCGTGACATTTATGCCGAGAATCGTGGTTGTCTTGCCGAGGTATTTGACAAGGTGCAGGCAAAACTCTGGCATGCTCATGTGAAAAACACGTCTCATTACAACCTTCGAAGAAAACCGATGGAATTTAAGGTCGGCGACGTTGTCATGAAACGTGCATATGTACTGAGTAACAAGGACAAATATTTTAGTAAGAAGTTGGCACCTAAGTTTTTAAAATGTCGAGTTGTACAAAAAAAGTCTCCTTTAGTATATGTACTTGAAGATATGTCCGGAAAAAATATTGGCACCTGGCACATTAAAGATCTAAAACTAATTGGCTTAAATAAATAATTACACATTTATAATATAATAAGACAAATAACAGCATATACTTAGCGTGGTTCAAATATAATCCATCGTTTACTTATTTTATTTTTGTATGGGTAACTATTAAATGAATATATAGTAACCTCTAATAATGACTGGTCGCGTTAGTAACCTTTAGTATGGTAACTATAGCATTTTTTTGATTGCGTGAAGTATGGAATTTTGTAACTGATTGAAGAATGAAAGGATTAAATACGAAAATTTTACTTAAAAGTACGGATTTTATTTTTTTAGTATAATAAAATCCTTTTGTAACGCGCGGGGTAATGTAACGTTACATGTTACATGTTTTATTATTACGATTAAAACGCATCTTAAATTGATAAACCTATTCTAAAATAAACACATATTATAAACTTAACTATAGAACTACTTAAAATAAGTATTTACATCCTACACTAACACACATCCTTAAAACATAATAAATAACAACACAATAAAATAATTAAAATAAATAACAAATAAACACATCATGTTTAACACTTGTGCGCGTGATGTTACCGCCGGGCGATAAGGAATGTTCGAGACGGCTCGTGGCTGCATCGCGGTGGCATTACGAGCTACGTTTTGAAAGGGACGATACATGTGCCGGCTGCGTTCACAAACGTTTTCTTTGTGTCCTCGTGCGCGCTGGCAAAATTTATATATTTAAAATAATAAAATTAATGTAACACTAAGTCCTTCATTAGTTACAAGTGTCATCTCGCACCCCGATAGGGTAAGTGTTGAACAAGTGTTTTAATCCAGCAGTGTTTAGCTTTAAGTTAGTGCTTATTTTAAACCCTAGTGCATCTAAGTGCTAGAATCACCTAATTAATCAACTGTGCTTCAATTACGTTATTGTACGGCGCTTGCGTTTTGATTTCCAATCGTTTAATTGTAAATGTGACCGTAGTAGTGCACGGAACAGTAATAAATAGTTTTATAACGCCGCCGCTTAATAGTGCTTAAATATTTATACACCATCTTGAAACAAGCCAGCTATTAGAGTTCACCGCTTTGCGTAACGTTTTATCCGAACACCTTCTTTTATTTTTCTTAAAATACCGCTAGTCATCCCGCTGCTTATTGTATAATCTTAACTCCGTTCTGATAGTGAACACCTTCACCAACTGCTTACGGCTTCTCCTCGTACCTAGGCGCAAGTCTTCACGGGTTCATTATCAAGCGGAGGAGCCTGGATGAATTTTAACCGTGAACGTTTATTCACAGGGTGCGACTTTTTAGTTTAAAAAGTCGGCCGCGTTTTAGCGCGCCGTCCCTGCGACCTTTTTGTGGGGAAGACCACCACGCAGCTGCCCCGGCGCTCCCGAGCCACTTCACCAGCTCCATTGTCCGCTGCTCCAGTACCCTGGGCCCTAGCAGCCGCCATCGCCGAGGGGAGTACCGAACTACTGCGTAAAACCAGACGGGCTATAGCACCCACGACCTAGTTTTTTTTAATAAATATTATATTTCTTTTATTTGCTGCCGTTCAGAATTATTTTCCACCAATCACCACATCCTGGGGACTGAACGCGACAGTGTATCGTGTAGACGGTCCGGCGCTAGAGCGGCGCGTCGCGCGGGGCGAGCAGCGCGCCGAACTGCAGCAACGCTTCCCGCAGCGCGCCGCGCGCCGCCGCCGCGCGCCCGCCGCACGCTAGCGACACTAGCGATGGGTATAGACCTGGACAATACCTATATGTGTATCGTGTAGACGGTCCGGCGCTAGAGCGGCGCGTCGCGCGGGGCGAGCAGCGCGCCGAACTGCAGCAACGCTTCCCGCAGCGCGCCGCGCGCCGCCGCCGCGCGCCCGCCGCACGCTAGCGACACTAGCGATGGGTATAGACCTGGACAATACCTATATGTGTATCGTGTAGACGGTCCGGCGCTAGAGCGGCGCGTCGCGCGGGGCGAGCAGCGCGCCGAACTGCAGCAACGCTTCCCGCAGCGCGCCGCGCGCCGCCGCCGCGCGCCCGCCGCACGCTAGCGACACTAGCGATGGGTATAGACCTGGACAATACCTATATGTGTATCGTGTAGACGGTCCGGCGCTAGAGCGGCGCGTCGCGCGGGGCGAGCAGCGCGCCGAACTGCAGCAACGCTTCCCGCAGCGCGCCGCGCGCCGCCGCCGCGCGCCCGCCGCACGCTAGCGACACTAGCGATGGGTATAGACCTGGACAATACCTATATGTGTATCGTGTAGACGGTCCGGCGCTAGAGCGGCGCGTCGCGCGGGGCGAGCAGCGCGCCGAACTGCAGCAACGCTTCCCGCAGCGCGCCGCGCGCCGCCGCCGCGCGCCCGCCGCACGCTAGCGACACTAGCGATGGGTATAGACCTGGACAATACCTATATGTGTATCGTGTAGACGGTCCGGCGCTAGAGCGGCGCGTCGCGCGGGGCGAGCAGCGCGCCGAACTGCAGCAACGCTTCCCGCAGCGCGCCGCGCGCCGCCGCCGCGCGCCCGCCGCACGCTAGCGACACTAGCGATGGGTATAGACCTGGACAATACCTATATGTGTATCGTGTAGACGGTCCGGCGCTAGAGCGGCGCGTCGCGCGGGGCGAGCAGCGCGCCGAACTGCAGCAACGCTTCCCGCGGCGCGCCGCGCGCCGCCGCCGCGCGCCCGCCGCACGCTAGCGACACTAGCGATGGGTATAGACCTGGACAATACCTATATGTGTATCGTGTAGACGGTCCGGCGCTAGAGCGGCGCGTCGCGCGGGGCGAGCAGCGCGCCGAACTGCAGCAACGCTTCCCGCAGCGCGCCGCGCGCCGCCGCCGCGCGCCCGCCGCACGCTAGCGACACTAGCGATGGGTATAGACCTGGACAATACCTATATGTGTATCGTGTAGACGGTCCGGCGCTAGAGCGGCGCGTCGCGCGGGGCGAGCAGCGCGCCGAACTGCAGCAACGCTTCCCGCAGCGCGCCGCGCGCCGCCGCCGCGCGCCCGCCGCACGCTAGCGACACTAGCGATGGGTATAGACCTGGACAATACCTATATGTGTATCGTGTAGACGGTCCGGCGCTAGAGCGGCGCGTCGCGCGGGGCGAGCAGCGCGCCGAACTGCAGCAACGCTTCCCGCAGCGCGCCGCGCGCCGCCGCCGCGCGCCCGCCGCACGCTAGCGACACTAGCGATGGGTATAGACCTGGACAATACCTATATGTGTATCGTGTAGACGGTCCGGCGCTAGAGCGGCGCGTCGCGCGGGGCGAGCAGCGCGCCGAACTGCAGCAACGCTTCCCGCAGCGCGCCGCGCGCCGCCGCCGCGCGCCCGCCGCACGCTAGCGACACTAGCGATGGGTATAGACCTGGACAATACCTATATGTGTATCGTGTAGACGGTCCGGCGCTAGAGCGGCGCGTCGCGCGGGGCGAGCAGCGCGCCGAACTGCAGCAACGCTTCCCGCAGCGCGCCGCGCGCCGCCGCCGCGCGCCCGCCGCACGCTAGCGACACTAGCGATGGGTATAGACCTGGACAATACCTATATGTGTATCGTGTAGACGGTCCGGCGCTAGAGCGGCGCGTCGCGCGGGGCGAGCAGCGCGCCGAACTGCAGCAACGCTTCCCGCAGCGCGCCGCGCGCCGCCGCCGCGCGCCCGCCGCACGCTAGCGACACTAGCGATGGGTATAGACCTGGACAATACCTATATGTGTATCGTGTAGACGGTCCGGCGCTAGAGCGGCGCGTCGCGCGGGGCGAGCAGCGCGCCGAACTGCAGCAACGCTTCCCGCAGCGCGCCGCGCGCCGCCGCCGCGCGCCCGCCGCACGCTAGCGACACTAGCGATGGGTATAGACCTGGACAATACCTATATGTGTATCGTGTAGACGGTCCGGCGCTAGAGCGGCGCGTCGCGCGGGGCGAGCAGCGCGCCGAACTGCAGCAACGCTTCCCGCAGCGCGCCGCGCGCCGCCGCCGCGCGCCCGCCGCACGCTAGCGACACTAGCGATGGGTATAGACCTGGACAATACCTATATGTGTATCGTGTAGACGGTCCGGCGCTAGAGCGGCGCGTCGCGCGGGGCGAGCAGCGCGCCGAACTGCAGCAACGCTTCCCGCAGCGCGCCGCGCGCCGCCGCCGCGCGCCCGCCGCACGCTAGCGACACTAGCGATGGGTATAGACCTGGACAATACCTATATGTGTATCGTGTAGACGGTCCGGCGCTAGAGCGGCGCGTCGCGCGGGGCGAGCAGCGCGCCGAACTGCAGCAACGCTTCCCGCAGCGCGCCGCGCGCCGCCGCCGCGCGCCCGCCGCACGCTAGCGACACTAGCGATGGGTATAGACCTGGACAATACCTATATGTGTATCGTGTAGACGGTCCGGCGCTAGAGCGGCGCGTCGCGCGGGGCGTGCAGCGCGCCGAACTGCAGCAACGCTTCCCGCAGCGCGCCGCGCGCCGCCGCCGCGCGCCCGCCGCACGCTAGCGACACTAGCGATGGGTATAGACCTGGACAATACCTATATGTGTATCGTGTAGACGGTCCGGCGCTAGAGCGGCGCGTCGCGCGGGGCGAGCAGCGCGCCGAACTGCAGCAACGCTTCCCGCAGCGCGCCGCGCGCCGCCGCCGCGCGCCCGCCGCACGCTAGCGACACTAGCGATGGGTATAGACCTGGACAATACCTATATGTGTATCGTGTAGACGGTCCGGCGCTAGAGCGGCGCGTCGCGCGGGGCGAGCAGCGCGCCGAACTGCAGCAACGCTTCCCGCAGCGCGCCGCGCGCCGCCGCCGCGCGCCCGCCGCACGCTAGCGACACTAGCGATGGGTATAGACCTGGACAATACCTATATGTGTATCGTGTAGACGGTCCGGCGCTAGAGCGGCGCGTCGCGCGGGGCGAGCAGCGCGCCGAACTGCAGCAACGCTTCCCGCAGCGCGCCGCGCGCCGCCGCCGCGCGCCCGCCGCACGCTAGCGACACTAGCGATGGGTATAGACCTGGACAATACCTATATGTGTATCGTGTAGACGGTCCGGCGCTAGAGCGGCGCGTCGCGCGGGGCGAGCAGCGCGCCGAACTGCAGCAACGCTTCCCGCAGCGCGCCGCGCGCCGCCGCCGCGCGCCCGCCGCACGCTAGCGACACTAGCGATGGGTATAGACCTGGACAATACCTATATGTGTATCGTGTAGACGGTCCGGCGCTAGAGCGGCGCGTCGCGCGGGGCGAGCAGCGCGCCGAACTGCAGCAACGCTTCCCGCAGCGCGCCGCGCGCCGCCGCCGCGCGCCCGCCGCACGCTAGCGACACTAGCGATGGGTATAGACCTGGGATACACAGAAATATATCAAGATAGAAGGAAAGAGTGTATGTACTTCGCGTGGCGAAATTATGACACGGTGTCACAATTGCTCGCCGCGAGTTTAAGTCTGCTCCCGACCGCGGTCTGCGTGCGAAGTCAGGTTTTAAAAACAAAATGGTTTGTTGCGCAATAATTAACTGTTCAAACACTTACATATCTAAAATTAATCTAAAAAAATGCACAGATTTAAAATCATCATTGAGTGCTTACTACGCTTACGCAAATGCCTGGCTCCGACATGGCATCGTGTTCTGGGGAAATAGCACAAATATTATTAATTTGTTTCGATTACAGAAACGTTGCATAAGAATATTAGTAAATGTAAATTCCATGGTAAGTTGTAAATCTTATTTTGAAAAACTAAAAATCTTGACTTTAGTTGTTGACTATATATATTTTAGAAATTTGCATTTTTGACAAAAATAATCTGTCTTTTTCCTCAATATTCCCTCTCTCAAAACTTGCGACCCAAAACCAAACTGGCTAGGCCTAATTCAACACTTACAATGGTACACACAGGCCCTTATGGCATGTCAATAAAAATTTATAATAAAATCCACGATACGATTAAAAACATTAATGATAAAAAAAAAATTAAAAACACAATAAAATCATACCTCATGAGGAATGCCTTTTATACATTAGATGAGTTTTTTAATGATAAGACCCTAGACTGGACGGCGAAATAATTTTGTGAATAATTTAGGTTAGAGTATATATATATATGCGAACAATTGTTAATTTATGTCTGTGTAAATAAAATGTACCATAATATTAAACTTAATGCGAATCTGTAATGTAATATATTAAATTGCTTGCCCGTACAGGGTTCATGTTGATCTGTACAATTTATTTAAGATCTTATATGTATACTTACATGAGTGCAATAAATGATATGAATTATGAATAAAATTGGAGCTGTTAATCGAGATATTTCCTTTCATCGGTAAGTACAATTTGTCCTTAAATATCTGTTATTAATTAAAAAACGTTTTTTTATTTTTTCCACCAAAACAGTAGCGGGCGATTGTGTGCAAACGCTAGTATTCCATTGCGGCTTTAATTTGACGAGCCAGACTTAGCGTGCGTTCAAAACCAGTGATGTAAAAATAAGCTATTCAAATTGTCGAGTCACGTTCAAGGTCGATTTCTCATTTTTTTGACAAAACTAAGAATAGTGCTGTACACTATTTTCGGTATCCTGCTGTTTCGGCAAAATATTTTTCGCCAAATTTCACTTCCCACAAAACTTATAGTTAGTTTCATTTCCCAAACGAACAAATAGCACATTTTGTTTCGCATTTTGTTCATTTAGTCAAAATATCAACTGGCATAATTTTGCTTTCTCAAGTGTTATTAAGACAAAGGCTTATTAAGCAAACACTTTGTTTGGGCTAATATCGTTATCCAAACAAAACATTTGTTCAAATTTTCATTTGGCACATTAGGTATCAGGGTGGAAAAAATGGCTTGTCATAAGCGAACTCTGTTTTTGGTCGGTTAGGTTAGGGTTCACTTGTGTCCCTCAGACCAGAAATAGACACCCCGCGCAGCGGGGTGGCGTCGATTCGCTGGAGACTCTCGATGAAAAGGGTGAAACCGACTCGGGGCTTGCTTGCATGCATGCTGCTTATTTGCATTATAATATATTGTTACGAATGTTATGCCGAATAATACGTTTGACCAAATGAAACTTGACTATGTAAAACTTTGCCAAATAATAATTTGCGAATTAATTTGCCATAGGAGATAATGCCAAGTGATAAAATGCGAAACAATAATTTGACTAGTGATTTTTTGCCAAATGATCATTTGGGAAACATTTTTTGGGAAGAGACACTTTGGGAAATGATTTTTGCCCATACAATAGAGAACCGCGATTTTCTTACTCAATTATTAAAATCGATTTTGAACACAGAGGAAATGATAATTACGTTCTTATATTATTAATATTATTATGCAGCTATATTATGTACGTAGTGCAAAGCAAATATTATGAACAAACAGGTTATGTCCAGGTTATGTCTCCAAAAATGTGAGGACATAAAATAATATTTTCAATTATCTTAAAATAGCGAGTATGTCAATAGCTTATCAAGTACACGGCATGACTCGTAGTGCCAGTTTCAATTGGAATACATAAAAAAATATACCATTAGAATCGGTCACAATTGCAATTCAAATTATTAAAGATTAATCGGGATTGCAATCGAAATGCATTTCAGTTCGTTGTGAGTTTTATTTCGATAAATATTTTAATTTCCTCGTTTAAAAATATTTGAGAGGTTTTTAAAAATGTCACTTCGATCACTTGCAAAAGCACGCGTTTTGTCTATGACCATTAAAAAAAATAACTCGAAAAAACTTTAAGCAGGCTACAAACGGGCGTAATTTGTCACAGCAACTTGCAATAGTTTAGCAAGAGACAGCCATACAATACTAACCAGTCTATCTTATCTTATCTTATCTAGATGAGGGCCCTTTCGGATGCACTTCGACCCAGTGGGATCTTTTGTGCATTTGCCCTGTCCGTCTACTCCCAACTTCGCTCCATCAACCTAACCTAACCTAACCTAACCAGTCTAACTATAGCAAGTTGTTGTAACAAATTGCAAGGTCTTTAAACGTACCAGCACTTGGCTGTTTGTAGTGATTTGTCTTAGTCAAAGTATATAGTTAAAAGAATGTCGTACACTTTCCTGGCCGCTAAAACTGCACAGTAATGACTTTTAACTTTTTAAACTTGCAATATATTGATTTAAACTTTCACGATTCTCACACATTATTTATAAAAAACGGGACTTAATCGCGTATTAACTTATTTTTCTCAAAAATCATCGGCAATGTTGACTTTATTGGTAAAAAATCAGGACGTGAAGTGCATAGTTTATGGTTAGTCAACATTTAAAAAATAAAAAACCTTGCCGGCTCGATTTTGCTCGACTACAATGTTTCATACAAATTCCCTTATTTGTCGTGGTACAAACTTTTTAAAAAGTGGAAACCGCCATATAAATAAAAGGCATAGGTCCTAAACAGCCAAAACGCAAGATCAGTAGCTGTGACTCATCGCGACTTTTTAGTTGTCTCAAATAACTTATGGCGCTTTCGGAAGAAAAACACACTCCCAACTAATTATTAAAAAAAAAGAAATGCGGCAATGCAAAAAAATTCTGTTTTAACATACAGTGGCTAATTATTTTTACGGAAAATATAGAAAATTGACGTGTAAATGATTTAAAAGAAGCTGCAAGCTCAGTTATTGATTATTTGTTTAAGTGTAATTTGTTGGTAATTTGCAAAGCCAAAAGACAGATATCGGAAGGCGTTCGACAATTTCTCGAAGCGGCGAGAAGAAATGCATGCCTTATCATTTTCAGAAAATACATTTTTGTTTCTTGCACAATTTTTGAGAAAAGCACTATATTTGTCTCAGCTGGAAGGGCATTTACTGGCTTCGTATTTAATTAAACGGACTCCCAAGGTCGTCCGTTTAAAATTAATACTCAGCCAGCAATTGCCTACTTCCCTTGCTTCGACAATAATGTACTATATTTACCTCACTGAGACAACTGGCTTGTGCGGGTATCAACATCTTGCTGCGCGGGTTTTCCGAACTACCCGCATTTGGTCTTTATGAACCACTTGTACACTAGGGTTGTCACCCGGCCGACACACAACACTAACAATGTCCGGTGATATAACGGACGATGTTTTTTGACGCTGGCATTTACTTATGATAGGATTCCACGAAGATGAAATCTTAAAACCGTCATCCCGATTGAAATTACGATGTTTTCTGATTTCAACGGTTTCACGTATTTTTCTACTATAGAAATGACGTTCCGTAGACAGGACTTTCGGTTTATGGAGCTCAATCCAGTGGTTTTGTCCTGACTTCAACAAATGCTCGGCTATCGCAGACTTATTCACCTGCCGATTTTTTACAGCCGCAATATGTTCCTTGACCCTTTCCGCGATGGTTCGCTTGGTCTCACCAATGTAGGAACTTCCACAACTGCAGTCAATCTTATGAACTCCTGGTGATTGAAAAGGGATAACATCCTTCGGTGATCTTAGATGTCCCACGACCTTGGATAACGGCATGTATATGGTTTTAATGGAATACCTTCGCAGTATTGTACCAACTTTGTCCGTTACTCCCTTAACGTAGGGCATAAAAGCTGGTTGCCTTGGAACATCAGGATGTTTTCCTCTAGACTTCCGTCTAGGTTGCCGTCCGTCTAACTTATACCCATTCCACCTAAGGACCTTCTCAATGTGCGACATCTCGCTCTCTAATAATTCAGGATCACAAAGGTCCTGTGCCCTGTTCCGCAGAGAGCTAACCACAGACTGTAGGTGGCGGGGGTGATGATGAGACAGAGCGTTGAGATACTTGTCTGTGTGTGTCGGTTTTCTGTAAACAGTGTGCGTTAAGGACCCATCCATCCGACCTATCACTTTAATATCCAGAAAAGGCAGACTGCGTTCTGATTCCAATTCATATGTGAACTTCATTTTTGTGTGAATGGAATTCAGTTGCTGGAGTAATTGCTCAACTTCCTGCTTGCCACCTTTTATAATGCAAAACACATCATCGACGTATCGCTTCCATAACTTCACAGCCCATGGTTGCAGATCTATATTGGGTTCGAAGATATTTGCCATTACCGGAGCCACCGGGCTGCCCATAGCAACACCATCAACCTGGAGGTAATGCTTTCCGCCATATAAAAAGTAACTACCTTCCAAACAGTTCCTCAGCAATACCATGACTGACTCCGGTATCCCGTTGTCAGCCAGTCTCTTTCTGACGACTTCCAGACATTCTTTAACGGGAACATTGGTAAACAATGACTCAACATTAAAAAAAAAAAATATTTTGCGTTCTACAGCAACGAGAGGAACTTCACGTACTATATTTGCTACAGTAAGGCGAACATTTCCGAGCATATTGGAGAAAAAACATTATCGTTACGATATTTCGGCATGACGAGATTGTCGAGGACCGGCTATAGGGTATGGCGCTTCGCTACGAGGCGTATTCCTTTTTTTTCGTGGAGAAAACCTGCGAGCCAGGTACCCAACCACCGATGCTGGCTTATGCTCCCCACAGTGGTATTTATACAAGGTTATAATTTTCTAAGCCATAAATTAGCCATGAGTGCAAGAACGTATTAAACATATTACGCCATCTCTGGGGAAATTCCAACAACTTACCTATGAGCTTTTGCCAGGCGGCAGGGTCGACTTTGTTTCGCGGCGCTTGCTGCATGGATTCCGCTAACGTCGCCACCGCCTTTAGCACGAATGAGATCTCGGACAGTTGGTGTCTGCGATACAAAAGATGCAATTTAACATAGATAAAACACTCCCGGCACAGCGAAGTCAGCAGACATAGCTAAGAACCATCTCTAGATACAAGACTTTCAATTAAAAAATACCGCACTCGACACCGTTCATCGGTTTGGCAGCTACGATGCTACAGACAGATGTTAAGCTTCTAACATCCCTTGTTCGCGTTAGGGTTTAAAAAGATATACTCGGGGTAGTGTTTCGGAACTGCTACTAGGTTTCATTAAGATGCCACACGGACCATGACCCCAAAACACCGAAACATAGTACGTTTCTGAGAAATATCTGTGGACTAAGAATACAGAATAGGGTACCTATTTTCTAATACTTTGTAGGGTGCAGGCGTTTTACTAGTTGTATACGAATTGTGTCAATTACCTTGGCAGGGGTTCGCTGTTGTCTTCGTCGCTTGAGTATTTCGATATGACTTCTTGAAACCTATCCAGCAACGCTGCTATGGCCAGTGGGTCCTGCTCATCTGAAGAAAAAAAACCGATCGTCAAGATCTGACAGACTTCTCACCAGTATGGTTTGTTTACATATTTGACCGTTTTTGTAGATGTGGGGTTTCACTACCCATCGTTTTCCCGTTTATCGTGTGGGACCTGTATGTAAGTACTTTTTTTATTCTCTTTGCGGGAGGCCTATGACCAGCAGTCGACGTCTTTCAGCTGTCAGTCTTTAATCTTTATACCGGAATGTGTATCCACGGAATCCCGTTAACTGCGTGGATTTACATTCAAAATATCCTGTGCATTAATATTCATATCATAGTTTTTGTAATGTAACATAAACACAATGAACAACAAAAAAAATATAAACTTGCGCAATAAAAGAAAACAAAAATAAGATTATAAATTAAAGTGCACCACCATAAATTATAGCTAACAGCTAAACCCACCCATCAATTTTATAAAGGAGTCCCCCTTGCCAACAAACTGTCCTGCAGTTTGGCAGAAGGAATTAATGTAAAGCCAAGGGTTATTTCTAAGTGACTCTCGCTATCTATCGGCAATAATAAACAAGCAATCATCAAGCCTTACCTTCTACTCCTGATAGCGCCACATCCTCTAGCATGGAGAACTGCAGTAGTGTCTCGAAACAGGCGCGCGCGAACTCTTCCCTTTCTCGTAGTTCCAGCTCGTTCTCTGCATAAATTGTTAGGTTTTATTAGAAAATTGAGTGGAAGTCAAATCATCGAGTGTAATGAAAAGTTAAACCCAGTTATTGTAAGTTTTGTTTTCTCGTAATTCATGTTTTGTGAGAACTGCAGTGCGTGCATGTGTTGTTGTGTGAGAACCAACAGCTACAGAAACACAATGATTATGTAGATAAAACACAAAAAGCCAATTACAGGTGAACACTGAAAACCACTTTAAAGAAGAGTGCCCTGCGGTTAACTCCTTTAGTGTAAATATAAAGGCTTGGTCACAAAGCTCGGGTCTGAGCTGAGGGCGCGTTAAGCACTTCGGACTCTCAGCTTGCTGACCATGTGGGCGTGCAGGGCGAACGCGTGGCGTTGCGTTTTGAGAGCTGGTATCACGCTCGTGTGTGGCGAAGCCATAATACTCAGTACTTGCTGGACTGAAACGAGTGGCGGAAAAAAGGGAAGCATTTGCTTAGCAGTTAGACGCATTACGAGTATAGGCTATTAAAGAAATATACTCAAAACTCAAAACTCAAACTCAAAATTATATTTATTCAAGTAGGCCCAGTAACAAGCACTTTCAAATCGTCAGGTAGAAACATAATCTTAAGGTAATTACTTCGAGTAATTTATTAAACATAAAAAGTAACATTTAAATGAAATATTTAAAATTTTATATAAAAAATACTAGTCTAGAATGTTTCTAGAAAGACAATCTAATGTCAAAAAATAAATAAAACGAGAATAATTAATTAAAAACACAATGTCAAATTTTTCCAAACGGAATAAATAAATTATAAATCCAGTCAAAATTAGTCCCAAGAAGTTTTATCATTCATGTAGTCTTGTGCGCTATAATAAGCTTTAGAAATAAGTTTACGTTTCACATAGTTTTTGAATTTATTAATAGATAACTCAAATACGTTTCCAGGAAGTTTGCTATAAAACCTTACACAATTACCCATGAATGATTTTTTTATTTTTTGGAGCCGAGTGGTGGGCACCGCGAGCTTATGCTTATTTCTAGTATTAATATTATGTATGTCACAGTTTCTCCTAAAATTGACAATGTTTTTATGTACATACACAATATTTTCATAGATATATTGACAATGCAATGTCATGATATTCATATTTTTAAACTTATCCCTAAGTGAGTCTCTCTGTTTCAATCTATATATCGCCCGAATAGCCCGTTTCTGCAGAACAATAATCGAATGAATGTCCGAGGCACTGCCCCACAATAAAATACCATATGACATAATGCTATGGAAGTAGCTAAAATATACTAATCGAGCTGTTTTCACGTCTGTTAATTGACGGATCTTACTCACTGCAAATGCTGCAGAACTCAGTCTATTCGAGAGATTAGCAATATGGGGACCCCATTGAAGCTTAGAATCTAACGTTAAACCAAGAAAAACTGTGCTATCAACTAGTTCCAATTCCTCATCTTTCACAAAGACACTCCCTTGCTCGTGTTCAACGTGATTCGTGACAAATTTAATACATTTAGTCTTCTTCTCATTTAACAATAAATTATTAATATTAAACCAATTTACTACTTTAGAAATAGCATTGTTTACGTCATTGCAAGCTTTTTGCTGTCTTATAAGTTTGAAAATAAGTGAGGTGTCATCAGCAAATAATACTATATCATGGTGGGTCTTTACGAGATATGGCAAGTCATTTATGTAGATAAGGAACAGGAAAGGTCCCAATATTGATCCCTGCGGTACACCCATCGAGACCAATGACCCCGGTGATCGCTGTCCATTCACTTCGACCCTTTGTATTCTACCATGTAAGTATGACTTTAGTAAATTCAGTGCTGATCCTCTGACTCCATAGTAGTCGAGTTTCCTGATCAATGTTTCATGACAAACGCAGTCGAAGGCCTTGGATAAATCACAGAAGATACCTAAAGCATCTTGTGATTCCTCCCAGGCATCGAAAATGTGTTTAATCAGCTCGACACCAGCGTCGGTTGTCGAGCGACCCCGGGTAAATCCAAATTGCATGTTATGCATCAAATTGTTTATATTAAAATGCTTTATTAATTGCGACAAAACTAATTTCTCAAAAATTTTGCTAAATGTTGGGAGCACAGATATTGGTCTGAAGTTAGTGGGGTCAGTAGTGCTACCCGATTTGAATAACGGAGTGATTTTACTATGTTTCATTAGATCAGGAAACTCGCCGCAATCGACACTGTTGTTAAATATAACTGCCAAATCAGGCGCTATGATTTCTATAATGCATTTGAGTGCATGAACAGAAACTCCCCAGAGGTCACTAGTTTTTTTGACATTAATCGATTTAAACGCCTTTACTACATCTGAGAAACTAACGTGTTCAAAATGGAGGTTTGTATTACATTCTGGGGCGTTTTCTTTCAACAATGTAACGGCAGAGGAAGGTGATGAATTTAAATACTTAGTTGTGGAGACTGGTATCTCAGTAAAGAAATATTCAAATTCAGTAGCTACTTCCAAACTAGAATCTACAATTCTGCCATCAATTTTTATTTTAAGATCAGTCGGTGTGTTTTTCGATCTGCCAGTCTCCATGTTTATTACTTTCCAGGTTGTTTTAATAATGTCAGAGCTATTTATTATTTTCTGAGATAAATAATTACGCTTGGCAACATGACAATCTATTTTAAATTGCTTCGAATATTGCTTGACATGTTCTTTAAATTCATCACTCGTATTAAACCGCCGTTCCTCATATAAGGCATACAGTACTTGTCTACGTTTATGCAAGTCCGCAGTAGCCCACTCACTAAAAACTGGTGCACTAGTAACCACGGCCGATTTGCGAGTAAATACCGCATTATAAAGTGCCATAAAAGTATGGAAGAATGAATTGTACATGTTATTAGGGCTCATATCGGAAGACAGAAAGGGTAGCGCCTGAGCTAGACTATGTTTCATTCTTTCCACGCGATCTGTGGTTACTGGTACAAAAGTTATTTGTTTTTTCACGATATTTTTCCTTAATGTCTCAAATACCATGAGTTGGCCTAAGTGATCTGATTCTAATTTGCTGATTATACTTTTGTTACTAGGAAAAATATTAGTGAAAATGTTATCTATACATGTTGAGCTAGTAGCAGTCACTCTAGTAGGCTCCATAAATACGTGGTTGAGATTACCAGATTTGAAAAGACTCAACAATCTGACACTTATTGTTGAATTTTCCAAAATATTTACATTGTAGTCGCCGCATATAAGTAATTTCTTTCTAGAACGCGATATTTTAAGAAGCACAGATTCCATTATGTTTTCAAAGAGTTCAAAATTACTTACTGGCGGCCTATATACACAAACAACGATAAATTGCTCAAATTCTACTGCACTCAGTTCTATGGTCCGTTCAACAGACAAGGATACAATGTCCTTGCGTTCCTTAAATTTTAATTTATTATTTAATATAATTAACGACCCACCATGTATGGAATGAAGTCTGGTGAACGAACTACCCACCTGGTGATTATTAAATTGAGGCATTAATTCATTACTGGTTAACCAATGTTCAGTTATACATAGAATATCAATATTGCAATCATTCAAAAAAAGTTCAATTTGTAAATCTTTCCCTCTAATACACTGAATGTTTTGATGTACCAGGTGGATATAATTTTTATACTTATTTAAAACTAAATTGCCAGAGACAGAGTACTCTTTTGTCTTAAGGTTTAATTTAAATTATTAGTTAAGATTGGAACCAATTCCAAGTTAACATTGGGCTGCTCAATAGGAGCTGAGTTATGTGCCAAATTCTTGGCATAAATGTCAAGTAAATAGGATAGCGACAGAGCTATTTGTCTCTTACAATAATTGGAAAGGTAAAACTTACCTTCAGTCAAAAAAAACATAGGCAAATGTTTTTTACTAACATATTTGTTCATGTCAATTATACTAAACTTACTACTATATGTACAACAGTTATATAGAGATATATTTAATTTATATCTAGTGTCATTCTCCACTTTTGACATTTGACTACTATATGGGAATGTGAACAAAATAACCTTTTTCACTATAAGAGTGTTTAACTTTTCCAAGAATTCAATTAAATCAGTTTTGTTCACATTACCCCTGTTTCCCATAAGAACTAGCAGTGTTGTTTCTGAATGAATATTCTTGTCGTTAAGAATTTGATTTAACATGTTATCTAGGCTACTATATGGCAGACAATTGATAATTGTGCTAAGTCCCTTTAGGTGATGGTTCAGAAATGTGCCCATATTACTTCCAATTTCATCACAGTACATAATTGCATTAGAGCTAGGTGTGCACTTAGGTGTAATGTGGAGGGAGCTTTTATTATTAATTTCCGGTGGTGGTAAACTGGCACACAGGCTCGAGTTTGAATCACCAGTGGACGAATGACCACTCACTAGTTTACATAAACAAGACTGGCCATTAGTCAGTGACTCAAACCGCTCTGAATTATAATTAATTTGGGATATTAAATCATCCATGGCTAATGAATATTCACTTATCACTTTTTTTGAACTCTCATTCATTTTATTTAATGATTCTATTGAATCCTCTAAGCTCTGAATTTTTAAATTTAATTCCTGTGTGTCAATTTCATATTTTGATCTACTGTTTTGTAACTGAGCAGAATACATATCCAACTTGTCCACTAAATTAACATTTATTTTGCAAAATCTCAATTTCTTGAAAAACAATTTATTTTGTTTTGTCAACTTTTGAGTTTTTCTTATTATTCTGTTCAGTTTGAAATATTTCTTTAGTTTTTTACCACTGCAATTTACTAACCTTGGTAAGGCAGAATCATTGGTTAAGTCTATAGTAACCACAGGGTTTTCAATTGGAGGGGTAACCAACTGTGAGCCGGGCCCAACCAGTTCCTCGAATAAGCTCTGAGTGTGAGCCTCTGCAGCATTGTTCTTGGCCTCCTGTAGCTTGTAGATTTGCTCATGTGCGTCATGTAGCGCTCTCTCCATTGAGCCGATGTCCTTCAAAGCCTCCTCATAAGCGGCTCCACACTCAGAAAATCTGTCTACCGTTTCCTGAAGCCGGGCCCGCTCAGAATTTACATCATTGTAAGAACTTTCTAATGAACATAGCTCTTTTTTTAACTTATCTCTGCTATCAAGTACTAATAACAGTTCCCTCTCACTGTCCTCTCTCTCACTAAGCAGCTGAGCACACAATTCCTTGGATGTTTTTAGTTCAAGCAAGGTAAGTTGGAGTTTGTCAGCCACCTGCTGGCGAGCTGCGGCGGCTGCTCTGCGAGTTAGCATTATTTATGTTTCTTTTAAGAAATAAAACATAAAAACAGATCAAGGAACTGCTTACTTAAGCTAAGCGACTTACATAGGTACTTACATGCAATAGTGACGTCTCACTATGCCTAAACTGTGTGTTTTTAAATCTGTACAATGTTTTACTGTTTCTTGCAAACACAATTGGCATTTATTAGTGTGTAAAACAAGCAGATAGGATTGCGAGACGAACACATAATTCAAATTTATAACCTACGACGGTTACAAATTTCAGATACTACAAAACACTTGTAAACGTCACTAAAACACTTCACTTATTATATATACATTAAAATTGAGACTAAAACTATTTATTTTACACCTAATGGGCTTTATATTACGTGAAATAGCATTAAATTTATAATAAATAAAGGGACCTAGCAAATAACAGCTGCTCGTTCTTTGACAGCCGGGGTTGCCATCCGCTCACTCGGATACCACCATCCATGACCCCCCAGAAGATGGACTGATAAACTCATGAAGGTCGCGGGAGTCCGCTGGATGCGGGTGGCGCAGGACTGGCTATGTTGGGAAAGGCTGGTATTATTTAGGCCGTACTCACGTGGAGACTTGGGCTGCGCGTGCAGCGAGCCGGCGCGCACGAGCGCGAGCGCGGCGCGCACGTGGCGCGCGGGCAGGCGCGGGGAGCCGCGCAGGATCTCGTCGCGCACCACGCCCACCAGGGCGCACTGCCGCTGTACTCACGTGGAGACTTGGGCTGCGCGTGCAGCGAGCCGGCGCGCACGAGCGCGAGCGCGGCGCGCACGTGGCGCGCGGGCAGGCGCTGGGAGCCGCGCAGGATCTCGTCGCGCACCACGCCCACCAGGGCGCACTGCCGCTGTACTCACGTGGAGACTTGGGCTGCGCGTGCAGCGAGCCGGCGCGCACGAGCGCGAGCGCGGCGCGCGGGCAGGCGCGGGGAGCCGCGCAGGATCTCGTCGCGCACCACGCCCACCAGGGCGCACTGCCGCTGTACTCACGTGGAGACTTGGGCTGCGCGTGCAGCGAGCCGGCGCGCACGAGCGCGAGCGCGGCGCGCACGTGGCGCGCGGGCAGGCGCTGGGAGCCGCGCAGGATCTCGTCGCGCACCACGCCCACCAGGGCGCACTGCCGCTGTACTCACGTGGAGACTTGGGCTGCGCGTGCAGCGAGCCGGCGCGCACGAGCGCGAGCGCGGCGCGCACGTGGCGCGCGGGCAGGCGCGGGGAGCCGCGCAGGATCTCGTCGCGCACCACGCCCACCAGGGCGCACTGCCGCTGTACTCACGTGGAGACTTGGGCTGCGCGTGCAGCGAGCCGGCGCGCACGAGCGCGAGCGCGGCGCGCACGTGGCGCGCGGGCAGGCGCGGGGAGCCGCGCAGGATCTCGTCGCGCACCACGCCCACCAGGGCGCACTGCCGCTGTACTCACGTGGAGACTTGGGCTGCGCGTGCAGCGAGCCGGCGCGCACGAGCGCGAGCGCGGCGCGCACGTGGCGCGCGGGCAGGCGCGGGGAGCCGCGCAGGATCTCGTCGCGCACCACGCCCACCAGGGCGCACTGCCGCTGTACTCACGTGGAGACTTGGGCTGCGCGTGCAGCGAGCCGGCGCGCACGAGCGCGAGCGCGGCGCGCACGTGGCGCGCTGGCAGGCGCTGGGAGCCGCGCAGGATCTCGTCGCGCACCACGCCCACCAGGGCGCACTGCCGCTGTACTCACGTGGAGACTTGGGCTGCGCGTGCAGCGAGCCGGCGCGCACGAGCGCGAGCGCGGCGCGCACGTGGCGCGCGGGCAGGCGCGGGGAGCCGCGCAGGATCTCGTCGCGCACCACGCCCACCAGGGCGCACTGCCGCTGTACTCACGTGGAGACTTGGGCTGCGCGTGCAGCGAGCCGGCGCGCACGAGCGCGAGCGCGGCGCGCACGTGGCGCGCGGGCAGGCGCGGGGAGCCGCGCAGGATCTCGTCGCGCACCACGCCCACCAGGGCGCACTGCCGCTGTACTCACGTGGAGACTTGGGCTGCGCGTGCAGCGAGCCGGCGCGCACGAGCGCGAGCGCGGCGCGCACGTGGCGCGCGGGCAGGCGCGGGGAGCCGCGCAGGATCTCGTCGCGCACCACGCCCACCAGGGCGCACTGCCGCTGTACTCACGTGGAGACTTGGGCTGCGCGTGCAGCGAGCCGGCGCGCACGAGCGCGAGCGCGGCGCGCACGTGGCGCGCGGGCAGGCGCGGGGAGCCGCGCAGGATCTCGTCGCGCACCACGCCCACCAGGGCGCACTGCCGCTGTACTCACGTGGAGACTTGGGCTGCGCGTGCAGCGAGCCGGCGCGCACGAGCGCGAGCGCGGCGCGCACGTGGCGCGCGGGCAGGCGCGGGGAGCCGCGCAGGATCTCGTCGCGCACCACGCCCACCAGGGCGCACTGCCGCTGTACTCACGTGGAGACTTGGGCTGCGCGTGCAGCGAGCCGGCGCGCACGAGCGCGAGCGCGGCGCGCACGTGGCGCGCGGGCAGGCGCGGGGAGCCGCGCAGGATCTCGTCGCGCACCACGCCCACCAGGGCGCACTGCCGCTGTACTCACGTGGAGACTTGGGCTGCGCGTGCAGCGAGCCGGCGCGCACGAGCGCGAGCGCGGCGCGCACGTGGCGCGCGGGCAGGCGCGGGGAGCCGCGCAGGATCTCGTCGCGCACCACGCCCACCAGGGCGCGCGCGCTGCCGTCCGTGCCACTGCCGCTGTGGAAACCACTTATTACAGCGTTCCATACACTATATCAAAATAAGAGCGCCCGCACACCACTACACCGCACAGGCGCACACACAACTAAACGCGACCACTTTGCCGCACATTAAGCCACCACTAGTAGTAAAGCCCGGTGGTACGCGCTCATCATCATCATCATATCAGCCGAAAGAGTCTCCACTGCTGGACATAGGCCTCCCCCAAAGGGAGCGATAATAACCGGTCCTGCGCCACCCGCATCCAGCGGACTACCGCGACTGTGCGTGCTCATGCTCATGCTACACAAAATCTATGAAAGAACTCGTCCGCAGTTTGTGTTGCCGCCACTAATGGCTCAATGTGTAGCGGCTGTAACTGACGGCGGCTCAGTTCACGGGGAGAAGAACTGTACACGTATATACAAACAAACAGTCACCTAAGTGCACACTATCACAGGCCTACCTTTATATCCATGCACCGCCTTTTCGTTGGTTTGTCGCATTTCAGTCAGCCTAGTGGTTCAGGTATGCGGCTGTCAAGCGGCAGGCGTGGGTTCGAATCCCGGCTCGTACCAATAAGTTTTTCTGAACTTATGTACGGAATATTTACCGTTCGCTTTTCGGTGAAGGGAAACATCGTGAGGAAACCGGTCTAATCTCAACAAGGTCCTGTTTTCCCTCTGGGTTAGAAGGTCAGATGGCAGTCGCTTTCGTAAAACTACACTCAAGAGCAAAAGTTTCGGGTCACTAAATTACCTTCAGCAAGTCGCCGTCTTACAGTCCAAGCAGAAGGGTTGCTTCTACCAAGCCCTAAAAAATGATGTGTCAGTGCTGTTCCCGTAAGAAACCGATTTCGCAGCATAGAGTTGACTAGATATCGATCTACCCGTGCCGTCGTACGTCTGGGTCTGCCTGTTGTTGGTCTGCGTAGGTTCGAACTAGTTTCTAGAAACCGCTGGCGAACACGCTGAACTGTAGACAACGATACACCGACTATTCTTGCTGTTTCTCGCTGACTGCTCCCATTTTCCAAGATCGTGAGGATTCTCGTACATTCCTCAGGTGTGAGTGACATAGTTACTACTTTAATAATGACTATTGGATACCTGGAAGACTTCTTATAAATACATTTTATGACAGAACAAAAACAAAAGCAAAAACAGTTGCGAAAATTAGATGTTCTGATTTAAAAAAAAAAAAAAAAATCAAAATTATTTATTTTTTTAACACAGTTATTTCATATGGTGCCGAACCCTCCTTTTAAGTTATAAAAACTTGTGTTAGGAGGTATTCGCTCTCTCGTGCAATGGTAATAAAAAATAAACAATGTACCTATTACTTATAAAGATACTTACATTATAAATCATTTCCAAAATTGTCATTTTGTCCATACAAGTTGTCAGTTCATTGACTGGACTAATAACAGAGGTATATAGCAAGTGAAGCCTGATTTAAACTAATAGGGGTATTGATTTTAGTAGACATAAAGTTGAACCTAGTCTAGGATATCTATCTTAGAATAAGTTCAACTTCACGGTTAGTCAAAATTTACACACATTTACATACAATTAGAGATTATTTCAATAGTAATTCAGTTTCGTTATAACTTTTCTCCTTTAACCAAGTTGTAAGAACGATTTTACACTCTGTATAACTTTTTGTGTAGGTATTCAACATTCTATTTACTTTGTTATACAAGTTAATAGATAGAACATAAAATTGCCTTCGTGCGAAGGAGGTCCTAACTGGGGTTGGAAGGTTAATTACCGTGTACAGTTTACGTTTTTTTAATAAATTGTCATCAATTTTTACAGTTTTATGGATTTTAAGGATACAATTAAGGATGAATAGTTGTCTAACAGTAAGTACATCAGCATCTCGGTAAACATTAATAGTGCTGTATCTTATAGTTTTACCTAAAAGTACTTTAAGAATGGAACGTTGGGCCCGTTCAAGAGCCATGAGTTTGTTTTTATGAGTACCTCCCCATATAGGTAGACAATAAAGTAATATAGACTGAACAAGGGTTTTATAGATATATATTAATAGTTCCTTTTCTGTTATGTGCCTAAGATATTTAAATAGCCATATAAGTTTCCTTATACGACTTGCGGTAACTTCAAAGATTCAAAGAAGATTCAAAGATTCAAAGATTTATTTGTCCAACATAGGTAGTTATTAGGTATTACATTTTTCCAGTATCACTATGTGGCGCCTTGCGGCATACAAATATAGTTATATTTTTGTAACATGCTTCTGCATGCAGCATGCTTCACAAATAATTTACATTAGGTAGTCAACATATCACAATATATATATATAAATACAAATTTAAGTTAAAAGTCCGTTAAAATGAAATATAAAATATGATGTAGTCAGCATTATTAAAAATATAAAGAATAGAGTAATTGGAATTAAGTACATATGTCAGCTAAAAATTGATTAATTGAGTAATAAGCTTTTTTTAATAGAAATTCTTTTAATAGTTTCATATCAACATCATTTTCACCAGTTCCAACAATAGTCTGTGGTAGTTTATTAAAAATCTTGTGGGCCATTCCAATTATGCTTTTTTGCAATAACGCTGTACTACTTGAAATTGCTTTTAATTTATTCTGAAGGCGGGCACTTTTGTATTTACCAAATTGGTTTCGATTTTGGATCACAAAATTTACTATTTCATATATGTACAAACAAGGTAATGTGAGTATTTTTAACCTAATAAAGTGTGGTTTGCATGAGTCACGCTGTTTGATTCCACAGATTGAACGCAGACATTTTTTTTGGGCTTTAAATGCATTTTCCCGATTTGTGGAATTACCCCAAAAAAGGATACCATATCTCAATGTGGATGTAACATATGCGTGGTACGCCGTTAGTAAAGATGCCTGATTGGACACTTTTTTAAGATTGTATAAGGCATATGAAAATGAACTAAGTTTTTTACATATAATGTCAATGTGGTTTTTCCACGTCAACTTATTATCTACGCTAAGCCCTAAAAAACGACTAACATTAGTTTCATTTATTCTATGTCCTTTATAAGCTATATTTAAACTAGTTGGCTGCAATTTTTGTCTAAATGTCATTATATTCGTCTTATCCAGATTAATTTTCAAATTATTCGTTGTCAACCATTGTATAATAATGTCTAATGTTTTATTTATGTCTGCTTCATATGTTTCTAAATTTTTTGCTGCGAATACCACTGTACTATCGTCAGCGAAGAGAACCATGGGATGTTCGATAGCTCTTGGTAAATCATTTATGTAAATCAAAAACAATAAAGGCCCTAATACACTTCCCTGTGGCACTCCGTAGAGAACGTCTCTGCGACTAGATGTGTAGATTAATTCTGTTTTTGTTTCTAAAGACAATCTTTTTATTTGTGTCATTTGTTGTCGATTACTTCATTTTGTTGATTCCAAGAAAGTAGTTGATCAATATGGATTCCTAAGTATTTAGTAGAGGTAACATGGTTGAGAGTGGCGCATGAGCAATCATTTGTCGGTTGGATGACGCAGTAGTGGGCAGTTAAAGTATGGTAACATGGTTGAGAGTGGCGCATGAGCAATCATTTGTCGGTTGGATGACGCAGTAGTGGGCAGTTAAAGTATGGTAACATGGTTGAGAGTGGCGCATGAGCAATCATTTGTCGGTTGGATGACGCAGTAGTGGGCAGTTAAAGTATGGTAACATGGTTGAGAGTGGCGCATGAGCAATCATTTGTCGGTTGGATGACGCAGTAGTGGGCAGTTAAAGTATGGTAACATGGTTGAGAGTGGCGCATGAGCAATCATTTGTCGGTTGGATGACGCAGTAGTGGGCAGTTAAAGTATGGTAACATGGTTGAGAGTGGCGCATGAGCAATCATTTGTCGGTTGGATGACGCAGTAGTGGGCAGTTAAAGTATGGTAACATGGTTGAGAGTGGCGCATGAGCAATCATTTGTCGGTTGGATGACGCAGTAGTGGGCAGTTAAAGTATGGTAACATGGTTGAGAGTGGCGCATGAGCAATCATTTGTCGGTTGGATGACGCAGTAGTGGGCAGTTAAAGTATGTTTTTGTTTATCCGGTTGAGACGCACTTCGCATTGAGAATGTAATATAATTTGTTTTACTTATATTTAATGAAAGTAAGTTGGTTTGAAGCCATGTGATAACTTTGGACAGTCCAACTTCAGCACAATCGTATACTTCCTGCCAGCTGTCTCCGTGAAACAGTAGCGCAGTATCGTCAGCATAAGAAATCACTAACCCATTATTAAGTTGAATATTGGTTAGATCATTTATGTAGGTCAGAAAAAGCGTAGGACCTAAGACACTTCCTTGTGGTACGCCAAAGTGGGTGGAGTGAGTGTCTACGCTATATACGTCGTTGTTCAATTTAACGCGTTGCGTTCTATTATTCAGGTAACTAGATATTAAGTCCCGAAACTGACCACGAATTCCCAGAGTATCAAGTTTACGGATGAGGATGGGGACAGAGACAGTGTCGAAAGCTTTTTTTATATCAAGAAATATACACAAAGTTTTTTTTTTACACTCTAAATGTTTAGTAATGGAGTTTGTTAGTTCAAGCACGGCCTCTTCTGTGTTTTTACCTTCACGGAAACCGAACTGACGAGGTGATAAAAGGTTATATTTATTTAGATATTTAATTATTCTATTGTTTATTAATTTTTCCATTATTTTGGAAATCGTGGAAAGCACCGATATAGGCCTATAGTTGTTGAGATCAGTTCTGTCACCATCCTTATAAACCGGGTGAATAACAGCCCGCTTGAGCGCGTCAGGAAAAATACCTAGTGAGAAACAAAGTGAGTTTAAGTGGCCAATAATTGGGATTAATTCATTTTTTGCTTCTTTTATAAATGTAGCAGGAATTTTGTCCCAGCCAGAAGCAGATTTAGTTTTCAAGTTTAGAATTATTGTCTCAATTTCTCCCAGATCTGGCTCTATTATACCAATTGATGATGGGCGTGAAGGTAAGGTATTTAAGTAGGTTGTTAAACTGGTATTATTAATTGTCAGAGGTGCAATTTTATCCGCCAAGTGTTGACCAATGGTAGCAAAGTGCTCGTTAGCTAAATTAGCTGAAGAAATGGGAGAATTTGTTAGGTTTATCAAGTCATTATTTTTACACTTTGGTTTGTTCAGGTTAGTTATGTTTTTAATTGCATACCAATAAGCTTTTATTATTATTTTTCGCCTTATTCAGAAGCTCACGCTCAAACTTCTGTTTTAGCTTTCTGACTAAGTTATTACAATAGTTTCTGTAGCGCCGATAAGTAATCAGTAATATTTCATTTGTAGGATCATATCGTAAGTTACGTTGTAGTTTGTTTCTGTGTTGGATACATTTTAACACACCAGGGGTAATCCAGGGTTTTAATGTACGTTTACTGCAGGGAATTTTAATAATTTTAGTATTAGCCGCAATTGAATTTTGTAAATAATAGATTAATTTGTTAGTAAGTATATTGGGATCTTTTATATTAAGTAGTACAGTAAGGTCATTTTCATTAAACATGTTAAGAGCACTCACGTAATCTGTGACAGTTTTATTGACATGATACGGCAAGGTTCTAGTCATTGAATAAATATTTAACAATGTCATGTGATGATCGGTTATTGTAGTATCAAGTATTGCAGTTTTAGAAAAAAATAAATTAGGGTTTAAGTTAGTAATGACATGATCCAGGCAGCTGTTTATTCGAGTGTTAAGTTTGTGTGTAGGAATCAACCCGTGAGATGCTAGCATATTCAGATAATTTGTAGTGGAGTTATTTTGTTCTAAAATATTTATATTGATGTCACCCGTGACTATAACATTATTTCCCAACTGCCCATTGTTTAAATAAGAATCAAGAGTAGTTACAAAGTTACTAGTATTTGTGATCGATGGAGAGCGATATATGCATAAAATGGTAAAACAAGAAATAGAAATTTGCAAGCATGACACTTCCGGTAGGATAACCTCTTTTGCCTTGTGCGGGATCGAGTTACTTATATATACAACTACCCCGTCATTTTGCGTAGTTTGTTTAGTAGTATGATAGCACGAGTAGTTGTATTTTATTGGAAGAGGTTTGGCGTTGTTCAAGCGACATTCTGTAAGAACAATGACATCTATTTGTTGTTTAAATAACGTTAGATTTACTTCGAGGTCATCGAGTTCGACCGCGCGACTGATGATTGGATGCAGGAAGGTGGCAGAATGCGAGATGCCTACGAGTACTATAGTTTAATACACTTAAGAGTCGTTGTTGTTTATGTTTTTCTTTTTCTTAATGTTACATATTCATAAGTTTGTACCGCTTTGGCCTTGCTGTTAAGGTATAAATGTTACTAAATAAAATAAATAAATAAATAAATAAATGTTTTTATATATACTCCTTATATTTTGAGTTACAATAGAATAAGTAGGTTTTATTTTGGGCAAAAGTGAGGGTAGAACTGTTATATCACATGAAAAACTATGGTTATCGCACAACTCGTCTAACTCATTTAAGATGTCAGCTTGTAGCATTATGTAAAGATGAAGAAGCCGAGTTGTATACGACGTTGTAGTTTTTACTTAATTGCATCACAAACAGGTCACTAAAACTGAATTCGCAATGGTTAGGTCTTAAATTAGATGTGCTAGGTTTACTATGCAATTTTACTATTTGGGTGAATGTATGTGTGAAAATAGTATGTTTTATATGTATGTAATTATGTGTTACAATGCTCAGTCACGAATTAAATAGTCTTTGCACTTGGGGCTCATTAGTAATACCTATTATCGGCGAGTTATCAGTCTTACGAACGAAAACACGACCGTAGGAGGTCCAGCAATACTTATAATCCTTCGATCTTTTTAGGTCTCTCGCCAAGAAGTATAACCTCGACGCTTTCGGAGTTAAACGCTCAGCAATATATATAGGTGTTTCGGGGTTTTTGACCAGGCCGAGGTGAGTTGCTTGAAGCTTATTCGGTTTATTATGTATGTTGTATGACTTGGCCGTCTTGATCATCTTGTCCCTGATAATTGTTGATTTAAGCTCGATAATTATTGACTTCTTATCGGTTTTACCTTTAAAGCTGAAGATGTCACATATGTCCGATTCAGAGACTCCTAAGTCTAAATTATTCGATAAGGTATTTACCATTCCGATCAGACTTTCCTGAGAGACTCTTTCATCCAGGGGAACATTTTTAATTTCAACCATCTTGTTACTGCTTATTCTCAAACTATCTTCAAGCCTCTCTTCTAACAAAATCATTTGTTCATTTTTGATTTTCAACTCTTGCTCCAACGATTTAATTTTCTGTTTTGGTTCGCTATTTTCCTCGGCGAGGAAGTTTATGGAGGCCTCAATCTTGGTATTTGATTCCTGTATTCCGCGAAGTAGTGGGAATAGCTTGGCCATCTGTGTTTCGGTTTGAGCCGCAGAGGTGCTGAATAGTTCCTTCATTTCAGCACGCAACTCCGAAATTTCGACGCTCCGGGATGGCTCCAATCTTTTCCTTTTTGAGCGAAGAGAGACTTTGTTTTTGTTTGTTGACTCATCCTGGGAGGTAGCTACTTCAAGATCGGAGTTCTTAGGAGAAGTCATTTTCTTTCCTTAATGTTTTATTTCACGAATAAGTTGTGTTATAATAACAAACTCGCTACAGAGTTAACGTCGATAGGCTAAGGCGTAGGCACAGCTGGCGTAGCATGTAGCACTGTTATTCGTGCGTGGTCGGGTTGCCTGCGTAGGACCGTCGCGGATGGGGGAGCGAGAGGCAAATTATGGTGATGGTCTCGTTTCCGCGAGGTGGAGTGCGGCGCCGCAGGCCGCTATTGTTCGAGAATTACCACTCACTGCATTTAACCACACGTAATTAGATATCGATATTTACACTGCACGCGGAAATGCATATACTGAATACACAAATAAGGGCGAAATTTCTATCCAGTTATCACGAATTTTACGGAATAAACAAGCGCACGTCAGGTCTAGGCGCTGGTTTGGACGAAAAAGCAACTAATAAGTTTTTATACGTGTAACGAAGGATTATTAAATTGCCTATAAGGTTCAATTTATTTCAATACGATAGCTTTATTCGTTTTCAAGATATTGAAGTAAATGCTAGTGACCCGAAACTTTTGCTCTCGAGTGTAGTACAGTATGTCCGTTAGCAGAATTAGGATCAAATCTAAATATATAAAAGAAGAAGCTGACTGACTGACTGACTGACTGACTGACTGACTGACTGACTGACTGACTGACATATCAACGCACAGCCCAAACCGCTGGGTCTACGGATTCCAAATTTGGTACGTAGGTTCCTTATAAGATGCAGGGGAGCACTAAGAAAGGATTTTCAAAACTCACCCCCTAAGGGGGTAAAACGGGGGTCCAAAGTTTGTATGGGGGAAGCATTATTTTTTGAACTACAGACTTAAAACTTTGCAGGAAAATTACTTATTAAGATACAAATAAAGCACTTTCAGCGTTTTACAAAATTCCACCCCTATGGGGGTTAAATAGGGGTGCAAAGTTTGTATTCAAAACTACTGGGACTACAAACTTGAAATTTACACCAGACCTTCCTTTTATGACGTAGGCAAGGGATAAGACGGGATTTTTGGAAATTCTATCCCTAAGGGTGTTAAATAGGGGTGCAAACTTTGTATGGGAGAAATATGATTTTTTGTACTAGTAGTAAAAAAGTTCTTTCAGCGTTTTAGAAAATTCTACCCCTAAGGGGGTTTATTAGGGGTGCAATGTTTGTATAAGGGAAACATTATTTATTGAACTAGAGACTTGAAACTTGGTAGGTATTTTACTTATTAGGATACAAAAAAAAGTATTTTCAGCGTTATATAAAATTCCACCCCTAAGGGGGTAAAATAGGGGTGCAAAGTTCGTATTCAAAGCTACTGGGACTAGAAACTTGAAATTTACACCAGAACTTCATTTTATGACGTAGGCAAGGGATAAGACGGGATTTTTGAAAATTCTATCCCTAAGGGTGTTAAATTGGGGTGCAAAGTTTGTATGGATGAAACATTATTTTTTGTACTAGAGACTTGAAACTTTGTAGGGATATTACTTATTAAGATACAAACAAAGTTCTTTTAAGCGTTTTAGAAAATTCCACCCCTAAGGGGATAAAATAGGGGTGCAAATTTTGTATTCAAAACTACTGGGACTAGGAACTTGAAAATTACACCAGAACTTCTTTTTATGACGTAGGCAAGGGATAGAACAGGATTTTTGGAAATGCTATCCCTAAGAGGGTGAAATGGGGGTCCAAAGTTTGTATGGGGGAACATTATTTATTGAACTGGAGACTTAAAACTTTGTAGGAGGATTACTTATTGATACCAAAAAGGTACTTTCGGCGTTTTATAAAATTCTACCCCTAAGGGGGTTAAATAGGGGTGCAAAGTTTGAATTAAAAACTACTGTGTCTAGAAACTTGAAATGTACACGAAATTTTCCTTTTATGACATAGGCAAGGGATAAGACGGAGTTTTTGGAAATTCTATCCCTAAGGGTGTTAAATAGGGGTGCAAAGTTTGTATGGGAGAAACATTATTTTTTGTACTAGAAACTTGAAACTTTGTAGGGATATTACTTATTAAGATACAAAAAAAGTTCTTTCAGCGTTTTAGAAAATTCTACCCCTAAGGGGGTCAAATAGGGGTGCAATGTTTGTATGAGGTAAACATTATTTATTGAACTAGAGACTTGAAACTTTGTAGGAAGATTACTTATTAGGATACAAATAAAAATATCCTTAGCGCTTTTAAAATTCCACCCCTAAGGAGATTAAATAGGGGTGCAAAGTTTGTATTCAAAACTACTGGGACTACAAACTTGAAATTTACACCAGACCTTCCTTTTATGACGTAGGCAAGGGATAAGACGGGACTTTTGGAAATCCTATCCCAAAGGGGGTTAAAAAGGGGTGCAAAGTTTGTATGGGAGAAATATGATTTTTTGTACTAGAGACTTGAAACTTTGTAGGGATATTAATTATAAAGATACAAAAAAAGTTCTTTCAGCGTTTTAGAAAATTCTACCCCTAAGGGGGTTTATTAGGGGTGCAATGTTTGTATAAGGGAAACATTATTTATTAAACTAGAGACTTGAAACTTGGTAGGTATTTTACTTATTAGGATACAAAAAAAGTATTTTCAGCGTTATATAAAATTCCACCCCTAAGGGGGTAAAATAGGGGTGCAAAGTTCGTATTCAAAGCTACTGGGACTAGAAACTTGAAATTTACACCAGAACTTCATTTTATGACGTAGGCAAGGGATAAGACGGGATTTTTGGAAATTCTATCCCTAAGGGGGTTAAGTAGGGGTGCAAAGTTTGTATGGGAGACACATATTTTTTTGTACTAGAGACTTGAAACTTTGTAGGAATATTATTATTAAGATACAAAAAAGTACTTTCAGCGTTTTATAAAATTCTTCCCCTAATGGGGTTAAATAGGGATGCAATGTTTGTGGAGGGGAAACATTATTTATTGAACTAGAGACTTGAGACTTTGTAGGAAGATAACTTATTAGGATACAAAAAAAGTAATTTCAGCGTTTTATAAAATTTCACCGCTAAGAGGGTTAAATGAGGGTCCAAATTTTGTATAAGGGAAACTTATTTTTAACTACTACGTACGAGGGCGGTTTGATAAGTCAGTGACTTTGAGCAGAAAAAAAAAACTTATGGCATAATAACTTTTTTTTTCTCATTCTTAACTCTTTGGTAGCTGGCTGGTACGATATTTTTTTAAAGGCGGGAAAAGAAAAAAGTTTTTGTGTCATATGTTGGGTGCGATCGGAAAATTGTTGGAAAATGGAGAAAATTGAATTTCGTGTGTTGATTAAGCATTACTTTTTACGTGGTAAAAGTATGAAAGAGACTGAAGATCGGCTAAAAAAACATTATGGGGAATCTGCTCCATCTCATGGAATGGTACACAAATGGTTTACCGAATTTCGTACTGGACGTATCACCACTAATGACGCAAAACGCTCTGGAAGGCCGATTGAAGTGACCACCGATGATATCGTGAATAAAGTCCACGATATTGTTTTAGATGACCGTCGAGTCAAGATACGGGAAATAGCTGAGTCTGTACACATTTCGTCTGAGCGAGTTTTTCATATCTTGCATCATATTTTACATATGAAAAAGCTTGCCGCGAGATGGGTGCCGCGTTTGCTAACAGCTGATCAAATGCGACATCGTGTAAAAACTTCCGAAGAATGCTTAGCGAAATTTAAGCGTAATCCTAGCGAATTTTTACGTCGATTCGTGACGGTGGACGAAACGTGGATACATCACTATACGCCAGAAATGAAAAGTCAGTCAAAACAGTGGACTTCTAGTGGTGAACGGGCCCCGAAGAAAGCAAAAACCATTCATTCGGCGGGAAAGGTAATGGCCACCGTCTTTTGGGACAGCCAAGGGGTTATTTATATCGATTTTTTGGAGAAAGGTAGAACAATAAATGGCCCTTATTATGCTACCTTGTTAGAAAACTTTAACGCAGAAGTTGTGAAAAAACGGCCACATCTGGCAAAGAAGAATAGTTATTTGTGTCACAAGGGAGCAAAATAGTATATTTACGGCGAGGGCGGTGTATTGTATCCTGAATTCAGCGAGGGATCCTACCATAGAATACAAATGTAATGATGAAAAAGAATTTTTCACACCTTTCATTCGGAAAAGTAAGTTTTGCTCCACGACGAGAGGGACCAAAACGCTACTTTTCTGTTCAAGCTACTTTTTTAATTTATATGCAATTATACGCAATGTGCCAATTGAACACAGATGTTATTAAAATAATCGATTGTAATTTCATCGTAGTAGATTCAAAACGAACATATTTCAAGTTTTAACTATAACAATGTTGTATAAAAATTTATAAATATTTCGTAATATTTAAAAATTAGTAATAAAAATTAAGATAATTTAGATATATTTTAACAATAGCTTTTTTTAAATTTCCTCATAGTCGGTGTGAAAAATAGTATGTGTCACTCGGTAGCAAAATTATTTACGTCTCGGGCGTAAACACTTGTATCCCTCACTACGCTCAGGATCCTAAGTTAGAATCCCTCGCTACGCTCAGGATTCTATTGTAGGATCCCTCGCTACGTTCAGGATTCAATACACCGCCCTCGCCGTAAATATACTATTTTGCTCCCTTGTGACACAAATAACTATTGGAGGGGTTGCAAAAGCTGGAACACCGTTGGATGAAATGCATTAAGTTGAAAGGAGATTATGTAGAAAAGTAAATAAAAAAAATTAGAAAAAAGTTTGTTTTTTTACTCAAAGTCACTGACTTATCAAACCACCCTCGTACTTAAAACTTTGTGGACAGATTACTTATTCATTTACAAATAAAGTGCTTTCAGCGTTTTTGAAATAATGACACCTAAAGGTTAAAAAGGAGGTCCAAAGTTTGTATGGAGAAAAAAGATTAGTTAGACAATTTTATTCGAGAATTCACAGGATAATTCCTAACGATAAATGAGTAAACAAGTGTTTCCGGTTTTTGAGAATGCAACCCCTAAAAGGAGACATGTGGTGACAAAATCTGAAAATCAACATCGGCATCTATTGTTTCTATGGTTTATCGGATCGCTGATTAGGAAAACAACAACGATTTTACATTCCAACGTGGCGTCTAAATATCAATATGGGCGTTGTTATTACGGTTTTTTGGGACGTTAATAACGAAAATCACATAGATTTTGAAATGTAATGTTGTGGACATGAAAATTCATGAAAATATTTGTGCCAAATTGCAATTCAATCGGTCCAGTTTTTTTCGTAGCAAATCGGTTGTAACAGACGGACTGACAGACAGCCACACGTGATCCTATAAATAAGGGTTCTATTTTTGCTTTTGAGGTATGGAACGAGACCCGCGTTATATAGGGTTATAGGTTTTAAAGTTTGTATTTGGTGCCATCTCGAACGTCAGCAATCGGTACCTAGGCGAGTGCGGGCGGCGCGGCGGGACGGGAGGGTAGGAGACATTGGGAAAGTGCCTGCATCCGTAATAAGTACATTCAAGGTGCTGCACGAAGATCTGCTTACTTTTAATAAGTTAAGCATTTTGGCCGCCGTTAAATTAAAACAAATTTTTGGGTATTTATGTTAAATACTGGTTCGAAAAGCATAGAAAAAAATCCTAGGAAACAAGCCTATAGCAATGTCCAGGCCACAAATTTGACTTAACATTCGTGGAGATATTTTGGTATTTCAACATTAATGTTCATGAACATAAAGTAGCTTTTATTCCAGAGGACATATTCTCAATAATCATGATTGTAAATTTAATAACAGAAATACGTACGTACATACATACATTGACGCCTTCATTCCCAAAAGGGGCAGGCAGAGCACATGAACTTTATGTTCCAGCGCCACTTTTAGCATAAATGTGGGTATAAAAGATCGACAAAAAGTGATATTGCTTAGGTTGTTAGCCCATCACCCAGGACACACTTCAACCCTGCTCTCTTAATCGACTTTTACGACACACACGGGAAGAAAGAGGGTGGTGAAATTCTAACCAGCCACCACACGGGCATAAATATAATAGTAAATAAAAATTAATTTACCATAATGGGTTATGACGAAGGGTTATTAGTAGGGGAAGTTAGTAGTAGTAGGTTAGAAGGCGACGTAGTAATTCAATAATTATTGGAAAATTACTTTTACTACGCGGGCGAAGCCTCGGGCAAAAGCTAGTTTGAATTATAAAAAAACTATACAAGATATAAATTTATTTCAATAATTATTACAAAGAAGAGAAGTGCGGGTTTTATTTCTTAAAAAATATTTCGTCTAAATGTTGACCGTGACGTCGGACACACTCTTGGAATCTGACCTCAGTATTCCGCGCCACTCGATGGAAAAGTGACGCCGGGATGCCATTAACTTCGCGAACGATATTTTCTTTTAGTGCTGAGATGGTCGCTGGGTTTGTTTCTTGGACTTTACTTTTGTGATACCCCCACAGAAAAAAGTCCATAGGAGTGAGATCCGGCGACCTGGGTGGCCAGAGTGTCACCGAAACGGCTAATCAGTTTGTTAGGGAAGAAATCACGAAGAAGCGCCATGGTCTCTCTAGTGTGAGGTGTGGCGCCATCTTGCCGGAACCATGTGTGTGAACTGTAGGCAGGATGTTCTCTTAAATATTGTTGGCAGAAAATAATCGTTACGCATGAGCCGATAAGAAACACCGTTCACAGAAATGGCTTGCCCTGGATAATTTTCAAAAAACTAGGACCTGATTATTCCTCTACTTGATAATGCACACCAAACCGTAACTTCGGGACTGAGAAGTGGCTGTTGATGTTTTAAACGTAGATTCTGTACTTTCGGTGACCAATAACGGCAATTTTGTTTGTCAAATTTAATTGGAAATGGGCTTCGTCGCTCCAAAAGATTACTGTATGAAATCGTTGCAACATAGTCTCGCAGAAACTTTTACGAAAATTGTAGTCGTTGGGCTTAAGCGCTTGCACAATTTGAATTTTGAAAAGGTGATATTCAAGGTGTTTTTTCAATATTTCGTGCACAATCGATTAAGGGAGCCCAAGCGCAACCGCCCTACGCACGGACTGACGCGGATTATCGCGCAAACTGTTCGCGACCAGGGGACCGATTTTTGACATTCTAGCGCTCGAAAATCAAATAAAAGTAAATACGTTTGTAGTTTCAAAATGGCCGGCACTTACTTTCTCCCAATAGAACTCGTATTCAAACGAGTGGACGATACCACTCGTTTTTAAATTTTCTATCGCTATTTCAAAATAGCATTTCATATTTTTGTCAGTTTTCGAGTGAAAGAGTCGAGCGCTCGAAGGTCAAAAATTGTTAGAGCATGAGGCGATAGTTGCAGCGCCTACACTTTATTGCATAGCAATGCGCCACACACGCCGTCAGCTGCTCGACACCTATTAGGAGAAAATACCGATCTAAATTTGCATGTCACTTGTCATTCATTCGGCCACTCATCCTGTACCCTTTGTCACGAAATTACACATATTTTTGGAACCAAGGAGTTTTCGTCAAGAGCCCATATCTCACCCCTAAACAAAAATCGGTCCCCAGTTCGATGTTGTCATCAGTCCTCGAAGGTCGGCTGGGTCCCGGCCGCGGATTGCCTCCTGCTGAATTTGTTGTCCGCACCCACAATCGAATCAAATCTTCGCTTGGCGCATCACGTAAACGTCGAATATTGTAATGCGAAAACAATCTTTGACATGCAACAGCACAAGAAATGTTAGCTTTAAAATACGCTTCTATTGCGAACGCACGTTGTTCACCCGTCCACTGTGACATCGTGACTGCGTAACCCGCACGAATAACGAATCGAACGCGAAGAAACGCCCACCCCTCCGCTCAACGGTATTAGAAAAATTCGAAAAAAATCTAATCCTGCCACCGGACACCCTGTATCTATGCCTAATCTTGGGATTAGTGTCAAAGCGGACCCCGGGCTCGCCTGGTCCATCTCATCCCGCCCATCCCCTAAGGCACAACCGGGAATAACGGCAGGAGGATGATGATGCTTTCGAATTCGGGTGCAGGAAATTCAAAACGCTTGCCATAGCGCCCGTCATAGTGATGAAAACTTACGAGATTTAGAGCAGTGTTTTACTGCCTGCCGGATGTCTTAGAGGGAGTCACTACATGTATTTTCAAAGTTTAAGTTTGAAGGATTCTATAATACAATAATTAAGAACAGCGGGGGAGGGCGACCCACGCTATGTTTTTTTGAAAAACACTGATTGAATACTTACGGTGCTTCGAACATGAATGTTTCCAAGACACCGGGCAGCGTCTCCCAGAACTCCCCGTATACGTCAGGCTGCTCCCGCGCTAGCGGCAAACCTGTCGCTAAAACCTACAAATATAATACAAATGCTACACTTAGCTTTGCCGCCACATAAAAGTTGGTCAGTCAAATGTTGATTAACATGCTTAGAAAAAACAGTTGAATAATTTTGACCTAAAATAGAATGTGACCTAAGAAATACGAGTTTATTTCCATTCAAAACATTTATTTCGACCAACTGCGCGACGTTAAAAAATCGGAAATGATTGTTTTCAATTCAACAGTCAATTTAGACAGGTTAATTTGAAAAGTACAGACTAGAAATTTAATTTTGTGAAAGCAAAACTGTTTTTCACCAGTATCTAGATAATTATAACTTATAATTTATAAGTACGTTGCGTTGTTGTATTCCCTAGGGATCCCTCAAACGTAATACTTTCATGTGAAATCAGTTGTAATTTAGATCTCTTCTCAGTTTTTATAACTTACTTGCAATAGTAGCGTGGATATCTGCGACGTCTCGTCGGGCTGGTCGATGGTCTGTCTCCTCTTGTCCGCTATCGACTTCTTCATCGCTGCGTGCAAAGCCTGCATATATAAATAAACATAAATGATTATGAGGGGATAGGGGCTTTTGTGCGCCCGAGCACGCGCGGGCCAGCGCAGTCAGCGCCGAGAACAGGGCTGGGAGCAGCTCGTGGCGGGAGAGCGCTTCCTGACAACAACATGACTGTACACATACCTGCAACAAGTGCGGCGCGGCGGCGGCCGAGGCGGGCGGCGCGGCCTGGTAGAGCTGCGCGGCCGCGGCCAGGCAGCGCGTGCGGGCCGCGCCCGAGCACGCGCGGGCCAGCGCAGTCAGCGCCGAGAACAGGGCTGGGAGCAGCTCGTGGCGGGAGAGCGCTTCCTGACAACAACATGACTGTACACATACCTGCAACAAGTGCGGCGCGGCGGCGGCCGAGGCGGGCGGCGCGGCCTGGTAGAGCTGCGCGGCCGCGGCCAGGCAGCGCGTGCGGGCCGCGCCCGAGCACGCGCGGGCCAGCGCAGTCAGCGCCGAGAACAGGGCTGGGAGCAGCTCGTGGCGGGAGAGCGCTTCCTGACAACAACATGACTGTACACATACCTGCAACAAGTGCGGCGCGGCGGCGGCCGAGGCGGGCGGCGCGGCCTGGTAGAGCTGCGCGGCCGCGGCCAGGCAGCGCGTGCGGGCCGCGCCCGAGCACGCGCGGGCCAGCGCAGTCAGCGCCGAGAACAGGGCTGGGAGCAGCTCGTGGCGGGAGAGCGCTTCCTGACAACAACATGACTGTACACATACCTGCAACAAGTGCGGCGCGGCGGCGGCCGAGGCGGGCGGCGCGGCCTGGTAGAGCTGCGCGGCCGCGGCCAGGCAGCGCGTGCGGGCCGCGCCCGAGCACGCGCGGGCCAGCGCAGTCAGCGCCGAGAACAGGGCTGGGAGCAGCTCGTGGCGGGAGAGCGCTTCCTGACAACAACATGACTGTACACATACCTGCAACAAGTGCGGCGCGGCGGCGGCCGAGGCGGGCGGCGCGGCCTGGTAGAGCTGCGCGGCCGCGGCCAGGCAGCGCGTGCGGGCCGCGCCCGAGCACGCGCGGGCCAGCGCAGTCAGCGCCGAGAACAGGGCTGGGAGCAGCTCGTGGCGGGAGAGCGCTTCCTGACAACAACATGACTGTACACATACCTGCAACAAGTGCGGCGCGGCGGCGGCCGAGGCGGGCGGCGCGGCCTGGTAGAGCTGCGCGGCCGCGGCCAGGCAGCGCGTGCGGGCCGCGCCCGAGCACGCACGGGCCAGCGCAGTCAGCGCCGAGAACAGGGCTGGGAGCAGCTCGTGGCGGGAGAGCGCTTCCTGACAACAACACAACTAGGTCAGACGTCTGGTGAAAACAAAGCGTTCAGGAAAGAACAATTGAAGAACTAGGCTAGGCTTCGTATTAAACTAAGCGGACCAAGGTCGTCCGTATAAAATAAATACTGAGCCTGCAATTGCCTACTTCCCTTGCTGGACAATAATGTACTATTATTGGAGCGCACGGTTTAGAGGCGGCGGCGGCGACGGTATGTGTTGGCCAGCCTCAGCAGCGAGGGATCGGTCCCTCGGCAGCAGTACCTTGTGCACAGTGTCGATGGCATGCAGCGCGTGCAGGCTGGCGCAGGCGGCGGGCGCGGGCAGCGAGTCCAGCGCGCACGGCGCCGGCTGCACGGAGCAGATGCGGCGGCGGCGACGGTATGTGTTGGCCAGCCTCAGCAGCGAGGGATCGGTCCCTCGGCAGCAGTACCTTGTGCACAGTGTCGATGGCATGCAGCGCGTGCAGGCTGGCGCAGGCGGCGGGCGCGGGCAGCGAGTCCAGCGCGCACGGCGCCGGCTGCACGGAGCAGATGCGGCGGCGGCGACGGTATGTGTTGGCCAGCCTCAGCAGCGAGGGATCGGTCCCTCGGCAGCAGTACCTTGTGCACAGTGTCGATGGCATGCAGCGCGTGCAGGCTGGCGCAGGCGGCGGGCGCGGGCAGCGAGTCCAGCGCGCACGGCGCCGGCTGCACGGAGCAGATGCGGCGGCGGCGACGGTATGTGTTGGCCAGCCTCAGCAGCGAGGGATCGGTCCCTCGGCAGCAGTACCTTGTGCACAGTGTCGATGGCATGCAGCGCGTGCAGGCTGGCGCAGGCGGCGGGCGCGGGCAGCGAGTCCAGCGCGCACGGCGCCGGCTGCACGGAGCAGATGCGGCGGCGGCGACGGTATGTGTTGGCCAGCCTCAGCAGCGAGGGATCGGTCCCTCGGCAGCAGTACCTTGTGCACAGTGTCGATGGCATGCAGCGCGTGCAGGCTGGCGCAGGCGGCGGGCGCGGGCAGCGAGTCCAGCGCGCACGGCGCCGGCTGCACGGAGCAGATGCGGCGGCGGCGACGGTATGTGTTGGCCAGCCTCAGCAGCGAGGGATCGGTCCCTCGGCAGCAGTACCTTGTGCACAGTGTCGATGGCATGCAGCGCGTGCAGGCTGGCGCAGGCGGCGGGCGCGGGCAGCGAGTCCAGCGCGCACGGCGCCGGCTGCACGGAGCAGATGCGGCGGCGGCGACGGTATGTGTTGGCCAGCCTCAGCAGCGAGGGATCGGTCCCTCGGCAGCAGTACCTTGTGCACAGTGTCGATGGCATGCAGCGCGTGCAGGCTGGCGCAGGCGGCGGGCGCGGGCAGCGAGTCCAGCGCGCACGGCGCCGGCTGCACGGAGCAGATGCGGCGGCGGCGACGGTATGTGTTGGCCAGCCTCAGCAGCGAGGGATCGGTCCCTCGGCAGCAGTACCTTGTGCACAGTGTCGATGGCATGCAGCGCGTGCAGGCTGGCGCAGGCGGCGGGCGCGGGCAGCGAGTCCAGCGCGCACGGCGCCGGCTGCACGGAGCAGATGCGGCGGCGGCGACGGTATGTGTTGGCCAGCCTCAGCAGCGAGGGATCGGTCCCTCGGCAGCAGTACCTTGTGCACAGTGTCGATGGCATGCAGCGCGTGCAGGCTGGCGCAGGCGGCGGGCGCGGGCAGCGAGTCCAGCGCGCACGGCGCCGGCTGCACGGAGCAGATGCGGCGGCGGCGACGGTATGTGTTGGCCAGCCTCAGCAGCGAGGGATCGGTCCCTCGGCAGCAGTACCTTGTGCACAGTGTCGATGGCATGCAGCGCGTGCAGGCTGGCGCAGGCGGCGGGCGCGGGCAGCGAGTCCAGCGCGCACGGCGCCGGCTGCACGGAGCAGATGCGGCGGCGGCGACGGTATGTGTTGGCCAGCCTCAGCAGCGAGGGATCGGTCCCTCGGCAGCAGTACCTTGTGCACAGTGTCGATGGCATGCAGCGCGTGCAGGCTGGCGCAGGCGGCGGGCGCGAGCAGCGAGTCCAGCGCGCACGGCGCCGGCTGCACGGAGCAGATGCGGCGGCGGCGACGGTATGTGTTGGCCAGCCTCAGCAGCGAGGGATCGGTCCCTCGGCAGCAGTACCTTGTGCACAGTGTCGATGGCATGCAGCGCGTGCAGGCTGGCGCAGGCGGCGGGCGCGGGCAGCGAGTCCAGCGCGCACGGCGCCGGCTGCACGGAGCAGATGCGGCGGCGGCGACGGTATGTGTTGGCCAGCCTCAGCAGCGAGGGATCGGTCCCTCGGCAGCAGTACCTTGTGCACAGTGTCGATGGCATGCAGCGCGTGCAGGCTGGCGCAGGCGGCGGGCGCGGGCAGCGAGTCCAGCGCGCACGGCGCCGGCTGCACGGAGCAGATGCGGCGGCGGCGACGGTATGTGTTGGCCAGCCTCAGCAGCGAGGGATCGGTCCCTCGGCAGCAGTACCTTGTGCACAGTGTCGATGGCATGCAGCGCGTGCAGGCTGGCGCAGGCGGCGGGCGCGGGCAGCGAGTCCAGCGCGCACGGCGCCGGCTGCACGGAGCAGATGCGGCGGCGGCGACGGTATGTGTTGGCCAGCCTCAGCAGCGAGGGATCGGTCCCTCGGCAGCAGTACCTTGTGCACAGTGTCGATGGCATGCAGCGCGTGCAGGCTGGCGCAGGCGGCGGGCGCGGGCAGCGAGTCCAGCGCGCACGGCGCCGGCTGCACGGAGCAGATGCGGCGGCGGCGACGGTATGTGTTGGCCAGCCTCAGCAGCGAGGGATCGGTCCCTCGGCAGCAGTACCTTGTGCACAGTGTCGATGGCATGCAGCGCGTGCAGGCTGGCGCAGGCGGCGGGCGCGGGCAGCGAGTCCAGCGCGCACGGCGCCGGCTGCACGGAGCAGATGCGGCGGCGGCGACGGTATGTGTTGGCCAGCCTCAGCAGCGAGGGATCGGTCCCTCGGCAGCAGTACCTTGTGCACAGTGTCGATGGCATGCAGCGCGTGCAGGCTGGCGCAGGCGGCGGGCGCGGGCAGCGAGTCCAGCGCGCACGGCGCCGGCTGCACGGAGCAGATGCGGCGGCGGCGACGGTATGTGTTGGCCAGCCTCAGCAGCGAGGGATCGGTCCCTCGGCAGCAGTACCTTGTGCACAGTGTCGATGGCATGCAGCGCGTGCAGGCTGGCGCAGGCGGCGGGCGCGGGCAGCGAGTCCAGCGCGCACGGCGCCGGCTGCACGGAGCAGATGCGGCGGCGGCGACGGTATGTGTTGGCCAGCCTCAGCAGCGAGGGATCGGTCCCTCGGCAGCAGTACCTTGTGCACAGTGTCGATGGCATGCAGCGCGTGCAGGCTGGCGCAGGCGGCGGGCGCGGGCAGCGAGTCCAGCGCGCACGGCGCCGGCTGCACGGAGCAGATGCGGCGGCGGCGACGGTATGTGTTGGCCAGCCTCAGCAGCGAGGGATCGGTCCCTCGGCAGCAGTACCTTGTGCACAGTGTCGATGGCATGCAGCGCGTGCAGGCTGGCGCAGGCGGCGGGCGCGGGCAGCGAGTCCAGCGCGCACGGCGCCGGCTGCACGGAGCAGATGCGGCGGCGGCGACGGTATGTGTTGGCCAGCCTCAGCAGCGAGGGATCGGTCCCTCGGCAGCAGTACCTTGTGCACAGTGTCGATGGCATGCAGCGCGTGCAGGCTGGCGCAGGCGGCGGGCGCGGGCAGCGAGTCCAGCGCGCACGGCGCCGGCTGCACGGAGCAGATGCGGCGGCGGCGACGGTATGTGTTGGCCAGCCTCAGCAGCGAGGGATCGGTCCCTCGGCAGCAGTACCTTGTGCACAGTGTCGATGGCATGCAGCGCGTGCAGGCTGGCGCAGGCGGCGGGCGCGGGCAGCGAGTCCAGCGCGCACGGCGCCGGCTGCACGGAGCAGATGCGGCGGCGGCGACGGTATGTGTTGGCCAGCCTCAGCAGCGAGGGATCGGTCCCTCGGCAGCAGTACCTTGTGCACAGTGTCGATGGCATGCAGCGCGTGCAGGCTGGCGCAGGCGGCGGGCGCGGGCAGCGAGTCCAGCGCGCACGGCGCCGGCTGCACGGAGCAGATGCGGCGGCGGCGACGGTATGTGTTGGCCAGCCTCAGCAGCGAGGGATCGGTCCCTCGGCAGCAGTACCTTGTGCACAGTGTCGATGGCATGCAGCGCGTGCAGGCTGGCGCAGGCGGCGGGCGCGGGCAGCGAGTCCAGCGCGCACGGCGCCGGCTGCACGGAGCAGATGCGGCGGCGGCGACGGTATGTGTTGGCCAGCCTCAGCAGCGAGGGATCGGTCCCTCGGCAGCAGTACCTTGTGCACAGTGTCGATGGCATGCAGCGCGTGCAGGCTGGCGCAGGCGGCGGGCGCGGGCAGCGAGTCCAGCGCGCACGGCGCCGGCTGCACGGAGCAGATGCGGCGGCGGCGACGGTATGTGTTGGCCAGCCTCAGCAGCGAGGGATCGGTCCCTCGGCAGCAGTACCTTGTGCACAGTGTCGATGGCATGCAGCGCGTGCAGGCTGGCGCAGGCGGCGGGCGCGGGCAGCGAGTCCAGCGCGCACGGCGCCGGCTGCACGGAGCAGATGCGGCGGCGGCGACGGTATGTGTTGGCCAGCCTCAGCAGCGAGGGATCGGTCCCTCGGCAGCAGTACCTTGTGCACAGTGTCGATGGCATGCAGCGCGTGCAGGCTGGCGCAGGCGGCGGGCGCGGGCAGCGAGTCCAGCGCGCACGGCGCCGGCTGCACGGAGCAGATGCGGCGGCGGCGACGGTATGTGTTGGCCAGCCTCAGCAGCGAGGGATCGGTCCCTCGGCAGCAGTACCTTGTGCACAGTGTCGATGGCATGCAGCGCGTGCAGGCTGGCGCAGGCGGCGGGCGCGGGCAGCGAGTCCAGCGCGCACGGCGCCGGCTGCACGGAGCAGATGCGGCGGCGGCGACGGTATGTGTTGGCCAGCCTCAGCAGCGAGGGATCGGTCCCTCGGCAGCAGTACCTTGTGCACAGTGTCGATGGCATGCAGCGCGTGCAGGCTGGCGCAGGCGGCGGGCGCGGGCAGCGAGTCCAGCGCGCACGGCGCCGGCTGCACGGAGCAGATGCGGCGGCGGCGACGGTATGTGTTGGCCAGCCTCAGCAGCGAGGGATCGGTCCCTCGGCAGCAGTACCTTGTGCACAGTGTCGATGGCATGCAGCGCGTGCAGGCTGGCGCAGGCGGCGGGCGCGGGCAGCGAGTCCAGCGCGCACGGCGCCGGCTGCACGGAGCAGATGCGGCGGCGGCGACGGTATGTGTTGGCCAGCCTCAGCAGCGAGGGATCGGTCCCTCGGCAGCAGTACCTTGTGCACAGTGTCGATGGCATGCAGCGCGTGCAGGCTGGCGCAGGCGGCGGGCGCGGGCAGCGAGTCCAGCGCGCACGGCGCCGGCTGCACGGAGCAGATGCGGCGGCGGCGACGGTATGTGTTGGCCAGCCTCAGCAGCGAGGGATCGGTCCCTCGGCAGCAGTACCTTGTGCACAGTGTCGATGGCATGCAGCGCGTGCAGGCTGGCGCAGGCGGCGGGCGCGGGCAGCGAGTCCAGCGCGCACGGCGCCGGCTGCACGGAGCAGATGCGGCGGCGGCGACGGTATGTGTTGGCCAGCCTCAGCAGCGAGGGATCGGTCCCTCGGCAGCAGTACCTTGTGCACAGTGTCGATGGCATGCAGCGCGTGCAGGCTGGCGCAGGCGGCGGGCGCGGGCAGCGAGTCCAGCGCGCACGGCGCCGGCTGCACGGAGCAGATGCGGCGGCGGCGACGGTATGTGTTGGCCAGCCTCAGCAGCGAGGGATCGGTCCCTCGGCAGCAGTACCTTGTGCACAGTGTCGATGGCATGCAGCGCGTGCAGGCTGGCGCAGGCGGCGGGCGCGGGCAGCGAGTCCAGCGCGCACGGCGCCGGCTGCACGGAGCAGATGCGGCGGCGGCGACGGTATGTGTTGGCCAGCCTCAGCAGCGAGGGATCGGTCCCTCGGCAGCAGTACCTTGTGCACAGTGTCGATGGCATGCAGCGCGTGCAGGCTGGCGCAGGCGGCGGGCGCGGGCAGCGAGTCCAGCGCGCACGGCGCCGGCTGCACGGAGCAGATGCGGCGGCGGCGACGGTATGTGTTGGCCAGCCTCAGCAGCGAGGGATCGGTCCCTCGGCAGCAGTACCTTGTGCACAGTGTCGATGGCATGCAGCGCGTGCAGGCTGGCGCAGGCGGCGGGCGCGGGCAGCGAGTCCAGCGCGCACGGCGCCGGCTGCACGGAGCAGATGCGGCGGCGGCGACGGTATGTGTTGGCCAGCCTCAGCAGCGAGGGATCGGTCCCTCGGCAGCAGTACCTTGTGCACAGTGTCGATGGCATGCAGCGCGTGCAGGCTGGCGCAGGCGGCGGGCGCGGGCAGCGAGTCCAGCGCGCACGGCGCCGGCTGCACGGAGCAGATGCGGCGGCGGCGACGGTATGTGTTGGCCAGCCTCAGCAGCGAGGGATCGGTCCCTCGGCAGCAGTACCTTGTGCACAGTGTCGATGGCATGCAGCGCGTGCAGGCTGGCGCAGGCGGCGGGCGCGGGCAGCGAGTCCAGCGCGCACGGCGCCGGCTGCACGGAGCAGATGCGGCGGCGGCGACGGTATGTGTTGGCCAGCCTCAGCAGCGAGGGATCGGTCCCTCGGCAGCAGTACCTTGTGCACAGTGTCGATGGCATGCAGCGCGTGCAGGCTGGCGCAGGCGGCGGGCGCGGGCAGCGAGTCCAGCGCGCACGGCGCCGGCTGCACGGAGCAGATGCGGCGGCGGCGACGGTATGTGTTGGCCAGCCTCAGCAGCGAGGGATCGGTCCCTCGGCAGCAGTACCTTGTGCACAGTGTCGATGGCATGCAGCGCGTGCAGGCTGGCGCAGGCGGCGGGCGCGGGCAGCGAGTCCAGCGCGCACGGCGCCGGCTGCACGGAGCAGATGCGGCGGCGGCGACGGTATGTGTTGGCCAGCCTCAGCAGCGAGGGATCGGTCCCTCGGCAGCAGTACCTTGTGCACAGTGTCGATGGCATGCAGCGCGTGCAGGCTGGCGCAGGCGGCGGGCGCGGGCAGCGAGTCCAGCGCGCACGGCGCCGGCTGCACGGAGCAGATGCGGCGGCGGCGACGGTATGTGTTGGCCAGCCTCAGCAGCGAGGGATCGGTCCCTCGGCAGCAGTACCTTGTGCACAGTGTCGATGGCATGCAGCGCGTGCAGGCTGGCGCAGGCGGCGGGCGCGGGCAGCGAGTCCAGCGCGCACGGCGCCGGCTGCACGGAGCAGATGCGGCGGCGGCGACGGTATGTGTTGGCCAGCCTCAGCAGCGAGGGATCGGTCCCTCGGCAGCAGTACCTTGTGCACAGTGTCGATGGCATGCAGCGCGTGCAGGCTGGCGCAGGCGGCGGGCGCGGGCAGCGAGTCCAGCGCGCACGGCGCCGGCTGCACGGAGCAGATGCGGCGGCGGCGACGGTATGTGTTGGCCAGCCTCAGCAGCGAGGGATCGGTCCCTCGGCAGCAGTACCTTGTGCACAGTGTCGATGGCATGCAGCGCGTGCAGGCTGGCGCAGGCGGCGGGCGCGGGCAGCGAGTCCAGCGCGCACGGCGCCGGCTGCACGGAGCAGATGCGGCGGCGGCGACGGTATGTGTTGGCCAGCCTCAGCAGCGAGGGATCGGTCCCTCGGCAGCAGTACCTTGTGCACAGTGTCGATGGCATGCAGCGCGTGCAGGCTGGCGCAGGCGGCGGGCGCGGGCAGCGAGTCCAGCGCGCACGGCGCCGGCTGCACGGAGCAGATGCGGCGGCGGCGACGGTATGTGTTGGCCAGCCTCAGCAGCGAGGGATCGGTCCCTCGGCAGCAGTACCTTGTGCACAGTGTCGATGGCATGCAGCGCGTGCAGGCTGGCGCAGGCGGCGGGCGCGGGCAGCGAGTCCAGCGCGCACGGCGCCGGCTGCACGGAGCAGATGCGGCGGCGGCGACGGTATGTGTTGGCCAGCCTCAGCAGCGAGGGATCGGTCCCTCGGCAGCAGTACCTTGTGCACAGTGTCGATGGCATGCAGCGCGTGCAGGCTGGCGCAGGCGGCGGGCGCGGGCAGCGAGTCCAGCGCGCACGGCGCCGGCTGCACGGAGCAGATGCGGCGGCGGCGACGGTATGTGTTGGCCAGCCTCAGCAGCGAGGGATCGGTCCCTCGGCAGCAGTACCTTGTGCACAGTGTCGATGGCATGCAGCGCGTGCAGGCTGGCGCAGGCGGCGGGCGCGGGCAGCGAGTCCAGCGCGCACGGCGCCGGCTGCACGGAGCAGATGCGGCGGCGGCGACGGTATGTGTTGGCCAGCCTCAGCAGCGAGGGATCGGTCCCTCGGCAGCAGTACCTTGTGCACAGTGTCGATGGCATGCAGCGCGTGCAGGCTGGCGCAGGCGGCGGGCGCGGGCAGCGAGTCCAGCGCGCACGGCGCCGGCTGCACGGAGCAGATGCGGCGGCGGCGACGGTATGTGTTGGCCAGCCTCAGCAGCGAGGGATCGGTCCCTCGGCAGCAGTACCTTGTGCACAGTGTCGATGGCGTGCAGCGCGTGCAGGCTGGCGCAGGCGGCGGGCGCGGGCAGCGAGTCCAGCGCGCACGGCGCCGGCTGCACGGAGCAGATGCGGCGGCGGCGACGGTATGTGTTGGCCAGCCTCAGCAGCGAGGGATCGGTCCCTCGGCAGCAGTACCTTGTGCACAGTGTCGATGGCATGCAGCGCGTGCAGGCTGGCGCAGGCGGCGGGCGCGGGCAGCGAGTCCAGCGCGCACGGCGCCGGCTGCACGGAGCAGATGCGGCGGCGGCGACGGTATGTGTTGGCCAGCCTCAGCAGCGAGGGATCGGTCCCTCGGCAGCAGTACCTTGTGCACAGTGTCGATGGCGTGCAGCGCGTGCAGGCTGGCGCAGGCGGCGGGCGCGGGCAGCGAGTCCAGCGCGCACGGCGCCGGCTGCACGGAGCAGATGCGGCGGCGGCGACGGTATGTGTTGGCCAGCCTCAGCAGCGAGGGATCGGTCCCTCGGCAGCAGTACCTTGTGCACAGTGTCGATGGCGTGCAGCGCGTGCAGGCTGGCGCAGGCGGCGGGCGCGGGCAGCGAGTCCAGCGCGCACGGCGCCGGCTGCACGGAGCAGATGCGGCACAGGCACGCGCCTAGCTGCTCCACGTCCGCACCCGTGAACCTGCCGGGAAATGGCTATATTATAAACTAGTGTTGAGGGAAAAGTGGACGTGACTGTTGGAAGGGGACGACCTCGGCGGACTTCTTCCGATCAAATCCTAAAGAATGTTCAGGTTAATAGTACCCTATACCGACGAGCATGTATGAAGAATGTCATGGAAGTGAATAAAGCAAGAAAGGTTTGTCATGATCGTAGTCGAAATCCGTGATCTCTGTCTACTGATTACGACTTGAATGACATTTTTTAATAGAAATATATAATATACTTACGTAGGCCGTATATGCTGGAAGATCAGAGGGAATATCTGGACTAGAGTGGTGAGGAAGTTCAGAGAGGGCGCGTATGTGTCCACTGGCTTGCCATCTTCTGGTACTGTCAACCAAAGACAAGCATAATTATCACAATTAAACAGTATAAATCGTCGGCGTTTCTTATTCCTGCATTTTAAGTTGATCGACTATTACTCGGTAACTAGTTATGCCTACTTAGCCGTGGATAGTTTTCCTTATAAATTAATTATATGTACGATTTTTTCACATTCCCAGTAGCAGCCATTGACAAAAATTAAGAGAAGAGAGGCTCGCGAGTTGTACAGCTCAGATTCAGATAATTTTGGTAAAAGTACAGGTCAATTTTAAAAGTCAAACACAGACACAGTCACACACACACACACACATGGCTCACAGAGCCATTGGTATTGATCTCACCCGGTTCTGTGCTGGGCGTGGGCGTGGGCGTGGGCGTGGGCGTGGGCGTGGGCGTGGGCACGGCGGCCGCGACCCGCGCCCAGGCGGCCCACGCGGCGCCCCACACTCTCTTCTGCAGCACGCTGCCGGGGTCTGCGTCCGCGGCGCGTCCCGCCGCCGACACCACTTCTTGGAACGACTTTAGGGCTGCCACTGACACCTGAACCACAAAACAAACATAGGTACAGAAATCAATCTACATACAAGTGTGCTCGAGCAACGCACACATAGACACAGCTTACGTACACGATATCTCGGACCGGTTCGGACCAGTGCGAGCGCGAGTGCCATCCGCTTGAGACGCGACTATCAACTTTATTGTGCAATAATGGAGCAACAAAAAAAAAGTTATTTCTAACTATTCAGTGGACGGTTGTTTAAATTCAACATTAAACTGTGAATTGTCGATTTTTAAGCTAATTTGTAATGTACAATGACATTAAAAATAAAATATTTTAGTCATTATTATTTTGTATAAAATCTTTTTGCGTTAAGAAGCTATATGTGAATTAAGAATACTGGCTCCATTAGTAATCTTACTAATAAAGATCAATCTAAACCCTAAACTTGCCAAAAAAAATCTGACTGTCAAGCCTCGATTGCGCTTGACATGACTTAAAAATATGGAAGAAAATGCAGGAAAGTTAAAAATGTGTGCATCTAATGAAATAAACCAAGTATACTGGGGCTTTACGAATTACCGCCCGTGTTAAGTACAAAATTTTACGTCTTCACCTGGCCACAATGCGAGTTTTCTCGTACGCGCAGCGTGCAGTAAAACTCGCATAATGGCCAGGTGTGACGTAATAGTACATTACGTAACTAGGGCGGTGAATTCGTGAATGCCCCAGATCGCAGGTGTTTGTGTCACCGAAGGTGAGGGCCATAAATATGCGCTCTGGGGCTTTACGAATTACCGCCCGTGTTGAGTACAAAATTTTACGTCTTCACCCGGCCACAATGCGAGTTTTCACGTACGCGCAGCGTGCAGTAAAACTCGCATTTTGGCTAGGTGTGACGTAATATAACATTAAGTACCTCATGACTCTTTCTCAGCGCAAAGTCGGTGATGTAGTCGAGCAGGGCTGTCCACGAGCGATTGAAATCGCCCACCGTGGTGAGCAGCTGGAAGCGCGAGTGGAACACGCGTGACACCCCTGAGAGGGTCAGCACCTGAGAAAACACACTTTTTTACTACTTTATAATGATCACGTGAGCCTAGTAATCCTAGTATGTAGTGATATGAATGCTTGAATGTTGTGTATATGTTATGTGTTCTATGTATTAGGGTAATTTATATGTGGCATTATCTATGAAAAGGGACCTTGTTGTCAATTTTAGTTTCCCAGTTTTAGTACACGTCACAAATAACTATTATGGGACAATCTTACACAAATTAAGAATTCCTAATTATGTTAAGTTACTTCAGGGTGTCAGATAGCCGGCCTCGAAATCGCCGGAAAACTTCTTTGGCCAGATATAAATATTGTTACAAACAAATCATGGAGTCAGAGTCCGAAATAAATGATTTTTCATTTAATTTAAATTGATCTAACCCCAGAGTAAGCTCAATACGGCTTGTGTGATAGGTACTAAACGACGATATGTTTTATAGATTTTATTTTATTTATAGCTTCGTGAAATGGGCCACAAGTCATCATATTTCATGTAGTGTTCGCTTGGGTACGATTTCAAATTAGATGCATATGTGATACTGTTGTAAGAGAAGCTGGTGCAGGAGCTACGGTAGCCTAGTGGTTCAGGCTGTCAAGCGGCGGTCGTGGGTTCGAGGCCCGGCTCGTACCAATGAGTTTTTCGGAACTTATGTACGGAATATTTACCGTTAGCTTTTCGGTGAAGGGAAACATCGTGAGGAAACCGGTCTAATCGCATTAAGGTCTAGTTTTTCCTCTGGGTTGGAAAGTCAGATGGCAGTCGCTTTCGTAAAACTAGTACTAGTTGTCAAAGTAATAAAGTAAAAAAGTTTAATAAATTATCTAATGAAATTTTGGCTCTACCGTTTCCAGCTCTTAAAAATTACTTGAAAAAAACATTGACGTCGAAGGCTTATTTACTACAGGGTTGAGGACTATCTAACTGACAGAAATGCACGGCCCAAACCAGAGCCCTAAATAGCGTAATCATTCATATAGCTTATTCGGACATGTGTTCTTATAGAACAACGCAATATGACGATTGTTTTTCTTTCTATTCATATACAGTTTGACTTATTTTAAGTAGGTTAAGAACTATCATGGTAATAAGCTACAAATTTTAAATCAAACGAAAAAATTGAAAAATTTAATGCTCCGAGCCGGATTCGAACCGGCGACCACAGGCATGGCCCGTCGCTACTAACCAACTGAGCTATCGGAACAATCCGGTTCGGGCACGAAATCCTTCAATCAGTTCCTTGATACAACGCCTTAGGGAGGCGTGTAGCGACATCTACCAGAAGACTTAGGCTTCTTAATGGCACCAACGTCTCAAATTATATTGAATCCGGCTCGGAGCATTAAATTAAAAAAAAAATCCTTTGATTCAATATTTGTAGTTTTCGTTAGCAGCGCTGCTTAAAAAACAAAATTAATATGGTAATAAGCTTTTTTGGCAAAAAATGACTGACTGACGAGTTTCTTCTTACGAGTATTCTTCTTTTTCAGAAACGCTGGTAGAATTTTGACTTGTAAAAGTGCCATTACGGCGTACTCGCAGAATAAAATTCATTTATTTATTATTTCATTTATTTCAAAGCGGACCCCGGGCTCCTTTAGGGCAGAACCGGGAATGACGCTAGGAGGATGATGATGTGATGGTGTGAAAGTAGAAAGGCGAAGAATTTACCTGCGTCTCAGCCCATTGCTTCTGCGCCGTGTTCCTGGTGTGGTGTATCAGGATGTGTTCGCCGGTGTCCACTTTTTCTGAACTCGCGATATTAGACTGTTTTTGGACCTGTAGGGAAATACATAAAATATTTTGATGTTCCTCTGAAAATCTGCTGTTATCCACCAGAATCCCCTAGCCAAACGGTTAGGTTGTTAGGTGAACTGCGACCGTACAGCGCGCGAGCCGAGCGAGCGAAGCGAGCGTGACGCGGTAGCGTCCGGCGAAACGCCATAAACGAACATTATATTTTTTTCCTAGTTGAATATAAAATAATTGCCGCTAGGTTCCCCTGGGTGATCGGGGTCAGGTGATTGACGTGGATAACGTGTTATATCTCAACGTGTTCTGGCACATATGTATCAGCAGTTCATGGTTATTTAATTTTCATCACACTTGCTCGTCAACGGTGTTTTTACTTGCGTGCGTACAGAGCAGTTATAGCCGTTTTACCTCCCACGAGATGTTAAGTTTAGTTTTAAAATATAGAACCCACTCATACTTCACTTCAGACTGAGGATGTTTCCAATCAGCCAATGTGTATTTCATATCTTCAAAAGTTTGCTACAACCAACTTTTAATATGTATAAAACATATCTTTATATTAAATTTGACTGCAATTTAATGTTTAATATGTAGATAAATGTGTATGTAAAACGTTTTAAGTGTTTTTAAATCGTGGCTGTATACCGAAGGGTCTTTGCCATACGCGCCTCACGTCAAATTCAACAAAATGGACGACTGACATGTTGTAGTTTTTATTACGATTTGCATTAATTTCTTCTAAAATGTATTTGTTTCCTCGCAAATGTGATGAAAAACATTGTGTATAACACGGGGGCCTAAGAATATTGCAAACTCGAGTCATCAAAAGCCCTCCGCCTTCGCCGTCGGGCTTCTGATAGACTCTTGTTCGCAATATTCCGCTTACGCCCCTCGTTAAACAATGTACTATAAATTTACAATTATTACGGCAGTTAGACATTTGCATCTTTGAAGTTTGTCCTAAAAAGAGAAGACGCTAGTTCAAAGGTCAGTTTCAAAAATAGAAAAGATGTTCTCTTAGGGTTAGTAAACTAAACGACGGAGCAATGCGGTAGAGCGGAACAGCACGATTCAGTGTTTTATAGCTATCTTTTTCTGCAAATAATTTTTATTTGATTTATTATCCAACATCGGTTTTGTTACATAGATGGCTTTTTCTGCAAATAAATTTTATTTGATTTATTATCAAACATCGGTTTTGTTACATAGATGTACAGCAGTACCAGTAATCTTTGTTCACGCCCACGAGTGCTGACATGTACCGCATTAAATCGAACGTATGACCATTTCAATAAAGACCTTGTTGCACTATACGTAAGGTACAATATGCAATGACAAGTGGACTCGAGCTTTCCCGCTCATGGCGCCAGACAAAATGACGGGCGCCGGAGCTGCCGGCGTCGCGCGCAAAATTTTGGCGAATGGGCGTTGAAGATTATACCCGCGCAAACGCGCTACCTTATGATTGGATAATGTTTTCAAAAAATGCTTTCTGCGCAGGTACACCGTTGTAACTTATATTACAGGTACGTAAGAACTATGAAATACTAGTTTATGCCCGCGACTCCGTCGGCGTGGAACTCGTTTATATCGCAGCTCCATACAAACTTTTACCCCCCCCCTTTCACCCCCTTAGGGGATGATTTCGGGGATAAAAACTATCCTACGTCACTCTCCATCCCTTCAACTATCTCCACTTAAAAAATCACGTCAATTCGTCGCTCGGTTTTGCCGTGAAAGACGGACAAAGAAACAAATACACACATACACTTTCCCATTTATAATATTAGTATGGATTCTGTGTTATAACCTGGTCTAGCATGGGGAAGAGTACCGCCAGAAGCGCCCGCCAGGCGGGCTTGCTGAGCAGGGTCCCGTGGGCGCCGATACAGCTGAAGAGCGTCTGGCTGGCGGCGCGCCGCACCGGCGCCCGGGGCTCCGTGCATAGCTCACCTGAGGAAACATCTCATTAGTATTGTCAAGGACGAAACAGACGAAGGCTGGCCTGACCTGACCTGGGCCCGACTCCTCTAAAGAAAGATACTAATAAATGAAGCGCTCATAGCCTAGAGGGCCTGCGAGTCAGAAACGATAACGCAGGTTACATAAATGAGCGCTTCCGTACTTTGGAAGGCACGATAAGCATGCCGGCTGCTGTCTATGAGAGTAGTCGTTAAGCCGAGTTAGAGGCCTTCGGGCGGCTTAAGAACTTCTAACAGTCGAGTTGCCCACTCACTTGACAAAGGGGGGGACAACTGTTACTCGCGTCCGCAGGAGCTACCTACCACAACCCTGCACGTGTCTCCTGGGTGGTGCTAAACAGTGACAAACTTTAAAGACAAATATACAACGTGTCCCAAAACTCAACGATAAGCCGGCACCAGAGGATGGAGCTGCTTATGATTAGTCGAGAAAAAATAAGGAAAAAAATATATCTCAATTATTTTAGAAATTAAAAAAATGAAATTCATCGAAAATCGACATCCCTAATGATATTTTTAACGACCATGTCTACAAATATTCAAATATTACTGTTTTTGTTTTTGGAAACTTAAGTAGCCCTGCTATCTAACACAGTTCTTATAATTTTTTTTTGATTTTTTGATTTTTTATGTTTTTTTTTTTTAGATATATTTTTATCCTTATTTTTTCTCGACTAATCATAAGCAGCTCCATCCTCTGGTGCCGGCTTATCGTTGAGTTTTGGGACACGTTGTATAACAAGAAATACACATAAATACATAAATAAATATTCGGGGACAATCTTACACACATCGACCTAGTCCCAAACTAAGCAAAGCTTATACTATGGGTACTTTGGGTACTAGACGACGATATACATGCTTATATAGATAAATAAATACTTAAATACATAGAAAGCATCCATGACTCGGGAACAAATATTCGTGCTCATCACACAAATAAATACCTGTACCAGGATTCGAACCCGGGACCTCCGGCTTCGTAGGCAGGGTCACTACCAACTAGGCTATAGACATAGAGGTCGTCAAATAATACATGAAACAAGTGTCTCTGTGGCAGTGAACCGGACGTGTCAGACACCTACAGCGCTGATCTTCTAATGTTGCGTACACACTGAACCAACTAATGGCTCTCATCTCACTTTAACAAATAGCTATCACATGGATGCATCGCGTTCGTTGGCTGTGCTTTCGCTTAGTGTGCACCTACCCTAACACAAGTCATAATCGGCCTTATTAAACAAACACCTCTTCACCCTAGGAGTAACAGATATCAGATAGCCCAGAGCTTGCATGGAGGCAAGAAACAGCATGCTACGACATCTTGACATACCCTACGGAATGGTATGATTTGAAATGAAGTATTTATAATCCTTCTTTTACCGCTAATTGTTTCATCGAATGTATGTTTCGCAGAAATTTCATTTCATCGAAAACTATTTATTTCAGAATCGGTAAACTTTCCATGAATGTTATAAAAGCTAACCTAATGGGTTCTACAGGAAGTCATTTTAGCTGTACCTAAAAAGTTGACGGTTTCTGAGTAACAGAAATTCTATGAAACGAAAATTCGGCGAAACCATTCATTCAGTGAAACGTTTGTCGGCCAAATAAAGGGACAGCATCAACACATGCTTGTTGAGAAAGCGAAAAAACACATTGTGGTTAACAGAGGTCTGTTAAGGTTTATAAATAATGGGGTAGTAGGGATGATGACTAAGACTTTTATATGATGTCATTAGAACCAGTTTTTGGAGAGGAACATGTTTGTATATACTATAGTAATACAATTAAAAGACATAAATACCCTAAAATTTGAGACGAAGACTGACCTAACTGGCGGCAGCGTAAAATGCTTCATATTGATAGACGCACAGGTATGACGTCACTGACATTTGTACTAATCATTGTACGAAAAATCAGGTAAATTGTAGTTTCGGTCGTAAAATACTGCGTTTAAGTACATAGTTGTCATAAAATTTTGTTTCTATAAAAGCCTAGGATTCTATTGGTAGCTTTAAATTTACTCTTGGACACTAAAAAAAAAATATATCTGTTTCTAAACTTTCAAGGTTCATAGCATCATGGCTTTCTATGAATTTATACTTTATTTGGTTTACTGTCCATTTAACATCACTACGTTATCAATTTGAACATGAGGCATCATGCCTATTATAAGAGGGCTTGCTGCCGGTTGTGGTACAGGTGGTCCGATATGTTCCACTGTGACCAACACGGTTTACAAATAAAGGCTTACTGAGTCTGATGTAGAGACACATCCACAGCTTGTCCAGCGGTGGCAGCTCGGCGTGGTTCGGCACCTCGGGACACACGGCCGCGTCGCTCGCCAGCGCGGCGGTCAGCTTGTCCCGGTTGTGGTATAGGTAGTCCGATATGTTCCACTGTGACCAACACGGTTTACAAATAAAGGCTTACTGAGTCTGATGTAGAGACACATCCACAGCTTGTCCAGCGGTGGCAGCTCGGCGTGGTTCGGCACCTCGGGACACACGGCCGCGTCGCTCGCCAGCGCGGCGGTCAGCTTGTCCCGGTTGTGGTATAGGTAGTCCGATATGTTCCACTGTGACCAACACGGTTTACAAATAAAGGCTTACTGAGTCTGATGTAGAGACACATCCACAGCTTGTCCAGCGGTGGCAGCTCGGCGTGGTTCGGCACCTCGGGACACACGGCCGCGTCGCTCGCCAGCGCGGCGGTCAGCTTGTCCCGGTTGTGGTATAGGTAGTCCGATATGTTCCACTGTGACCAACACGGTTTACAAATAAAGGCTTACTGAGTCTGATGTAGAGACACATCCACAGCTTGTCCAGCGGTGGCAGCTCGGCGTGGTTCGGCACCTCGGGACACACGGCCGCGTCGCTCGCCAGCGCGGCGGTCAGCTTGTCCCGGTTGTGGTATAGGTAGTCCGATATGTTCCACTGTGACCAACACGGTTTACAAATAAAGGCTTACTGAGTCTGATGTAGAGACACATCCACAGCTTGTCCAGCGGTGGCAGCTCGGCGTGGTTCGGCACCTCGGGACACACGGCCGCGTCGCTCGCCAGGGCGGCGGTCAGCTTGTCCCGGTTGTGGTATAGGTAGTCCGATATGTTCCACTGTGACCAACACGGTTTACAAATAAAGGCTTACTGAGTCTGATGTAGAGACACATCCACAGCTTGTCCAGCGGTGGCAGCTCGGCGTGGTTCGGCACCTCGGGACACACGGCCGCGTCGCTCGCCAGCGCGGCGGTCAGCTTGTCCCGGTTGTGGTATAGGTAGTCCGATATGTTCCACTGTGACCAACACGGTTTACAAATAAAGGCTTACTGAGTCTGATGTAGAGACACATCCACAGCTTGTCCAGCGGTGGCAGCTCGGCGTGGTTCGGCACCTCGGGACACACGGCCGCGTCGCTCGCCAGGGCGGCGGTCAGCTTGTCCCGGTTGTGGTATAGGTAGTCCGATATGTTCCACTGTGACCAACACGGTTTACAAATAAAGGCTTACTGAGTCTGATGTAGAGACACATCCACAGCTTGTCCAGCGGTGGCAGCTCGGCGTGGTTCGGCACCTCGGGACACACGGCCGCGTCGCTCGCCAGCGCGGCGGTCAGCTTGTCCCGGTTGTGGTATAGGTAGTCCGATATGTTCCACTGTGACCAACACGGTTTACAAATAAAGGCTTACTGAGTCTGATGTAGAGACACATCCACAGCTTGTCCAGCGGTGGCAGCTCGGCGTGGTTCGGCACCTCGGGACACACGGCCGCGTCGCTCGCCAGCGCGGCGGTCAGCTTGTCCCGGTTGTGGTATAGGTAGTCCGATATGTTCCACTGTGACCAACACGGTTTACAAATAAAGGCTTACTGAGTCTGATGTAGAGACACATCCACAGCTTGTCCAGCGGTGGCAGCTCGGCGTGGTTCGGCACCTCGGGACACACGGCCGCGTCGCTCGCCAGCGCGGCGGTCAGCTTGTCCCGGTTGTGGTATAGGTAGTCCGATATGTTCCACTGTGACCAACACGGTTTACAAATAAAGGCTTACTGAGTCTGATGTAGAGACACATCCACAGCTTGTCCAGCGGTGGCAGCTCGGCGTGGTTCGGCACCTCGGGACACACGGCCGCGTCGCTCGCCAGCGCGGCGGTCAGCTTGTCCCGGTTGTGGTATAGGTAGTCCGATATGTTCCACTGTGACCAACACGGTTTACAAATAAAGGCTTACTGAGTCTGATGTAGAGACACATCCACAGCTTGTCCAGCGGTGGCAGCTCGGCGTGGTTCGGCACCTCGGGACACACGGCCGCGTCGCTCGCCAGCGCGGCGGTCAGCTTGTCCCGGTTGTGGTATAGGTAGTCCGATATGTTCCACTGTGACCAACACGGTTTACAAATAAAGGCTTACTGAGTCTGATGTAGAGACACATCCACAGCTTGTCCAGCGGTGGCAGCTCGGCGTGGTTCGGCACCTCGGGACACACGGCCGCGTCGCTCGCCAGGGCGGCGGTCAGCTTGTCCCGGTTGTGGTATAGGTAGTCCGATATGTTCCACTGTGACCAACACGGTTTACAAATAAAGGCTTACTGAGTCTGATGTAGAGACACATCCACAGCTTGTCCAGCGGTGGCAGCTCGGCGTGGTTCGGCACCTCGGGACACACGGCCGCGTCGCTCGCCAGCGCGGCGGTCAGCTTGTCCCGGTTGTGGTATAGGTAGTCCGATATGTTCCACTGTGACCAACACGGTTTACAAATAAAGGCTTACTGAGTCTGATGTAGAGACACATCCACAGCTTGTCCAGCGGTGGCAGCTCGGCGTGGTTCGGCACCTCGGGACACACGGCCGCGTCGCTCGCCAGCGCGGCGGTCAGCTTGTCCCGGTTGTGGTATAGGTAGTCCGATATGTTCCACTGTGACCAACACGGTTTACAAATAAAGGCTTACTGAGTCTGATGTAGAGACACATCCACAGCTTGTCCAGCGGTGGCAGCTCGGCGTGGTTCGGCACCTCGGGACACACGGCCGCGTCGCTCGCCAGCGCGGCGGTCAGCTTGTCCCGGTTGTGGTATAGGTAGTCCGATATGTTCCACTGTGACCAACACGGTTTACAAATAAAGGCTTACTGAGTCTGATGTAGAGACACATCCACAGCTTGTCCAGCGGTGGCAGCTCGGCGTGGTTCGGCACCTCGGGACACACGGCCGCGTCGCTCGCCAGCGCGGCGGTCAGCTTGTCCCGGTTGTGGTATAGGTAGTCCGATATGTTCCACTGTGACCAACACGGTTTACAAATAAAGGCTTACTGAGTCTGATGTAGAGACACATCCACAGCTTGTCCAGCGGTGACAGCTCGGCGTGGTTCGGCACCTCGGGACACACGGCCGCGTCGCTCGCCAGCGCGGCGGTCAGCTTGTCCCGGTTGTGGTATAGGTAGTCCGATATGTTCCACTGTGACCAACACGGTTTACAAATAAAGGCTTACTGAGTCTGATGTAGAGACACATCCACAGCTTGTCCAGCGGTGGCAGCTCGGCGTGGTTCGGCACCTCGGGACACACGGCCGCGTCGCTCGCCAGCGCGGCGGTCAGCTTGTCCCAGTTGTGGTATAGGTAGTCCGATATGTTCCACTGTGACCAACACGGTTTACAAATAAAGGCTTACTGAGTCTGATGTAGAGACACATCCACAGCTTGTCCAGCGGTGGCAGCTCGGCGTGGTTCGGCACCTCGGGACACACGGCCGCGTCGCTCGCCAGCGCGGCGGTCAGCTTGTCCCGGTTGTGGTATAGGTAGTCCGATATGTTCCACTGTGACCAACACGGTTTACAAATAAAGGCTTACTGAGTCTGATGTAGAGACACATCCACAGCTTGTCCAGCGGTGGCAGCTCGGCGTGGTTCGGCACCTCGGGACACACGGCCGCGTCGCTCGCCAGCGCGGCGGTCACCTTGTCCCGGTTGTGGTATAGGTAGTCCGATATGTTCCACTGTGACCAACACGGTTTACAAATAAAGGCTTACTGAGTCTGATGTAGAGACACATCCACAGCTTGTCCAGCGGTGGCAGCTCGGCGTGGTTCGGCACCTCGGGACACACGGCCGCGTCGCTCGCCAGCGCGGCGGTCAGCTTGTCCCGGTTGTGGTATAGGTAGTCCGATACGTTCCACTGTGACCAACACGGTTTACAAATAAAGGCTTACTGAGTCTGATGTAGAGACACATCCACAGCTTGTCCAGCGGTGGCAGCTCGGCGTGGTTCGGCACCTCGGGACACACGGCCGCGTCGCTCGCCAGCGCGGCGGTCAGCTTGTCCCGGTTGTGGTATAGGTAGTCCGATATGTTCCACTGTGACCAACACGGTTTACAAATAAAGGCTTACTGAGTCTGATGTAGAGACACATCCACAGCTTGTCCAGCGGTGGCAGCTCGGCGTGGTTCGGCACCTCGGGACACACGGCCGCGTCGCTCGCCAGCGCGGCGGTCAGCTTGTCCCGGTTGTGGTATAGGTAGTCCGATATGTTCCACTGTGACCAACACGGTTTACAAATAAAGGCTTACTGAGTCTGATGTAGAGACACATCCACAGCTTGTCCAGCGGTGGCAGCTCGGCGTGGTTCGGCACCTCGGGACACACGGCCGCGTCGCTCGCCAGCGCGGCGGTCAGCTTGTCCCGGTTGTGGTATAGGTAGTCCGATATGTTCCACTGTGACCAACACGGTTTACAAATAAAGGCTTACTGAGTCTGATGTAGAGACACATCCACAGCTTGTCCAGCGGTGGCAGCTCGGCGTGGTTCGGCACCTCGGGACACACGGCCGCGTCGCTCGCCAGCGCGGCGGTCAGCTTGTCCCGGTTGTGGTATAGGTAGTCCGATATGTTCCACTGTGACCAACACGGTTTACAAATAAAGGCTTACTGAGTCTGATGTAGAGACACATCCACAGCTTGTCCAGCGGTGGCAGCTCGGCGTGGTTCGGCACCTCGGGACACACGGCCGCGTCGCTCGCCAGCGCGGCGGTCAGCTTGTCCCGGTTGTGGTATAGGTAGTCCGATATGTTCCACTGTGACCAACACATTTTACGAATCATAAACATAATTGGAATCAATAGCCACTTTCCGGTTTCCGATTGAGCTGAAATTTTGCATGCATGTATAAATCGGATGACAATGCAATATTATTATGACATAGAGCTGTTCTGATGATGGAGCTGGAAGGTGGCCATAGGAACTCCGTAATTAAACGACGCAACCCCATCGAGTTTGAGTTCGTTGGAATCGTCTCAATGAGTAGTTTATGATGGTATACAGAAAACTGTCGGCAGTAAAAGCTCGTACCAAAAAATATATTTTTGTCAGAAACTTTTGTTCCCTTTATTTTATTTTATTTTTTTATTTTGTTAGCAGCATTACTGATGCTTTATACAAAATTTACGGTACTAAATTTAAATACGCGGGTGGCGATACTGACGATTTCTCAATATAATTTGAGACGTTGGTGCCGTTAAAGAAGCCTGTCTTCTGGTAGATGTCGCTACACGCCTCCCTAAGGCGTTGTGGGAATTAACTAATTGAAAGATTTGGGGGCCGAACCGGATTGTTCCGATAGCTCAGTTGGTTAGTAGCGACAGGCCATGAATGCCTGTGGTCGCCAATTTGAATACGGCACGGAGCATTAAATTTTTCAATTTTTCCTTTAATTTAAAATTTATAATTTCGTTAGCAGCGTTACTGCTTAATACAACATTAATAATTTGAAGTCTTTTAACACATTTAGTGCCAGATTCGAGTACACTCGTGGCTGATAAGATGCGAAAACCCGTTTGTAGAGGAAAGCGGAGCCCTTTTAGCTTTCTGGGACTGGAACTGTTAAAGGTCAAGGTCAGGTGATTAACGTGGATAACGTAGTAATTATAGTGATTGTTGAGAGTGTCGGACTCACCATGAGGCCCACGGCAGTGAGACTGATGTTGAGGTCCCGGGTCTGCAGCGCGAACGCGGCCGCGCAAGTGAGCACGCGCCGCAGGCAGCGCGGCCCGGCGCAGCCCAGCAGGTCGCCGGCCACTACTTGCGCGCATTGGAAGGCCGAGCGGATCAGTTGCTCGCTGGGACAAACAGAGAGTAAGAAGAACGAATGAACAATAACATTTAATCGTGACACATAAAACTAAATCTTAAACATATCCACATGTGTCACGAAAAGGTCCCGAAAGTAGGTTGTAGAACAACGAATGAGCCATTTATTTATTTATAACACGTGTTTTTTTTTACTGTCTTAGAGCCGAAGCCCACTTAAAATTCCCAAAACAGTAATAATTCGTGAAAAATATATTTATTAGTTAATTCTCTAGTAATAAAGGTCATCCACTCAGTTAGAGTTCGTACTAGCGGACACTGCGGTCACTCGGCTGGGTGATTAAAATTAATATTATTAAAAAAAAAACATAAACATTACATTTTTTTAAGTTCTTTAAAAAAACACCGTGTATAGTAACATCATCAGCTTAAATACCACACAGTAGTATAAAACAGTAGTGACAGTGAGCTAATAATAGATCCTCACCGATTGGGGGTCGAAGTTGCACCACGTCCGTAGGAATTACCCATCGCTACCCTACACGTGACCCCTGGGTGGTGCTAAAATTGCAACAACCTGGCAACCGTACTGTCTTTTCCAAGATCTCACGGTTCTAAATACTGATTTTCCATACGATAAATAAATAACCGATAGCGTAATTAATTATATAAAAAATAAGTGAGCAACAGCCAAACAAAAACACAGCGCTCTTGGGTCTTGGTAGTGCTACATAATTTAGCACTTATTTCTAAATAGATTAATACAAAGAGTTGCCTAAACTGTTTCCCGACTTCTGCCGAAAAATTTCCGAGACAAGAGTCTCACACATCATTTAAGCCGTTGCTGCAATAAACTGTTTCACCTATAGTTAGCAGATAATGGGTATCTGATAGCATGGAAGTACCCCCGCCAAAAGCCAAAGGGCTCCCAACTAACCTCCCTTTTCTGTAAGAGTCAGATCGCAAGTAGTGTCAAGCAACGATAGATAGATAATTATTCAGCCACAACAATCCAGAATACCGGTACAAACTTTAAGAGCAAACATATTACAATTCCGCTGACGCAAACACTAGCATGTCATACCTGATTCAAAAAGTCCAGCAAGCACTACAATAGAAATAAAATATGTCCTATGTATGACGATACAGAGGAATTATTTATCTATCTAAAATAATTTTATAGTACATTACGCAACTAGGGCGGTGAATTCGTGAATGCCCCAGATCGCAGGTGTTTGTGGCCCGAACCGAAGGTGAGGGCCATAAATATGCGCTCTGGGGCTTTACGAATTACCGCCCGTGTTGCGTACAAAATTTTACGTCTTCACCTGGCCACAATGCGAGTTTTCCCGTACGTGCCGCGTGCAGTAAAACTCGCATTATGGCCAGGTGTGACGTAAAAATCATTTTGTTCTCTTCTGTTCCTAGTCTATAGTAAAACTGCTGTACATTATGTCTTATCAATAAATTATTTGTATATCAAACAGTTTTATAACCTAAGGCATTCAGAAATTAAACTTAGTCGACGGTTGTCTGTTGTGGTGTAGAATAGGTGCCGATACGGCGTTACTGCTGCGGAGTCCGCAGCGCTGATATTCCGCCAGAACCTTAATGCTACATTTACACGCTTTCGGTGGCTTGGCCAGCGTCCGCAAGCTCCAAGTCTTCACAAACGCTTAATGCTACATTTACACGCTTGCGGTGGCTTGGCAAGCGTCCGCAAGCGCCAAGTCTTCACAAACGCTTAATGCTACATTTACACGCTTGCGGTGCCTTGGCAAGCGTCCGCAAGCGCCAAGTCTTCACAAGCGCTTCATGCGACATTTACACGCTTGCGAGTGCGTTAGTGTGGTCCGAATAGGCAAGCATGGCAGACGTCTTTATGGTATTCATCCTTTGGATCCCAAATGCAGGATTCGCTATGGTATGCCTCGAGAAAGGCAAAGGTTTGGTCGTTTGACCATACAGCAATCATGGTCGCTACGCGGTTACATAAAGGCCATATAAATAAAAGGCGACCGATCGTCGCGAGCTCGCGAGCGACACTAAACACGCGCCAACGTGTAAATACGTTGCAAGCGCTTGCCCAAGCTTCCTTTGTGTTCAAAAACCGACACTAGTCCGGATCGGGTCAAGGTCTCGCTAGCTCACGCAAGCCAAACACCCCCGTTTACACGCTTGCGCTTGCGGAGGCTTGCCAAGCCCCCGCAAGCGTGTAAACGTAGCATGAAACTAAATCTAATTGATCCAACGACCAGTGCAGGATGCTGCTCACCTGTGCTGCGAGGATATGGCGGAGATGACCTCCATCATGAGCGGCCAGGCCGCGCCGAGCTGTTCCCCGCGCGAGTGGAGGAGGCGCGCCGCGCACTCCAGCTGTCTCGCTCGCACGTCGCAGTGTCGCACCGCACACAGCTCCGACAGGGGCTCGAGGAGCAACCGTTCGCGGGCCTGTACAATACATCAATTATGTAACAAATTACCTATATCCTACCAAAATTTAAGCAAGCAAAATGCGCTGCAATTACTTTCTCAAAACCTACAGAATACTGCCAATAAACTTTATATTATTGTAGGATGTACCCCTCATGGGCCACGATAAGTCGTGTGCCTGACTTATCAAGAGGCGGAGAACATTTCCAAGTTCCCGATTTAACAAGTTTTGGGATTAGGCGCACAAAGTGAACCCCGGGCTCCTATAAAGTAAAGCCGGGAAAATACTAGGAGGATGATCATCGTCTCTTGCGACACCCGAAGAATCACAAGCGCGCTGCCGTTTATAAATTGCCGTAAATCAATTAGTTTGTATGCATGTTCGTGATAGCAAGATATAGGGGTTATCTATCTGGGAGTTTGGAATGAGAAGGCCGAGGTACAAGTTAGTTATATACTGGGCTCCTTTCCGCAAATCGACATCCAGTTTTGCATGAAAATGGTGGGTGAGCGTTACTCTAACCACCCCAGCTCCTCTAGAAAGTTGGCGAGTGCCTTTGTGGTTCTGAATGCGTCCCGTAGTGTGTCTGGAGACCCTAGGTGTTTTTTCTTGTATACTTCTACCTGCTTGCGGTCTAGTAGGATATACTTGGTCGTTTCTTCCGCCTCCATGCACGCTCTGCACATGGGGCTGTCTGTGATACTTATGTTGTAGAAGTGTATGTTCAGGGTGTTGTGTCCTGTTATTGTTCCTACTATCTTGCGTAGTTGGTTTCTATGTGTCCTCAGTAGTGTGGTTGTGAGTTTGTTGTCGCGTTTTGACAGAATCTCTTTGGTCTGTCTGCATGTTATCACCCTCCCAGTAGCTTTGTGGCAGGGGTAAGATTGGCTCCGGTCCGTATGCCGTTGTTTCTGAGCCTTTCCTGGCCAGTTCAGCTGCATTTTTTCCTCTTGAGCCACTGTGCCCCTTGATCCATTGTATACTAACGTTGTTTTTATCTGCGCACTCCTCTGATACATACTTAATTAAGAATATGTATTGCTACACGCACGACCGGGGTGCAACTAAGGAGCGAGCCACGCGTTGGACTTTCCTCGAGGCGCGGGGAACACATAACTGTTCTGACACTACACAAGATACTGACCTCGTTGACGAGCGCCGGGTGCATGTGGTGGTACTGGAACGCGGCCTGCACTAGGTAGGTGATGGCCTCCACGCCCCACTCCCGCATTCGTATGTGCGGGTGTTGGCACACCTGGAAACAATGCTCATTTTCACGCCACTGCTCGGAAACGCGGCAAAAGATGGAATTCAGGCTTCAAAGCTCGCACGCGATGTTAGATCGCACGAACAGACCAACAGTTCGCGCTACAGTGTTTCACATTATGATATTTCATTATAGTCTATTTTTTTATTCCGTAGACTAAAATGACAACCACAAATGTCATACGTAAAAATAATGTGACCAGCTATATACAAACAGTGCTGATCTTTGATATCGGTTTGTGAATAACCGATAAAATCTTGAAAATGAACAATAAATAAAAACTACTCACTAAATGATACGAAATAAACAATAAATAAAATTTACTCACTACTAATGTACTCAAACATTTAAAATGACATTGACGTAACGCCGACCTGACGCGACGCCATTTTGGTTTACGTATTTGGCATTCGTTATTTTACTCGTATAGTGATCGGATGTTTTCAGTGCGTGTTCTCACGTTTTTAGCACGTCACGGATTATCCATTCATTGTGTTACAGACGCTTCATCAAAAAATATAAGTACCTCCCAATCGTTTATTTTCGGTTAGTACCGGTTGTAGCACATCACTATTTATAAGACGTAAAAAACTAGCAATACATGAAATGTCATTTTAGTCTACGGAATAAAAAATAGACTATAGGTTAATCATTAATTATGATTTATAATTATAATTATTTGCAATTTCCTCGCTTACAATAGGTTAATCTCTAATTCTGACTTATAACTCGAACCCAGTCGTCCGTCTTTTGCCAACTTTCTAGGCTTTACAACAATGTACTATTTGTAGCCAAATCTATTGGATGTATCAACACATTCCGTTACTGCCACAGAAAGTGTCTATGTGTGCATCATCATCATCATATCAGCCGAAAGACGTCCACTGATGGACATAAGCCTCCCCCAAAGAGTGCCACAATGACCGGTCCTGCGCCACCCGCATCCAGCGGACTCCCACGACCTTTACCAGGTTATCAGTCCACCTTGGGCCTACTCACACTGCGCCTCCAATGGGGAAATAGTAGATTGTACAACGTTTTGGCACCGATTTTTTGATACCATCGGCTAAAGCTAAAGCTAGACTGATGGCAAGCGGTCAACGTAGTCTACGGACGCTTGCAGCTCCGGAGGCGTAACACCGACAGTTTAAAATTGGAATATCCTGAAAAAGAATCCTACAAGTTTGCCAACTAATAATGACTACAGGAAATTTCAACGTAGTAATGGTCAAAAGAGCAAAGCGAGTACTCACTTCTAACAGATGATTGGTTATAGGCCTCCACATGACCTCAATCCTGTGCATGTTCGCTAACCCGGTTTCCAGCAGTTTCGCGACGGCGAACAACGACGGCTCCTGTAAATACATATAACTTTATCATACACAGTCTACTAACTTTCTATGTCTTCTGTCTTACCAACCACCCTTACCTCTTACTTTGTAACACCCTGTATAAATCATACAGGGTGTTACAAAAATGGTTGAAAGTAATAAAATGGACACCGTAAGGGCACACATAATAGAGTTGTTGACTGGTAATATTTTATTAATACTCCAAAAGGAAACAAAAAATATGCCTAACGACGAAAATCCCACTCAAATCTACGAAGCTACAACAGTCTTGATGTTGCTAAATGCGTTTTGCGGAAAACGGTACAGAGAAACCCCCTCGAAATTTTGACATCCTAATCGAGAAAATTGAAACATCCCTATTAACAAACAAACATTCCTAAACATTTATGTGACGAGCATGAATATTTGTTTCTGAGTCATGGATATTTTCTATGTATTTAAGTATTTATATCTATTATATATATCGTCGTCTAGTACCCATAACACAAGCCTTACTGAGCTTACTATGGGACTAGGACGATTTGTGTAAGATTGTCCCCTTATATTTATTTATTTATATTTATTTATTTATTTATTTATTTATTTAATGACGAAATAGTACATTTAGGTGCTAGTTCGGAAAGTATGTCATTAAGAATGACATTTCCGCATGTGTATAGTACGTACGACGTTTTTTATACAGTTGCGAAAAAATAAGAAAAACAACAAGTAAGGAATTCGAACCTTTCATATTATGAATTCTGTAACATCATTGTAATACAGTTGAAAAATAATGAAGTTGTTCAAAATATTTTTTTAATACAGTTCTATCTTATTTATTTTTTATTGACCTAATAATTAATGGTACAATTTGTACAATTGTTGAGTGGGGAAAAAGAAAAGCACTGGTTCGAAAACCAAGTTTCCGCACGCTAAAACGCTAGGTAAAGTAGCACTTTTTGAGCACTATAAAAAATTATGTTCTTGAACTACACTTATTACTTCTAATAACTTCACTCTGTAAATACTTACCCTGTTGGAATAAGCGAGCTCCATAGCCTCATTGGAGAGCTTACACAGCGCATCGATGAGGTGATGCAACGCCTCATCATCAAGGTTCTTCGATGCCTCGAACACGCCCGACAACATCGCCGACAGTGCTGCAACCATTCATTGTGCCATGACGTACAAATCATCGTTACACAGGACACGGCAGGACTAAGATGGGTGCCATTTTATTACGTATCGTTCTGGATAAGATCTAAGATCATCATATCAGCTGAAAGACGTCCACTGGTGGACATAGGCCTCCCCCAAAGAGTGCCACAATGACCGGTCCTGCGCCACCCGCATCCAGCGGACTCCCACGACCTTTACCAGGTTATCAGTCCACCTTGGGCCTACTCACACTGCGCCTCCAATGGGGAAATAGTAGATTGTACAACAAGTGCATAAAACGCACCATTTCACGGGAGACGTTTATCCAACCGAGCCAGCCTGCGAGCGAGGATGGATATAAAATCGAGTGTAAAATGGGTTTTATGGACGAATTGTACACTCTACTTGTCACTTCGATTGCGAGGAAATTAACGGTAAGTTTATTTCATGAACTTTTATTGTGTACTTAGGCTGTTGGTATCCTTGCCTTGGTCTTAGAATACTAACGAAATATTAAAAAAAAAAAGAGTTTATTCTATGAAGTTTAAGTTGCTCGTGTGGCTGTTGGACCGATTGCCTTGGTCTTCGAAGAAGATTTTACTTTAAGCATAAAAAGCGACTTTTTGTCGCCTACACACAGCATAAAGAGGCACTTCTAGAGCATGAGAAGTGAAATAGTACATTATGTAACTAGGACGGTGAATTCGTGAATGCCCCAGATCGCAGGTGTTTCTAAATATGCGCTCTGGGGCTTTACAAATTACCGCCCGTGTTGCGTACAAAATTTTACGTCTTCACCTGGCCACAATGCGAGTTTTCCCGTACGCGCAGCGTGCAGTAAAACTCTCATTATGGCCAGGTGTGGCGTAAATGATTTTACGCATCGCTGCTGGTGGGGGAACCAGGACGGGTATGACGGACTTCTGGGAACCGCCCGGACTACCGTCTAAAACCCCACGGTGTTCTACGCGCTGCCCTTTGGGGAAGCCACGGAAACGCTTGCGCAAACTTCCGCGACTCCGCCAGCAGCTGCCCCTATGTGGGAACCGTCATGGGGGCCGAACACAACTTGCCTCCAAATCGAGACTCCTGTCTCATTCGCACTTTGCAAATTATATTTCTAGATAGATTTTCTCGCCGCGTACCGCTGAGGCGGTACTTGTGCTAGCCCCGCTGAACGTGAACGTCTTATCCATCGGGATAAGTGATAAAATGGCAACCATGTTACGCGCGCAGCTCACATAAGTGATAGGCGGAAGGCTTCTCAAGACATGATCAAGTTTAAGCACCGAAAACCCGCCAGTAGAAGGGGTAACATCGTTCAAGGTAAATTTTAACAAGTAGAATACTTAAAATATAATAGACGCGTCATTCACGTGTTAAATGTTAAAAGTTTTTACTAAGAAGATTTTATAACGAGGTTTTATTTCAGGTAAAAACGAAATATAGCATATTTTAAATCAAGTAAGCTAAAGGTGGCGGTAGAGAGAAGTGTACCTCAAAAGGTCAAGTTCAAATTATGTAGACGGAACAACAGAGCATAAGCAGAGCGCCTTTAATGCTAAGCTAAGTGTAAGCGAAAAGCTAGCAGCCGCTTGCAAAATATTGCAGAATACAGGCCAATATATTTCTACCAATCGATCTAGATCGACGGTATATTCCTAGGTTTCGGGAAACACATCCAAAACAAAATTGTAACTGGTAAAGTCACAGCCTTGGAAACCAGACCCATATACACCCACGACGTAGGAATTAGTACATTACGTACCTAGGGCGGTGAATTCGTGAATGCCTCAGATCGCAGGTGCCTGTGGCCCGGACCTAAGGTGAGGGGGCCATAAATATGCGATATTTACGAATTACCGCCCGTGGTGCATACACAATTTTACATCTTCTCCTGGGTGTGAAGTGAGATTTGCCAATTCGCCCGTGGGCGGTAAATCTCACTTACCGCCCAGTGACGTAAAGGTATAGTGAGCTAGTCACAGCCGCGTGGTGCGAAAGGGACACAAACTGGCCAGCAAGCTCCATCCCGATGCGTGAACGGACACAAGCTAAAACCGTAGGTTGCATGCGTTTATATGAAACTGTCACAACTGTATTCTAAGCTCAGTAGCTTAGATGGATGATAGATGCTTTTTTTTTTTTTTTGTCAATGGACTTGCGGGCGTTTGCCCATAGCCATAGTCTGATAGATGCTTATTTATTGATTTGTCTCAGTCAACGAGTACCATACATACAAATACCTTATAGGCTTAAATACTGGTACATATCAATAAAACTTATGCACTAAATATTGTAAAAAAAATGACGATACCTAGAGGTTGATATATTATTTGTGTTCTTTTGCCTTGGATATATTTTTTATATTTTGTTGTTACTGTGTTATGTTGTGTTCTTATATTTGTTGACATTATCTTAATATTATATCTTAATTTTTCTCTGTTTTTGACGAACGTGATAAAAATTCTTATTTTTTAGACATTTGTATGCAAATCTGTAATGTAATTTTTTATCATGAAATAAATCTAATCTAATCTATAAGTAGCACAATAACATGCTAATCTACGATTCTCACTGAACGGGCCGGGCCGGAGCGCATTCTCTACATGCAAAGGAATTTGAACTGTTCATATTTGACTACAATCCCCGCCGACCGCGTCGGTAGCTGCCGCCTCGCAGTGGATGCACGATGCATTCAAATATGAAATGTAATTACTGTTTATACGGTTCGAATTCCTTTGCATGCAATAGAATGCGCTCTGGCCCGATCCGTTCGGTGAGATTCGTACATTAAGACAGCGACGCGTGACGCATGTTCTAGGTGTCAAATAACCGATAGATTATTTAGATGGCAGTCATGTTTGTGTAAGTGAGTGGATCAACTATTTTCTGTCACTAGTTACCATGGCTACGTCGCCTGAGTCACGTTTTAAATCACTAAATGTGGGGTTTTCTTGTCAAGGTCGACCCCTTTTTGTATGGATCATCTTCTAGACATGTTATAAGTTTTTTTTTAAATTTATTGGCCAAAATATTAAAAAACAGTAGTACCACATTTTACACCAGCGGAAACCTCAGGGGGTTTATATGCTTAAGTCTGTATTGTAACAATTTTTCAAAGAAACTCTGTAATTTTGTCTCCTGACGAATTTGTTGATTGACTGATATTCTATTTTGGTTTCCGCTGTGTTGAAATTTATCTTAACCCATTCAATGCCAAAGACGCGAATTCGCGTCCCAAGTATGTGTAATCGTAATGCCGAGGACGCGATTTCGAGTTATTTGTTTTTTTTTTGCTAGAAAAAAACTGTATTTAAGTGCTGATACCAAAATTTTACTTTATTTATAAAGGATAATATTATACTGTTGCTGGTTTTTGGATTCAGTGCATTTGTAATTTTCATAATTCTTATCTCGGATTCCGAAGACGCGAATTCGCGTCCCATGTATGTGTAATCGTATTGCCGAGGACGCGATTTTGCATCCTTGAAATGGGTTAACCTAATGCCCGCGGACGCCAACTCGCGTCCATGAAATGTTAACGTAATGCCGCGGACGCGAATTCGCGTCGTCGCGTGGAAGGCGGCGGCACTGCGTGTACAAAACTCAGTTATGGTTTTGTGGGAATATAAATGACAACAAGGCGTAAATGGTATTACAATCACTTGAATGTATTTATTGGACTATGTTCCAAGGTTCAATTTGGCATAACAATATCTAGCGTCTAGTTACATTTGACGAAACATGTCGTTAGCTAGTAACAGCGACATCTAGCGGTTACTTTTTAAGTTACATTTACTTAGACTAATTGCTCAACTCTGTGAGATTGTACACTGCGTGATGAGTAAAAATATGAGGCGTCGACAATGAATAGGTTAATATTATTTAATTTCCGTCAATTTAAAAACCATTCCTTGAGAGAGGTATCAAACTAGGGTGTAGTCTACTTAAGTTCATCACTTGGTGTGACTTGGTTGTAATAAGTAATCACTGGTTTTTTTTTTACTGAGAAGTAGGTGCAGTTGCTAGCAGTGAACAGTCACTCCTTCAAGCGCTTGGCACTTCGTCTAAACTCGACTCTCGCGTGATAGACGATGGAAAAAAAAACATAATTTATGCAAAGTGTTCAGACTTCAGGCTGGTCCTAATTACAGATATAAGACAGTTTCATATGAACGCATAGCTATATAAAGTGTGTATACCACTCATCATTCCGAGAGAGTCGGCTACTGGCACTTGCTGACCTGCAAACGGTAATTAAGACACACGCTACAATACGAAGCTAATGCTTTCAACCTTCAGCAGCGATTACGTTAACACATTCACTGCAGGAACCCGTAGCAATTGTTTCAGTTAGTGTTGTGATTAGCCGATTCCGTCAAATCATAATAGCAGATGCAAATACGAATCCAAATCTAAGTTCAATACGACAGAAAATCGTTAAGTTGCAAAGTTATGTTCGCTTTATTCATTGCATACAACAATGCCAGCGAAGCCGCAAATAAAAATAATACACAACATCTAACAACAACAATACAACACAATTAAATGAGAAAAAAACGGCATTAAATTTGGTAATCCATATATTAGAGACTTTGTTCTACGGGGTGTTCCAAAAGTCACTGTCAAGCCGAAAACGGGTTATAAGTCATAACAGTTGTAAAGAAAAACAGAAAAAAAGCCATGTAATGTATTAAAAAATTACAGGCATTCAAAAAAGCGTAGTAGGTTCTTATTAACGACATTACAGTAAGTTACAGTTAGATAGTATTTTTTTTATTTTACTTACTAGTTTTGTGTTAAGCAGTGACATTGCTAACGAATCGGCCAGTAAATCTTAAGATTTAGTGGTCGAGACAGATTGTTCCGATAGCTCAGTTGGTTACTAGCGACAGGCCATGAATGCCTGTGATCGCCGGTACAAATCCGGCTCGGCCTTAGAGCATTAAACCAACAGGAGCGGCCATGAGTCATTTTCTATACATAAAAAGTCTGCCGATTTTTGCGGGGGAGGGGAATGTCAAATGTATGCGTAACAATACAATACAAATACTCTTTATTGCACACCTCACACAAACAAAGCAGTTATAAAGAGAAAGAATACAAGAACATGTAGGTAGAGGTAGACAACAGGCGGTCTTATCGCTAAAGAGCGACCTCTTCCAGGCAACCTTTGGGTATTGGAGAAAGAGATAAAACTAGATTATGTAGTAGGTGGTGTAGATATTATATTTAGCCAAAAAACAAAATATTTAGTATAAATACACGTACATAAATAGCTCTATATATAAACATACATACACAATCATACATACATATATACAAAAATCACAAATAAATATATATAATACATAAACAGTCAGCCAAAAAATAGCAATAGTAAGACAATCAGGGTTAAGGGATAGACAAATAATGTTCTTTAAGAAGAGATTTGAACTTGCCGATAGATTTTGCTTGTCTTATATCACGAGGGAGAGAGTTCCACAGTCGAATTGCCTTAAAGGTGAACGAACTACTGTAAAATTTGGAAGATGACGAAGGCACAGTTAATAGCAAATTGTTAGAAGATCTAACAGAGTTAAAATAACTAAAACGCTCTTTGAGATAGCGGGGAGTTGCAGGGTTAAAAAGGAATAAACAGAAGCGAAACAATGTGAGAGTTACGGCGATAACGGATAGGGAGCCACTTGAGTTTGGAACGGAAACTAGAAACGTGGTCATATTTGCGTAACGTAACGTGCAAATAGCTACGTCAGATAAACGTCAGTCCATACAATGTGTATGACCACTGTGAACAATTTTTGGCAGAGGGGAACGCCTGTCAATGGCCGCTCCGGTTGGTTTAATGCTCTAAGGGCTCGGCGCATTAAATTTTACAATTTATTTTAAATTAAATTTGTTCATAATTGTTATGGCTATCACCCGTTTTCGGCTTGAAGTTAACTTTTGGGACACCCAGTATTGATTTTACACTATATAATTAAATAGATCAGTCAGTGACACACTCAAACTATTGAATTAGTTACATAGACTTACCAGGCAGGTCGGCCATGACAGCAGAAGTGCTCATGACCGCGTTGGCGTCTGCGCTTGCGCGGGACGCCTTCATACTTCCGCCTGTTGATGGCTTTAGGCCTAGGATCCAAACCTGTGGAACATTTATATATTGAAAAAGTCAGAGTTATTTAAACTCAACGAACACTCACTCATTTAACAAGTTTCTGTCAAAAATTTCATTTTTGGTACAAGCTTTTATTGCCGCCTGTATACTTTTCTGTGTACCATCATCAACTACTCTTTGAGACTATTCGAACGAGCTCAAACTCAACAGGGTTACGTCGGTTAAGTACTGAATTCTCATGGCCACCTTCTGTCTCCATCATCAGATTAGCTCGATGGTACCATAATATTGAATTGTCATCCAAACTACACTTATACCGAAAATTTCAGCTCAATCCGTCACCGGGAAGTGGGTCAAATTTAAGTTGCAAGATTTGATTACAGACAGACAGACAGACAACGGGACAGGTGAGCTCATTAAAAAACCTTTGCTTATTTTTGAAATATGTGACTATAAAAAATGGGAACACCCAAATACTCCGAAATATTTAATTCCGAATTTGCTAATTCTGATTTTCAGAACTCCCAATTTCATAATTCCTAAGACTTATAATTTGGATTACTAACAAACACGAATTTGATTTTACCGAATTTAATAATGTCGATCGATAGTTTCTTTTTCTGATTTTTATAACTTCGAACCATCAAAAGCGCGAAGTGTCATTGGCCCGAAAAACAGTATTCCGATTATCAAATTTCCGACATTTCATTGCTAATTCGGAAAATTGATATTCAGAAAATTACGATTCCTATTTCCAACAGAGAATATATAGAAAGGCACTAGGATAGTTTTCAAAGAAGTTTTAGAGAAACTCTAAGGCTGGTTGGTGTAGGTACAACGACGAGCGAAGCGAGTAGGAGTGTTAGTCGTCAAAACTCATACTTTGTGTGAGTGAACTGTGTAACTGCAATGATCAACTAGATTTACATCTATTGAAACCCGCAATTATTAAAAACCTCATGGCATCTAGTTTTTTTGCTCCCCTGCCTACAGAGTAATAGCATGATTGTATGTACAAAAAACAATTTATTTTTCTCTTTTTCATCAACACGCTTGTCGTGATAAGTATGTACTTATGATTTTGGTGCTCTTGTGTATCTGTACTCACCTGTGAATCCTATCTGAGGAAACCTGTAATTGGCTTCTCTGATATATATTGTGTATAACTTAGTCTCATTTACTTAAGCTGTTGGTTTTCTGAATAAAATAAAATAAAATAAAAATTTGGAAGAATCGCGATCCTACAGCGCGCGAGTCGAGCGAGCGAAGCTAGCGTGCCGCGGCAGCGAACGTTCAGAGCGCCAGCACTGAACACTTTTTTACTACCTATTTAATAATACTTAGCTGCGGTAGGGATCTTAGAGGTGGTCCCTTCTTTGGCAGATATAAATTTCATAGAATTTTGTTTCGCAGAAAATGTTTCATATTTTAATAATTACATTAAACATCATAATTATTAGCGTTTCATTAAAATAGGGCAACTTGAAAAAGGGGAGATGGAGGAGCGCGCAGTAATAAACAACTGTAACACTTGTCTTATTGGTAGGTTAGGTTAGGGTCAACTTGTGTTCCTTAGAGCGGAAATAGGCAACCCGCGAAGCGGGGTGACGTCGACACGCTTGCGGTTAGGTTGGGTTGAGGTTACATTAAAATAATTTTACGAACATTATGCTCACTAGATATAACAACATTATATATATAATTTCATATTTTGTAAAAAAACTAAGTAGAAGTTGAAGTTGGCCTTGAACAGCAAGAACTCGACGATCTGTTCATCTTTCATAATTTACGGTTACGATAATTTACCAGGTGCTGGAGCGTGGTGAGGACCGGCAGCCACGCCTGCTGGATGCTGTCCCCGTCCCGCTGGGCCGCGTACAGCAACGCCTTCATGGCGGTCACGTGCCGGGAGGTCACCATCACGAACGACTGCTGCTGGCCTGCGGAGAAACGTAAACTTGCAAATTCGATAAAGACAAACTTGTTTACCTACTCTATATTGTTGAAAAATTGGTCGACCGTCGGTTGAAAATGTGAAGAGCGACTATCCATGAGTGCAAAAAGGTCACAGGTCCGAATTCTGGTCCAAGCAATACATTTTAAATTCATTTCTTCAATAGGCGCCACGGGCACGGGAGAGCGCCGAGTGCGGGCACGCAGTACTGCGCGGGCAGGGCTACAGTGTGTCTCACCTGATGCCGGAGCATGCGCGGGCAGCGGTGTGCCGACCCACACCACCTGGTGTCGGTGCTCGGGCTCGGGCGCGGGCGCGCTGTCGCGGCGCCACGGGCACGGGAGAGCGCCGAGTGCGGGCACGCAGTACTGCGCGGGCAGGGCTACAGTGTGTCTCACCTGATGCCGGAGCATGCGCGGGCAGCGGTGTGCCGACCCACACCACCTGGTGTCGGTGCTCGGGCTCGGGCGCGGGCGCGCTGTCGCGGCGCCACGGGCACGGGAGAGCACCGAGTGCGGGCACGCAGTACTGCGCGGGCAGGGCTACAGTGTGTCTCACCTGATGCCGGAGCATGCGCGGGCAGCGGTGTGCCGACCCACACCACCTGGTGTCGGTGCTCGGGCTCGGGCGCGGGCGCGCTGTCGCGGCGCCACGGGCACGGGAGAGCGCCGAGTGCGGGCACGCATTACTGCGCGGGCAGGGCTACAGTGTGTCTCACCTGATGCCGGAGCATGCGCGGGCAGCGGTGTGCCGACCCACACCACCTGGTGTCGGTGCTCGGGCTCGGGCGCGGGCGCGCTGTCGCGGCGCCACGGGCACGGGAGAGCGCCGAGTGCGGGCACGCAGTACTGCGCGGGCAGGGCTACAGTGTGTCTCACCTGATGCCGGAGCATGCGCGGGCAGCGGTGTGCCGACCCACACCACCTGGTGTCGGTGCTCGGGCTCGGGCGCGGGCGCGCTGTCGCGGCGCCACGGGCACGGGAGAGCACCGAGTGCGGGCACGCAGTACTGCGCGGGCAGGGCTACAGTGTGTCTCACCTGATGCCGGAGCATGCGCGGGCAGCGGTGTGCCGACCCACACCACCTGGTGTCGGTGCTCGGGCTCGGGCGCGGGCGCGCTGTCGCGGCGCCACGGGCACGGGAGAGCGCCGAGTGCGGGCACGCATTACTGCGCGGGCAGGGCTACAGTGTGTCTCACCTGATGCCGGAGCATGCGCGGGCAGCGGTGTGCCGACCCACACCACCTGGTGTCGGTGCTCGGGCTCGGGCGCGGGCGCGCTGTCGCGGCGCCACGGGCACGGGAGAGCGCCGAGTGCGGGCACGCAGTACTGCGCGGGCAGGGCTACAGTGTGTCTCACCTGATGCCGGAGCATGCGCGGGCAGCGGTGTGCCGACCCACACCACCTGGTGTCGGTGCTCGGGCTCGGGCGCGGGCGCGCTGTCGCGGCGCCACGGGCACGGGAGAGCGCCGAGTGCGGGCACGCATTACTGCGCGGGCAGGGCTACAGTGTGTCTCACCTGATGCCGGAGCATGCGCGGGCAGCGGTGTGCCGACCCACACCACCTGGTGTCGGTGCTCGGGCTCGGGCGCGGGCGCGCTGTCGCGGCGCCACGGGCACGGGAGAGCGCCGAGTGCGGGCACGCAGTACTGCGCGGGCAGGGCTACAGTGTGTCTCACCTGATGCCGGAGCATGCGCGGGCAGCGGTGTGCCGACCCACACCACCTGGTGTCGGTGCTCGGGCTCGGGCGCGGGCGCGCTGTCGCGGCGCCACGGGCACGGGAGAGCGCCGAGTGCGGGCACGCAGTACTGCGCGGGCAGGGCTACAGTGTGTCTCACCTGATGCCGGAGCATGCGCGGGCAGCGGTGTGCCGACCCACACCACCTGGTGTCGGTGCTCGGGCTCGGGCGTGGGCGCGCTGTCGCGGCGCCACGGGCACGGGAGAGCGCCGAGTGCGGGCACGCAGTACTGCGCGGGCAGGGCTACAGTGTGTCTCACCTGATGCCGGAGCATGCGCGGGCAGCGGTGTGCCGACCCACACCACCTGGTGTCGGTGCTCGGGCTCGGGCGCGGGCGCGCTGTCGCGGCGCCACGGGCACGGGAGAGCGCCGAGTGCGGGCACGCATTACTGCGCGGGCAGGGCTACAGTGTGTCTCACCTGATGCCGGAGCATGCGCGGGCAGCGGTGTGCCGACCCACACCACCTGGTGTCGGTGCTCGGGCTCGGGCGCGGGCGCGCTGTCGCGGCGCCACGGGCACGGGAGAGCGCCGAGTGCGGGCACGCAGTACTGCGCGGGCAGGGCTACAGTGTGTCTCACCTGATGCCGGAGCATGCGCGGGCAGCGGTGTGCCGACCCACACCACCTGGTGTCGGTGCTCGGGCTCGGGCGCGGGCGCGCTGTCGCGGCGCCACGGGCACGGGAGAGCGCCGAGTGCGGGCACGCAGTACTGCGCGGGCAGGGCTACAGTGTGTCTCACCTGATGCCGGAGCATGCGCGGGCAGCGGTGTGCCGACCCACACCACCTGGTGTCGGTGCTCGGGCTCGGGCGCGGGCGCGCTGTCGCGGCGCCACGGGCACGGGAGAGCGCCGAGTGCGGGCACGCATTACTGCGCGGGCAGGGCTACAGTGTGTCTCACCTGATGCCGGAGCATGCGCGGGCAGCGGTGTGCCGACCCACACCACCTGGTGTCGGTGCTCGGGCTCGGGCGCGGGCGCGCTGTCGCGGCGCCACGGGCACGGGAGAGCGCCGAGTGCGGGCACGCAGTACTGCGCGGGCAGGGCTACAGTGTGTCTCACCTGATGCCGGAGCATGCGCGGGCAGCGGTGTGCCGACCCACACCACCTGGTGTCGGTGCTCGGGCTCGGGCGCGGGCGCGCTGTCGCGGCGCCACGGGCACGGGAGAGCGCCGAGTGCGGGCACGCAGTACTGCGCGGGCAGGGCTACAGTTTGTCTCACCTGATGCCGGAGCATGCGCGGGCAGCGGTGTGCCGACCCACACCACCTGGTGTCGGTGCTCGGGCTCGGGCGCGGGCGCGCTGTCGCGGCGCCACGGGCACGGGAGAGCGCCGAGTGCGGGCACGCATTACTGCGCGGGCAGGGCTACAGTGTGTCTCACCTGATGCCGGAGCATGCGCGGGCAGCGGTGTGCCGACCCACACCACCTGGTGTCGGTGCTCGGGCTCGGGCGCGGGCGCGCTGTCGCGGCGCCACGGGCACGGGAGAGCGCCGAGTGCGGGCACGCATTACTGCGCGGGCAGGGCTACAGTGTGTCTCACCTGATGCCGGAGCATGCGCGGGCAGCGGTGTGCCGACCCACACCACCTGGTGTCGGTGCTCGGGCTCGGGCGAAGGCGCGCTGTCGCGGCGCTACGGGCACGGGAGAGCGCCGAGTGCGGGCACGCATTACTGCGCGGGCAGGGCTACAGTGTGTCTCACCTGATGCCGGAGCATGCGCGGGCAGCGGTGTGCCGACCCACACCACCTGGTGTCGGTGCTCGGGCTCGGGCGCGGGCGCGCTGTCGCGGCGCCACGGGCACGGGAGAGCGCCGAGTGCGGGCACGCATTACTGCGCGGGCAGGGCTACAGTGTGTCTCACCTGATGCCGGAGCATGCGCGGGCAGCGGTGTGCCGACCCACACCACCTGGTGTCGGTGCTCGGGCTCGGGCGCGGGCGCGCTGTCGCGGCGCCACGGGCACGGGAGAGCGCCGAGTGCGGGCACGCAGTACTGCGCGGGCAGGGCTACAGTGTGTCTCACCTGATGCCGGAGCATGCGCGGGCAGCGGTGTGCCGACCCACACCACCTGGTGTCGGTGCTCGGGCTCGGGCGCGGGCGCGCTGTCGCGGCGCCACGGGCACGGGAGAGCGCCGAGTGCGGGCACGCATTACTGCGCGGGCAGGGCTACAGTGTGTCTCACCTGATGCCGGAGCATGCGCGGGCAGCGGTGTGCCGACCCACACCACCTGGTGTCGGTGCTCGGGCTCGGGCGCGGGCGCGCTGTCGCGGCGCCACGGGCACGGGAGAGCGCCGAGTGCGGGCACGCAGTACTGCGCGGGCAGGGCTACAGTGTGTCTCACCTGATGCCGGAGCATGCGCGGGCAGCGGTGTGCCGACCCACACCACCTGGTGTCGGTGCTCGGGCTCGGGCGCGGGCGCGCTGTCGCGGCGCCACGGGCACGGGAGAGCGCCGAGTGCGGGCACGCAGTACTGCGCGGGCAGGGCTACAGTGTGTCTCACCTGATGCCGGAGCATGCGCGGGCAGCGGTGTGCCGACCCACACCACCTGGTGTCGGTGCTCGGGCTCGGGCGCGGGCGCGCTGTCGCGGCGCCACGGGCACGGGAGAGCGCCGAGTGCGGGCACGCATTACTGCGCGGGCAGGGCTACAGTGTGTCTCACCTGATGCCGGAGCATGCGCGGGCAGCGGTGTGCCGACCCACACCACCTGGTGTCGGTGCTCGGGCTCGGGCGCGGGCGCGCTGTCGCGGCGCCACGGGCACGGGAGAGCGCCGAGTGCGGGCACGCAGTACTGCGCGGGCAGGGCTACAGTGTGTCTCACCTGATGCCGGAGCATGCGCGGGCAGCGGTGTGCCGACCCACACCACCTGGTGTCGGTGCTCAGGCTCGGGCGCGGGCGCGCTGTCGCGGCGCCACGGGCACGGGAGAGCGCCGAGTGCGGGCACGCATTACTGCGCGGGCAGGGCTACAGTGTGTCTCACCTGATGCCGGAGCATGCGCGGGCAGCGGTGTGCCGACCCACACCACCTGGTGTCGGTGCTCGGGCTCGGGCGCGGGCGCGCTGTCGCGGCGCCACGGGCACGGGAGAGCGCCGAGTGCGGGCACGCAGTACTGCGCGGGCAGGGCTACAGTGTGTCTCACCTGATGCCGGAGCATGCGCGGGCAGCGGTGTGCCGACCCACACCACCTGGTGTCGGTGCTCGGGCTCGGGCGCGGGCGCGCTGTCGCGGCGCCACGGGCACGGGAGAGCGCCGAGTGCGGGCACGCAGTACTGCGCGGGCAGGGCTACAGTGTGTCTCACCTGATGCCGGAGCATGCGCGGGCAGCGGTGTGCCGACCCACACCACCTGGTGTCGGTGCTCGGGCTCGGGCGCGGGCGCGCTGTCGCGGCGCCACGGGCACGGGAGAGCGCCGAGTGCGGGCACGCAGTACTGCGCGGGCAGGGCTACAGTGTGTCTCACCTGATGCCGGAGCATGCGCGGGCAGCGGTGTGCCGACCCACACCACCTGGTGTCGGTGCTCGGGCTCGGGCGCGGGCGCGCTGTCGCGGCGCCACGGGCACGGGAGAGCGCCGAGTGCGGGCACGCAGTACTGCGCGGGCAGGGCTACAGTGTGTCTCACCTGATGCCGGAGCATGCGCGGGCAGCGGTGTGCCGACCCACACCACCTGGTGTCGGTGCTCGGGCTCGGGCGCGGGCGCGCTGTCGCGGCGCCACGGGCACGGGAGAGCGCCGAGTGCGGGCACGCAGTACTGCGCGGGCAGGGCTACAGTGTGTCTCACCTGATGCCGGAGCATGCGCGGGCAGCGGTGTGCCGACCCACACCACCTGGTGTCGGTGCTCGGGCTCGGGCGCGGGCGCGCTGTCGCGGCGCCACGGGCACGGGAGAGCGCCGAGTGCGGGCACGCATTACTGCGCGGGCAGGGCTACAGTGTGTCTCACCTGATGCCGGAGCATGCGCGGGCAGCGGTGTGCCGACCCACACCACCTGGTGTCGGTGCTCGGGCTCGGGCGCGGGCGCGCTGTCGCGGCGCCACGGGCACGGGAGAGCGCCGAGTGCGGGCACGCATTACTGCGCGGGCAGGGCTACAGTGTGTCTCACCTGATGCCGGAGCATGCGCGGGCAGCGGTGTGCCGACCCACACCACCTGGTGTCGGTGCTCGGGCTCGGGCGCGGGCGCGCTGTCGCGGCGCCACGGGCACGGGAGAGCGCCGAGTGCGGGCACGCAGTACTGCGCGGGCAGGGCTACAGTGTGTCTCACCTGATGCCGGAGCATGCGCGGGCAGCGGTGTGCCGACCCACACCACCTGGTGTCGGTGCTCGGGCTCGGGCGCGGGCGCGCTGTCGCGGCGCCACGGGCACGGGAGAGCGCCGAGTGCGGGCACGCAGTACTGCGCGGGCAGGGCTGCGCGGCAGAGGGCGCTGATGCACGCGTCGCGTCCTACAGTGTGTCCCACCTGGGTATGACCAGAAATACTCATTCGTAAACGTTCGTAAAACTAAAGTACCCTGCTTAATCCCTCCGTTGCCCAAACACATGGCCACACAGGCTCTGGACTGGTACCCACAAGGCAGACGAAAAAGTGGCCGCCCCAAATTGATTTAGACGCCTAGTCCTGGCAGAAGGAAAGAGCACTGTGAAGACCAGGAGCGAAATGAAACGCGAAGATCAAGACAGGACGGGATGGCGGTTTACTGTGAACGCTCTCTGCTCCAGCTAGGGCTCTTAGGAACCCTAGTTCACCTTCAATCACCTTTAATTTTTGGCTACTTATAGATTGGTGACAGATATCCAGAATAGATCCAGTAGCAGGACATGATATGGGCTACCAAAAAGACATTTACTGTATCCTAGTTTAACCCAAATTGCACCACATCGTACACTCCGTTTCAATGGGATTTTAACTTTACATAAAACGAATGGAGTAGTTTTCTTTCGTGGATTACGCACAACACTTTTGTTAAAAAATACAATAAAATTGCGGACATTACCCAAATCGACCTAATCCCAACCTAGGCAAAGCTTGTACTTATGGGTACTACACTATGAAGAACATATTTATATCAAGAAATAAATACTTAATACATACAAAACGTTCAGGAACAAATATTCGAACAAATAAATGCTCTTACCCGACCCAGACCGCTCTCTTCGAACCCAGGACCTCTTGCTTCGTAGGCAGGGCCACTACCAACCTATATATATTCAATATTCTCTTTGCTACCAACTATAATTCGATTTTTATAACAGCCAATTTGACAGCCGTCATCCCGGTACGATAAACGTCAATGGTGACTTTGCCGGATCGTTGCGAGTTCAGTGTCGGGGTCACCACTTTGCCGGCAGTGGTAGGTGGTTGAGGATCGTGTCCACTGCCTGGCAATAATTACGATGTGGATGGAGGAGTAGAGAGGGTGAGTGTGGACTGCACCCCAGAGGGGTTTATGGCAGTCCACACTCAGAGAGACACTCTGAGGTACTGTCAATACAATGGTTATTTATTAATTAACTAACACAGTATATATACAAGTAGCTACATGCATAATCATTCATACATCTCGCACGTACTTAATCTATCGCTAATCTTATACACGTTTTATACAACATCTAATCTCTATTAGAGAATGTGCCTAGTCGGCACAGTGACATATGATGACTGTACTGTGCTGACCGCTGTCAAATATTGGATGTAAGGGCATTTTCACTACAGGCTAAAACGGTCGTCAATACACTTACTTTCCCACTGACTCTGGCCAGAGTCTGTATGGCGCGCAGAATGTTCTCGAGCTCGCCGATGCTCGCCTCGGCCAACACCGACAGGCCCCACACAAGGCCGCACCATGACGACTTTAGAAGCTGAAAATATGTACATAGTCATCCACATTCCTCTGAATATCTCAAATCTTTCTTTCAATTTCATGGTGCTGCTCGTGATCGTCAATTTCGCTCTTCTGGCAATCTTTCTCTATCTATCCCTCTTCACCGTACTGGAATGTCTAATTCTTTCACTGTGCAGGTGGTTCGTTTTTGGAACGGCCTTCCCCCCGGGATATGGAAAGCCCCGGGCAAATTCGTTTTTACAAGCTTTGTATTAACTTGCCCTGTTAGTATGTATGGGACAAATCTTGCAAGTTCAATTTGACCCACTTCCCGGTGAGCTGAAATTTTGGGTATAAGTATAGTTTGGATGTCAATTCAATATTATGGTACCATCGAGCTGATCTGATGATGGAGACAGAATGTAGCCATGGGAATTTAGTAATTAACCGACGTAACCCCGGTGAGTTTGGGCTCGTTAGAATCGTCTCAATGAGTAGTTGATGATGGTATACAGAAAAGTACAGTCGGCAATAAAAGCTAGTACGTTTTTTTTGCAGAAACTTGTTAATAGTCTGACTAGACTATTAACAAGTTTCTGCCAAAAAACGGCATCATTGTGTCAATAACGTACAAAAAAATCATTGCAACAACATTTTCACTTATTGCATGGACTACGTAGTATTCTTCCCTTTTAATTTGAAAAATCTCTAGCTGGTAACAGAAATTGTGGAGCCATAAGAATTTGAGGAGAAAAATAGTGTCTCACATCTCACTGGACAGACTCGACGCAATAACAGAAACGAATTAAAGTGTCATTGCATTTTGCAGAGGCGTCTCTAGCCCATGTAGCGCCCGTGTGCAAACATTACTCTAGCGCCCCCTAGTAAGCGCGCGCGCCGAGTGGAGCTCCGTAGCGGGCGGCGCTCGGCGCCCCCTAGGACCGCTGCGCCCGTGTACAACGCACACCCTGCACAGGTAAAGACGCAATTTGAATCTTATTGGTTACTAGTAAGTAGCAGTCTTTAAAGCACAAACCTGCAACCGCAGCTGTCTCTCTTTCTCCTCAACGTCCTCAATGATAGGATCAACGACGTTGGAGTTCTGGTCGGACTTCTCGTCGTGCACATTGTTTGTTAGCTCTTTGGTTTCAGTCTTTGTTTCTGAAACACACACATTCTTAGCCGCTACCACCAATAAGGGTAGGTAGACACCAAATCAAATCACCAAAACCAATAAATGAATTTCCCCGAGAAGGGATTGAAAATATTGTCAAATGGAGAATAAACTAAAACAGGGGATTATAATCACAAAGTTATAAGTGTCCAAAGTTTTAAGAGAATGGAAAAACATTCTGTCCCTATTCCACAAAACGCACCTTCATATGAAACAATTGTCATTTACTACGACGCTCGCAGGTCGTGACGTCACGAACCCAAACAAGCAATATTAAAAAGGTTGTAGCTTCGTAATTCTTTGAGATATCTGAATGGGATTTTCGTCACTAGTCATATATTTCTGTCTTCTTTCTTTTGGAGTAATAATACATTTTGATTTGAAAGAGAAACAAAGTAGCCTTTAATAAGTTTTAATAAGTATATATAGCTTATTATAAGCCTTAGGACGTATTACCTTTCTCGTGATCGCCATTTTTATTCGAATTAACTTCCTTCTCTTCACCATCGCTCTGCGTATCCGCATACATTTCTTGTAACCTAAAAAGCAAAAATGTTTCGCCGAATATATAACCATTATTGATTTTTGACTTATTTCGTCCTCAGGGTAATAAAAAGAAATATTTTACTCAAAGTGCTATATTAACAATAAAATGCGCCTAAATTCTTTAGGCGACGTTGATTTAGTGTCAAGTTTAGGGCGAGTGACCAGATCTGTGCGTGGTAACAAAGTGATCATTTTTTTTAATACCACGTCGGTGGCAAACGAGCTTACGGCCCACCTGATGGTAAGTGGTTACCGTAGCCTATGGACGCTTGCAAATCAAGGAGTGTTACATGCGCGTTGCCGACCCTTTAAGGATTTATACCCTCCATTTTTGACGAACCCCATACTGTTGTCCCGCGGGAAAACCTCGGCAGGGAGCTCATGCCACAACCGGAGCGTCCGAGGGAGAAAATCTGAAACCGTACGGTACGCGACCATTTAGGTTCCAGGGTGTGAGGATGAATGCCCTGCCGACGAAAGGCCCAAGCTGATATCCAGGTGCATCTGTGATGAAAATATCCAGCAATGGGGTTGGCAACTGTCAAATGTTTGACTAGATGGCGCCATCATAAGTTTTACCTAATCACTAGCCTTTTTCTATGGGATTTGGCTTAAACGGCTTGATTCTAAACAAGGAAATTCCAAAAAAAAACAAGAATTTGACAGTTTTGGTAGGACTGACAGGTGAAACCTATGCTGGCGCCATCTGCAAATACCTTCGCCCGGCCAACCCCATTGACAACATTTCAAAATATGTAATGATGCCTAAATCGAAAACCATTTCGGTATTTATCTTATCTGAACGTAATAAAGTGGTTGTCTCATTTTTATTCTTACTCGTTTCCGAGAAAATTACTAAAATCTGTAAAACGCGGTATACCCCGTGCGTGACGTCATTCCTACGACTGTTGAGTGAAAGATGTGGACAGGTGCCATAGAGAGACATAATAATGATAAACCTGTTGGAATTCACTACTTTTAATTTTGATATTTTTGTATGAAAATAAACATTAAGGGAGACATAAAAACACGTAAACCTTAAAATTTCAATTTCTGTCGAAATAAATCATAATGGCCCACTTAAAAAAATGAAATGTTGCCAATTGAAAGAGACGCGTGTGCGAAGCTAGACCTGGGATGCTCCTGCCGGATTTTCTCCTCGCCCAGCTCTGGTACTCACCCTTATCCTCTATCCTTGTCACTCACCTGAAGTACTCCTTGCCCTCCACAGTGATGGCGATAGACCGGATGATCTCCATGAGACACGCGTACGCGACGGAGATGCCATAGCCCTCCTGTATCGTCGGCGCTTCGTTGCGGTCCAGCATTTCTAAACTGTATAAAAGAGTTAAGGTGAATATCCACCAGAGTCCAACGCACTAAAAGCAGTCGGACCACAGATATATATACCTATCAATCAATCAATCAAATCGTTTATTTGCTAGAATACAGGTAGGTACAAGTGAGGTCTTATATTCTAAATTGATCCATGTATTCAGCCTGCGCGCAGGCATGCAAACATTTTAAAGTGCACGCACGTTACAAACAAATAAAATTAAAATAAATTCTAAACTCAAATTATATTTCCATTATTCTTAAAAAATATTAAATTCAGTAACATAGCACCATGTCAAAAAGTATAAATAAGTACAAAACAAACAGACAAATCAGAAAAAAAAAATTAAATTAACAATAAAATAAAATAATAAAATAACAGGCATGTCAAACTTATAACAAAAGACTAACTTACGGAAGGCGGGTTTAAGTAGCTCCAGGAGCCAGGTGGACAGCATATGTTTAAAACTATTACCCCGTAGTAGCTTTATTTCATCTGGTAAGTTGTTAAACAGTTCTATACACATGTTGAACACATTTTTGCTGTATATCGCCTTGCGAGCCGGAGGTTTATACAACTGGTTCATGACTTTCTGTCTGGTTTGCCCGTCTCTTATTTCACCACGTGTTTTGAAGTGTGACTGGTTGTTACAGACAAACACACACACATCTCTAATATATAAACAGGGTAGTGGCAGTATATTTAATTTTTTAAATAAGGGTATACAGCTATCATCAATCCGAGCATTGCAGACGGCCCTGACACATTTTTTCTGAATTTTGAAAACTCTATCCACATCCACAGAGTTACCCCACAGTATTAACCCGTAGGAGAGAACAGATGATACATATCCGTGGTAGGCTGTAATGGCGGCCACCACTGATACGGTGTTTCTTAGCCTACGAAGAGCAAACACGAACCGGTTGAGTTTATTGCAAACCTGGTCTATGTGCTCCTTCCAGTTTAGATGTTTATCAATTGTGACACCAAGGAACTTGAAAGATGCTACTTCGTCCACAGTTTCATTATTGTGTTTTATTGTCATTGGCAATCTATTTGATTTATATGAAATAAATTGTATATACTTTGTTTTACTAATATTAATACTCAAGTCATTCTTATTTAACCACTTAATTATGTCAACTAAAGATTTTTCTACATCTTGCTTAAACGTATTACTTGCTTACTTAAACTATACATAGATCCCGCAAATGCATGTACTTCACGTGTCCGAATTCGGTCTCCGATTGGCACCCCGACTGACATACCGCGCGCGTCTGCTGAGGTAGCCGGTTGTCCGTGAATATTAAGAAAATGCCTTATTGCAGATTTTGCAAGGACAACGGGGTATTCAGATCACTAATTCGCCCGTGTGACGTCACAGTAGGTAGAAAAAAGTGACACGGTCGGTTTTCATAGAGACTGAGATGTTTATGTTATCTAGTGTCTATATCTGTGAGTCGGACCATGTGGCCAGAGGGACTAAAACATCAAGGAGCTTGCATTGGGGGCAAATAGAAGGCAAACTTTCAGCTGCACCAATCAGAATCGGTCACTCTAAATAACATAGAAATGCATGATATCTTATTAGGTTTAAATTAGTAAGTTAGCGTTTCCAGTGTACTTACTAAACAGATTTGGCGGTGCCGGGGTCAAAGGTCACACAGAGCGGCAGCCACACGCCTTTCCAGTAGAACCCGGACTGCTGGGGCAGGCCCGAAGCACCTGCAACAAATACTATGTTTAGAAACTTGAGAAAATAATATTTACGTCACACCTGGCCATAATGCGAGTTTTACTGCACGCTGCGCGTACGGGAAAACTCAGATTGTGGCCAGGTGAAGACGTAAAATTTTGTACTCAACACGGGCGGTAATTCGTAAAGCCCCAGAGCGCATATTTATGGCCCTCACCTTCGGTTCGGGCCACAAACACCTGCGATCTGGGGCATTCACGAATTCACCGCCCTAGTCAACCGACGAAAAAAACGGAGGAGGTTCTCAAGTCAACGCGTATATATATTTTTTTATTACGTAATGTACTATTATTTAATGTATAATGACTATAATGAGGTCAACGTGCGGTGTCTTATATGTATGTATATATTGTATACTGTTTTGAATAACTATACAACTTAGAGGAAGTTGAATAATCCCCGACCGTTTCATTTCAAAGTCGAATATCTCAAAAACGGCTGAACAGATTTTGATGAAACATGGCTAACAACACTCGGGATAAAATTATCTATGACACAAAAAACCGCATTCAAATCGGTCCTTCCGTTTGAGAGCTACGATACCACAGACAGACACGTTAAACTTATAACACCCCTCTATTTTCGTCGGGGGTTAAAGTTTTTTACGCCGGTCCTTCTCGTGACAGATTTTCTTTTCGAACCGGTGATGAATGATTGTCATTTACTATGACGCTCGAGGATCGTGAGGTCACGATCTGCTAGCGTTTTCTCTCTGGCATAAAGTAAAAAATTGGATAAACATATATTTTTAGAGCTGACCGTAACTATATAAAATGAGGCTCTTCTCAAGCTGAGATTCGTTTGAATCGTACAAGAGGGCACAAGAGGTGCTGCTTCTTCCAGCAAACCTTCGGGCAAAGAAGATAAATTAATCAAAACTAGTTGACTTTATCTCAGTTTCAATAATTTATGAAGTTTGCTTAACTTTCCATGAAAACATTCCTTAAGTACCGTTTCATAAATCAAATAGGTCATGATATGTCAAACATAAAATACAAAATGAATGTCGCGCATATTATATTATTTCTTGTTACCGTGTCTTGTATTCGTAATGTTAGTGTTCTAGACGAGAGTCGTGTAAAAGGTGATAATGATACCTTGCCGAGTTTTTTACACCAGATCTTTACGAGTTTGGTGAGGTAGGGCACAGCGAAATGTCATCCCGCTCAAATGCGGAGCAGCTCAGCTGGAGAAGTACCTCCTTGCAGAAGACCACACCCATAATAACACTACTACTTGCTCTGTAGTTGTGTTGTGTTCCTGGAGGTGAGCAAGGTCGCCAGAGCTCCCGAGGTTGCGTTGTGTTGAGAGCGAGGGAACTCGTTCCTTCAGCTGTCAACACGGCAAATTCTCAAACATATCAAGGGTCGGCAACGCCCACGGTACTCCTTTGGAATTGCATGCGTCTATAGGCTGCGGTGTCCGCTTACCATCAGGCCGTACGCTTGTTTGCAACCGTCATATTAAAAAAGGCATACGTGTTATTTCCGATCCGGTGGTAGTTTAACGACATTCATAGGTGCATGTAATACGCCTAAATCCTTACTAATGTTATAAATGGGAAAGTGTGTGTTTGTTTGTTTGCCCGTCTTTCACGGCAAAACGGAGCGACGAATTGACGTGATTTTTTATGGAAATAGTTGAAGGGATGGAGAGTGACATAGGATAGTTTTTATCCCCGAAATCATCCCCTAAGGGGGTGAAATGGGGGGTAAAGGTTTGTATGGAGCTGCGATATAAACGAGTTCCACGCGGCCGGAGTCGCAGGCAGAAGCTAGTTGGAGGATAAATAACTTTTTCACACCTTTCATTCGGAAAAGTAAGTTTTGCTCCACGACGAGAGGGACCAAAACGCTACTTTTCTGTTCAAGCTACTTTTTTAATTTATACATTGGCATTGGAACATTTGTACGCAATGTGCCAATTGAACACAGATGTATATAAAATAATCGATTGTAATTTCATCGTAGTCGATTCAAAACGAACATATTTCAAGTTTTAACTATAATAATGTTGTATAAAAATTTATAAATATTTCGTAATATTTAGAAATTAGTAATAAAAATTAAGATAATTTAGATATATTTTAACAATAGCTTTTTTTTAATTTCCTCATAGTCGGTGTGAAAAATAGTATGTGTCACTCGGTAGCAAAATTATTTTCGTCTCGGGCGTAAACACTTGTATCCCTCACTACGCTCAGGATCCTACGTTAGAATCCCTCGCTACGCTCAGGATTCTATTGTAGGATCCCTCGCTACGTTCAGGATTCAATACACCGCCCTCGCCGTAAATATACTATTTTGCTCCCTTGTGACACAAATAACTATGGACTTTCTAGCGCTGACGAAGAGCAAAAGGAGATACATGCGCGTGCGCTGCACGCGGCGCTTCGCGGTGGGGAGCTGTGTGGAGGCCGTGGCGCCAGTGTGGACCTTCGTGGCCCCCCTGCAGGCCTGCACGTATGTGGAGTGACATGTTCTTAACATGTCCCTTTAGAACAATGCTTTTGTGCTCCTTGTTAATGGACCGCGAGCTAGCAACAGATTTTCGTGACCAATCGATCGTGCGATAACTTGTGGGAAGGTTCAGAATGTTGTATCCATGAAGCACCGTGCACGTCAGCTGGGGCTCCGTCGGGGGTTGACCGGCAGCAGCCTCTCAAACACGTAAGAAAATGATGAAAATTTTGCCATTTACCCTCGATTCATTTTATCAGCAAATGATGGTTATTCCAATATTATGAATAAAAATAATCGTCAGCTGACTGTGCAGTGGTGGAAACCTCGTCAGCTGGACACACGAACATATTAAAATATATTCCTACTATAAACGCGCCGTTAAAGCGAAGGCGCGAGACTTTCCACTTTTAAGCAGATTAACGCCTGCTATAAAATGCTTGGCAAAGTATCGCGCCGTCGCTTTAACCGGGCGTCTATAGTAGGAATATGTTTTAACATGTTCGTGTGACCAGCTGACGGGTTTTCCACCACTGAAAGCCAGCTGACTTTTTCGTCGTAATATTGGATTAACAATCATTTGATGATAACATGAATCGGGGGTAAATGGCCAAATTTTTTTTACGTATTTGGGCGGCTGCTGGTCAACCCCCCGACTGAGCCCCAGCTGACGTGCACGGGGCTTCATGATACAACATTCTGAACCTTCCCACAAGTTATCCCCCGGGGGTAAGTGAGAGACAAAAAAAAGCTCCTGTCTCGCGGTCTATAACATCGACCGCTTCTTAATAATATATTTTTTTATATTAATCAGCCTATATACGTCGCACTAATAAAGACCAAAATCTTGGCCACTAGTTAGCCTGGTTAATCGGTAGTAGTAAAAAAAATCCGTTGTGACACAAAAATTAACAATAGAATTGTATGGCTAATTTTCGTGTCACAGCGAAACTTTTTAACTACTACCGATGAACCAAGCTAACTACTGGGCAAGAATTTGGTCCTCGCCCATATATTATTATTTTAGTGAGCGGCTAGGCTGCCCCGCGCACCCCTACGCGAATCGATTCAACACTTTCGAGGACTGCGTGATCGTGTGCCGGGAGCTTGTCTACCTGTTCATGTACCTGCTGTCCTCTCAACAGAACGACACCTTCAAGGTGCCCAACGAAGGTAACCCATAGTGTAAAGCCTGAGTGGACGCCCCGCTCAGAGCGGGGCGTGGAGCGACCATATAAAACTAATGCAATCTGTATGGACGCACCACGCCCCGCTCTGAGCGGTACGGTCCCTGGGGGGGACGTTATGAGTCTGTCAACCCTTTTCACGCCGAGGTATATATAGTGCTTTTCTCAAACATGCAATGAATTAAATAAAAAAAAACTCCAAGAAATCAAACTTATTTTTCATGGCTGAACGCCGTGATGCTGTGCCACAAATTGTGGAATGGAAATTAAAAAAATAACAAACCGGCCAAGTGCGAGTCGGACTCGCGCACGAAGGGTTCCGTACCGTTATCTATAAAAACAGTAAAAAAAGTTTGTTGTTTGGGAGCCCCCCTTAAATATTTATTTTATTTTGTTTTTATTATTTGTTGTTATAGCGGCAACAGAAATACATAATCTGTGAAAATTTCAACTGTCCAGCTATCACGGATCTTGAGTTACAGCCTGGTGACAGACAGACAGACGGACGGACAGCGAAGTCTTAGTAATAGGGTTCTGTTTTTATCCTTTGGGTACGGAACCCTAAAAAGACCATGTTGCCGGCCTAGGCCTCTAATTTAGTATGAAATGCCATTACGGGTCTCTCGTCTCGCTGCGCCCGAAACCTGACACTTCGAAGCCCATTATGAAGAACACAACGTCAAATGCAATTTATGGACACCTGCCCCGCGTGGTTGTGCCGGAGGTTTCCCCGAGTTTTCCTCAGGCTACTTTCCAACCACGAAATTCGACCGCTGTATTGGATTCGTCCTATTATAGCAACAGTCAGGGATAAAAAAAACCAGCCAAGTGCGTGTCAGACTCGCGCACGAAGGGTTCCGTACCATTATCTATGAAAACGGCACGTTTGTTGTATGGAAGCCCCCTTAAATATTTATTTTATTCGGTTTTATTGCATTTGTTACAGAAATACATCATCTGTGAAATTTTCAACTGTCTAACTATCACGGTTCATGATCTCAGCCTGTTATAGCCTGGTGACAGACGGACAGACGGATGGACAGCGGAGCCTTAGTAATAGGGTCCCGTTTTTACTCTATGGGTCATCATCATCATCATCATCAAAAAGCCGAAAGACGTCCACTGACAACATAGGCCTCCCCCAAAGAGTGCCAAAGTGACCAGTCTTGCGCCACCCGCATCCAGCGGACTCCAGTACCCATTAGGTACGGAACCCTAAAAATGGACGCTCCACGTCCCGCTCATAGCCGAGCGTGTCCTCAAACCGAACACTAAAAGACATATCATCAACTGGCCCAGCTTTTCGTTATAATTACAATGTTGTCCAACTACGTTACCGTTCGCAGGGACTGAGAACGGGTCGCGCTCCCTGGCCGAGGTGAAGGCCTTGTACAGCGAGTTCAACATAGAGCACGAAGACTCCTCGGACGAAGAGAATGAGGACGACGAACCGCCTAACACAGACCATGAGTTGGTTCACTCTCTCATTTTCTAGGACAATAATAATATATTCACGAGGATGACGACCAACCGCCTAACACAGACCATGAGTTGGTTCACTCTCTCATTTTCTAGGACAATAATAGTATATTCACGAGGACGACGAACCGCTTTACTCAGACCATGAGTTGGCTCACTCTCTCATTTTCTAGGATAATAATAATATGTTCACGAGGACGACGAACCGCCTAACACAGACCATGAGTTGGTTCACTCTCTCATTTTCTAGGACAATAATAATATATTCAAGAGGACGACGAACCGCCTAACACAGACCATGAGTTGCTTCACTCTCTCATTTTCTAGGACAATAATAATATGGGGGCGCTTTGTTTCACCTATTTTTTTAAGTCCTATTATTGGAAGTCCGAAAATGTTCGGCATAAAATTTTACGCCATAATAATCGTTAGGCCTAATAATTCTTGATCCTAACGATCGTAAGTCATAACCATTCGAAGTCATAATGACAGTAATCATAAGTTTCACAGGTCCTAATTTTTATTTTCCTAATTTTTTTCGTCATAACACTCACTTGCCCGTTTTATTTCAATTCATAATGACACTAGTCATACATTTTTTAATCCTAAATTTGTTTTTCATAATATTTCTCATCATAAAAGTTACTTGGCGTTATCGAAGTAAATAAACGTGTGGTTTTTTATCGCTAGGTACAAGACGAGGTCACAAGACTCTAGCTAGACGTCTCTACATTGACATCGACTCTACATTGACACATCGACTCTACATTGACTCTACATTGACTCTACATATAGACTCTACATCGACTCTACATTAACTCTACATATTCGCTCTACATCGACTCTACAGACTAGCCGCCTGCCTGTGCGGACGTAGCCTAAGGCAGGTCCGTGTAGGTACGACGACGAGCGAAGCGAGGAGGAGTGTTAGTTGTACTGCGACCCTACGCGCGCGAGTCGTGCGAGCGAAGCGAGCGTGCCGCGGCAGCGGCCGGCGAAGCGCCAGAACCGATTTTTTTTAATCTACTAGGACTAACAAAATTATGATGTATGTCCGTTATGAAGAAAAATGTTATGATTAACAAAATTATGACTTCAAGCAAGTTCTTAGTAATGAAATTAGGAAGAAAAATTTTAGGACAACTGATCATTATGACTTCCAATTATAGTGAGAGAAATTTAGGAACAAAAAAGTTAGGACGAAAAAAATTAGGACTAGCGATGATTATGACTACAATACGTTAGTACAAAAAAATTAGGATCACGAATTTTATGGCAGCCAATATGGACCCTAATAATATATTCACGAGGACGACGAACCGCCTAATACAGACCATGAGTTGGTTCACTCTCTCATTTTCTAGGACAATAATAATATATTCACGAGGACGACGAACCGCCTAATACAGACAATGAGTTGTTTCACTCTCTCATTTTATAGGACAATAATAATATATTCACGAGGACGACGAACCGCCTAATACAGACCATGAGTCGGTTCACTCTCTCATTTTCTAGGACAATAATAATATATTCACGAGGACGACGAACCGCCTAATACAGACCATGAGTTGGTTCACTCTCTCATTTTCTAGGACAATAATAATATATTCAAGAGGACTACGAACCGCCTTACACAGACCATGAGTTGGTTCACTCTCTCATTTTCTAGGACAATAATGATATATTCACGAGGATGACGAACCGCCTAATACAGACCATGAGTCGGTTCACTCTCTCATTTTCTAGGACAATAATAATATATTCACGAGGGCGACGAACCGCCTAATACAGACCATGAGTCGGTTCACTCTCTCATTTTCTAGGACAATAATAATATATTCACGAAGACGACGAACCGCCTAATACAGACCATGAGTTGGTTCACTCTCTCATTTTCTAGGACAATAATAATATATTCACGAGGACGGCGAACCGCCTAATACAGACCATGAGTTGGTTCACTCTCTCATTTTCTAGGACAATAATAATATATTCACGAGGACGACGAACCGCCTAATACAGACCATGAGTCGGTTCACTCTCTCATTTTCTAGGACAATAATAATATATTCACGAGGACTACGAACCGCCTTACACAGACCATGAGTTGGTTCACTCTCTCATTTTCTAGGACAATAATGATATATTCACGAGGATGACGAACCGCCTAACACAGACCATGAGTTGGTTCACTCTCTCATTTTCTAGGACAATAATAATATATCCACGAGGACGACGAACCGCCTAATACAGACCATGAGTTGGTTCACTCTCTCATTTTCTAGGAAAATAATAATGTATTCCTTTTACACCTGCAATTCAGAAAAGAGTAATTGTTGTCGTTAAATGAGGGATTTTTTTTTCTTTTAGAATGTGTGAAAAACATGATATGCCAATCGGTTGCAAAATTATTTCCGTTTTGGGCGTAAGTACGTTGAAGATTCTACTTTAGAATCGTTCGCTACGCTCAGGATGGTATTGTAGAATCTATCGCTTCACTCAGGGCTCTATATACTCACCGTAAATATATCACTTTGCTCCCTTGATACACAATCTACCTTTATACCTCTGAAGTGCATGATTTTGTTCGTTTTTCAATTAGTGTATTATTTCTTTGCCCGAGATGCAGGATCCTAGTTCAGGCGCATTTAATCAATCCACGTAAAACGTAACTGTGCAAGCAAATGTAACATTAGCAAAAGTGTTTTTTCAATTAATTCTTATTCTATTCTTTGTAACAGTTTCAGACGCGACCTGAACGAAGCTATATCGGCCGTATCGAACCCCCTTTTTGCCCTGGATTGGAAGCCAGATTATCCTGAGGAAGACCAAACGAGCGAGGAACCAGACGATAGTCGCCCCCCGCTGCCGTCCCGCGAGGAACTTATGCCGAAGAGTGACCTTATTGTGCCTGATATTGACAAGTTTCCGTAATAAACGTAGTGCGATTTAAACATTCTTAACGTATTCGTAACTACTGCCATTTTTATTTTATTAAGTTTACATGTGCCTTCTTTATTGTATTTATTAATGTACTAAACGCAGGGGCAGCGACCACGGAGAGTGCATTGATACTAGTAGTTAAGTAGATTTAAGTGTTAATGTTAAGTTTTATATTAGGGTGTTGTATACAGCGTTGTACAGCCGCCAGGCTAGCGGCAAACGCTGAGCCTCTAGCCTTTTGTCGCACCCAACCTAAGTACCTACACTTATTGCTATTTTTTCTGTTCCATTTGTTTTTTTTTGCGACTGTAAATATCTGTTTATTTTATTTTATAATTCCTACAGACGTGGTGCAACTTTCGACCCCAATGATAATATTGTTCCAACGTTGAATTTTGACGTTCACGACCCTTCCATTCGGATGGCGCTTAGCAATGACTTTCCATTGTTTGGATATCCAACAACCCACTGAAGCTAGTTTTGAAATTAATTGACCGATTTTGGAATGGCGCTTTGGAACGGCGCTACTCCATTCGGCTTGGACGAACGGTTGTGAAAGCCTTGCTTACAAAAACGGCCAAGTGCGAGTCGGATTCGCGCACGAAGGTTCCGTACCATTATCAATAAAAACTTGTATGGGAACCCATTTAAATATTTATTTTCTTTTGTTTTTTAGTATTTTTTGTTAAAGCGGCAATAGAAGTACATCATCTGTGAAAATTTCAACTGTCTGACGGACAGATAGACTGGCGGACGGACAGCGAAATTTTAGTTAGAGTCCCGTTTTACCCTTTGGGTCCGTAACCCTAAAATAAATAGAGTCATCGTTCGCTATTTTTTTTATTTATTGTTCCTTAATTATACAATTCTTCTTTTAAACAATTTACGGCACCGCCAAACTGCATAACAGTTTGTTGGCGGTATTATCACTCTCGTTTCATTCCAATCATGAGATAGTATACAGGTAGTTTATATAGTATACAGGGTGGTACTCGCCTGCGGGCGTGTTGACCTGGCTGGCCACGAACAGGCTCTGCACGTAGGCGCCGAGCGCGTTCACGATGTCCTGGAAGATGTTGGTCGCGTGCGGCCGCAGGTCGTAGCACGAGCAGAACGACACCAGGAGATCTGTACAACAAACAATAGTTATTTTCACACCTTTCATTCGGAAAAGTAAGTTTTGCTCCACGACGAGAGGGACCAAAACGCTACTTTTCTGTTCAAGCTACTTTTTTAATTTATACATTGGCATTGGAACATTTGTACGCAATGTGCCAATTGAACACGGATGTTAATAAAATAATCGATTGTAATTTCATCGTAGTCGATTCAAAACGAACATATTTCAAGTTTTAACTATAACAATGTTGTATAAAAATTTATAAATATTTCGTAATATTTAAAAATTAGTAATAAAAATTAAGATAATTTAGATATATTTTAACAATAGCTTTTTTTAATTTCCTCATAGTCGGTGTGAAAAATAGTATGTGTCACTCGGTAGCAAAATTATTTTCGTCTCGGGCGTAAACACTTGTATCCCTCACTACGCTCAGGATCCTACGTTAGAATCCCTCGCTACGCTCAGAGGTCAGACGTAGGATCCTGAGCGTAGTGAGGGATACAAGTGTTTACGCCCGAGACGAAAATAATTTTATTTTTCACACCGACTATGAAGAAATTTAAAAAAGATATTGTTAAAATTAATTAAGAAGTTTTAACAAATTTTCTTAATTTTTATTACAATTTTTATAATATTTCGACAAAACTTAAGAATTTTCATACAACGTTGTTAAAGTTAAAACTTGAAATATGTTAGTTTTGAATCGATTACGATGAAATTACAATCGATTATTTTATAAAGCTCTGTGTTCAATTGGCACATTGCGTAAATGCTACATGCCGATGTATAAATTAAAAAAAAGTAGCTTGAACAGAAAAGTAGCGTTTTGGTCCCTCTCGTCGTGGAGCAAAACTTACTTTTCCGAATGAAAGGTGTGAAAATGAATTTTTCTCCAATATGCTCGGAAGTGTTCGCCTTACTGTAGCAAAAATAGTACGTGAAGTTCCTCTTTACTGTCAAACGCAAATTTAAAAAGTTAAAAGTCTTTATTGTACAGTTTTAGCGGCCAGGAAATTGTATGAAATTCCTTTACTGTATACTTTTTTACCTTTTAACTAAATACTTTGACTAAGACAAATCACTACAAACAGCCAAGTGCTCGTACGTTTAAAGTCCTTGCAATTTGTCACAACAACTTGCGATAGTGAGACTGGTTAGTAGTGTATGGCTGTCTCTTTCCAACTATTGCAAGTTGCTGTGACAAATCACGGTCGCTTGTAGCCTGAGGGGCTACCGCGACGTGAAAACGAACTTCGTTCGAGTATCTCCGTCTCTGTCGCACTTGCCAGTTCGAGCGACAGAGAGGGAGATACTCGAACGAAGTTCGTTTTCACTTCGCGGTAGCCCATCTGTTTTAAGTTTTTTTTTAATGGTCATATACTAAACGCGTACTTTTGAAAGTGATCGAAGTGACGTTTTTAAATATGTCTCAAATAGTTATAAACTAAAACTCACAACGAACTGAAATACATGTAGATTGCAATCCCGTTTAATGTTTAATAATTTTAATTGCATTAAACATTTAAAACTATGACCGGTTCTAATGGTTTAAAAATTTGTATGTATGCCAATTGAAGCTGGCACTATGAGTCATGCAGGGACCGGAAAACCCGTTCATTTGCCTTACCCGTTCATTCGGGTAACCCTTTCATATGATAAGCTAATCGTTTGGGTAACCCGTTCATCCGCTTACCCAACAATAATGATAACCCGTATTATGCAGATTAACCTAATCGTTACAAGGGGTTACCGCTTACAGGAGCTGATTCGGTTTGTGTTTTGCGTGTACTAACCGGTAACCTTTCTGTTTAGGGTAAGCCTTACTCCTCTCCTCTCTAATGCCTACTTCATGTAGTGGAAAGAGTAGAATAATATAAAACGTATTTATACAATTCGCAAGGCCATGCCAGGATCATCATCATCACATCAGCCGAAAGACGTCCACTGCTGGACATAGGCCTCCCCCAAAGAGTGCCAAAGTGGCCAGTGTTCATTACAAACATGCACGTTTCTATAAAGAGTTTTTGGTTGGGATACTTGTAGGAGGAAAGGGGGGCCGGTATTTTTTAATAATGTTTTTAAAATTTTCTTTTCGATCGTAAAAAATGCGTAAAAATAATCATGTTTTATTCTTCAACTTCTTCTCTCAGATCGATATTTACCGGGATATTAGGATACAAAGGTCAGTCATATAAACGGTTCTGGGACTTAAAAAAAATCGGTATGGTAATCGACTCGGATACCGGATAGGTTAGAAGGTAGAAGATGGCGGCGGGAGCAGGTCTTCGTGGTTATTTTTTTTTATAAAAGAGCGGAAAAAACTTCTTTAGAGAAAAGTTTTTCAAGTTAAAGATTTTGACGTGTTCTATACGTAACAGTCATTTAAAATAGGTGTTAAATGACACCACTTTGGCAAAAAAAATTAAAGTGCTGAACTGTCCCTGATAGCTCCACCCAATAATGAACTTTGAACCTCTCTAGTTCGTAAACGGTCAAGTTAATAAATATATAAAAAATCAATTAAAGCTGTTTATTTTTATGTATTCTTTTAAGTTCTTATCAAAAAACTAGTAAAAATGCAAAAAAAATCCTAAAATCGCCTCACCTTTGCTATACGCTGACCGAGTTTTTAACGAGCGGATATTGAAGATGTATATTCAATTAAAAAAAAAACACTTTATTCTACCACACATAAAATTAAGTAAATACATTCATTTTGTGACTTATTAAATATGAGTAACAATTTGGAGGTGTTGTCGCTGACGTGAAAGTATTTTTTTTAAACAGTTATTGTATTTTTTTTCTTTTTTGTACCGCAATATATTAGTGGTAGCCGTACACAATCTCAATTTAAAAAAAAAACACAAATCGTTGTGAAGTTTAGCCACTTGGCACACGCATACTAGAGGTCAAATTTGCTAAGACATTTTATTTTTTGTATGGAAAAATTTTTTTTTTTGAAACCAGTCGTGTTTAGTATCATATGAAAGGGCTTTTTGAAGAGATTCTAAAAATATACCTCATTATATCATTTCAGTATTTAAAAAAATTAAAACACAAATAATTTTTAATACATATGGGCTCCTTCAGACACGATATGGCACAGATAAGACAAAGAATTTATCGTTTTATAAACAAAACAGCACAGTTCATTACAATTCCAGTAGAACTGTGTCACTTTGTTTGTAATCTTGAAAAATTATACACATCAAATCAAAAAAAAACTATAGTTGGTGCATTCCTATTTGCATTATGACAGAGCCCCAGTACAATAAACGTTAAATTTGACATAATTTGTACTGAGATGACAGCTGTCTAATAAAGCAAATAGGAATGCTAATACTATAAATGTAATTATTATCAAAATTGCTTTCTTGGGGTTAGATACCAAGATATAACGTATCATTTGTGATATACTGTACAAAAAAAAATGTTGGATATATCGTATCTGAGGGAGGGGGAGAGAGAGAGAGAGAAGGTCCAACCTTGATATTTTATGGCAAAAACTAAACAAACTATACCAACTGCTGAAAAGGTGCAGTTAAAGGGTTAAAGAGGTATTTTCCCGTTGGAAATATGGATACTTCGTATCATTTTATGATTAATATGTACCGTATCTGCACTACAGTTCCATAAGTCACGTAAAATAGGAATTGAAGTAGAACTGTCTCACTTTGTAATACGGAAAAAAATGCTTTTTGGAGGTTAGATATGAGGATATCACGTATCATTTGTCATATATTGTATTTAAAAGATCTGCCATATCGTGTCAGGAGAAGCCCAAACTTGCTATCACCTAAACGTGTTTCATGTTTTATGTGTTTTTTTTTTTTGTTTATTCTATTGTTGAATATGCGTGTCCTGTGTGTTTGTGAATAAATGTATCTTTCTTTCTTCTTTCTTTCTTTCTATGTTTCGAAAATTATTTTTTTTATTAAAAAAAAATGCTGAAATGTAATGATTTGGTATATTTTTAGAATCGCCACAAAAAGCCCTTTCATATGATACTACACACGATAAGTTTCAGAAGAAAAAAAAATTTTTTCCATACGAAAAATTAAAAAATTGTTTTGTCCCCTAGTATGCGTGTGCCAAACAGCTAAGTAAACTGTACATCGATTTGCGGTTTTTTTAATCGTGTGGTTTTAGTGCACTATATCCTATAATTGACGTCATATAATTTTCTTTACTATATGCACATTATACGTGACGCACGTCAAAATCGGCTGGCTATAAAAAAAATTGCAAAACTAATCTATAAACTTAGTCCTAACTACAACTAATATATAAAACGCCGAATCTTCGCGGGAGCACGAGAGCAGACAGCAAACGATTAAAGAAAGTGACAATAATATGATTAATTGTACTAAACAAAAATATACCTAACTCATTCATGGCCATTTGTTGCTTTACATGTGTTTTGATTTTGAAATCTACGCTCTGCGCCACGTGACTTAACGTGCACTTTTATATAACATTAGATTTAGGTCGGCGAATTACAAAGCTTTTGACAAATGCCGCACGCGCAATGCCGCCCCGCGCGTAGGGATCCGCCAAGTTTGGTGTCTTGCGCTACGATAATAGACCATATCCAGTTTACGTAAAAGCTAAAACAGCTGGCTCGTATTTAATCAGCGCTTGAAGCGATAACCCTTTCCCGGGTTTTTATATCGGTAAGCACTAATCTGAATTAATTCAAAAAAAGGGTTTGTTTATTAAGCGGTTATCCAATCAAAAGCTTACCGAAATGAAGCGGTTTTTGGACAACAGCTTTAAAATAACCCGGGTTTTTGAAGGGGTTAGGGTAAGCGGGTCCGGTCCCTGGAGTCATGCCGTATACATACTTTTAAAAAATAAGTTGGGCGGGACCTTGATAGGTTATTGACATACTCGATATTTTAAGATTATTGAAAATATTATTTGATTTTCTCACATTTTTGGAGAAAAGCACTATATCTGCCTTGGCGGGAACGGAAATTCGTGGATTCGTCTCTATTGTCGGATTCAGCTTCGCTTCATCCGTCAAAATCAACTTATCCACGAATTGCTACTTCCCGGCCGCTGCAATAATGTACTATTCTCAAACATGCAATGAAATATTGACGTTGTGCTCTTCATAATGGGCTTCGAAGTGTCTTGTTTCGGGCGCAGCGAGACGAGAGACCCGCAATGGCATTTCACACAAAATTGGAGGCATAGGCCGGCAAGATAGTCTTTTTTAATTTCCATTGCACAATTTGTGGCACAGCATCACAGCGTTCATCTGAACGATGAACAGACTTCAGAATACACGCCTCCTCCTTTTTTAAAGTCGGTTAAAAAGGAGGAGATTCTGAAATCGTCGGATTTTTTATGTATGTTTACTCGAAGATGCCTGGACCGATTTGGAAAATTATTTTTTTGTTTGAAAATGTATCTTTCCCAGGTGGTCCCATGGTCATCAAGTCAAGGTCTGATGATGGGATCCTTGAGAACTCTTCAAATTTTACAGGCAAACTTGAAGCAATCTTGGTACTCATTTGAAGTCGGTTAAAACTTTGTTTTTAAAGTATTACTCATTGTCCGCTCCGCCTCGCCTCGCCTCGCCTTTGGAAAACCACGACTTTTACAGCAATGCAGCTATTATTACAGACACGATAACTAGACCTAATCAGATCATTTATATCTTGAAAAAAAGATACGTAGTACCTTTAAAACAATGTTACTATTTATATTTTTATAAATATAACGCTTGCAAATACAATCAATCAATAAAATTTTGCCCCCCTCTTGCATCGGACCAAGACAGTTCAGTAAAAGGTTGTATACTTCTTTGCCTTAGGTCTTCACACACAACACTATTTACACACCTGCTATACAGAGTCATTGTTGCCCTGAAATTAAACGAGAGATCAAAGTTGTACTTTTCATCCCTGAACCAGCTATACAGAAATGAGTCATTCTTGACATGACTTCAACAATAACTCTTTAGACGGTGTGAAAAACAGTTGTAACGGAATATTTACCGTTAGCTTTTCGGTGAAGGAAAACATCGTGAGGAACCCGGTCTTATCCCAATAAGGTATTTTAATGCCAAGATCCTTGGCAAACAGATTTACGTCACCGTAATCGGGCACGCGGCCCCTCAACTTCAACACAACACTCCACGTTATCTCTGGACCTTACACACGACGAGGAACACGTATCACTACGTGTGCCTAACTGAAACATGGGTCTCTGCCGACCAAAAGAATATCATACAAATCCACAACTACGAATTCGGCGCAGCCCATTATAGGACCGGGAAAAGAGGCGGCGGCACGGCGATCCTAATCAAAAACGGTATATCTTTTAGTGAGAGAAGAGACATATCAGACCTATCCGTCGATAATATAATCGAGTGTTGTGCCGTAGAATTACCCCCTAATATAGTGCTAGTAACCGTATATAGGGTAAATAATGATATAGGTGTATTTTTCGAAACTCTAAATATATTGCTTAATAAATTAGTAACTAAAATCAACAAACATGTAATAGTAGCAGGTGACTTCAACCTAAATGTGTTGGAAAATTCGAACGATTGTCGTAAACTAATAAGTACCATGTTAGAAAATAACCTGTATCAAATAGTCACCGATCCAACTAGGATAACAAATACGAGCTCAACGTGTATAGACTTGATTTTCACTAACAACAAACAATACAATATCAGTGTAAAAGACCTGGGTATATCGGATCATATGGGTCTAATTTATCAATTCCCTTTAAAAAGCACTCCTTCTGTTCCCAAAATGTCCACTAAGAGAAGGATATTCTCTCAAAAAAATATGTCAAAATTTAATGAAGCGTTAAAAAAAGTAAATTGGAATGACATAGTTACTTCTTCTTATGACGCTAACGAAAACTATAATCGGTTCGACCGTAAAATGCAAGACATATTAAACACATACATACCTTTGACAAACGTCAAGGTCAAATCCAAAAAGAAAAACACGTGGATCACAAACGGGCTTCAACGTTCTTGTAGGCACAAGCGTGTTTTGCAAACACTTGTAAATCACTCCAATAACAACATTCTAAAAGAACACTGTCATGTTTATAGAAAAACACTAAAAAGGAGTATTAAAACCTCAAAAAAACTTAGTTACGTGCGAGAAATGGCAAATGCACAAAATAAAACCAAAAGCATGTGGAAGGTGATAAAAGATATAACCGGTTCTAAGACTGCACTGTATCCCGAAAACGTAACACTTATTCACCAAAACACCACCGTGGAATGCCCTCATCTAGTGACAAATATATTTAACAATTACTTTTCGACCGTAGGCATATCATCCACCGACGATGTGACCCGCTCAACTGGCCGGCCGGTTATGCAACCTGCCATAAACTCGATGTTCCTTAGCCCCGTAACTGATAACGAACTGCATTCGATTATAAGTAAACTCCCTAATAAAAACAGTGCTGGTATTGATGATATTCCTACCCGCCTCATTAAACATTGTATCTCCGAACTAACACCAATAATAACCAAATTAATAAATCTATCATTAACACAATCTATTTTTCCTGATAAATTAAAATTTGCAATCATTAAGCCTATTCTGAAAAAGAAAAGCGATCCGCTAAATCCTACCCAATACAGACCAATAGCCCTTCTACCTATAATATCAAAACTATATGAAAAAACTATGGTATTTATTATTTTCTAGAAAAGTATAACCTACTGGATTCCAATCAAAATGGTTTCCGTAAGAACCATTGCACTACCCTCGCGGTATATAAATATGTCAATCAAATCCTTAATTATCTCAGCGATAAACAATACGCTGTCGGCTTGCTGCTAGATATGACGAAAGCATACGACAAAGTTTCGCATCCCATACTTTTGGACAAACTTTATGGATTAGGTATTCGCGGCGGAGCGCATAAATGGATAAAATCATATTTACAAGACAGAATGCAATGCGTACAAATCCAACATCTTGATAAAGTTACAGGTCAACTCACAAATGTCCAATCTGACACCCTTATAACGAATTGTTCTATACCACAGGGATCAGTTTTGGGATGTATCCTGTTTTTAACATACATTAATGACTTGCCTAAAATCACAAATCATCCTTGTATATTGTTTGCCGACGATGTCTCCCTGCTATTCAAATGCCCTAAGCACTATAATGTTCACAGCGATATAAAAGAAACTGTGACAGAGTTAGATAACTGGCTGCGTGAACATTGTCTCGAACTTAACATGAAAAAAACCAAATTGATGCAGTTCAGGCCTTACCAGAAATCCCCTTTAGACCTAACTTCAGTATCAAACGAACTTTGCCTAGAGGAAGTTAACACATTTAGCTTATTAGGACTAAATATCGACACGAATTTGAACTGGAAAAAACATATTGAGGACATAAGAAATAAACTGTCACGATTCATATTCGCGTTAGGAGTCCTAAAACGAAATACACACGTTGAATGTGCACTTTCGGCATATTTCGCGTACGCATATGCTTGGTTCCGTTATGGTGTCATCCTATGGGGAAATAGCACAGACGCCCACGATCTATTTGTAGCACAAAAAAAATGTGTACGCATACTAGCAAATATACGCCAACCGGAAAGTTGCCGGCCCTACTTTGCTAAACTAAAGTTACTAACCTTACCATCCATTTATATACTGGAAGTAGGTCTATTTGTAAGGAAGCATATATCACAGTTTCAATTTTGCAAAAGCGAGCGTCGTAATAACAAATTGGATATCCCTGGACAAAAATTAAATATATATAGAAACGGACCGTATTACCAATGTATAAAAATTTATAATAAAATCCCGGAATCTATAAAAAAAGAGGACAAGTATAATATATTCCGAAGCAAACTTAAACACTGGCTCATAGACAACACATTTTATTCACACCAAGAATTTATGACATATGATCTGAATACCTAAAATTTTATAACTTCGCTTTTCTGGTTTAATAAAATTAATAAAATTGTAAATCATATATTTATAAATAACTGATATTCTGTATTAATTAAACTAAGCATCATATTTTAATAAGTAGATAACATTGATAATTCACTTGATAATAATTAAATATAAAATGTATAATAACATAATATTAGAGAAAAATTCTATGAAAATGTATTCGACTGTACCCTACACTCTCGTGATATTTTTTTATATTTTTGCACACAAATGACTGCATGTTATATGTTAGTTTAGTGGTAAACATAATAACTTAACTTAATTGAATCACATTAATTTAATTTAATATAAGTATTACTGTCTTTGCCATGCCCTAACAGGGCCCATGTGGAACTGTATTCTCTTATGTAAGATCTTTAATACCATGGTTGCAATAAAATATTATGATTATGATTATGGTTCAGCCGTGAAACTTTAAGTTTGATTCTTTGGGGTATTTTTTAATAATTTAATTGCATGTTTGAGAAAAGCTCTATACATACCTCGCTACGCTCGGCCGTATATATGCACTCGGCCGGCAACCCCTTACTTCCCGGCCGGGCAACCCGTTTTCACGCCGAGGTATGTATAGTGCTTTACTCAAAGATGCAATGAAATAAATTAAAAAACTCCAAGAAATCAAACTTTAATTTTCATGGCTGAACGCCGTGATGCTGTGCCAATTGTGGGATGGAAATTAAAAGAGACTTTCGAAAAGGAAATTAAAGAAGATCTTGCCGGCCTAGGCCTTCAATTTGACGTGAACAATGAAACGTGACACTTCAAAGCCCATTATGATGAATACAACATCAATATTTCATTGCATGTTTGAGAAAAGAGTATTTGTATTGTGTTGTCTCCTTATAGAATACCGCATCCACTTTTTGCTCTGTAAGTATGTCGTGTTGTGTTCCTGTAGGTGCAATGAGTTCCCTAGTATTGGGTGTGTTTAGAGTGAGGGGCCGACTATTAGGTTAAGATACTCACTGGGCTGTATGGTCATCTTGTGGAGAACCTCCAGCGCCAGCGCGCGCTGCCAGAGCGGCTTGTCCGGGTCCAGGAACTTTATTGTCAGTGAGAGGAATATCTCGCACTCAGTCACCTGTCAACACAGTCGAATATTATACAGGGTGTATCAAAAATACTGTGAACCGATCAAGGGCACACTGCTGCTCTGCGAACGGGAATCGTGTTCTGATTTGATTTGAACGGCTGAACAGATTTTCATGAAATATAAATAAGAACACTCGAGATAAAATTATCTAACACACAAAAAAACCGCATTCAAATCGGTCCATCCGTTTGGGAGCTAAGATACAACAGACAGATACACAGACAGATACGTTAAACTTATAACACCCCTCTTTTTTCGTCTGGGGTTAAAAAGTTTTTTACGCGATTTGTATGGAGCGTTGGCCGACTGGGGCGACCTGCTCCATCCAAAAGTAAAAAAAAATCGGGTCAAAAAAAATAATCATTTCGTTTTCTCTTATCAAAACACGATACCCGTTATGCCCCTGATCTGTTCACACCCCATTTCTGGTACACTCTGTATGACAGTGAACTTAGTAATTAAATTTTCAACCCTATTCTAAGGAAGATAAGGTAATCTTTGCCACGAGTTGAACAGGGGTGGCTAAGAGAATTCGGTAAACTGATTTGTTTGCAATTAGTTGACCCGTCAAAGAACAGGGAAATATCAGTGGCTATTATCATGTTAAACGTATTTAGGAGCACAATATTATACAATGTGTGTTACACTGCGTTCTAGGCTAACAGTAGCTTGTACCGATAGTTGAAGTCATCTTTGCACGCGGCTGCATTCGAACGTGTACTATAACCGCTTAACTCGTCTCGTCTGCTTGCGCGCAGGGGTATGGCGATAACGGGTATTTAGTAAACGATCTAATTATAGTAACTATGCAGCTTTAACTTAGAAAATTCGGAAAACTGCAAAGCGTAAGAAAAGCGAAGTATTTCCTTTCGTGTTCTATCGCTTGTAGAATGGGGTGAGCTCCAAATAATTGTTTGACACTATGCCCACGGCTGCTTTCTGGCACCACACCGCTCGCAGTCGTCAGAGCATTTATTCTAACACCCTAGACCTAAATATTATAAATATTCTGCGTGACGGTACGGTTTTGAGACGAAATTTCCTCCCTCGTACGCTCCGGTTGTAGAATAAGGTGTACCCAGAGACTAAAGTATGGGGTTCTTCAAGAAGGTGTATACATTTTTAAGGGTCGACAATGACCATGTAACAGCTGCCGTGACCGCTTACAATCAAGCGGGCCGTCCGCCTCTTATTGTCACTGACGTGGTGAAAAATTAACCTATAAGTAACACGTTATCCACGTAAATCACCCGACCCCGATCGCCCAGGGGAAATAGAGGCAATTATTTTATATTCAACTAGGAAAAAATGATAATGATCGGTTATGGCGCTTTGCCGGACGCTGCCGCGTCACGCTCGCTTCGCGCGCTGTAGGGTCGCAGATCACCTAACAACCTAACCGGTTTTTTCCTCTGGAGGATCAGGCAGGGGGATTACCGTGGCCAACTGCAAAAATAGCAAGTTTGGACTTCAGTTACCAGCAGCGAGTGGTACTGGTGCACGAGAACGAGCACGAGCCGAAGGAGCCGCGTGGTGACGAGGTAGTGCGGCCGCTCGGGCCCGCCCGGGCTGGCCTGCGCGGGCGCAGCGCCCGGTATGAAGTTAGAGCAAGTATTACCAGCAGCGAGTGGTACTGGTGCACGAGAACGAGCACGAGCCGAAGGAGCCGCATGGTGACGGGGTAGTGCGGCCGCTCGGGCCCGCCCGGGCTGGCCTGCGCGGGCGCAGCGCCCGGTATATGCAGTGCAGTGAACGCCGCCCTGGAAAAAAACTGCTTACAGAACTCTTCGTCCTTGCGTTTTTCCCGGTTATATCCTAACCCGTCATCCACTTTGACAGCTGATCTTAAGATTACACGTAGGCGCTAATTTGACAAAGTGAGTGCCTCTGACCTCCCAATCCAGAGAGAAAACTGGACCTTGTCCAAATAAGGAAATAATCGTGAGGAAACCACTAATCTCAAGATTATTCCATAGTAACAAAAATAAGCCCAATTCGGTATCTCGCTTATTATTTCATAAAATATTAAAATTTAAAGATTAGAAAAAACTTTGTAAACATTTATTATTTTCTGAAAAATAAGCAGATAATAGATTTTTTATTTTTTATAAGTTGCTATTCTAACTGACTCATTTAACATTCAATCAGAGTGCAAATGAAGGTGCAAAAAAGTGCAGTCAGCTTATACCAAAATGATATTCTTGGGATGAACTTAGGTATCAATTGTCATACAAAACTAACACTATATATTTACCTGTATTTAACGTTTGGCGAGAAAAGCCTAATAATCAACGCGCAAACATGCTCCTTTAATAAAAACCTAAATTCCGATATCTGGAACAAAAATATTTCCAGATTACTGACACGAAATACAACATTATTATCAAGGACATAGAGCCTTAAAGTCTTCTGATATACCTTGAAAAATACGGGCGAAAAGTCCGTTAATACTGTATCTAGAAGCTCCAATCCAAAAGTCTTTGGCACGTCCGATATACCGATCAGCCAGTGCGCTGCATCGCCGTTCACTAACTGGATTATATCCTGAAATATAAAAAATGGAATAAATAATCGGTATCGCATCAGACAGAAATGAGGCTATCTACTGCAAGTGCCTTCCTCCTTTTTTTTGAATCCGTTATAATTAAATCTTTGTCCCGTATGATGAAAATAATTTTCGAAAAATTATATCAATGTCATATAAAATGTGTCCTCAACTCGTCACTGGTTCCCGAATATGTGCTCTTTACTTACTTGTAAAATAAGGTAGGCGTCCACCGCGCAAGGTTTCATGTCTTTAGGGGCCTTGCTATTCGTTTGCGGTCGCACGTCGGCTGGGTTCACTTTCAGTGTCCCTGAAATATAAATATTTATTCATTATTTATTTATTTATGTCAGGCAACGAGGCCCAAATTTACAAATACCTTACAGAATAACATCAATAAATAAATATGCAATTAGATACACATAGGCAGATAACACTGCACTCAAGACAGCTCCGGCCTTCCCGCTATGTTAATACGAGGGTTATTGAAAATATTTTCACAATGATCTTCAAACTTAGAATTGGTTTGTAATGTGTTGTTACCCACGGCGGAACATAATCTAATCACACTTATATTTATTGGCAATATTAAATTATACGTAAAAATGTACAAGTAAGTACACAGCTTATGTAAGGATAGATAATTACGAGTATTATCTTAAAATACTAAAATAATAACGTTGACCGATTTAAATCTAATCCTCGCAAAGAGCGGGGTTAAAAATTAAGTCATGCAATATAATTCAAAACAGTTTGTCCGTACTAGCCGCCACTAACCGCGACCACCCTCCGCTAATTACGTCACTAGTGGCCGCCACTAAACGCGACCTCCCTCCGCAAATGACGTCACTAGTGGCCGCCACTAAACGCGACCACCCTCCGCAAATGACGTCACTAGTGGCCGCCACTAAACGCGACCACCCTTCGCAAATTACGTCACTAGTGGCCGCCACTAAACGCGACCAACCTCTGCAAATTACGCCACTAGTGGCCGCCACTAAACGCGACCACCCTCCGCAAATTACGCCGTTAGTGGCCGCCACTAAACGCGACCACCCTCCGCAAATTACGTCACTAGTGGCCGCCACTTAACGCGACCACCCTCCGCAAATTAAGCCACAAGTGGCCGCCACTAAACGCGACCACCCTCCGCAAATTACGCCACTAGTAGCCGCCACTAAACGCGACCACCCTCCGCAAATTACGCCACTAGTGGCCGCCACTAAACGCGACCACCCTCCGCAAATTACGCCACTAGTGGCCGCCACTAAACGCGACCACCCTCCGCAAATTACGCCACTAGTGCCCGCCACTAAACGCGACCACCCTCCCGAAATTACGCCACTAGTGGCCGCCACTAAACGCGACCACCCTCCGCAAATTACGCCACTAGTGGCCGCCACTAAACGCGACCACCCTCCGCAAATGACGTCACTAGAGCTGCGACTAATAGCGCGCGCGATCCACTCCCGCAGTTTGTGGCTCGGAGGCGGCGCGTTGCATAGAAATGGTATACAAAATGAAAGAGCTCGTCCGCAGCTTGTGAGGGCTATTAGTAGCTGAAATGTGCGGCCTACAGATATAGATATAGACTAGATAACTTAAACACCTCAATCTGTATGAAAACAGACCACGTCACTTTTTTCTGCCTACTGTGACGTCACACGGGCGACTTAGTGATGTGAATTCCCCGTTGTCGGGGCAAAATGGATTCTACAATAAGGGATTTTCTTAATATTCACGGACAACCGGCTACCACAACAGACGCGAGCGAAATGTCAGTCGGAGTGCCAACTCGGACACGCGAAGTACATGCATTTGCGTGATCTATGTATATCTACATATATCTGTGGTTCGGCCCTGACTCACCGTTGGCCTCGGCTAGGGCTCGCTCGAACACCAGAGCGACGAGCTGCCGCACCGTGGCGGCGGCCGCGTGGCTGGTGCTCACGTCGCGCGTCTCGCTGGTCGACACCATGCGCATGCACATAACCATCGTCTGGGGGATAAATGTACCTTTAGTTTTACAAGTCTAGAATACTACCATCACCATCGCATCAGAGTCAAGGCATACTTCAGCTTCTACACTGGACTAGCGTACACTCGATAGTGACCTCGTACAGTACACGTGAGTGACCTAGTTTTTGACATGACTTAAGTGACATAACCACAGATATAGGAAATAAGGAGATCGGACATGCCGCGCGATTTGTATTGAATATGCCGGTCGCAACTTCTTGAATTCGTGGTTTTATTTGAAACTAGCTTTTGCCCGCGGCTTCGCCCGCGTAGTAAGAGTAATTTTCCAATAATTGTTGAATTGCTACGCCGCTTACTAACCTACTACTACTAACTTCCCCTATGAATAACCCTTCGTCATAACCCATTATGGTAAATTATTTTTTTTACTATTATTTTTATGCCCGTGTGGTGTCGGGTTAGAATTTCACCACCCCCTTTCTTCCCGTGTGTGTCGTAAAAGTCGATTAAGAGAGCAGGGTTGAAGTGTGTTGTGGGCGATGGGCTAACAACCTAAGCAATATCACATTATTTCAAATCAAATATAAAAAAAATTCGTGACACACAACATCGATTATAAAAGAAATAATAAAAGATTAAAAAACTCATTTTTGCCACGAAATGGACCCAGCTCAGCATGTTGCTAGCTTTGCAGCCAGCGCTGGTCTTCCGCAGGGTCCATTTGGTGAGGACACGGAAAGTAACAAACAAAAACAACACAATTTCGATCTTTTATAGCCACATTTATGCTCAAAGTGGCGCTGGAACATAAAGTTCATGTGCTCTGCCTACCCCTTTTGGGAATAAAGGCGTGAATGTATGTATAATGTATGTACGTATTTTTGTTATTAAATTTACAATAATGATTAATGAGAATCTGTCCTCTGGAATAAAAGCTACTTTATGTTCATGATAATGTTGAAATACCAAAATATCTCCACGAATTTCAAGTCAAATTTGTGGCCGGGACATTGCTATAGGCTTGTTTCCTAAGATTTTTTTTCCATGCTTTTCGAATCAGTATTTAAAACCCGAAAATTTGTTTTAATTTAACGGCGGCCAAAATGCTTAAATTATAAAAAGTAAGCAGATCTTCGTGCAGCACCTTGAATGTGCTTATTACGGATGCAGGCACTTTCCCAATGTCTCCTACCCTCCCGTCCCGCCGCGCCACCCGCACTCGCCTAGGTACCGAATGCTGACGTTCGAGATGGCACCAAATACAAACTTTAAAACCTATAACCCTATATAACGCGGGTCTCGTTCCATACCTCAAAAGCAAAAATAGAACCCTTATTTATAGGATCACGTGTGGTTGTCTGTCAGTCCGTCTGTTACAACCGATTTGCTACGAAAAAAACTGGACCGATTGAATTGCAATTTGGCACAATTTTTTTATGAATTTTCATGTCCACAACATCACATTTCAAAATCTATGCGATTTTTGTTATTAACGTCCCAAAAAACCGTAATAACAACGCCCATATTGATATTTAGACGCCACGTTGTTGTTTTCCTAATCAGCGACCCGATAAACCATAGAAACAATAGATGCCGATGTTGATTTTCACAATTTGTCACCACATTCCTCCTTTTAGGGGTTGAATTCTCAAAAAACCGGAAACACTTGTTTACACATTTATCGTTAGGAATTATCCTGTGAAGTTTCGAATAAAATTGTCTAACTAATCTTTTTTCTCCATAAAAACTTTGTACCTGTTTTTTAACCCCTTAAGGTGTAATTATTTCCAAAACGCTGAAAGCACTTTATTTGTAAATGAATAGGTAAGTAATCTGTCCAAAAAGTTTTAAGTACGTAGTAGCTAAAAATAAAAGTTTCCCTTATAAAAACTTTGGACCCTCATTTAACCTCTGAAATTAACTTTATTTGTATCCTAATAAGTAATCTTCCTACAAAGTTTCAAGTCTCTAGTTCAATAAATAATATTTCCCCCCTACAAACATCGCATCCCTATTTAACCCCCTTGGGGGAAGTATTTTATTAAACGCTGAAAGTACTTGTTATGTATCTTAATTATAATATTCCTACAAAGTTTCAAGTCTCTAGTACAAAAAAATATGTTTCTCCCATACAAATTTTGCACCCCTACTTAACCCATTTAGGGATAGAATTTCCAAAAATCCCGTCTTATCCCTTGCCCACGTCATATGATGAAGTTCTGGTGTGAATTTCAAGTTCCTAGACCCAGTAGTTTTGAATACAAATTTTGCACCCCTATTTAACCCCCTTAGGAGTAGAATTTTATAAAACGCTGAAAGTGCTGTTTTTGTATCTTAATAATAATATTCCTACAAAGTTTCAAGTCTCTAGTTCAATAAATAATGTTTCCCCCATACAAACTTTAGACCCCCATTTCACCCCCTTAGTGATAGAATTTCCAAAAATCCCGTTTTATCCCCTGCCTACGTCATAAAAGAAAGTTCTGGTGTAAATTTCAAGTTTGTAGTCCCAGTAGTTTTGAATTCAAACTTTGCACCCCTATTTAACCCCCTTAGAGGTAGAATTTTATAAAACGCCGAAAGTACTTTTTTGGTATCAATAAGTAATCTTCCTACAAAGTTTTACGTTCTAGTTCAATAAATAATCTTCCCCCATACAAACTTTAGACCCCCCTTTCACCCCCTTAGGGAAAGCATTTCCAAAAATCCCGTCTTATCCCTTGCCTACGTCATAAAAGGAAAATCTGGTGTAAATTTCAAGTTTCTAGACACAGTAGTTTTGAATTCAAACTTTGCACCCCTATTTAACCCCCTTAGGGGTTGAATTTTATAAAACGCTGAAGATTTTTTTTATACTAATAAGTAATCTTCCTACAAAGTTTCAGGTCTCTAGTTCAATAAATAATGGTTACCCCATACAAACATTGCACCCCTATTTGACCCCATTACGGGTGAAATTTTCTAAAACGCTGAAAGTACTTTTTTTCTATCTTAATAAGTTATATCCTTACAAAGTTTCAAGTCTCTAGTACAAAAAATAATGTTTCTCCCATACAAATTTTGCACCCCTATTTAACACCCTTAGGGACAGAATTTCCAAAAATCTCGTCTTATCCCTTGCCTACGTCATAAAAGGAAGGTCTGGTGTAAATTTCAAGGTTGTAGTCCCAGTAGTTTTGAATACAAACTTTGCACCCCTATTTGACCCCCTTTGGGGTGGAATTTTGTAAAACGCTGAAAGAGCTTTTTTTGTATCTTAATAAGTAATCTTCCTACAAAGTTTCAAGTCTCTAGTTTAAAAAATAATGCTTCCCCCATACAAACTTTGGACCCCCGTTTTACCCCCTTAGGGGGTGAGTTTTGAAAAATCCTTTCTATGTGCTCCCCTACACCTGATAAGGAACCTACGTGCCAAATTTGGAATCTCTAGACCCAGCAGTTTGGGCTGTGCGTTGATATGTCAGTCAGTCAGTCAGTCAGTCAGTCAGTCAGTTTCTTCTTTTATATATTTAGATAAATAGTATTTACCTCTGAAAAGTGATCCATTGGTGTGGAAATTAATCAAATCACTGCGATGTATGGCGGAGTATGCCCAATGAGCTGACATGTGCGACACAGCCGCCGGCGGCTTGTCCGCTCTATAGTAGTTTAATGCTCTGAGAACAACTAACTATAGTAATTAAGTAAAGATCTAACTTTAAATTTTATGGACTCGTGGTTGTCTGAATTACTTAAACGAATTTTATATTTTTATTTTATAGTAAATACTAGCTTCCGCCCGCGACTTCGTTTGCGCGGATCCGGGAAAAACTATCCTATTTTTTAATCTAGGCTATACACCATCTACGTGCAAAATTTATTCCAAATTGGTTAAGCCGTTTAAGCGAAATTAAGCAACAAACATCTAAACATTAGTAGCATATAAAGCGGTAACTCAACTAACCTCACATAAAATCTTTCTATATACACCTGCGCTCCTTTATAAACCACTTTTATGAAGCGCCTGGGCAGCACGAAGACTGCTGTATGCTAACTACCCCTTCCTTTCAAAAATGGAGTCGTATTAGTGATACCAAATTCCTACAAAAAATTTGGAAACTCACTAAAAATTCAAGGTATGTAGGGCAGTCCTCCAGAAATGAGTCACAAAATTCGGTACTCGTGTCGACGCTTTTCCGTATCTAGTCTTCTCAAACTCACCCTCGCCAGGGTGTCTCCGTGCACCAGCTCCGACGTGGTCATAAGCAGGGCCGCCGTCTGAAGCAGCTTCAGCTCAAGAACCCCAGCCTGGCCCAGTGTGTAGAGGCAATCCACGACATGTCGGGCGCCCTTCGCGTCGATGCCCTGCTGGGCTATTAGACGCTGTATCGTGCCGAGGCAGAACTGAAACAAAACACCAGTCAAGTGCGAGGGTTCCGTACAGTAAGCACAAATAGTTAATCCATCACAGGAATCGAGTTTTTTTTTCACTTTATTGAAAGACAAACTTCATGTTGTCTTTGGAAAACTGTTATCCCCATGGGGCCGCGCGGTTCCCCCGGTTTTGGCATATTTTTTTTTAGTATAGAATTCTATTTGGCATAATCTATGTAGCCATAATTGACTTTGCGCATTAAACTGTTTTGGCAGAATCGAGATTCGCATAGTTCAATTACGCCGAATTTCAATAGTCCGAATATTATTTGTGCATAATTTTGATGCTCCGAATCATGTCCACGCATAAAATATAAGAGCATTTTTTTGTCGAACACTATTCTCGCA